>OX453007.1:10004307-11254307 GCA_949699075.1 Asteroscopus sphinx
TGTTATGAATTACATTATAAAAATATTAATTAATTAATCTTTAACCAATTTAGCTAGTTTCCAACACTACAGGAAAATGCGCTCGATGTCTACAATAACCCCACAGACATAGTAAAACATATAATAATAATATTTTAATAATCGTTTTTACTATGTCTGTGAATAGCCCACATTCACCCACTTCTGAGTATAGGACCTTCGCTTTGTACCACCTACTTACAACTGTACTCTCTATCCTCATCCAGATACAGTAGGAAAACTATTGACCATGTCTAAAGCGACCATAAAATTGTTGAATTATACTTTATGATTTAATTTTAATGAGGTCTATACCTTTTAAAAGGCCAGGTATCCTTCAGTTGTCCACTTGCCCACGCTTACCACCTCAATTAGTAGTCTCAAATGTTGTTATATTTCTCAAAATAAGAATAACGATTTGTTTACGCTTTGATAGTTTTGTTTCATGTTCTGTATTGCCGTAAACAGCAATACTGCCTATGCTTTACAAAAAATCATTTGCGATTGCGTTATCAGTGTCAGTCAGTGCATTACGGACTTGAATGTACTGTCACGATATTTCCCGGTGATACATTTTGTCGACAAAATCCCTTGAACGAATCCTGCTACATTACATGTACCTACATATGCCATCGAACATTGAGTGCAAGCGATTTTAGCCTTAGTGGTGGTTCACCGGAAAGATTTCTGATTGTACATTTTTGTAAAGCTTTGCAATAAACAATCGGCAATTAGTGAGTTTCATGAAATGTAGGTAGTTAATTTGTTGCCCTGTTCTTCCAATATATATAGAATTTTTATTAGTCTTTATACATAGTCATAACATTTCATTTCATGGGGGCTTAAAAAGCTTACCAATAAAAAGATGTAGTTTTTGAAAAAGAAAATCATTTTATTAACTGTTCAGAGCAGTTATTTTTTTTTTTTTTACCTACATTTAAACGGCCAATGGGGTGCATTTAAAGAGCCTCCATGAGTGGCGATATTTAATTGATCGTCCAGCACACCCTGGGCAGTCAGCCCCGCTACCAACCTGCTGACTGGCTAGTCTTTATACCACGACATGAGCTATTATCATATGTAGCTCATGACAGAAGAAGAACGCCTAATATCAAGAAAAATAAGTTACACTTTGTAAATTTTGCTGTTACCAGGTAGGCAAGTTTAATTTTTTTTTTGTTTGACTTAGGTAAATGGTTCATTTATTCATCTCCGGGATTTACAACATTTTAATTCTGAGAAAAGCTTTACTCTACCTGTTTTAATATTAGCAATACTTTGATACCTATCAGTGTTTTTTTTTTCTTCAAATAAATGGTAACTAGTTATTATTTCGATATGTATAAGTGACCGAAACTATAAAACAAATGTTTTGTAATGTAAACAGATGTACCGAAGAGAGAGACATACATAAATTGAGTCCTTCGAAGATAACGTGTCTAGGAGCATTGAGCTAAATGATATGACATCGTTTAATTTTTCTGAGACCTAACATGCATGCTCTTAATTTGGTGGATGCAAGCATTTAATACAATGTGGGTGCGCAATTATGTATTCTTTACAAGATGATTTTGCTTCTTTAGTTTCTATCTTTATGGTTTAGGAACACTTCTAAAACACTCATAATCTAGGTAGGTATATGGTGTAAATTAAATCACGCTTAGGTATTTCCTGTGCTTTTTAACATCACTATTTGGATCTTCATCATTAAATCTGTCTAATAACTAATAGATCACAGTGGTTCTATAAGAACTTCCATCAACAAATTGTCGATCGAAGCCGCAGAATCAAATATACGTGATGAGTACATTCACCGTGAATGATGTATTGCGAACGATATGGTGCGTAGAGTTCAGTTCAGAGTGCAGGAGGCGAGTTGGGGCACTTCCTGCGGTTGCGTGACACGCGCCCCCCTTATCGTGTTCATTGATAGATTTATCTGGACGAGGTCGAGTTGTCCGCTCCTCGATCCGCACTAGTCACGCGCGCACTTCGCGAAAAACATCACGTAGTATTAGTTACAATGAAAACTTTAAAAAGTATGCCTGTATCTGAATCTGCATAGTATTTTCTAAAAATTAATTACTATCTGATCGCAGCGTTGTCTTTCAACAGAAACAATCTGTCCAAATTATTTATATACGGACGGAAGCCCGACGTGGTCACAAACAGTGCGCTGTTGTAATTCAGCGAAATCAGTTTCCGCGAAAATGACCTCCCTATTTGGTCGGAGACGATCGATGTCGAGCTACATACAACATCTATACCTACATCTACTAAAATATTATACCTACCTATAGTTGCATCAGAATACTTCTTTGTCGATAGTGTTTATTTTTGTACAATCAAATCTTTATCGCCGTTTTAAATACCAAGTCTAGTCGGTTTATTCTTTTTTTCACCATTCTCTCAAAATTATCTTGGCAAAAAACAAGACTGGCGCCAATTGATAACCAACTTAGTTCTTTAAAAGCCCGACTTATTGACTTTTAAAAGAGATAACGTTAATTATTTTAAAGGAACGGTATCTCATTTTGGAAGCCCTTAAAACGATTCTTATCTCTGACTGTATCCGGATAGCAGATTTTTTGTTGTGCCCATTTGGCACGTGTTTTGTTGTTTTGTTTGAAAGCCGATGTCATAAAGATCGTTTTCTTTGACATAATAGTGACGTATTCATACCAAGAAACGATGAAAGAGGAGAACCGCTTCCTGTATTCATGGAGTAGGTGTAGGGTATCGGCACAACGTCGCCGGCGCTGTCTAGCGGTCTGCACTTACATACGCCAACCTACGTGCAACGGGACACTGCTATTGCTAACCCAACGTCTGCTGACTACTTATAATTTCCTGTCAATGTATTCTTTAAATCTCTATTGAAATCCACTAGGTGCCTACTTAAATAACGTTTGCTTTACTATTGTCTTCTGTCTACGGACTTGAGTGCAGGATGTGGCGGGCGGTGACTTGATGTTTGAGTAGTTAGCATTCAATGAAAATTAGTAGGTAACCGTGATCGCATAGGAAACGATGACTACAGCAGTTAAATGGACGAAATTAATGCACGTCAGCACGTCACCCAGTTAATATCATCTTAACAACGGTTTATATCTAATAAATTATCTTCAATTAGCGAATCGTCAGAGAACATTTTGCGTCTGAGATACGTTTGAAAGTGATAATTTTAATGAATGAAACCACAGCACATTTGTTCAAGGTCGGTGTTCGGGACGTGTTTTTAAAGAGTGATATAAATAGATGACGCACCGAGAGAGGATCCGGTGTGTGTGCTGGTGGTAAGCAGTGGCACGGTTTGTTCGTGTGTGGAACTGTGGAGTGTCACTCGCGTTGCGCAGGCGCCTGCGCCGCGTGGAGCGCGCGGGCGTTCGGCGGCCGACTGTTTCAGCTCGCAAAGACTCAACGCTCCCCATTCATTCGCACGCATGAATGAACGACGTTCAGCACGTGGTCGAAAAAATTCAACTGAAACTGTCGTCTAGCAGGACGGTTATACAGAAAAATGCTGAGCCGACCTTTTTACTACACTGTTTCGGTAATTCTCAATAATTATTGGAAAAATTGTCGGAAAAACTCATTTTAATATGGTTAAATGTTCTTGAACTGAAAAGTGATTATGTGAAGGACGTCAAAGTATAAATGAAGGGATGATTTAAAGTTTGAATGAAACGATATGTTTATAATATTTATTTTTGCATTGCACGAGATCTTTTGAAGTCAAATATTTAAGTCTCTTATCAGTTTATTAATTAAACCTAGGACATTTCTTGGTTTCGAACGTTTACTGAAAAACTACCTATCAAGTTACCATATCTATATTATTAGTCTACTTGTAAAATAATATAAACAGACTTCGGGCATACCTAGGCATTTAATTCAACGCAATTTAAATGGTGTAATACCTACCTAAGAATATTTAGGGCACATCCACTCTATCATACTTTGACTACAACAATAATAATTATCACGAATGTTAGGAATGAAGGCAACAACAATATTGCGACGGCTATATTATTTAGGCCTAACTATGAGAAATGTTATTCCTCATTTTCATTTTGTTAGATTCATACCCCGATAAATTATTTTATTTATAAATTATTTAAATAAATTACCTATTTTTGTTGTTCTTTAAATATAATAAAATAACAAAAATAAAAAGTTGGTCAAAAATATCTTGATTATAACACTATCTGGTACTTACGCACTAACGGTTGTTAATTACACTGATATCACCAAAACTCACTTTCTATTTAAATGAGTTCACACACTTCGCTTGTAACATCTCAGCCTTTAGAGCAGGCGTCACGGCAACGCGCGAAATTGGTGTTCCTATCATGAGGAAGTCCGATGAGCTTTGAACGGGACAGTTCCTGAACGGGAGAAGCTCGGCCCGCGCATGCGTCCTGCGGTCCGGGGCGTGACCTAGACCCTGAAAATAACACCCCTTCGCCCACGCAAACCAAGTTTCCATGGTTACAGGCTCAAAAACCGCCAAAATCATTCAAAAGCACCTTTAAAAAAAGTACCATTTACCTATCTAATACCTAAAATCCCAGACTTTTTTAAAAGCTCCATTCATTATCCAGTTTCTGCTAAGAGTTTCTGTGTTTAAAAAATATTGTCAATGCAAAATACGTCATACGGAAGCGCAGTGAAGAAAGTAGATCGGTGCCTACATTGGTGGCTCCACCCAGTCAACCATGTTGCTAGCCCCGCATTGGTGTTTTCAAGAATGGTATGAGGAATGACTTTTCTTGGTTAATTATTGACGACACACATGACCTACGTAGATAGTATTGTAGCCTATTAAATTAACACATAATAATCGCTAGTAAAATAATTCTTCACTATAATAATATGATGCCCCCGTTGATCTCGAACCTCAGGAGTGCCCGCTGAGTAGTGTTCTTGGGACTGAGGGTCTTGGCTTCACCGCCCGAGCCGCGAGGAAGAAAGCCTCTATAAAAAATTAAAGGAGACGGGGCCTGCGAGCAGCAAACTCGGGGTAGTCTGCTGCCCGACCAGCAGCTGGCGTAGCTGGCACAGTTGGCGTAGCTGACACAGTGGCGTAGCTGGCATGCCTGGGGGCATGCTGGCACAGCTGGTAAAGGCCCGTGAGAGGAGGTGGCGTGCAGTGTTCCGTGTGCGCCACCGAGGAGGTTGCGGCCGACGTTAGGCCGCACGGGGAGAAGGGGCTCGCCTGCTTGTGGCGGGCCAGAACCTGTCGGGGGTGGTTGTGTGAATACTCACGGGTACCCACGCCCCCGGCTTAGGTAGTTGAAGGAACACCGTGGTGGTTTTAGTGGGTAAGAGTCCGACACTGGCTCCGACTACTCCGGGCGGAGTGCGTCCATAAGGATTTCCCCACAGCAAAAAAAAAGGTTTCTAATGGTAAAAAAATTATTAAATCGGTTTGGTAGTTTCAGAGTTTATCGATTACACACAAACAAATCTTTCCTTTTTAGGGTTCCGAACTCCTACAAGGAACCCTTATAGTTTCGTCATGTCCGTCCGTCTGTCGTAATCCTTTACAGCTTAATAACTTCTACAGTTATAAACATAAGTAAATGAAATTTTGTTAAAAAATAGTCTACATATAGATCTCAATTTTAAAAGAATAAAAAAATCGTTTTTACGTATTTTAGGGGTGGCGTCCATATATGTGAAATGGCGATGAAAAATTTTTTTTCGCTGCACCCCTCGTGTGGGGTATCATTGAATAGGTCTACTAAAATGAAGGTAATGTTTCATACACCATTTTTTTATCAGGTGTACCATCTGCGAAATATAGCCCGCCAAAGTGGCTTGCAATGTGTCCCCCCCCTGCCATTTCTAAACTATGCAACGTAGAAAGTTATAATCTTCCACATTGATAGACCTTTGTGAAAACTCTCTTTTAAAATAATTTCGAGTATAATGTGATTATAATTTTTTGAGTTATAGAGAGAAAACTGAAAAATACTTAAAACGTCCTAGTTCAAAGGTCATTGATCTTAGAGAAAAATGATCATAGCAAATAATGCTCCTTTAGCTACTTTCTATTTGAAAAAATCACAAAAAGTTACTTTGACATGACACACTTCTTAAATTTGGCTTCTTGAATTTATCGCTAGATGGCGCTACTAACAACACGCTCTGAGTCGCGAATGCTGCCGATTATTGCAAAAACTAAAATAGCCATGATTAATATTCGATTTGATTCGTTTGTAATTACACCTACTTAAGGAACCCTATAATACTGAGCATGGCCCGACATGCTCTTGGCCGGTTTTATAATATTAGTATAGAACATAGAAGTATAGATATCACATATACAACCATCGACTTAAATGCCAGACAGGATTGATAAAAGTGCATTCTATAAAACGTTATTTTTTGTACACACGGCTTGATGTGTAGCCGTGTGTTATTTTTTGTACACACGGCTACACATCAAGCTGTACAAAACCAGTAAAGGCTGACCTCGCGTTGTAAGGAAAACCTATACAATGCGAGGTCAGCTTATACTGGAAATGTACAGCTTGATGTGTAGCCGTGTGTATCTATAGTGCAAAGCAAACTTCAAACACCCCAAAAAGAATTCCATAAAACTATCTGAGAATACCTATACCTGTTTGTTTTATCCTAAATCACATTTTAAGTTACTGTAACTTGTAAGTTCCCCAGTTGGTAGCAGAGAAAGTGAAGAATGTCATGCAACCTAATGTACGGAAAAAAATCGAGATCAAACTTATCGAGCTGAACTTCTTGAGCCTGATGACCAAAGTAATGGTACAAAAAAATAAACCGGCCAAGAGCATGTCGGGCCATGCTCAGTATTATAGGGTTCCTTAAGTAGGTGTTACAAACAAATCAAATCGAATATTAATCACGCCTATTTTAGTTATTGCAATAGACGGCAGCATTGGCGACTCAGAGAGTGATGTCAGTAGCCGCTAGAGAGCGCTATACAGTACCAAATGTAATAGACGGCACTTGACGGCAGCATTGGCAACCCAGAGAGTGTTGTTAGACGCCGCTAGATGGCGCCAAATTTAAGAAGTGTGTCGTCAACATAACACAAAGTTACTTTTTGTGATTTTTTTCAAATAGAAAGTAGCTAAAGGAGCATTATTTGCTATGATCATTTTTATCTAAGGTCAATGACCTTTGAAGTAGGACGTTTTAAGTATTTTTCAGTTTTCTCTCTATAACTCAAAAATTTATAATCACAATATGCTCGAAATAATTTTAAAAGAGAGTTTTTACAAAGGTCTATCAATGTGGAAGATTATAAGTTTCTACGTTGCATAGTTTAGAAATAGCAGGGGGGGGGACACATTGCAAGCCACTTTGGCAGGCTATATTTCGCAGATGGTACATCTGATAAAAAAGTGATGTATGAAACATTACCTTCATTTTAGTAGACCTATTCAATGATACCCCACAAACCCCCTCTTGTTTACAGCGAAAAAAAAATTATCATCCCCATTTCACATGTATGGGCGCCACCCCTAAAATACGTAATCATGATTTTTTTATTCTTTTAAAATTGAGATCTATATCTATAGTATTTTTTAACAAAATTTCATTTACTTATTCCTTGTAGGACTACGGAACCCTAAAAAACTAGGTATCCCAATGGATTCTCCTAGTGATTCTGAACAAACTACTTTTAAAGTTTGCACTGTACTAAAACTTACGTTGAATTTAGATGTATCAATTCGTAATACGATTTTGTCAGAAATATTAGGTAGGTAGGTACTAAAAGACCTTAGAATACCTACTTATGAGTTTGAGATTCTTTGAATGTCTATGTTCTTACGTTTAGCATTCGGTGTGTTCGATAGGGCACTAGTTTCGGTGATGATTTATCTACTTTTGATAGACTTACAATATAACAATGCTGTGAAAATGTTGGAAATGGTGACAACAGCAAATAGAGCTAAAAAAGACGTTACTGATCGACAAATCTAAAGCTTCTGAACTATTAGAGATACAGAAACTATTTACAAATCCTGCTACCCACTCTATTGCTACACATATGCTATAGCTATGGAATTTAGAAATGCAAAGCCTTGTCAATTACCAAACAGGTTTTTGCAAACATCATCTCATTAGCACTAATTAACCCTACAATCCACGGGGTACCTACGCGGATACACCAGCAAGAGTTTTACTATCGTAGCTAGTGGAATTTTTAACTTGGGACTTGATCCGAAGGTGATGCTGATCCATGATGATCTGCTAGTAATTTATAGAGAGAGAATCAAGAGACTAGAATGATTCAACATAACATAACATCACTCCTGTATTTCCCCGTAAGAGTAGACAGAGGTGTATAGTCACAGACCAGTAAGCTACAAGACTCCGCATAAAAAAAGTTTAGTATTCGAACGCAGTCGTAAAACGTTGGTGGGGTCAGGGGGGCGGACGGCGCGTTATGATTGGCCGGCTCAAAAGTTCGGTGGTATGATTCCTTATGATTGGTGCCGCTCGCTGACTGAGTGACGTTCCGATTGGCGGAGGGACGTATGATATGCAGTGGTAGAGCATATGCATTGTGACCGGGGGTGTCCAGCTAACCGGCGTCTAGAGGCTTACTGGTCTATGTGTATAGTACACCCACATTTCGCCAGTTATGTTATAAGTCCCATGTAATAGGAGGCGAGTCTATTGCCACTAACCGACCACAAATCCTGACTCCGGGCTGCTACTGAGAATTTCTTAATGAATAAACCCAATAACACTTTGCCCGACCCAGGAATCAAACCAAGGAGTCGCGCTTGCGACCACTAGACCAACGAGGCAGTAAGATCCTAGAAAGAAAAATACTTCCATCATAAACATAATAAAGGTCAAGTTTTAAATTTCTTGTTTGGTATTCGGTGTTCGGCGGGCACTAGTTTCGGTGTAATTTTTAGGGTTCCGTACCCGAAGGGTTCCAAACAGGACCCTATTACTCTCGCTACGCTGTCCGTCCGTCCGTCCGTCTGTCTGTCACAGGGCTGTATCTTTTGAACGGTAATAGGTAACCGATTGAAATTTTCTCAGAATATGTGTTGCTGAGGTGTATCACGAAAAATACTAAAAACAAAAAACTTTTTAACAAAAAATTGAACCGACGAAAACAGAAACTGAAAAGCGAAAAATAACTAATTATGAGTCGGCGCCAAACGAACTTTTAACAAGCATAGTGCGTGTAAGTTGGAAGTGGCCGAGCGGAGAACGCATTTTTGGAAAGTTATTGTTTATCGTTGAAAATCTCACGTTGTATTTGATGTGACGTTGTTTTTATTATTTATTTAAAGTAATTTAATGATCTTCGTTGATTGGTTGTTTGGCGCCGACTCATAATTAGTTATTTTTCGCTTTTCAGTTTCTGTTTTCGTCGGTTCAATTTTTTGTTAAAAAGTTTTATTTTTCATTTTTTTGTGGTTAAACTCTAAATCCAGGTCTCCATTATGTCGTAGTGTCTAGAACTATATTTATGTATGTCAAGTTTCAACAGAATCGGTTAACAGGTAAGAATTCAGTGGGTGAACAAACACTCATCCCCTGTTTTACTACCCTTAGGGGTGGATTTTGATTTTGAAATTCAAATGGGACCAACTTCAAGATATACCCTATCCAATAAAAAAAGAATCATCAAAATCGGACCACTCTGTAAAAAGTTATGCGTGGTCATACATAAAAAAAAAAAAAAAAAAAAAAAAAAAAAAATATATATATACGCGTCGAATTGAGAACCTCCTCCTTTTTTTCGTTGGTTAAAAAAAAGTCTAAAACCAAAGAAAGAAGAAAGAAAGAAAGAAAAATAGTTTATTGTCACAGTTAACGACGCGCAACATTTAAAACACAGTGATGAACACAAGCAGGCAACTTATAGGTGGGGTTACATAGAAAGTAAAAACAAAAGACACATAGGTAGAAAATTAAGAAAGGACAGTTGATACAAAATATAAGAAAAGTATAGTCAAAGGGGGTCCTCATACAAGAAACCTCAAAAAACATGCATTTTTTTTTCAACGTTTTTGTTCCTGCTCTATCTTCAAAACGGTAATACATACCAGCGTCAAACTTGGTCAGATTATAGTGTATATTATGTAGTTTCGCAACAAATACTAAAAATAAGACAAACATAGACATATTGAGAGGTACGGAACCCTTACTGCGCGAGTCCGACTCGCACTTGGCCGGTTTTATTATATTTTATGCTCTGAATTGGAGACAGGGAATAGCTAATTGTATAGAGCTAAAGATTTTACTGATTGACAAAATTTGTCTAAAGCTTCTAACTGCTGTTTAGATATAAAACCTCTCGAAGAAACTACAGAATCTTGCCACTCTCTTCATAATTGCCTTTGTGTGTATGACATTGATGACACACACAAAATAAATGTTATGCATCGTCCTATCACTTTTATTATATCGTTTCCTGAGATAAGTAGATACCTAGGTACATAAGTAAATACCTAATGACTTCCGCAGGATAACAGTATCATAATGTAACTACCTAGGTAGGTACATATAGGTATATTCAACAACATAATAATAGTGCTGAAAAATGCAAAATGCAACGGAAATTGAGAACTGTGTATTGTTAGCATACGATGCTTAGTTGCCTTTACTTCATACCTGAGACTAGCAACTTAGAAAGATTCATGGAATCTGAAATATTCTTATACTTATTCATATACCTAGGTAGGTATATAGTTGTATCCTAGAATCGCTGAATCAAACTGTGCGATGATTGATTTTCGAATGAATTTCTTTCTTTCTGCTTGTTGATCACAGAATACCTACTACTAAGCTATTAAAGAATTACATGCAACGGTACAAACAACCTAAGAAAAATACATTACGATGGTTAGTTAGGTACCTATCTACGTTGGTTGTCTACCGATAGTCAAATTGTTTTTATCAATTTAGAAAGCCCGCGTTTCATTATGGCATGTGATCCTGATATTATCGCCCAGTGTCAGGTCTTCTAGATCAATCCATCTCGATATTGAAATATTGATGACATTTGGGAAAGCTGGATGTTGCACCCAACTTTCTTTCACTCATCATCATCCTCCTGCCCTTATCCCAATTTATTTGGGGTCAGCGCAGCATGTCTTTTTCTTCCATACATCTCTATCAGCCGTCATCTCCGTGTTCACTTTCTTTTGATCCATATATCTTTCACAAAATCCATCCATCTTTTCTTTGGTCTACCTCTTTTCTTATAGCCATCCACATTCATACACAAAACTTTTTTCGTAACCAACCAACTCTCACTCGTCACCATTTACTGATGGCACGAATTAGAAGTCTAATAAAAAAAGGGTCTAATTACAATCTAGGAATCGAAAGGTCTTAGCATTTCTATTATTCTTCGTTTTAAAAAAAAGCACCACGATTGTCGCATCCTGTGAATGACTTGCCTCGTCGTTTAATCACGTAAATGATGAATTTATGATCAGGGTTCGATCTTGAGGTAGAACAGGAATAAACTAGTCTGTCGGATAGACGTTTCTCAATTATAACCCGGGATTGGAATCATGCCCAATAAATCACAAGACGTATCTGTGTTGAAGAGTTACGAAACCTTTTCGTCGCAACCGTCTTAGGGTGAGTGAGTATAAACTACACCATGAATGCTAAGCGAATGTTACATTACTATAAAAGGTCACCTTATTTAAAAACGGCGAATGCTCGATGTTCAGTTACACGAGAATTTTCAGGTTTATCAGCACATTTAGACAACGCAGCGTGTCAATTTACTATCATTATCAATACTCCACAATAATCATTTGTTATAGCAACACCTTGTAGGTATAAATTCGAGTCACAGAAATGGTTTTTTTATAGACTCGAGTCCTACCTATACTGCCAGGTTAGATGCTTACCCTTCTTCACTCCCCTTTTTGATGAATCTTGGTTATAGCCGAAGTCCCTTTTTCCATTAACTTAACCAATTAGAGGGATTGCCAAGGTGTATGTTGCATCACCATCCAGTTCTACCTTCATCAAAATTCTTCATGAACCTCAGTTTCGGTCTCAAATATTGTATGTTTCAAAACTTACGTAAGATGTTATTTTGGAACTGTTGTTTAACACCCATATTCATAGTTGTTTCCTCAAACGTTTCTAGACTCAAACTCAGTCAAGGATGCCTTCAAGGGTTCCTCAAATAATATCAAAATCGGTATTCTTAGACATTACCTCAATGTATCCTGAGGAAATAAATAACGCCGCGACGGATAACTGTATGGGTCTTGGTACGTGTACCTATTCGATGAATTCGTCAGTCTGTAATTTTTCAGAATATAAACAACAATAATCCGTCGCAAATGACACTTTTCAAGTCTCGGACGAAGAAATCGTCCAAGTTTTAAGTCTTGAGGATGCCTTAAGGTTGGTCGGAATGTTTGTTTTGTTAGTTTGTGTTCTGCAACTGAATACCACGGAAGGTAATATCAAAGAGAATATAACCACTACGTTTAGTAATATTTTACTGAGTGAAGTCTAGAATCGTTTGAGGATACGACTTAGAAGATGGGTGTAAATATTACACATTATTTTAAAGCTATTGGTTAAACTGTTACACCAGTGAATAGTGATATAATTGAGGAACGAGTTCCTGAGGCTGTTGACTAAGCGCGGGCACATACCTTCCGGTCCGGTCCGGGCTGGGTAGATTCTACCCGGAACGTTTAACGGCCAAAATTAATATCCAATCTATCCACGATTTACCCTACTAGAGATGGAAATTTGACATATTTTGTATGGAGCTTATGTCAAATTCCTATCTCTAGTAGGGTAAATCGTGGATAGATTGGATATTAATTTTAGCCGTTAACCTACTAGCCGGCGGCACACACCTACCGGTCCGGGCTGGGAAGCACGTCCGAGTAGTATCTTATCTACCCTGTGAGCTTCGCATTGTTGCCAACGTAAGGTAATTTATCCTAGATTTAGAGAAAAAATTTCAAAGCAGGGTAATTTTTAGGGTACGAGTTTACTTAAGGTATCGTTTGCAGTAAGCAGAAAAGTAAGTAAGCAGAAGAAAGAATTAATTCAAAGTAAGGGATTGAATGACATAAACAAAGTACAAACTAAAATGATTTTTCGGAAGACGCCTTCATTATATTATGTGCCAATAGGAATTTTAGTATAAATAGTAAAAATAAAGAGCTAATTAATAAAAACAAAAATAAGAAGTACCTACTTAGTTTTACTAATACCACTTGGGGATTAAGTTAGAAAATATTCTGATTATAGGTAGGTATTCATTTTTTAAATTGCAATTTCGCATTGCATTCTTAACCCTTTTGTGTCACGGGAAGGGGTAAAACAATAGGCTGCAGGTAGTATTTTAGACGCAGGTACATTGAAACAAAGCTTTAGATACTTGCTTATATTAATTAAAATAAAACTGTGTTGATTCTGTCCTATCTCTTGTAAATATTGATAACATAACGAGCAGTTTGATCTTAATAAATATCTGCCTATATAATAATATCATGTCGTTCATGTTAAATGTCGACATCGAATCAAATCAATAAACCCTAATATTTATGTGGGGGCCAACAGGAAAAAAACCCGTTCACCCCCAGTGGGGGCCAACAGGAAAAAGAACCCGTTCACCCCCAGTGGGGGCGAACAACTGAGGGACTAGGGGAATGACTCGAAATAAGTTCTGGCAACACTGGCTTCGCCGCAAATTCAGAATGCCCGGCACCGGCAGGTGTGTGTCGACTGTCGATGCTCCGCGATTCTTTCAGAATCTACCCGGGCCGAGCCAGAAGATGTGTGCCCGTGCCAAGAATCGCTACATCCTCTGTTTATTCCATTATATCAAATTATACGTAAATATTGTCAATAAAGGTAATTTATACGAGAAAAATAATACACGCAAAGTTACTTTGTAATTTAATAAAAGTTCTTCAATATAAGAATATGTCCGATTCCATCTATATAATACAAAGCGTTTCAAAAAGGGAAAATACCTACGTATAAAATACAACCTTCATGGACTACTATTCCGATTAGCAACAAGTTCAGTACTCAATCCCTGTATGTACTACATACGAGGAAAATTATCCAAACCTCATTCAAATTTCAACGAAAATATACTATTTTCGTACAATAGACGACCTCCTTTCTGCGATAGGTAGACAGTGCCCCTAGTGGAGTGAACAAATATTGTAGCTAAGTACCTACCTATATTTAGTAAGACGTTGAATATTATAATATTTATCTACATTCAGAAGCACCGTAAGAAGGTATTGCATCTCGAAGACATTCATTGAAATCGAGATCGTTTATTGCACTACTTGACGTTATAATTAAGACATGTAAAGATTTCTCATTACATTTTATTTACATAAAACTACAAAATTTTATTGTAAATAATTCATGTGAACGTTTTATTTACAAAGACTCTTTCTTCATCAAGAAGTATTCTTTTACATAAACTGTAGACATTATTCCGGCTAATTTAAATGAATTTGACATCCAGCGTCCAAAAATCCTTTCATTCCAACCAAATCATAAGAACACGTGGTGTTGATAATAAATAAATAAACACGTATAATAATACTATTTACAATGCGTCTCGAAATATGAGATATTCGACAATTTAGCCATTCATGAAACGTCGGTGGTTACAAGACGTGGCAGTAGGTAAAACATCAGATAAGATAAAATACAAGGCTTAGCCGTGACATTGACATTCGCATTTTCCCACCAAATCGTTAAAATAGTTTCGGATAAATAATTCACATTAATATACAAAAATTGATAATAAAATGTAGACGTGGTGAGATTCTATGATACAACGGAGGAGACTAAGGTTAGATGGAACAGACAAAGCTTTGACAAAATGTATCTACGTCGTAATATATTAATTGGAGAGCTTCACCGTGAGGGGACAGGGCGCGAGCGGTGGGTTTACAATATCTGGAAGAGTTTCTTCAGTTCGACCATCACCTGCCAGTCGGTCTTGATGAGGTCGTCGCGGAAGTAATCCTTGCACGCATCAATACTGGCGCGTGAAATCTGTAACAATACACAATTGGTCAAAACCTGCCGCTATCAACGTCATCGACAAGGCCTATCTCCTTGAAGCCAAATTCTCGTGTGATATTCTTTGGTCATATCATCTATTTTGGTAGTCAAAACAATAACATAGTTTGTGGTTAGGTTTTAAAATCAAAGTACCCTAATTAGTACATAAACAATATCCCCAGATATACACGAATTAAACATAAATCAGAATGCATATTTAGCATAATAATAGGTCCATAAATAATTTCTCGGGGAAAACTTAATTGAAACCGAATTATAGAACTTATCGAACTTCATAATTAATTAAAAAATTGCAAAATTTAATTACGGCCCACCAATACATCCGTAAAAATTGGTTGGCAGCAAGATCGGGTCAAGACACCTTCGGAGCTAAAAATAGCGGGTCCATGTTGAATGTACAAGAGGTTCATTCAGGTCGACCCAGTTTGGGGCGCATCGATTCAGCACTCCGGGGTGAATGGGGGTTGACGTCATAGGGAAAATAGAACAGGTTGTGCAAGCAAGGAATTGGGTCACAAGTACCCCTCGCCCCTCGACCCGCTCTGGTGCAGCCTGCCCGGGCCTCGTCGCTAACGACATTGGATCCGGCTAGGAAATCATATCAGCCGCTGGAAAATATGGGATACTGCGGCGTGTATTTTTAGACCGAGGGACGGGCGATAAATAAGACTGTACAAGGTGAAACGCCGAAGGTTAGGCGAATTTATATATTGAATACTTGGAAAATAAATATTTTTTAAGACTGTTATCCAAGTATTGCAACCGCCAATAAACCACCGATGAGTAGACTACCAATTGTTAGTACTGTGTTTTTATTAACTGTTTTAATCTATCTATTCCATGCGATTGTGTGTGATGATATTCCGTTGAGGTATAATTGAGAAAACCTAACAAAAACTGATTTCAGGACTTGCGCAATGACCTGAAATCAGTTTGTTTAGAATCACTGAGAGAATCAATTTGTATGGTTTTTTTATGTTACAGTTTGTATACTAAGGATATAAATAAGTATATCTGCGCATCCTGAGTAGGTCATTCGGGTTCAGGATGACGAGCGAAATGGGTTTCCGAATGTCATGTAACCCCTAAATGGCATCCTGCAACAAACTCTGGAGCTGTACTGTCGCGTTAAAACCATGTAATTTTGTGATTTGGAAAAAAAATATAACTAGAGGGTATTTCTAATATTTATTCTAATTGGGATGTCTGAGCTTTTACGTTTATTCTATAACACGTTGCATTAAAATGTTTTTAAGGAATCTCAAACTCCATACTTTCAAACAAAAACATACTAATCATAAATTAAGGAAAACTTTTTAATCATCTTATGGAATTAATTAAGAACACTTAACTGAGACCAAAAATACAGCTTGAAAGTCATCGTTTTAAAATTTTACTACTCTATTTATATTGAAAGCATGAACTTTTCTAAAACGATCTCTTCGTGTCGGAATGAACAATGTAAGTCTCATCAATGAAACCGCACAGCGAAATATCAATGGGGCTTCTAGAATGGGCCTGACCCGGTCACCGCGGCTGTGTGCGGCCTGCCTACATGCGCGCGTCTGTGCGACTCCTTGCACGCTCTGTACAACGAAACGCAAAGCCCTTCTAAAATATAAGTAGTTACCAATAATTGCCAATCAAGTACTTTGTGCGATGTTTCGTTATTTCAAATGTATCTATCTGCAGCCTTTGAGACTTGCAGCTGTTTTGTGTTTTTTAAAGGTTTTTTTCGATTTACGCATTGAAAAGCATCAAGTAAATATCGGATTTTATGCATATTATCTTAGTTTTTGACACTGGTAAAGCTTAAATTATTGGTGATAATATTAAATTATGCGGAAGGCACAGGACCGGTCGTTGTGGCGATGCTTGGGGGAGGCTTATGTCCAGCAGTGGACGTCTTTCGGCTGAAATGAATGAATATTAAATTAACATCCGAGAAAATTCAATATCAATAAAACTATAATAAAACAAAGTTTAACCGGATTAAATCGCGTATGGTCCGTGTGGTGCCGGACTTAAAGAATAGCACCCCCCTTATCTCTTCTCATGGGTGTTGTAAAAGGCGACTAAGGGATTCACCAGAGGATGGGCAGCAGCGTTCTCTGAGTATTTAACCAACCAACTGCGATCGCCAACCCGCCTGCCAAGCGTGGCGATTATGGCATATCCCCCCCTTAATTGGGGGAGGCCTATGTCCAGTAGTGGACGTCTTTCGGCTGTAATGATGATGATGATGAAATCGCGTATATTATTTAAATTGGTTTCCCTGACGTTTGTTTCGTTTTGTTTTATTATAATGTGTAGTGATCGCGAAAACCTAAGAAGTTATTATCAATAAAACTATTAATAATTTTCAATGTAAACTTGATTACAAAAAGTCAAGTGTAGCGGCTAACCTTTTGTTTAATATAATTGTTGTCGTAAACGAAGTGTTAAGACGGAATTGCGACACACACTACAGTCATAAACGTTACTCATTACACGTCCAGTGACATCAAATCAATGTAATCAATTACAACACGACACCACTCCTGCATCATGATGACGTTTCCCAACTTTATTTGGACTTGGAAAGTTTTACGTGATCCTCGTCATAGTCTTCATGGGGAAAATTGTAAATTAGATGCAAATGGAAGGCTACTTATAAGGAACAAATTGTTGGTGGCAGTTGAGCAACTTATTGACCATTCCAGGTAGCATAAAATCAGCCATAGCTATCTTTAGGCAGGGACTAAATATTAGATTTATGTACCTAACAGATCGAAATGCATGTAGTCTTGTTGTGGCAATAAATCATTTTTATTTCTTTCTTAAACGAAATTGCGTTACAAAACAGAATTCTATTCCAAGGTCTGCCAAACAGAACACCAGTTTCATTCAAGAACTTTTACTGGATGATATTATTGAAGACAATAACAATAATATTAGATGGAAAATGCTAGCAATGTTAAATAACCTCTAACGAAAATTCGTCCAAATGCTCTAATAAAAAAATTGGTTGTATAAAATAGGTACGTCACTCATCTTATCCAACCAATATATTTTTCTATTTAAAGTTAAATCAATTAAAACACATAATGCTTCTAAGAGTGGTTTGACATCAAAGTGATTCAATTCAATTCATACAAGTGGTCAAAAGATAGTATAGAAAACGATGACGTCATGAACAACCAAAAATACACCGGCCTTCGCATGGGTGACGGAAAATCGTCTAGTTCACATTGAGTGCTTTTATATTGTGCAAAGGAAAGATTGATGTTTTCCACTAATCGAAAACAAAACAGGAAGCTTTTTATGTAGTGTTTAGAGGTTTCAAAGTGAAGTGGCGTGAGTATGTTCGAGGAAACTTGAGATATTGCTACTTCACAAAATGTTTGTAGGTATGTAATGTAGGTATAGGCATAAGAAAAGAGAACAGTATTATTACCTATTCTATGGTATGGGTTTGGACTGTGTGGAGTTAATCATCATCATTTCAGCCAAAAGACGTCCACTGCTGGACATAGGCCTCCCCCAAGCATCGCCACAACGACCGGTCCTGCGCCTTCCGCATCCAGCGGTTTTCCGCGACCTTCACCAGGTCGTCGGTCCACCTTGTGGGGGACCTACCTACGCTGCGCCTTCCAGTACGCGGTCGCCACTCCAGAACTTTACTGCCCCATCGGGCAACCGTTCTGCGAGCAATGTGCCCCGCCCACTGCCAGTGCCACTTAAGTTTGGCAAATCATCGGGCTATGTCGGTTACTTTCGTTCTCCTGCGAATCTCCTCATTTCTGATTTGATGCACGCAGGGACAATCCGAGAATAGCCCTCCGTGGAGTTAATGGTCTGACATATTTTGTTTATTCTCCATAAAATAATAGATGACATTAAAGATACAAATTGTGGAAAATTAATCGCTCATGAGCAGGATTCGAACCTGCGACTCCTGGCTCAGTGTTCACGATAGCTTAGTGGCTAAAGCACTGGCGTACTGAGCCAGGAGTAGCAGGTTCGAATCCTGCTCGTGAGAATTTTTTTCCTTCATGTTGTTAAGTGTGTGAAATTGTTAACATAATGTCTTTTAATAATTATTATCGACGAATTGCATTAAAAAGACAAGCCAAGATTGTTTAAGACAAGTAAGAAAAAAACAGAGTGTAGTTTGTAAAACACACAACATGTGTATTTTAATTAAATTTCGCACTTGATTATTGCGTGTTCTTGGTTGGTTGATCTTGTCGGTTCTTACAAGTATCTTACCAAGAAGCGGTTACAAATTGCCATTGGTGCAACGAATTACTATAATTTAGTCCTAGTCCATGACTTATTTTCTTTATAAGTTTATGAACCAGTAAACTCATTCTATGAAATGATAAATGTTTCCTTCTTCGACCGACACAAAATAAATTCATGGTAAAACTAGCATAAATTAGGTTATAATATTAATCTCGTCTATTATTAAAAAAAGAACAGCAATTTTTCAAAAAGCTGTGTTTCATGTCACAGAACGTTTTCTGACACGTTGTATAATTTAATTCTTGTAAAAAAAGTAAAGAGGCGAGAAAAATGTAATCATAAACAAACTTCCAATATCTGGCGTGAGACCAAGCTTAGCAACAGAACGCTCGTATATTACCAATATAATATAACTGCAACAGCTATACCGTGCTTCCCCTACCGTGTCGGGTTCCCCTCGACCTAGTGACCTAAGCATACCCCGCTGCCGCACCCTCTGAATGCGATCAATGGAACCGCGAGCCCCCCTTCACCCTTGATACTAGCCTTCTAGTTGCATTGATACAATGCTTTAGTAGGTATGAATGAAAATCCTTCAATGAGTTTCTTTACGTTAGTTCTGCGGTCCGCGGGTGTTATCACACAATATAAAGTGACACGCACACATTCACACAATGCACGTCGACGCATTTTGTTGAAATCGTCGTGCAGAACGACGCACGAGTTTTGAATATACAACGTATCGGTTAGAAAGGTCGATGCTATGAACATAATGATACGAGAATAAATAGACTGCTATTCTCTAACTGAATGGACACTGATAAATGAATATTAAATGTTTGTTTGATAACTTTTATCTGAATGCAGACTTAGGTATTCTACTGGAGTCATTTAATCACTGTGTCACACGGTACCAAATTATGTATGTAAGAGGGCAAGAGTATGTATGTATCTTTCTCGTTCACAACACTACTAGAATCGATTCAAATACAAAGTCAGTGGGAACCAATAATAGCAATAACGTATTCAATGTTGTGAGTTCTGATTATAAACTGTTCTAGTTTATCGTAAATCCTTAGCAATTACGAGGCAAACAGAGCATTAATTAAGTAGATGCACGTTCTAATCTTACAAAAATTCACGTGTTGATAAACGCCTACTAACATTATAGTAACTCGTTTTCTCAATCAAGAGACGCAGCAATCGATTCTGCTTGTTTTTATGCGCAGATCCACATGTAAACAGTTGGCAGTTCGTATTTATGCTTTTTGCTCATGTCACTTTAGCCCCAACACGCCAGATTGGCAGTAGCCGATGCAGCTTCTGTTTATACATTACTATCAATAGTTTGATACAATGTTGCCGAAACACAACAAAACGTATACAATCACGAGTCGACACGGCACTTCCGTTCCGTTCTTGTCTTGAATACAAATATTTGCAATCAACACAAGCCAGGGAGCCATCACGAAAATCAGATACATTTATTATTTATTCAATTTCTGTTCGCTTGCAAGTTTTTAAATTGACCTTTATCGGTTTTTTTTTAAATAAAATGCGATAAAGGTACCTACTTGTGCGTTTTATAACCACTATCTGAATACATTCACCAGGCGTCTGCGAATGATTCAGAATTCATGAATGAATTATTAAGCTTGAGAATATTAAGGAAAACCTTATCAACTTCGATGTAAATTATACAACTTTAACAAAAGTTATTAGTGGTTCTAAAAAAAGAACTTTGAAACCTGAAACTTTCGACTTCCCGTAGTAGTCAACCATAGGTAAATAATCCTCTGTGTCGAATGCAATGCGTTCTAATAATAGCCGTATCAATCGGTGCCATTTGTCTATAGAGCTAAAATGGTACCGATATCTTGTGCAATGTGCAGCCCATTCATTAAAGCGTCACCCGTGACATATAGCGGGCTGTGCAAACGGGCGGTTTATCCAGAAACGTAGCCATCTTTCAACAATTGATATAAGAGTGCTTTAACAATCCTTCTCTATAAAACTTTCACACGTCATGTGAAATTTTTTGTTTATTTTTATTGCAATATCAGATATAAACTTTTTTGTTAAGTGTTTTAGAATCTAGATCTGAGAATCATGTTTTAGGTTATAGTGTTCCTTTCTAAATATTTACAGTGTTGTTGTGTTGAGTGTTTATTCTGATTCATGCGAAATTCCTCAGGTAATTCGTTGCAATAACAATCATATCAATCTTTTTGTTAGTATAAAAATAACTCAAAATGAACATTCTACGTAGAGTTACAAGCAATTGGGAAAATATAATAAAAGCGTTGCAGTTCTAACTGCCCGTCTGTAGCGTGTCTTGGGTGTCTACCAAGTACCAACACATTAATCAATTGGCGACATCAATTTGTAGTTATAATAGCCTCTCTATTGTCCTTTAGATTCCTAAATTATGTCAAATTTCTATCTCTAGTAGGACAAATCGTGGATAGATCGATTATTAATTTTATCCGTAAGACATGTATATCCGATTCTTGTATTAATAGTTAACTAGATATGCAAGATGCTAAGTTTTTTCTTTATAATATTATATCAGGTATTCTGTCAGTCTGATTTACTTAAGGCGAAGGCGAGGTCATGAAGAGTATGACCCGTTTGAAAACATTATTACTGCATTATTGGTATTTTCTGGTACAAACAAAAACCATAGGTTGGTTTTTCACTTTGTACAAACTAACTTTTTCAATAAACTCTTATAATGCTAAAAACTATATTTTACAGTTAAGAGCAGGTGTTGCTACCCACCGAACATCCTTTACTCGGTACCACAACGATTGTTAGTTCTGTCTATATTTAAACGAATCCAACAAATACTAAGTATTACTTAAAGTGGTTTAGTACTTTGTACTTTTCGATACACAATTCTGATAAAGCAACCCTTACTTTGGAAAAACCAATAACCAAAGAGAGCACAAAAAAACAGAGACCAAATCATTATTATTCTGAAGAGCCTATACAGCGATACTTTGGCAAGCCTTACATGCTCCTGTAAACCAGAGGTGGGGCAGATAATTTGTCAATTGTGTCAGTGTCCATGTCAGTCAGTTTCATTAATTTAATTAATGAATGATAATTTATAATTCTTTTGTGACATGCTTTTACATTTGAAATTAAAATTAACTTTTCTTGACATTATTGTAATTTTTTGACATGTAATTTTTTTCTATGGATTTGATTATCTGAAATAAATGAATTTATTATTATTATTTTGTTTACGCAATTTGAGAAACTAGTTTGTTCAGAATCACCAGGAGAATCATGTGGGATAGTTTTTATACCATGTTACATTTTATCCAAAAAAATAATTTTAAACTCAATTTGGTTATTATGGTTAAATTCAGTATCAGATCGTGAATAGGTCCTTAAGGTCCAGGAAGTTCGTCTCGATTAGTTTCCGTGCATCAAGTAGTCCCTGCATAACATTCTTCACTTTCTCCGCTACCAACTGGGGGACTTACAGTGACTATAAAAGGATGTAATTTTGTGACTTGGAAAAAAAATACTAGTTTCTCAAATCACGTAAACAAAAAGTAACTGTGTATATCCACGTAAAATAAACCCTAATTAAAATACACATTACCATAGTTTTGTAAGACAAGTCTAAAGTATGGAAACAAACTCTTCAATAAACACACAGCGTCTGCCCTGCCATCTATTACTTAACACAGCAGTTCTCGAACTTTTTTGGTCACGGAACCCTTTTGACAAGCAAAATACTTGACGGAACCCTACAATAAAACAATAGTTTTTAAAAGTGTATTCTTTATTATATAAGCATAATAAAAGTACAATGTAACAGTTACTAATTATTACTTACTTTAACCACATGCCAAGTACAATAATAGAAGATATTAAAAATGAAAAAATCTTAACTAATGGGAGGTATGAAACTGTTTTTTATTTTTCATCAATTGGTTGATATCAGGTTTGATAGAAGACATTTGAAGTCTCATATCAGGTTCGGCGTCCAGTCTATTGCGATATTTTGTTTTCGTGGCTGCATAGGTTGAGAATCCTGTTTCGCACAAATATGTTGTTGGGAACGGGAGAAGAATATTCAGAGCCATTCTGCCAAGCATTGGATATTCATCACGGATTCTGCACCAAAAATCGTTGAGAGGCGTCGTTTTGAACAGTGACTCCATACTTGTGTCTGATGACATTTCTAAAAGAGATTCATATATCTCGTTTGACATACTTTCGGGCTTTTGCAAGTTGGGTAAAAAAGGATTATGAATCCATGAATTCAGCTTCATTTTTGTATTATGTTCTTCGGGAAAATACTTTACAAAAGATGCGCGCATCGAAGTGAGATATTGGACCAATTCTTCAAACACATCATCTTGAAACATTTCCGAGTCGTTATCGCTAACAAACTCACTGAGTGACGTAAAGCTTTCTATTTCTCTCTTACCAACGCAAATAATCCAAAAATCTAATTTTCTTTTGAAGGCAGTTATTTTGTTATAGGCCTGGAACACTGTTGTCTGTTTACCTTGCAATGATAAATTCAATTCGTTCAGTTTTTGAAAGATATCCGCCATAAAAGACAATCGGAACAACCAAGTTTTATCATACAAACGGTCTTTCAAATTAAAAGAAACTGTATCTGCTGAAAGAAACATTTGTAACTCGGCTCTAAGTTCAAATAGCCTTGTTAAAGTTTTACCCCGAGACAGCCATCGCACTTCTGTATGGAGCAGCAGTGTTTTATGTTTGCTGCCATAATCTTCACACAATAATGAGAACAATCGGGATTGTAGTGGTCGTGATTTGATAAAATTAATTATTTTTACCGCTTCATCCATAACTAATTTTAGATTTGTCGGCATTTGCTTCATCGCAAGTGCTTGTCTATGCAGAATACAATGGCTGGAACTACAATTAGGCGCTTTACTTTTTATTCGTGATACTGCTCCTGCTGTTTTACCTGTCATCGCCTTGGCCCCATCTGTACAAATGTCAATGCAATCGTTCCAACTAAGATTATTTTCTTTAAAAAATATGTTTATTTTATTAAAAATTTCTTCCCCGGTAGTGTTTGTGGGCAGCGGTGAACACATAAGCATGTCTTCTTCAAAAGAACGTTCATATGGATATCTCACGATAACCAGCAAGATAGCCAGACCAGTGACATCAGTTGACTCATCCATTTGCAAGGCGAATCGTGTTTTTTGTAGACGTGCAACTAGTTCTTGTTTGACGTAGCTTGCCAGATCATGGATTCGCCGTGAAACAGTATCGTTTGATAGCGGTACAGTAGAAAGATGCTTTGCAGATTTTTCATCGAGCATACATTTTGTTATGTCTAACACACATGGCTTTATTAAATTCTCAGCGATAGTGTGCGCTTCACCTGCTTGTGCAATGCGATAGCTAACTAAATATGATGCCTCCGTGGCCTTTTCATTGATAGTTTGTGTTACATGCATCATATTTTTTTGACTTTCCAATAACTGTTCTTTTTTACGAACAAAAAATTCTTTATTCTTGTCTTTAGACTCGGGGTGTACAGTTTCTAAATGTCTGCGTAATTTGGCAGGTGCCATGGAACTATTAGGAAGCAGTTTACTACATAACATGCAGAGAGGTGAGCCGTTGGAATCAACAAATCCGAAACTGATATATGATTCATCATACTTCCTTTTTTTCGTCTTTGAAACCGTGGAGCTTGACGTCGTGGCATCATCGTCTGGATCGGTAATTGCTGTATTCTCCGCGCGTACTGCTTTTGAACATTCAGCGTCATTAGAAGATGTCGTTGCAACACGTTTAACACCTTTAAGCCAACGTTCCATTCTTCTTTATTAATAATGTTACACGTCAGGATGGTAGGGTCAAAATAATGCACAATCGTTACTGCGTTTATGAGACAAAGTTTAGTCCAAAGAAGAAATGTACAAAACTGATACAATCAGAATACAGCGGGCAGTAGAACTTACAAGAAGGCAGCAGGCTAGCCAGCTTGTAAGTAGGTAGGTACGAACTTATCGCTCCGAACGCTAATCGTCAACTGACTGACGAGGCGCGACTTTTTTTATATAATAGCGCTTTTATACTTAGTCCTAGACTCGAACTCGAACATTCTCAAAAATACTCGAGTCGGCGCCTTTGATAAACAAAAAGCGGAAATAAAAATATAAATACAAAAAAATGCGTTGTAAACAATCTCGACTTTATGCTTTTGAAGATAGAGCCGAAAGTCGCTTGTTCACAACTATAGCGTCTAATTCAGAGGCGGCTTTTATCAAAGGGACTGCGCGCTCACAAGTATACGCGCGGCGGGCGGATTCAAAACGTTCGACCAGTGACCAGAGAGAGGTATTTTGTTTTTTTTTTCTAAATTCTTGCGGAACCCCTACAGGGGTATCGCGGAACCCTAGGGTTCCGCGGAACACACTTAGAGTACCGCTGACTTAACACATGGACTATTGGCGCAATTTTCATTCATCACTGGCGCTCGTTCACATAATATCTCGTCATAAATATTTTGCCACGATAAAACTATCAAGACTATACGTTGATTCATTGACTATGTATTGTGATTTCGATTGAATGGGCTTCTGGAAAATCCTGTACAAATTTGTACTGAGTATTCCTTGTTGATTATGAATCATTATTTTTTTCTGAGTATCGACTGATTTAATATGGTGGTGATAAATTATAAACTGCGTTTAGATTTACCGAGAAAAAAAGAATGTTATCAAGATGTATACGCTACTATCCGCATTGTGGGTTATTTCCCGGATAAATATGGATGATCATAAGGGTTACATTACTATTAGGTCCTTACATATGAAATTAGCGTTTTGTCGTACTGACCACTTTGATCTGAAATATCTCCTCTTTGGTTAAGAATTCCAAATTCAAATTTAAAAATTCATTTAGCTGGTACATTTAAGTTTTGAAAACAGTCATTCAGTTGTTTTTTCCTCATTATTTTTTTCTTTGGCGTCGCTAATGACCGCACAATGGAAAACATGAAATATCGGTATATTTACGAGTACGAGCTCTACCGTGGCACCAGTGCTGCAGAAACAGCTCGAAGGATTAATGATGTGTACAGCACTGGTGTCGCAAAAGAAAGCACGGTACGTTTTTGGTTTCAACGTTTTCGTTCTGGAAATTTCGACCTTCAGAACCAACCCCGTGGACGGCCGGAGACCAAAGAAAATGAAGAATTATAGGCTGTTGTGGAAGCGGATCCATCACAAAGCACTTCAGAGATAGCTGCAGGCTTCCGGGTAAGTGATTAAACTGTATTAATCCACTTGAAGCAAATCGGGAAAGTAAAAAAACTTGCACGATGGGTACCTCATGAATTGAGTTAAACGAACTTGCAAACACGCGTCGACTGCTGTGTTACTTTGCTCAACCGACACAATAATGAAGGGATTTTAAATCGAATCATTACTTGTGATGAAAAGTGGATACTGTACGATAATCGGAAGCGCTCGTCGCAATGGCTGAACCCTGGAGAGCCAGCCAAATCCTGCCCTAAACGAAAATTGACTAAGAAAAAGTTACTTGTGAGTGTTTGGTGGACTAGCGCCGGTGTCGTTCACTACAGCTTTCTAAAATCTGGCCTAACGATATCGGCAGATATCTATTGTCAGCAACTGCAAACCATTAAGGAAGAAATAGCTGCTAAACAACCGAGATTGGTCAATCGCTCTAGGCCACTGCTGCTTCACGACAACGCAAGACCACACAATGCACAACAAACAACCACTAAGTTAGATGAGCTACAATTGGAATGTCTGCGACATCCACCGTACTCCCCGGACCTTGCTCCAACAGATTACCATTTTTTCCGGAATTTGCACAACTTCTTACAAGGAAAAAAATTCAACTCTGAGGCTGCAGTCCAAACCGCCTTCAAAGAGTTTATTGATTCTCGCCCCCATGGTTTTTTTTAGTAAAGGGATCAATGAACTACCTATGAGATGGCAAAAGTGCATAGATAACAACGGTGCATACTTTAATAAATTAAATATATTTTACAAAAAAAAAAAACTTTATATTCCTCCCATACAAAACGCCAATTTCATATGTAAGGACCTAATATAAGAATTCGAAATAGCAATTAACAATATGATGTTTAGCAAACATGAGGACGTAGTTGCCCGTCCTCTTAAGTTACTTAAGGCTGCTTTACATGGAGAGTGTCACCAAGCGTCTCGTTCAGACTTTGTCTTTCTCGGCAAGCAAAGAAGACAACATGACCCTTACTTCAAGAAACTCTCACGTGTATTTGAGCTTTTAGTCGTGTTTTCATCCATGGTGCAGAAGGAAGGCGTTCTTTGTCGAGGATTGAATTAACGAGTAGTCTATACAACGTGTTATTAAAACTAGTTTGTTCAAAATCGAGAGTAGAATGGCTTACACTACTTTTTAATGTAGGTTATTTTTACAAAAAAAAAAATACTCTGTATCATGCCGGGTCTAAAAGTTTCATACATACGAGGCGCAGCTAAGTGCAAGAACGATGTCTACTTAGGTCAATAGAACATGTCTTGTTATTATCCTTTGAAAAAAACCGCGGGGTTGCACTGTGAGGCGAGCGGGGCGCGTCGATAAGAATATGTATGATATTTATTTTATTTATTTTTTTCAATTAGGGGAAATTTATTTATTTATTTGACCAAAAAATAAAGTAACAGTATATACCTTATAATCCAAACAAACATTGTACACTGTAATTTTATATACTTCTTCTTCTTCTTCTTTCGTGTCAATGGTTCACACTTTTTTTATATAATACTAGCGGACCCGGCAGACGTCGTCCTGCCCGGAAAAGCAGCGCCACATATAATTAAAATCGTCCCTGCCATTTAGGAGAAGATCAGTGACATACAGACAGAAGGGCCACCTACCGGATCCAATTGTGTTTTCACACCATCCAGGAAACCATTGAAATATTCACAAAAAAATTCATCCAAATCGGTTCAGCTGTTTAGGAGGAGTTAGGCGACAATCAGATGTACAGAAGAAATAAATATTCGCGGCTTCACTCGCGTTAAATTCTGCTAACCCACGTGACGGATCCTGTTAATTCAGTCCAGTCCAGTTCCATCCATCCATCCATCCATCCATCCATCCTTTTATTCGGACCGACCAGTCCAGTCCAGTCCAGTCACTATCCCACTATCTCACCCCATGTCCAGTCCCGTCCCATGTCCCGTCCCGTCCCATGTTAAATGTCCCATCCCGTCCCATGTCCAATGTCCCGTCTCATGTACCATGTCCCGTCCCGGCCCATGTCCCTTCTCAAGTCCCGTCTCGTCCCATGTCCCGTCCCCCATGTCACATGTCCCGTCCCGTCCCGTCTCATGTCCCGTCCCGGCCCATGTCCCTTCCCATGTCCCGTCCCGTCCCATGTCCCGTCCCCCATGTCACATGTCCCGTCCCCCATGTCACATGTCCCGTCCCCCATGTCACATGTCCCGTCCCCCATGTCACATGTCCCGTCCCGTCCCGTCCCATATCCCGTCCCGTCCGTCCCATGTCCCGTCCCATGTTATCAATTGTTCAGCAAATCAAATTTGGTGACACAACGACTGCAGCGCCACCTACCGGGTCCATTTGTTAATTCAAACCCTGCAGGGACCCGGACTCGAACGTACCTACACAAAAAATATCATCTATCTCAACCCAGTCGAAAGGTATCGACATCTGTTAGAATCATTTGGAGTTAACAGATAATTGTGACTGTCAAATAATAACAGACAAATAATTAGCAATAAATTAAAATTGCGACTATAATTTGAGATTTAAACTATCCTATCTCTCAAGTTGGATCGAACTCCACATGGTGTGCGAATTTTATTATAATCGGTTAAGTGGTTTAGGAGTCCATTGAGGACAAACATTGTGACACGAGATTTATATATATTAAGAAAGATTTGGCCACTTCTATGGCGGTGATCGTGGCTTCATTTAGGTCGGCTCTTGTACAGTTGACAGGGCACAAGGGACAAGTAAGCAAATGGGCCATGGACTGAATGGGGGCCCCACAATCGCATTCAGTTTTTGAGGAGTCTCGAATTCCCCATTTGCACAAATTTTCTCTGCAGCGACCGACTTGAGTCCGGAGCCGGTTGAGGGATTTCCAGACTGGCCACGGGAGATTGTGGCCTGGGGGCAGGTGTTCTTGCGGTATTACAAAATCAGGTGGTGGTGGGAGCCTTTCCTTCCACAACTCCGTCCTCATTGCGGCTGGATGGAGTTGCGAGGTCCGAGTGGAACGAATAAAACTCTTGCGGCTTTTCAACCGGGCTCTTGGGATTTGGTGTTCGAAGAGAGGGTGTCGATGATCGGTCTCTTGTTTCAGTTTCTCCAATATACACGCGACATCTCGACGTACGGAAGGTGGAGCTATGCCCGCTAATGGATATAGCATGTTAAGAGCCGTGGGCTTTAGGCAACCAGTTATCGTACGGCATGTTTCTTTAATGGCAACGTCGACATGCTTGGAGTGTGCGGATCGATGCCACACTGGGCACGCAAATTCACCAGCAGAAAAGCACAGAGCCATACCAGTCGTGCGCAAGACTTGTGGTGCTGCTCCCCATTCTGTGGTAGTGAGGCGACGGAGAAGGTTGTTACGCGCACAGACTTTGAGTTTTGTATTGAGGCAGTGGGATTTGAAATTCAGAGACCTGTCCAAAGTTGCGCCAAAGTATTTTGGATGAAAGCAGTGTTGGATGTTAACACCCTGCCACCGCACATTAAGAATTCGATTAGCGTGGCGGTTGCGAAGATGGAATGCGCAAACCTGGGTTTTCGAAGGATTAGGCTTAAGACCATTTTCTTCATAATATTTGCCTAGTTTTTTAAGTGCTACTTCAAGATTTCCCTCCGCCTCTTCAAATGTTGTGGTTTGTGTTGTTAAAGCCAGGTCATCCGCATATAAAAACCGGGTTGTTTGGGTGACACTAGGTTGGTCATTTGTATATATGTTAAACAGTGCTGGAGCTAAAACACTTCCTTGAGGGAGGCCATTTTTTTGACAGCGCCACCTGCTCTTTTCCGAATGAAGGTATACTTGGATGCGACGGTTATAAAGGAGTTCACCCAGTATGCGGGCAAATCCTACGTCGTTGGTCATGGTTTCCACTTTAATAAGGAGCCGTTTTATATTTACAGTGTCATACGCTGCCGATAGGTCGACTAAGGCAAGTGCAGTCATTTCCTTCCTCTCAAATCCATCCTAAATGTGCTGAGTGAGTTTCAAGATTTGGCTGCAACAGGACTTTGCTGGGCGAAATCCGGCTTGTTCGGGTATCAATTCGGTATCAATTTCTGGCGTGAGACGGTTTAATAAGAGTCTTTCAAAGAGTTTGAACGTATGACATAACAATGAGATGTCCTGTAGCTTTTGGGGTCGACGGGTGACTTACCTGGCTTGAGGAGTGCAATAACTTTGGTTTTCCTCCAGAGTTTAGGAATCTTTACTTTGCTTACACAGGTGTTAAATAAAGTCAGAAGCCAGGATACTGCTAATGGTCCGCGATTTTTTATTCGCTCAATTGTTATGTCAACGACTCCAGAAGCTTTCCCACTCTTAAGCGCTTTTACGCCATGGATGATCTCCGCAAGAGTGAATGATTTACTGATGCTGTTGGATATTTTAGATGGATCTGGTGGTCTTTGAATTTTTGGCATCCGTTTAGGTGGTTTCCCGTTGAGTATGAGCTGGTGGGCAACCTGGTTTGCTGTAACTTGACCTGGGTTTATAGCAGCGGTTAGCCAATAGTTTAACAGAATCTGCGTTTAAGCCTGAGATGTAGGAACAGCGGCAATCCCTCGGGATGTTATGACGAGATGCAGTCCATATTGCATCCACAAAGTGTTCGTAGTTGGCAGGTTGAGGCTCTATGTTTTTGAGATGAGAGTCCACGTCTGCTGCAAACTTTTCCCAGTTTGCCTTCGAAAAATTGAAACGACGTTTAAATGGTACTTGTACCGGTTTCAAGGCGGCTTGAATTTTGCATATAAGAGGTCTATGTTGCGTGTGAGGAACAGGAGGACATATAGACTCCAGACAGAGCGGACTGATGTTCGAGCTAACAAATATCAGGTCAGGATTATAGCCTCTTTTCCATCTGCGGCTGTTAAAGGATGGACGAAGTTTTGGGTCATGTAGTTAAGGTTCACTCTGAGGAGTCCGCCCAATCTTCAACTGCATTGCCGTCAGAATTTGTGTCTCGATAGCCCCAAGATATACTATGGCTGTTGAAACCGCCCAGTATTATTTTTGAGGCACGGGAATCAAAATTGGGAGGTTTCGAGAATACGAAAGGTTCGTTTGGTGGTTTGTATACTGATGTTACTGTGCATGTTCCGATGTCTATTGTTATGGTCTCTATAGAGTTATGGGTGTTAGAGGACACGGATATTATATTAACATCAGGTTTACAGAAAATGGCACTGCCGTATTTATCGTGCGGTGTTTCGGCAACAAGTGTTAGGCCGGGTATTTGTGGTCTAGGGTGATCATTGCCACGGTGCGTCTCCTGTACACACAGTATATCGCACTTTGTCGTTAGGCTAAGTTCGGACAGTAGACATGATTTGTCATCTGAGAATCCTTCGATGTTTATCGAAACTACTGTCAGGGCCGGTTTTAAAAGGTGTTGGTGTTGGCTCTTTTGAGAGCGTTGATGTTGGAGAACCATTGTGGTGAAATTTAACCATTCAAATCCAAAGAGAACCATTTTATATACTAGACAATAAGGTTAACGATGACAACCGATATCAAAAATTACCAATATCTTCTACAATAATTAATGAAAATAAATAATTACTTGGAAAAACAAACAAAAACCCTACTCCCGACTTCCGATTTCAATCCTTCATGACTACCGATTTCGACGTAGTGTTTAGTTGCATCGCAGGACCAAATAAAACCAATAATTGAGATAAGATATATCCTATATAAAGCTTCAGACCATGGGCATTTACCAGATAGTTTCATTGAAATCTGTTCAGTAGTTTTTGCGTGATTGAGGAACAAACATGTTTAGCTAAAGCTACGTCTCCTGCGACCATATTTTTGTCATTTCTAAAATCTAACATGTTTTTCTAACAAAATGGGGGCGTGGTCTAGCTGTTTGGCTACATTTGATTGGTCTGAACAAAATGTTTGCATATTTTGATTATGATCGGCGCTATCTGAGTCGTGCACAATCTGTCAGCACCGACTGTCAGCGTGACGGGGAAATCAGCCTTATAACTGTCCATAACGACAGCTTGTAATAGACTTCTTAGTGAAGTTAATAGACTTCTTAGTGAAGTTAATAGACTTCTTAGTTAAGTTAATAGACTTCTTAGTGAAGTTAATAGACTTCTTAGTGAAGTTAATAGACTTCTTAGTGAAGTTAATAGACTTCTTAGTTAAGTTAATAGACTTCTTAGTGAAGTTAATAGACTTCTTAGTGAAGTTAATAGACTTCTTAGTTAAGTTAATAGACTTCTTAGTGAAGTTAATAGACTTCTTAGTGAAGTTAATAGACTTCTTAGTGAAGTTAATAGACTTCTTAGTTAAGTTAATAGACTTCTTAGTGAAGTTAATAGACTTCTTAGTGAAGTTAATAGACTTCTTAGTGAAGTTAATAGACTTCTTAGTGAAGTCACGATGATGAAAACTGGACTTACCTTGCTGACTAGCATATCAGTCTCATCGAAATGTCTGCCGAACATCTTGGGCGACTCGCCGGGGATAGGTTCAATCTTGATGCACACCTCCTGGCCTTTGCGAGCGGTCTCCACTTGCTTGTGGTTCACCTCGATCGAAGTCACTATACCCAGCTCCACGAACTGTTGGGGAAATTGGTGTTTGAGAAAGTGAAAACTAACCTCTAGTTTCTGATAAATGCAAGGATTTATAATTAATGAGCTGTCAAATCTCAAGTTATCTGCTCCCGCAATAATAGCTATAATTGGTCGACCAAAAATAAACAAAACAAAAAGTAAAAACCAACTTCAAAAAGAATAAAATATTTTTTGTGAAACAGTTTAGGAAGTAGGTGCCTTTGATTCGGTTTGATGTAAGAAAAAATTGGCGCAGACTTCCTAAACTGTTTCAAAAAAAATATTTTATTCTTTTATAAGTCTGTTTAACTTTTTTTTAATTTAATTTTATTTTTCTATTTTGAGTGGCATACCAATAGAAAGAAGTGATTGCTGCAATCCCCGATTATTTGCTGTCATCCATTGAAGAGTTCGAGTATTTACCTCCGAAGATCTTCATCAGATCTTCACCATATTATACTTTCTGAATATAAATGCTCGATTTGTTGATGAAAATATCAAAATCGCTATGCGGCAAGAAATAAGCCTCGCATTTGTATCACTACAAAACGCGCAAAGGTTTGCTGGTAGAAAACTCATTTTTGAATTAAGCTCGCCTTTGTACATGTAATTTCTATTTGTAAGTCAATACCACAGGTCAATACTGTATTTTTCTGGTGTACAATAAAGAATAAGAATAAGAACTACAAAACGCGCAGAATACATAAGTACAGACGTGCATACACGTCAGTACAGATGCACAAATAAGTCGATATAGCTGCGGTTATAACAACTTAATAAGCTAGTCGATAAAAGAGGCGCAGAAGTCGCTGGGTGTCGGGAAAACGCTCCCGAAACCGAAACGCGTTAATATAGGTACTACCTAAACACAATCGAATACCAATAACCATTAGCCTTATACTTATTGTTTTAGTGACGGTACCACACGGGCCGCGTATGCGAGCGGATGTCGTTCACCCCTAGCGCCAGCTGATATTTTATTTGAATTACATTGCGAACTTAAAAAATGATGTAAATAAATGAGTTTTTTTTTTTGCAAATCATTTTTATTTAACTGCACAAAGCTGGTTATTTATGAAAAATGCAAAAAACAATACGCATTTTTTTGTGGGTTCGTATCAGTAATCACAGCACTATCACCTATCTTCGTTTTCGGAAGCGTTTCCCTTACAGCCACACAATATAATAAGTTATACACTCAGTCGCAGAAAAAATCTTTAAATTTAAACGCTAAACGCATTAAATCATTGCACAAAACCAGATTTTGTAATTTTTTCATGTTTCATTATAGCTGATAAGCCATGTTGGAAGTCTTCGGCCTGCGGCCTGAAAACTCCTCCCCAGTTAACCACAAACTTATACCGACAAACGAATGAGCCATTGTATGTTACTAACGCGAACAATCTGCCTTTGGGACGTTTTTCAGCGCAGATGACGCGCATTCGTGAAACTTCGAGTCATCTGCACGTAGAAAAGGCGTTGCGTGTCATCATTATTATCATCATTTCAGCCGAAAGACTTCCACTGCTAGACATAGCCCTTCCCCAAGCATCGCCACAACGACCTGTCATGCGCTTTCTGTATCCAATGGATTTCCGCGACCTTCACCAGGTCGTCGGTCCACCTTGTGGTCGCGCGTATGCTCGTAATTGATTTAATTCAAACAATATAATCTTAGCATGAAACCCTGCTTTAGTCGTAGATTTATATAAATTCGTCTAGTGTCTAACGGCCAAAATTAATATCCAATCTATCCACGATTTGCCCTACTAGAGATAGAAATTTGACATATTTTGTATGAAGCTTATGTCAAATTCCTATCTCTAGTAGGGCAAATCGCGGATAGATTAGATATTAATTTTGGCCGTTAGTAAGCAACTTACCTCTTGGCTAGGTACGCAGATCGGTGTTCCTTCCTTCAGGACGCCAGCTTCCACCATGATACCGGCGACGATGGGATCACGAGAATTGAACACGAATTGAGGCAAGATCTGTGTACAAGGATAATCATTCATTTAAGATACATTTTGTAAAGCTTTCCTGTAAGGTAAATTAAACGATCGATCGATTCAGGCTGGATTGAACTGTGGTCATATGTGAGTGGGGGCGAGCTGTGAGCATCCAAAGCAGAGATGGGGTTTCTGTGTGTTCTTCACACATTGAAATCACTCCGTCTTAGAGTTAGGAAGCATGTTATATAATTATGAGCAATTGACTTTGCTTCCAGTGTGGTTACGATCCCCGCACGAAAATTTATTCCGAGGGCATAATGCGGATTTGATACTTACCGATACTGCCATCGAATTCGATGATTGTCATTCATAATTCAGTAGCGCCCCGCGGATACCAGAAGGAACTACTGATTTACGAATTTAAGTTGACGAATTTAATGAAAATATAAACTCACACTAGGGCTTCTGTATACTACATTCAGGCTGTAGCAAAAATCCTTAAGTAAAAAATAACAAATTCTTCCTTCTCTCTCTTTAACACTGAACTGAAAGGGACAGCATACTTTGGGTTTGCACGGGAACACTGCGATATTTTTGAACTCTTGCCGCTTCCTCTGCATCAATTCTTCGCTGTAGACGGTGAACTTATCTCTCTGCCATAAGTAAACTGAAAGGGACAGCATACCTTAAGTTTGCACGGGAACACGGCGATATGTTTGAACTCTTCCCTCTTCCGCTGCTTCAGTTCCTCGCGGTAGGCGGTGAATTTGTCAAACAAGTGATAGATGATGTCCGCCGCGAATATCTTGACGCCTAGCGTGTCGGCCATCTCTTGAGCGTCACGTTCGATCTGATTGAGATAGACGGAACTGCGTTATTTGAGAATATAAAGATCTCAGAGCAACAGAATACTAGAGGACAAGCCGCCGCGTAAAGGCTGACCGTTGTATGCACAGCGGGCATACACTGCCGCTAGTTCACCGTCACTTACACCCGAGTGAGTATGTGCACTGGTTTGAAAGAAAACTTTCTTTCATTTCCAAAATGCCGTAAGGATAAAAGTGCGCGTGGTTGTTGTTGTAATTTATTGATGCGTTTCATGCGTTGTGTGCGTAAATTGAGTTTGCGACACTCGGACGCCATGCAAACTAGGCGGCTTGCACGGTCTTACATTCCGTTGTCTGTGATAAAGATTATTGTTTACTAGCTTGTGCTCGCGGCGTCGCCCGCGTATAATTCAGTTTATCAGAGACGTTATCACGTATCCCTTGAGAACTGTTAATGTTTCCGGGATAAAAAGCCTATATGTTAATCAGTGGCGTGCATTCCATATAGGCAAATAAGCAATGCCTACCTCGTTAGAATTTAATATTAACTATTACTAAATCAATTAATCAGCGTATTAAAAAAAACAATTAAGATATGTACTCAATAATAATGTATGAATTCAATGCAAAACGTACCTCAATGTGCAATGTGCGTTCGCACGATTGCCTGTCACGTTCACACACAATCAAACCTTTTTGGTAACCATATACACTATTATACACACACACTACTTTAGGCTAATACCCGAAGTCATACGACAAAAAAATGAATCACGATATGGCTATGCGTAAATAACTAACATTTGACATTTCGCAATTTAGCCGTCTTATCAAGCGTCACCTGCTTCTGAAAACGTCGCAGGTGACATAACTGAACGTAGCCCTAGTGGCAATAGTCGTGGGTTGTCCGTAACGTTTTTTACACGTAACTGTTATGCGTTAGTAGTTTTGAATCCTATTATTTTGTAACTAGACAATTTCCATACAAAGTGATCGTTATAATAAAACTAAACCCAACATTTGAAAAATAGCGGCGAAATAAAGATAATTATTGTTTTATTGAAATTACTGCATTTAAGTGTTCACATTTATAATTTGTAAATGGTATTCGAAGGGTCGAATAAAAAGATTACAATATTTATTATTATTTTGATGATTGTTTGTACATTGCTACACATTCATCGTAAAATAATGAAGCTCAATATACGCTCATAACAAAATAACGATAAATAGATTTATAACGTTATTTAACTAATGTAATAACGAATGGTGTATAATAATTGTAGAAAATCTATTGTTTTCGTGCTCCGAAAATCTATTGTGTAACTTTGTACGTAAAATAATCGTTACATTACTATGCCAACGTACTACGTATTCGATTATCACCCTCGTAAATATTTTCTCAAACCGACGTTAAATAACGCCCAACTCATAGATTTACTATGGCCCAACTCTAATTGGCTGTTGACACTTGACAGAACTTGACATATGCGTGACGAATTGCATAAATCGTGTAATAATTAGTTCGTTTTATTGTAAATTGTGAAGTTTTTTGTAAAAATATTGATGTAAACATGGATAAATTAGAGTGCTCGGTTTGTGGGGAAGACTATGCTTAGAGAAATTACGAGAAACCCATTCAATCAGTTTTCGTTTGTTGACAAAACAAAAAAGTGCATTTCAGTAGACAAACACATCAAAATCTGTATTTGACTCAAGAAAAGGTAAAATGTTATGACTATTACATAACACGTTAATACAACTGTTTTGTACGTAGACGGAGAAACGTTTTGTATGAAATGTGTGTAGGTAAGTATCAGATTTTTAATAATTTTACACTATAGTAACTTGCTCCGTCTGCTTAGTGACTGCCTACCTAGGCCAAAAACCAATGCACGCCACTGATGTTAATCCGGGTTGTGGTCTATCTGTATGCCAAATTTCATCCAAATCGGTTCAATCGTTTCAGTGTGATTGAAGGACAAACAAACAAATATCCATACTTTCAGATTTATAATAGTCGGATGTTTCTACTACCCAATAAATATTGAACCTTGGAGAGATGATGGATGAGAATGTCCAAACAAATAATCGCAATTGAGGAAACAAAACAAAGCAATATTGCAGATTTACGGCCGAATTCTCAAACGCAACTCAATTTTCAGTTGCAATTTTAATGTCTCATGCTGTCTCAGTCACTAAATTTCAGTTGCATTGTAACAATTCGGCGGCTAGTCCTACAGTTTTCACTTAGTACAACTTCATCATTAACTAGCCTATGCCCGCGACTTCGCCCGCGTGAATGTCTTTTATCGCGCATCCCTCGGGAACTGTTCATCTTCCCGGGATAAAAAAGTATAGCCTATATGTTAATCCAGGTTATGTTCTATCTGTATGCCAAATTTAATTAAAATCGGTCCAGCTGTTCTTGAGTTATAATGATGTAACTAACCCGACTTTGTTTTATTAAGATTGTCATAGCACACAGAAAAGCTTTACCTCTTTCAGGGGCCTTACTCCTGACTGGTTCAAGCTCTGAACCAAATCGAGCTAATGTCAATTCCTAGAGGAATGCAGTACGAATTGACACTAACTCGAATTCAAATTCGATTGATACAGAACTCGATCCAGTCGGGAGTAAGGCCCCAGCTTATAACAATTTACGTGTCTCCACGCAATAATAAAGGTTAAAGTCGTGTATTTACTAAAAAGACAAATGTCCCACGACACTTGTCTTCAGAGATATCACGCGACGCCGTCCGTCGTCACCAAACATTTTGTATCACAACGAACTTTTTGACTTGGGGAGTAAGCTGGTGAATGCGTTACGAAAAGTTTGATCGGGCGAGGCGAACGGAAGTTGAGAGGGAGATATAAGTTAGTGAAGAGAGTTACTTTTCGTAAATTACTGTAGGGGCAAGAGAGAGAGGTGGGAGCACACGTGTAGGTTTACTTCAGTCGTGTGGTCTCAAGCACACTCGTTTTTTTGTTAACAAAAAAAAATGCGACATTCGGCCGACATGATATAATCGACATGCGACAATCGATTATATCGTCTAACGGGACATTGGTCCCCTAGTGAATACACTGCTTTATTTCTGTATCGTAAAGGGGAATATATTGTCACAGTAAACGTACCTTGACATCGAACGCCAATATAGTGGCGAACTGTGAGTCGTGCTCCAACATAGCAGACGCCTTCATGACGTCACGTTTCACCACAGGACCTATCCTGATCGCAGAATACTGAAACAAATGAAACATAAAATATTATAGCCTAGCTATATAAAAGTACCCTGTCTTCTTCACATAGGAATGTGGTAAGCGAATGTTCAGAGAATGCCTCTTCTCTCTTTGTGCGTACTCTACGTATTTGACATCTGCCAAAAGACTCGAGCTATATTTTACGAACAAGAAGTTCGCAAGATTCTGGAGGGATTCTGGGATTGGTTATTTTATTTTTCGTAAACTTTTCATCTTTTTGACTATACCTGCAGAACTTCACTGACTGCTCACTTCAGAGAGGCAGCATTAGGTATATATCGCACTGTAAATTTAATATATTGTATTGGTAATTTTTACATATTCCGTGTGGTGCCGGACATAAAGAATTGCACCACCCTAATCTCTTCTCATGGGTGTCGTAAAAGGCGACTAAGGGATTCACCAGAGGATGGCCAGCAGCATTCTCTGAGTATTTAACCAACCAACTGCGATCGCCAACCCGCCTGCCAAGCGCGGCGAATATGGCATATCCCCCCTTAATTGGGGAGGCCTATATCCAGTAGTTGACGTCTTTCGGCTGAAATGATGATGATGATGACATATTTAGCAAAAGGGCAGAAACATTTACGTGCTAGCTCGACTGAAATGACAATAACCAAAACAATATATACTTACGGGAATTTTGCTAGTCCTAAGGAACTCCAGCAAGGCTTCAAGGGAGCCAAGAGTGGACGCTTGCACATACACGCCGCGCTCCGTCAGCTTGATGGACGACAGCGCTGACTTCAGCTCGCGGGCCACCTCCTCTCTGTGCATGAAGGTTGTTTGTTATATGGAACAAAATAATCAAACTTGCCGCAAGTATTGGTGAACTAAGCTAAAGAAAATTTCAACACAACAGGAATTTCTGTAACTATAGGTGCAGCACGTTATGATGGCGTTTTTGAAGTTTGCCTGCTCATGAAGACCCGTAAATATTGACAGCTACGTATGAAGGAACAATTGCCGTACTTTATTGTCAATAGTGATGCACTGCTACAGCAATATAATTTTTCGAATTTCGAATCTATTATTCAAATTCTATTCATCTCTACTGTTTTTTTATGTATGTCACAGATTTTTTTATTAAATAGCGATTAAACAAAATGGCTAGACGTTATGTTTATTGAATAATTTGATAAATTATTTACTTTATGTAGATATTATTCATAATGGCTAGTTGGAGTTGGTCAAAGTAATAAACTTGTTCCCAATCGCTAATAATATGAAATGTGTCATAACACTATTGGAAAATGTCAAAAACGCCATCATAGCGTGCCGCGGGTATTAAAGGTATAATGTAGATATACAACGTTACTTTTTGTTTACGCAATTTGAGAAACTAGTTTGTTCAGAATCACCAGGAGAATCGATTGGGATAGTTTTTATACCATGTTACATTTTAATAAATAAAAGTTTTTGAAACTCAATTTGGTTATTATGCTTAAATTCAGTAAATCAGCGAATAGTAAATAGGTCCTTATAGTCCAGGAAGTTCGACTCGATTAGTGTCCGTGAATCGGGTAGTATGCAAGACATTCTTCACTATTTCCGCTACCAACTCTAGGGAACTTACAGTGAGCCTAAAATAAAAGCAGGTAATTAGTGATTTAGAAGAAAAAAGAATCCTTATCGATTCTCGTAGTCATTCCGAACAAACTAGTTTCTCAAATTGAGTTAACAAAAATTAACGTTGTATACGAAAATTTTGGTTAACTATAAAATCAAAAAGAATAAGACCCACTCCACCGAACCCAAAAGTTTGTGAAATGCTATCAAACTAAATGAATGAACTCGATGGATCTTTCCTGCCCCTTAATCCGCTACTGAAACTGGTAGTGACGTAATGAAGGCGAATGATGATGTTAAAGCTTGGTCGCGCCAGAAAGCATTCTTCCGGCTTGACCATTTTAAATACACCATATAGAGCGTGTTATTGAAATAACTGAAAACCTCTGAAGCAATCATTATACTCATCAGTATGAACCACTTTTACTATGGGACTAATACAATAAAAAAAAACAGCTGTTCGCTACATTTGTGTTCACAAAAATCGACAAAATGTAGGGAACAGCGGGTTTTTTTCGTGATTTCAGTATTGGTCTTATAGTAAAATTTGTTAATACTGATGAGTTCAATGACCCCTTAAGAGGTTTTCAGTTATTTCAATAACACGCTCTATATGGTGTATTTAAAATGGTCAAGCCGGAAGAATGCTTTCTGGCGCGACCAAGCTGCCGTCAGATTATTCAGGAACAATTGGACGACTTTATACCATCTAAATAAATGTACTCTTCTCTCATATCCACAGTGAATAGTTATATATTTTCCTACTGGAGAACTAATCAAAGCATTAGACTTTGGGAAAAAAAACCCCAGGCCAAGAGCACTCGAAAGCGCTTCTAGTAGGCTTTAGGAAGAGATTTACTAAAGAAGCGCTTTCGCTTAGCAGGAACAATATAAGGATACTGATTAGAACCCTTACAGGGCACTGTAAACTGAACAAACATCTACACAGGATGGGCCTCACAGATATCACAGTTTGCAGATTTTGTCGCGAAAAGGACGAAACGCCCATTCATATGCTATGCGAATGTGATGCAGTGCACCACATTAGAAGTCAGCATCTTGGAGGCCACACAATCTCAGCTGATGAGATCAGATCCTCAAACCCCAAGGCAATAGTCGACTTTATGGTTGGCCTGCGGCTTGGAGAGGTGCTGTAGTCTACTATTAGAGGTGTTACAATAGATCTTTTAGGTCGCAGTGACATAAGGGACCTTACCTCTTTTTCCAAAATAATAATATATATTTACCAGAGATTTTTTGGCGAGCTCTTTAGATAGATGCAATCCCTTAATATAATTTCGTTGCAACACAAATATGTATGGTGTATCACTTACTTGAGCACATCCACTTCATCAGGTTTTTGCGCGACGAGTAGATTAAGACCAGCGATGGCCTTCTCCAACTCTTTAGCTGCGATCTTAACTCCCTGAGCGCCAACCACTTCTTTGTGCTCGATGTATGCGTTCTAGTAATAAATGTATTTTTAGTATTATTAGATTTAGGAAAATGTTCATTAAGATTCCTTGAACGCCGCAAAAGGAAGTAAAAAAACGAACATTTCATCGATGGTGTATAAGACAAATGTGCTAAGTACAAAAAAAAATAGTTTGGCCAAATGTACCTAGTAAGCATGCAATTGTAATTAAAACGTCCAGAATTTTTATTTATTTAGCATATTCATCTTCTACACCATCGTTATAGCACCTATTAAAGCTTTAGTTGAAAATATGAATGATACTTCAAGAGTCAGACGCACACCGACGGAGTGGCGGCGAAGCGGCTTATTTAGTAACAATTGAAATTCAACCTTATTTACTTTGAAATACGACTGAAATTTTAATAGCGAAATAATATCACACTAGGAGGCTCAGAGCGCCGTGAAGAGCGGTCGAGTGGCCACAAGCGTCCATAAGAGTCGGTCAATAAGAGTCGGTTTGCCTTCAACCAGTGAACTGCTCTTCGCTACCACTTCGTCGGTGTGAGCCAAAGCTAATAGCGATGCAAAACGTAAGTTTTTTTCTTTTAACTTTTCCACTCACTAGGATTCCTCCATGGTATAATAATATGTTTCACCCGGTATTCTCTTCCCGCGATGGCCCAAGGCTACGTCACGATCAGTGTTGCCATTGATTGACATCTTCAATATGATTAAGGAGATTTTTATTCATAATGATTATAAAATAAATTCCTAACTAGCCTAACTATTCGTTATCTCGTATTATTCATTTAATTAGTTATTAAAAGAAACTGTATTAAACCACTAGTTCAAAAGTGCTTCTTTTTGGAAGCAAGTAAGTAAAATAATGCATTTTTCTCGGGTAATTTATTTACACACAGTGGCAACACATCAGACTAGTGTCACGCTAACAGCCCGCTATTGGCTCCACAGCCGATGACGTAGTCTTGAGCCAATCACATGACCTAGCTGTCACGGGAAGAGATTATTATACCTATAAGATATTATACCATGGATTACTCCTGTATCGTGAATACGTTTACAAACACAAATCTCACATGCACAAACACCTAGATCCAGAAAAACTATCAGAGGATAACACAAATATTAACTGTTCCGTGCGGGCCAGATTCCAGCACGGAACTGAAATAAAATATAGAAACTGTTCTTCACTAACCTTAACCCTCAACTCCTTCATAGGTTGTGGCATGAGCAGCGAGCGTATCTGCGTGACGATTGGTCCATCAGTGCCGGCCAGTATCATGGTGTCGCCCTCGTGCAGCGTGCCGTTAATCAAGATCGTGTCTATAGTCGTACCCAAGCCGGGGATCGCTTTCACCTGTCAAAGAAAAATGACAGGGTTTAGACATATTTAGGAATGAAGGAAGTTAAAATGTTTCAAATACAATTGGATACTAACATAACATAACACATAACATCACGCCTGTATTTCCCCGAAGGGCTAGGCAGAGGTGTAATAGTACACCCACATTTCGCCAGTTATGTTATAGTCCCATGTAATAGGGGGCGAGCCTATTGACCAGGCACAAATCCAGACTCCGGGCTGCTACTGAGAATTTCATAATAAAAAACCCAATAACACTTTTCCCGACTCGGGAATCGAACCCAGGACCTCACTACTACTACTCAATTGGATACTAGAAAGTAGAAATGGAGAAAAGAAGTTGCTAGTGTTTTTTCAAGTAACTGCTACAGACAGCAAGTCTATTATACGTCTTCTCAATCGTGTCAAACCCACAATTAAGTAAAACTCTAATGCGGCGTACTCAAGAGGCAATTTTTGTAGATCAACTTACGAATTGAGTGATAATCGAAAACACGAGAAAAAGTTAATTCCCTTTCAACTTTTGGCGTGCGAGTCAGTTCAATTCTATTACGTCATCGTGCAAGTTACAATTTGGTGAATGTGAGAAAGGTCTTTTCTTCGTGAGGCTTTGAGCCCTTCAAGGCTCTTATCTGCATTTGACTAATATTTTGACGTTTTGTTTAGAAGGAGCTTCGAGTTAGGCGACTTTTAACAATGAGCAACACCTATTTTAAAGAAGCCTATGTCTTAAATCCATCCATATTGATCAACAGAACTAGAAGCGAACTATAGATGCAAAAAAAAGATACTAATCTTTTGAACGAAATGTTCGGAATCTCTTTTCCTTACTGGGATAAATTTTTTGCATGTCTACTATGTTCTCAGCAGTTGATCAAAAAGAAATATAATAATAACGTTTGTGGGTTAAATTAATATTTTAAATTATTGTGTATGGTTGACTAATATGATATTTTTATGTTCAGGAAATACCCAGTTGGATATACCCGACAGGATAAAGGGAGTAAAACCGCACATAATAATTTTAATTAATTTAAATTATAATTAATTAATTAATTTAATTTTAATGTGGGGGTGGTAATAGAAGTAATAGGAGTCGTTGTAATGATGCACTAGTTGAAATATACACTTCACTTCTGGTACAGTCGACTGCATGACAGTGGTAACACGTCAATTCGAAAACCGCCCTTACTGCTTACGAAATAAAGATGCTGCTAGTGTCAAAGTGTTACCACCGACGTGCGGTCGACCGTACCAAGAAATATAATTATTATAGACTAAATTAACAACCTGATTTACGTCGGGGAAACGACTGCTGCGTCGCGCTAACACAATTGAGCGCCTTGTAAATTTGTCAGCAGTGTCCCTTCAATACAAAGAAATAGCTCAGAAAATACATACCTCAAGCACAGTAGCGAGCAATTGTTGCGAGAACACTAATCTCTTGTGCAGTGGTCCCTCGCAGGCCTGCACGATCATAGCGAGCAGGTTGCCCATGCCCTCGCCCGTCACCGCGGATGTGGGGACTAGGGACACGTACGTACGGGGGTCAGGGTTCTCGTAGAATAGAGCGGCGTTGAGACCCTGGGAAGAAAAGGAAATTAGTATTACAAAGATTTGTGTTTGACCACTATAGTAGGGTTGCCATCCCCAAAATTTGGAAACCAGGATTTGGAGGTGGGAATACGAGGACATAGCGGTATAAAAAAAACAATTAAATTATATTTCATCATCATCAATTACAGCTGAAAGACGTTCACTGCTGGACATAAGCCTCCCCCAAGCATAGCCACAACGACCGGTCCTGTGCTTTCCGCATCCAGCGGATTCCCGCGACCTTCACCAGGTCGTCGGTCCACCTTAGAAATAAAAAGAGAAAGAAAGTAAAAGATTTTACATCTGAGCTTGATTTGACCTTGTGGGGGACCCACGCTCCTTCCAGTACGCGGTCGCCACTCCACAATTTTACTGCCCCATCGGCCATCCGTTCTGCGAGCAATGTGCCCTGACCACTGCCACTTAAGTTTGGCAAATCTTCGAGCTACGTCTGGTTACCTTCGCTCTCCTGCGAATCTCCTCATTTCTGATTCGATCACGCAGGGACACTGAGCATAGCCCTCTCCACAAATTATTTTTATGTATAAAAAATTTGATAAATGAATGAATTCAAAAATTCAACAAAACCTGGCTGGAATATCCACCAACCATTATAGCGGCTGAAGTCAGCGCTACGCAACGCCTCACGACCCGATTGAAATCCGCATTCTCAAAATTTTGCTACTGCGCAAACATGACTCTTTTTCACAGCTTTAGAATAGCCATAAAGATTGGTGCATACTCTACTAGGCACAGACCAATAAGCCTAAAAGACGCCTATTAGACGGACACCCGCGGTCACACAACATATGCAGTACCACTGCATATCAGCCGCCCCGCCCCCATTCGGTTCGTCACTCCGTCAGCGAGCGCAACTGAGTAAAGAGCTCTAATAAACACGTTTTTTTTCTGTAAAAAAATCCCTATTGTGCAGTGAAATGCTGCGGAATATGTAGTACAACATTCAGTTTTAATAAAGACGGCAGTACATTTCACAGATATGTCTATATTTTCCATTTAAGAATAATTTTGTTAATTTAAAATAGTGTATAGCGAAGCACAAAACGTGGTCGCACGTTGAAGTCTTTTTTCGCTATCTTTTTCTGTTTCACGGTACTTCACATACCGCTATCTCGCTCTATCATAATCATGTGTGCTAGAGTTGGGGTACTAACACAAATATAATTTATCGATAAAATGCGAATGTTGTAAATAATTCCTATCTTTTTAATAATAAATACCTACATAAGGTCACCGTGTAAACTACATAATAACGAATACTCTACATTATCTAACAAACAGTTGTTTCCAAAATTACTGCAACATGAATTTGATTTTAAATAATTACGTAAATCATTTAGTTGAATTAATAAAAAGCGGTATAGACAAATATTAATATGTCAATGTGCGGCTTGCCTATTTAACAATGAAATCAAATTTAAAATCTGTAACGAGGGTTTACACCAAATTAATTTGTTTTAACAATAAACGTGCCTAAACGCATACTGCATAAGGCCTGCCTATACATGCTATATTAATAATAAATAATGAAAATTAATTACGATTTTGATTTATTGTTATCATTAAATACAACGTTAAATCAAGTTAGTTCGCCGAGGTAACAATATCTATACAGGGTTAATTTTCAATAGCCGGCCAAATTTTCAGAGACGGTTCAGAATCAACAATATTTTCGTTCTACATTTCATTCATTCATTCATTTTAATTTTTTAGGGTTCCGTAGTCCTACAAGGAACCCTTATAGTTTCGTCATGTCCATCCGTCTGTCCGTCTGTCCTAATCCTTTACAGCTTAATAACTTCTACAGTTATAAACATAAGTAAATGAAATTTTGTTAAAAAATGGTTTAGATATAGATCTCAATTTTAAAAGAATAAAAAATCTTGATAACGTATTTTAGGAGTGGCGCCCATACATGTTAATCAACTCAGCCTATCACAGTCCACTGCTGGACATAGGCCTCTCCCAAGTTGCGCCACAACACTCGGTCCTCTGCCTTCCGCATCCAGTCCCCCCCAGCCACGTTTTTTAGGTCGTCGGTCCACCTGGCAGGGGGGCGCCCTACGCTGCGTTTGCCGATTCTCGGTCTCCACTCAAGGACTCGTCTGCTCCAGCGGCCATCGGTCCTTCGACAGACATGGCCAGCCCACTGCCACTTCAGCTTACTGATTCTACAAGCTATGTCGGTCACTCCGGTTCTTCTCCGGATAATCTCGTTTCGGATTTTATCCTTCAAAGAAACTCCAAGCATAGCTCGCTCCATAGCTCGCTGAGCGACTTTAAACTTCTGTCCACGTCTCGTTACATACATGTTAAATGGGGATGACATTTTTTTTTTCGCTGCACCCCCTCGTGTGTGGTATCATTGAATAGGTCTAATAAAAGAAGGTAATGTTTCATACATCACTTTTTTATCAGGAGTACCATCTGCGAAATATTGCCCACCAAAGTGGCTTACAATGTGTCCCCCCCCCTGCCATTTCCAAACTATGCAACGTAGAAACTTGTAATCTTCCACGTTGATAGACTTTTATAAAAACTCTCTTTTAAAATTGTTTCGAGTATAATATGATTATAAATTTTTGAGTTATAGTGAGAAAACAGAAAAATACTTAAGACGTCCTAGTTCATAGGTCATTGACCTTAGATAAAAATGATCTTAGCAAATAATACTCCTTTAGTTACTTTCTATTTAAAAAAATCACAAAAAGAAACTTTGTGTTATATATCAATATACACAAAGTAACAGCGCTACCTAGCGCTAAATTTAAGAAGTGTGTCATATATTTATATTTGGGTATATTTATATTTATATTTGGGTTCCTTAAGTATAAGGAACCCTATAATACTGAGCATGGCCCGACATGCTCTTGGCCGGTTTTGTTTCCAAGACTTGTTTCCTGTCCGCCACTAAAAACAGAACGTATGGACAGTTACATCAAAACAATTCAGTTCAACAACCGCATACGGCAACGCACGCATACAACCACAAATCCGCATAGTGCACTTCTCCCCGACCACCCCGCACCCCTTCCCACATGCCGCGCCGGCACCGGCCGGCTAGTATGATCTTGACTTGTTGCGTATACGCCCCGTACTATGGCCTGCTAGGTCACCGGACTTGACGCCACTGGATTTTTATTATGTATGGAGTGAAGTGAAAAGACGTGTTTACGTTGAGGAGGCACAAAGTGTGGAGCACCTACGCAATAAAATAAATACTGCTTTCAACAAAATTAAAAGTAAAAATGAGACAATCAATTTGTTAAAAAATAATTTAAGAAATAGCAAATAATGCTCCTTTAGCTACTTTATATTTGAAAAAAATCACAAAAAGTATCATTGTGGTATGTTGACATGACACACTTCTTAAATTTGGCACTATACAGTTCCATCTAGCGGCTACTAACAACACTCTCTGAGTCGCCAACGCTGCCGTCTATTGCAAAAACTAAAATAGCCATGATTAATATTCGATTTGATTTGTTTGTAATTACACCTACTTAAGGAACCCTATAATACTGAGCATGGCCCAACATGCTCTTGGCTGGTTTTTAACGAAATAATTAATAATGAAATGTCACGACTACCTAGGTATTATATTTTGTTATTAATTATTACTAGATAGACATTACCTGCGCACACTGGGTACCTACTCAAGCGAGCGAGGTCATCGTCCTTATGGCGTGTTTATAATTTAAGAAAAATTTCGGACATTTTCAAATGAATGTTTTATTATATATTTTTTTCATTTGACTACAATTTTTAAAAAGCTCACTTTCGACAAAAGCGGAAGGCAGAGGACCGAGTGTTGTGACGCAATTCGGGAGAGGCCTATGTCCAGTAGTGGACTGCGATAGGCTGAGTTGATATATACACTATCGGCTTGACCTCATAATCTTAATTTTAAAATTTGGCTGGTCTTTAAAAACTAACCCTTTATAAGTCAATAATATTACGAGAAAAAATATGATTTTCTGAACTCATAATTTTAACTACAGCCAGTTGAACACGGGGTCAACGGCCGCGTTACGTGTGAATAAAAAAAGTAATTTTTACGTATTGAAAGCCAATTCTAGTGTTATGGTATGTAAATTTCTTAAAAAATACTATGTAAATCTACAAGGTCACGCGTCCCGTGACTGTTAATCCCGTGATTAGCTGCCTTGAATGAAATGATAAGTTTAGAAAATCATATATTTTCGTTTTATTGTCATTAGATATCGATACCCATCACGTCTGTGAAGTTTCGCCAGGTAATTTGATTTAACCTTATAGAAATCTTGTCGATAAAAATCTTTCGATGTGCCGTCACTAGTTTGATTGAACTTGATTTATGACTTTTGAGTTGACCAATCATAACGCGCCGTCCGCACCTGTCCCCCGCCAACATTTTACGATTGCGTTCTTGAGCAAAACTTTGTACATGAGGCGTCTTTTAGGCTTACTTGTCTGTGCTACTAGGTAACCTCAGTTATGTTTAACAAATTTTTAAACAGGATGTTACCTGCTTTCTAAAATCCAGGACACTACTTAAAAACTATCCAGGACACCCCAAAAAGCAGGACATGTCACGAGAAATAAGACGGTTGGCAACTCTACAGTGAATAAGATTGAATAATGAACAGCTCATTTGCATATTTTCCATTGATTGAATTCCATTTATCGAATTCGTAAAGTGGGGGAAAAAACTGACTGTCATCAGCCATCGCAACATACGACATACGCCTAGCCGTATTTTCACGACACAACACATGCGGTGACGACTCCTAGCGAAAAATCTCTCTGTGAACCGTTTACTCATGCAACAACACCACACAGCACAATGCAAGTTTTGTGAACGACTTTTTGGCTACTTCGTTGGTGCTGCTATGTTGTTACGGTTTTTTGGCAGGGACTATTTAATAGCTATACCACACCTCGGACACTCAATACAATATAAATGCTAGCACCACCTACATATACAACATTACGTCTGTATACGAACACATACACAGTGTAGGCTAGGGATGCTCGCCGCTCGTAGCCCGACTGGGTTCCAAGCGCTTCTCAGTAGTTCTCAGAGATGGCGTGCTTGTATAGCGACAGGCGATTGACATCCATTGCAATATTACAGTCCCATTGCCGTCAGACTGCGGGTACGTGCGGGGCGCGGGCGAGGAATCTTAAATTGGCGGGGGGCGGTGAGTGGCCGTTCTGTACGTTAGTACTATTAGGTATTCTGTGGCTATACAGTAGCTATTAAATAGTCCCTGCAAGAAAACCAACCAACCAACCGAAACAAGTACGAACTTGCTGACGACGCATCGCACGGCTTACGACACTTCATTCGGCAAACACTACGAAAGACTACAAGCCGCGACTGCCGTGTAGTTGCTGGAATCGTGACTCGTGGAAACCGGCCAAGAGCATGTCGGGCCATGCTCAGTATTATAGGGTTCCTTAAGTAGGTGTAATTACAAACGAATCAAATCGAATATTAATCATGGCTATTTTAGTTTTTGCAATAATCGGCAGCATTCGCGACTCAGAGCGTGTTGTTAGTAGCGCCATCTAGCGATAAATTCAAGAAGCCAAATTTAAGAAGTGTGTCATGTCAAAGTAACTTTTTGTGATTTTTTCAAATAGAAAGTAGCTAAAGGAGCATTATTTGCTATGATCATTTTTCTCTAAGATCAATGACCTTTGAACTAGGACGTTTTAAGTATTTTTCAGTTTTCTCTCTATAACTCAAAAAATTATAATCACATTATACTCGAAATTATTTTAAAAGAGAGTTTTCACAAAGGTCTATCAATGTGGAAGATTATAACTTTCTACGTTGCATAGTTTAGAAATGGCAGGGGGGGGACACATTGCAAGCCACTTTGGCGGGCTATATTTCGCAGATGGTACACCTGATAAAAAAATGGTGTATGAAACATTACCTTCATTTTAGTAGACCTATTCAATGATACCCCACACGAGGGGTGCAGCGAAAAAAAAATTTTCATCGCCATTTCACATATATGGACGCCACCCCTAAAATACGTAAAAACGATTTTTTTATTCTTTTAAAATTGAGATCTATATGTAGACTATTTTTTAACAAAATTTCATTTACTTATGTTTATAACTGTAGAAGTTATTAAGCTGTAAAGGATTAGGACAGACGGACAGACGGACAGACGGACAGACGGACAGACGGACGGACATGACGAAACTATAAGGGTTCCTTGTAGGACTTCGGAACCCTAAAAAACGAACGAACTCGTTCGTGTGCAGTCTGTCGTGTGTGATGTTTCACGACCACAAATCGTATCGTATTTTTTTTTATAGTATAGTATGGCGAAATGATCTATAGGCCCACCTGATGTCAACTTTGACCATAACAACTGCAATACTGCTGCAATAATTTATGCTGTTGCATAAATGGTACCGCAAGTCTGTTCTCCAAACTGAGACATGAAGATGAAAAGTCTCATGTGATTGTAATTTCACCGGCACCCATACCCTTCAGACCGAAACACAGCAATGCAAGCATCACTATTTGGCGGAGAAGTAGGTACGGTGGTAGTACTTCCCTGGACGAGCTCTTTCACAAAGGAACTCTACTACTACTCGTCTCGTGGAAAAACGACCTAACTAGTAGCAGTGGCATTCAAGGTATTTGTAGAGATGTCTTTCGAGCCGTATATCATATATCATATTGTTACGAGAGGGGGAGGAGGGTTAAGCAGAGTGGACTAAAATACTTCAACCTCGATTTTCCTCGACTTAGAGACGTTTTAGCAGGCTGAAACGCATTTTCAGTCCGAATCAGAGGAGGCATATGGCATATGGCATATCACATACCAAAGAATCGAAATTTTGAGTAAGTTGCCGTTGTTTTCAGGCGCCTGAAACATGTTTTCAGGCCGTTTCAGGAGCTGACATTTCCTGAAAACCCATTTTCAGGCGTTTTCAGGACCCCTTATGGCCAGTTGACACCCACATGTAAAATTGTTGAAGAGTGAGCGAGATAGAGCTAAATCTTAGACAAGGATAGCCGAAGAACCTTCTGGAAGAGAGTGAGCAAGATAGCACTAGTATAAGACAAGGATAGACGAGATTCGACAAGCTTCGAGAACATTCCATTCTAGAAGTGAGTGAGTGAGATAGAGGATAGATGAGGTTCGACGAGGTTCGAGAACTTTCTATTTCGAGTAAGTGCAAGTGAGAAAGAGTTATCTTATGACAAGGATAGTTGACATTCGAGGAATTTCTAGTACCACGACTCGCGGCGTATATAAACGGCGCAACTCAGCGCCAGAGGAGACGCCCGCTTGCGCGGTATTGATACCGCGTCTTTAGTTTGTAAGTATTAGGGAAAAAACCTTCGGCGAATGGAGTCCCACATGGGACTCTCCGCCAACTAAGCCCGGTTAAGCAGAAATGGTACTTCGGTCCCACCTGCGAAAATCCAGTCGAAAAAAATAAAAAAAAAGCGCCAGAGGAGTTCGGTTGGAGTTCAGTTTGGGTCAAGCGATACAAGCGATAACATCGAAGCGATACTCGGAGCGATTTAACTAGTAACTTTGTGTGTTAATTAGCGATTCAGTGTAATTGTTCAGTAATAAAGTGTTCTCTACGCAGTTAATTGGCTTTCTATCCATATACGAACCCTCAGCTCGTAACAATATCATATTTACTTAGTAATTTGTGCACATTGCCCACCATCTGATGCCACTCGGATCTTAAATTAAAGTGACACTTAGCACCTGAAAATACCTTGAAACGATTGTCGACTATGCAAAGTGGCCTCACAAATCAAATCAGATCAAATTCATTACAATAATATGCTACATTCTCATCACGTGGCATTTTGTTACAATAATTATATGTCCAATACACGCAATCCTAGTTGGCCTGAAGTTATCATTTTACGGGTGTCATTGGGGGAAAGAGGCGGGGAAACATGCGCAGTGCCTAACTTCAGGCCGGCCAACTGATATTGCGCGTATTGTATTTCCCGTTTTGAATAAATGATGGGTCAATTACCTGTTCAGCAAACTGCAGCATGACATCCTTGCATCGCTTCTCAAACTCTAATTGCGTGTTAGACTGCTGCATCTTCAGGATATCCCTCACGTCTTTACGTTGAGCGCTCTGCCAGTCGTACAGACGATCGATCTTGTTCAGGGCCACTAGGAATGGCGTCTTTTTCTGTTTCAGCAGCCCTATTGACTCAATGGTTTGCGGTTCTAGACCGTGCATTATGTCTACTACCTGTGGAGAAAGTAAATAGAAAAATGTGTAGTAATCAACTAATTGTACGGAAGTTAATTTCATTTTTATCAATACAAGGACCATGTGTAAGAGGAACATCTTATACTTGTGGTTCATGAACCACACCTGCATCTATTTAATAAAGAAAATTAATTCTACCTGGTTTAAAAAAACTGTCAGATAGTAACTAATCACAAGATAAATGAGAAATCTCAAAATGTCTAACAGATTTTCATAAAGTATTCTGCAGATGGTTGTATCTCGTGCGGATTGCCCCATCCAAAATAAATGGATGCGTATAGCAATAGGTGTTGACTAACATAGTGTATAAGATCTTACTAACACAATTTATTGTAATTTAATGCAATGATCTTCGATCAATAAGGTATTTTTTATCGAAGGCTATGATTGTTTTAATTTATAATTGTAATTTTATTTTATGTTTTATATTGTACGAATTATGGATTTTTATCTGAGTATTTTTTTTAAGTAACCGACATAGCCCGAAGAATTGCCAAACTTAAGTGGCAGTGGGCGGGGCACATTGCTCGCAGAACGGATGGCCGATGGGGCAGTAAAGTTCTGGAGTGGCGACCGCGTACTGGAAGGCGCAGCGTGGGTAGGCCCGCCACAAGGTGGACCGACTTTTATTTGTTAGAATTTATTTAATGCTATGTGTATAAATTTGCATGCCTGTAGAATAGGTGGAATATGTCGTGGACAAACTATTGCATTGTAACAACTTATGTACCATATTTCGTGCAAATTAATAAATGAATTGAATTGACGACCTGGTGAAGGTCGCGGGAATCCGCTGGATGCGGAAGGCACAGGACCGGTCGTTGTGGCGATGCTTGGGGGAGGCCTATGTCCAGCAGTGGACGTCTTTCAGCTGAAATGATGATGATGATGATCTGAAAATAAACTGATTAATAATAAAATTTAATCTTTATACTCACTAGAATAGCGATGTCGCAGAGTGAAGATCCTCTATTCCTAAGATTACTGAAGGACTCGTGACCAGGTGTGTCGATAATGAGTAGACCAGGCAGCTTGAATGCTATCTCATTCACCTAGAAGAAAAGAAAAAGCGTAAATAAGGTTCTAGTTATCTTTGAGTCAATCATGTTTAAAACCTTTATTCATTGATAAATAAACCATTCCATAAAAGCATAATTACAGAACATATTGTACTTCACAGAATATTACAAAATAGTGAGATTTTATGAGCAAAATAATGCATGAGAAGCAGATTTCATTCGCGAGTATAAAGCTAACTAACCGCGAAACTGTGGGGGAAATAATTTGATGACAAAGTTTTTTTATATCACGTTTTTTAACGAAAGCGAGTTATTATTGCACCGTCATTGTGATGTTTGTTGTTAGTTCTGAGCTGTGTTTAAAGTATCAAGTCTCTAGCTCATCGGGAAGTTAGTTTAAAATCGATTGCAAAATTTGTACCGAACAGACAGACAGGACTGAAAGAGAGTTAATAAAACCGGCCAAGAGCATATCGGGCCATGCTCAGTATTATAGGGTTCCTTAAGTAGGTGTACAAACGAATCAAATCGAATATTAATCATGGCTATTTTAGTTTTTGCAATAATCGGCAGCATTCGCGACTCAGAGCGTGTTGTTAGTAGCGCCATCTAGCGATAAATTCAAGAAGCCAAATTTAAGAAGTCCGATTGATGTCAAAGTTACTTTTTGTGATTTTTTCAAATAGAAAGTAGCTAAAGGAGCATTATTTGCCAGGATAATTTTTCTCTAAGGTCAATGACCTTTGAACTAGGACGTTTTAAGTATTTTTCAGTTTTCTGTCTATAACTCAAAAAATTATAATCACATTATACTCGAAATAATTTTAAAAGAGAGTTTTCACAAAGGTCTATCAATGTGGAAGATTATAAGTTTCTACGTTGCATAGTTTAGAAATGGCAGGGGGGGGGGACACATTGCAAGCCACTTTGGCGGGCTATATTTCGCAGATGGTACACCTGATAAAAAAGTGGTGTACGAAACATTGCCTTCATTTTAGTAGACCTATTCAATGATACGTTCTGCGAGCAATGTGCCCCGCCCACTTCCACTTAAGTTTGGCAATTCTTCGGGCTATGTCGGTTACTTTCGTTCTCCTGCGAATCTCCTCATTTCTGATTCGATCACGCAGGGACACTCCGAGCATAGCCCTCTAGAACGGATGGCCGATGGGGCAGTAAAGTTCTGGAGTGGCGACCGCGTACTGGAAGGCGCAGCGTGGGTAGACCCCCCACAAGGTGGACCGACGACCTGGTGAAGGTCGCGGGAATCCGCTGGATGCGGAAGGCACAGGACCGGTCGTTGTGGCGATGCTTGGGGGAGGCCTATGTCCAGCAGTGGACGTCTTTCGGCTGAAATGATGATGATGATGATTCAATGATACCCCACACGATGGGGTGCAGCGAAAAAAAATATTTTTTTCCCCATTTCACATGTATGGGCGCCACCCCTAAAGAACGTAAAAACTATTTTTTTATTCTTTTAAAATTGAGATCTATATGCAGACTATATTTTAACAAAATTTCATTTACTTATGTTTATAACTGTAGAAGTTATTAAGCTGTAAAGGATTAGGACAGACGGACAGACGGACGGACATGACGAAACTATAAGGGTTCCTTGTAGGACTTCGGAACCCTAAAAAACGTGGTAGTAATATAAAACAAAGGGAAATACAAAAGAAGTAGTTCCAGTTGCAATACAATAAATAACATTATCTAACGGAATGGTGGAATAATGGAGAGTGGAGTGGTCAAGAGAGAGCAAGCGTAACGTCGGGAGACTGATGGCAAGATGGGTTGATGACGTGGAACATTTGTAGGAAAAACATGGTCAATATGTCGCACGCTTAATAACTTAATTAGAAAATGCGACTTTGAATGACGATTTACTTTAACAACAATAGTTAAATTTTATTAAAAAAAATTTTTCATGCCAATTGAAATAGTTATACAATTTTCTTCTTTTTTTTCCGCTGTATGCGGAAAGCGCTAAGCCGGTTGTTGTGGCGATGCTTGGGGGAGGCCACTGCTGGAGCAGTGGAAGTATTTCGGCTGAAATGATGATGATGATACAATTTTCTAAAATAAAATCTATCTTATAATAAAACAAAGTTTAACCGGATTAAATCGCGTATATTATTTAAATTGGTTTCCCTGGTCTTTGTTTTATTATAATGTGTAGTGATCGCGAAAACCTAAGAAGTTAAAATCTATCTATTGATGTTAAAGTTGATTTATGGAAATTCTCATTTTTCGAATAACGTCAGTTTATTATTAAGCGTGCGATGCGTGCAAAACTGGGAAGAATGCCGTAAAAGGGAGGAGACTTATGTCCTGCAGTAGGTTGAAGGGAAAGCATGGATGTTTATCTGTTTGTCTTTCAATCACGCTGAGACGTTTGAACGGATTTGCATGTAATTCAATAGACCAAGTCCTGGATTACCACAGGACACTTTATCAATATTCCACGGGAGCGAAAAGCTGAAGGCATCTTTACTCAAAGGTCGCACAATGGTCAAAATTCAACCGTAATTAATTACGTTTTTATGATTAAAAACGTAACGAACGATCTATGCTGAAAAATAATCTATTTCCATTTTTTTTTATTGTTAACTCTAAAGCTCATAGTATCTACAAAAAAAATCGGTTGACAAACAGGAGAAAATGGTACTGAACCGTTTTTTCTTTGCCTATTTATATATATATAGCACATCCATCCCATCCTACTTTATGCTACTGAGACATGGTGTCTTTACAGGGGTGACATTAAACGACTGGACATCTTTCACATGAAATGTCTGCGATCAATTCTGTGTGTGCGGTGGCAGGACCGAATACCGAACTCTGAAGTGTTAAGGCGCACGAAGCTAACGGGAATAGAGTCCATGCTTCTTAAGGCCAACTAAGGTGGTGTGGTCACATTGTGCGCATGAACGACTCCAGGTTGCCTAAATCTGTGTTCATTTCTCAGTTGAAGGAGGGAAGGCGCACACCTGGTGGTCAGTTTCTGCGTTACAGGGATGTCCTTAAACGCCATCTAACTGCGTGCGACATACCTTCGCACAGTCTGTTATTTTGCCTTAGTTGCGGCCATCCTTATTTTTTGAGGCTTTTAGAAAGATAATAACCAAACAAAACTTCTATTAAAACCCCCGTGGTTTTAAGTGTCATAGTTTTCAAAATATTTCGAAAATCGAGAAAAATCCATAGAAACCATAGAAACGTGTTTTAGGCTTTCATAATGAACATTTTACAATAAATGTTTCATGGCACGCTAGCCATTAACTTAATGCATCATTACATCTATTTTATCATAAAAAAATGCGTTCTCCTAGGCGTCAATTTTATTTTTTCCATGATTTCATAATAATTTTATTTATGGTCATTCTTAACATGGTCGCATTTTATTTTTGTGTGTAAATGTTTAGTACACTACTAAGTATAACCACAAAAAAAATAAGAAGCAACGAACACAGGAACTCGGAGATATTCATTTTTAAAGTTTTAATTTAGGGTTGTCAACTAATGTAGGCGCCTTTAACAAACGACCAATTTCGCTCGGAATAAATTTGCTTCTTCAATTATTATAATTTCCTATTACTATTTCTGAAGCATTATCCTTGGTCTAATCATGTCTTCACAAACACGATTTTATTAGATTCACCTGTAACTAACAAATCATGTAACAAATCTTGTTTATTATTCTTTTTTGTTTTGTAAGTGCATGCACTTACATCAAAATGAATCTTCGATGAAGGATATTATGTGGAATTGGGAAGGGGTCCGCCCTCGTTAGATAGAATGTCAAAACCCAATTTCCATACATAATATCTGGAGAAGCGGGGGTGAGGTGTCATGGAGCCGTCAAAGACCCATGGCACTGCTTTGCCTCAGCAGGTACTGACCCGTCCTGCTGGGGGATGTCCTTCTGGGCCCCGACCAGAGGACTTAATGCAAGGGGGGCATGAGGGCGCCAACCCTCATGCTGGTCAGCGAGTGGCAACTCCAACGACTAACAACGAAAGCACGAACACGGATCTGAAGAAATCACTCACGAAATTGGGAATTTATAAAATTTTGGTAGATAAGGCACATTTGCACGGGGTTCATAAAAGACCTTTGGATCTCAATTCAGAGGAACGATGCCTAATCGTGTTAAACGCTTTATATCCAAATGGAATTCCGAACAATATCGATAGCCAAAACAATGAATTTAATTACAATCTTTCAAATTTTTTAAGTAAATGTGGAACTTTATATTGCAGTAGTAAACGGAATTTCAAACGATTTTGTAATAAAAACAAACACTGGCTTTCCACTATTTTTGATATTGAAATACCAAAAGTGAATATCGAGGAAAGTCCTTTACCACAACAAAATATTATAGAATTGGATGAGGCACATTTTTTATTACAAAATAATCCTTCAACTTCGAGAAGTAGTAGCTATGCCTTACAAAAAACTTTAAGACCCCAAGAACTTGGAAGACCCGATACCTGAAACTTCTTTTGGCGCTCATTCCAGTTTCACATCAAATACACATTTATTACAAAGTAATCCTTCGACTTCGGGAACTAGTAGCTTTGACTAACCTTCAATAGATCCGAAACCTGAAACTAATTTTGATGCTTCATCCAGTTCCACATCTACATTTTATGAAAATTTAAGTGATCGCCAAAAGCGCCGTGCACGTAAAGATCTTTAGGAATCGCTTGACGGAGAACCTCATTCAAAACTAATTAAAGTTATGTCGAGAATAGTAACAGACGAAACCGGCGAAAAACTAAATAAAAGTTCTACTCAGGAGTTTGAGTTTATAATAAAGGAATGCTTGAAAAGTCCAACTCGGCCTAAAAAAATCGCAGGAACCATAAAGTCAAAATCGGAACCCAAACCCTATTCTCCTGATGAAGCTCTTTGTTTAATGATTGATATAAAACTATCAGTGGAGGACTATATCTACATGCAACAAGGTGCCAAATCTCGATGATTTAATATTTACCCTCCCTATTATAAGATACAAAAAGCTAAAAAACATTGTTATCTTGATGTTGAAATTGAAATATCAGAACGAGAAGCCAAAGTACCTTTAAATGATTTACTTATGCACACGTTTCGACGAATCATTGACTCTTGCGACCAAAGGGTTTCGGAATATTGCAATCAAAAACAGTTAGATACACTTCACTGCGTTTTTGAGGGTTCATGGGGTTTTGATGGTAGCACAGGACAGTCAACATATAAGCAAACGTTTTCTGATAAAATTGATGACGAACACTGCCTCTTTGCTACTACCTACATTCCGTTGCGCATAAAAAGTCTTGATGGTTTTGTCTTATGGTCAAACCCAAATCCACAATCTTTTAGATTTTGCCAACCAATAAAAATACAATACAGATCAGAATCAAAAGATCTGATTCTGGAAGAAAGGAACTGGGTAGAAGAAGAAATTGAAAATCTTTCACTAATTTATTCGGAAATTTTTGCTGGATATGTCGTTGTCGGAGATCCAAAATTATACCTCACCATAATTGACGGAAAAGTCTTTAATGTCATCACAAATACCAGCTCACAATTACGGTGTGCGTGTATTATTACCCATGATCCATTACCGCAAAGTTTTGCTGATATTCCTAATACTGAATTGGTAACAGACGCTTCTGATGATAATATACTCGTATTATCATCACAAGAAGTTTTGACAAACTCCGATGATGACTGCTAGGTTAGCGTCACGTATCGTTGTAGTCTTAGAGCATTGAGAACATTATAGTAATTGTTTTCAGACAACAGAAACCCAGAAAGAGACACAGAAAGACACGAGAAAGAGTTTACTCAAAGTTAGTTAAATACTAACACACTACACACCTCTGCCTACCCCTTCGGGGAAATACAGGCGTGATGTTATGTTATGTTTTTTTTTTTTTTTTTTTAGTTAAATACTTGGGAAATATCTGGCACTTTTATTTTATTTTTTTATTTATTCAATTGCGACAACCCTATTTCCATAGAAATTTCAAAAATATTTAGAAACTCTCTATCTTCGTATTCCTGCTATTGACGCATGTCATATTTTAGTGTATTATTGACAATAACATTACGCATATATTTAAATGAAAATAAGATGCGACCGTGATAAGAAAACATGAAAAAAAAATGTTTTGTGTTAATCGGTAAAAGTAAAAAATCTCCTAATATATCAAAGGTACGATGCCCCATTTTTTTATCTAAATATATATTATGCTGTTACTTTATTTAAAGGACTAACTAAATATGTATTACAACAATTTTCGAAAATAAAAATTAATTTTGTTTTTCTCACTTTTCAATGAAACCTTAATAACTTTATAATTATAAAAAAAAACACTATAGGTATTTCTGCCAAACCTTTATCGTTACTATAGCTATCGAATAAAAACATAAAATGGACATGGCCGCAACTAAGGCAAAATAACAGACTGTGCTTCGGAGGGTTGGGAACGGCTCGCGCAACAGAGAGGTCAATGGCGCAACTCCGTGAACAAGGCTGTTGAGGCTTTCGAAGAACGCCGTTTGCAAGACCTCGATGAAATACGCCTTAGTAAAAAGAACCGACCAAAGCCTTCCTATACCTACACATACAGGGTGTCAGGGAAACGCTTCCGAAAACGAAGATAGGTGATAGTGCTGGTGATTACTGATACGAAACCACGAAAAAAAAATGCGATTCTTTTTATAGATTTTTTCATATTTTTTTTCATTTTATATGAGTTTTGTTTAACTGCCCAAAGCTGGTTATGTATGAAAAATACAAAAAAATATATATGAAAAAATCTAAAAAAAGAATCGCATCTTTTTATCGTGGTTTCGTATCAGTAATCACCAGCACGGCCAGCACCTATCTTCGTTTTCGGAAGCGTTCCCCTTACACCCAGTATAATTCTTTAGGTCAATTGCACTGTGCGCCTTGCAACAGGACCTTTAAAACCAAATATGGTTTCGCTAGCCACCTCCGCTCTCATGTCCGGAGCTAACAAGGTTCGCCGTTGACGGACACGTCAAGGAGGACATCATCATCATATATAGCAACTTAAACTTACCGCTTTAACATGTTTAGTCTGCTCCTTAATATTCTCAATAGGAACATTGGTAGCTCCGATCTGCTGCGTAATGCCGCCCGCTTCGCCATCCTGTACGTTGGTGCGACGCAGCTTGTCTAGAATCTTGGTCTTGCCGGTGTCTACGTGACCTAGTACGCATACCACGGCGGCTCGGAGAGGATTATTCGTCTTATTCGCCTCGTTGTCTTGACGGCGTTTCTGAGGACGAGTTAGGAAATTGTTTATTCAACAATAGCAAAGCACACAAAAAAAAGTTCGTTAAATAAACTTTAATGAGTGAGTTCTGGCCCCATAACACAAATTAAATCTTAATATACCAGAGTTTCCATTAGTTTCTACTCAAACTGTTTTAGTAGTTTTAGGTAGTTCCTAGGTTGCAAGTCTATGTAACATAACATAACACCACGCCTGTATTTCCCCGAAGGGGTAGGCAGAGGTGTAATAGTACACCCACATTTTTCCAAGTCTATGTAAACAAGCTTAAATAAAAAAGCAAGGTAAGTCCAAGTAGATTCTTGAGCTGAACTGTTGGTACTAGGTTCTATATTTAGGCCAAACAACCATAGTCCCAATGGTATCGATTCTCTTGTTCACAAACATAACTTGTTTTAAACTATCGCTCTCTTTTCCTAATAGTAGATGCTAGAAAGAGATAGCAACAATTTTAGAACTGTCAAATTAGTTTACGTGTTCCACTTCTTCGTATTTTAGTCGGCACGTTCCGAGATCACGACTAAACTTGTATGGATTTTTTTGTTCCGACTAATTTGACAGCACTATAATTGTTGCCATCCCTTTCTTGTTCTTGTCATTTGTGGAAAATTATTGTTTATTGTTGAAAATTTCACGTTGTATTTGATGTCATTTTGTTTTTATTATTTATTTAAAGTAATTTAAGGATCTTCGTTAATTGTTTGTTCTTTACATTAGTTTAGTTAGGAAAAGAATAAAATGTTCATTTTATTTTTCGCTTTTCTTTTTCTGTTTTCGTCGGTTCATTTTTTTGTTAAAAAGTTTAATTTTTTATATTTTTGTAGCTAAAATCTAACTTCTGGTCTCCATTATGTTGTAGTCTCTAGAACTACATTTATGTGTGGCAAATTTCAACTGAACCGGATAACAGGTAAAAATTCAGTGGGTGAACAAGCACTCATCCCCTGTTTTCCTACCTTTAGGGGTAGATTTTGATTTTGAAATGTAAATGGGACCAACTTCGAGATATACCCTATCCATTAAAAAAAGAATCATCAAAATCGGACTTAAAAAGTTATGCGTGAACAAAGATAAAAAAAAAAAAATACGCGCCGAATTTAGAACCTCCTCCTTTTTTCTCGTCGGTTAAAAATAAGTTTCGTTTTTGAACAAGAGAATCGGCACCAATATCACAGAACATACTGGGTGTCAGGGAAACGCTCCCGAAACTGAAAGGCTATTTATTATACTACCTAAACACAATTGAATACCAATAACCATTAGCCTTATACCCATTGGTCATACTCATTGACTGCCTCGTTGGTCTAGTGGTCGCAAGCGCGACTGCTGAGCAAAACAAAGTTTTATTGGGTTTTTTCATTAGGAAATTCTCAGTAGCAGCCCGGAGTATGGATTTGTGCCCGGTTAATGGCAATAGGCTCGCCCGCTATTACATGGGACTATAACATAACTGGCGAAATGTGGGTGTACTATACACCTCTGCCTACACCTTCGGGGAAATACAGGCGTGATGTTATGTTATGTTGTTGTTATGTTATACTCATTGTTTTAGTGCTTTGGTATTTTGCAAACCCGCAATGTAAAGCGTACAAAACTCGGGGTCAATGCCGCGCGTACCTAACTACCTAACCTATCTATCTACGATCACTACGACACGGACTGCGTATGCGAGCGGATGTAGTTCACCCCTAGCGCCAGCTGATATTTTATTTGAATTACATTGCGAACTTTAAAAAATTAAGTAAATAAATGGAGTTTTTTTTGCAAATCAGTTTTATTTAACTGCCCAAAGCTGGTTATGTATAAAAAATGAAAAAAAAAAACATTAAAAAAACTAATAATTTTTTGTGGTTTCATATCAGTAATCACCAGCACATCACCTATCTTTGTTTTCGGAAGCGTTTCCCTGACACCCAGTATACAGGGTCACAAAGATGGTATTGTGAGATCCCTAGAAAACGTGTAGCATGTGCATTATTGTGCATGTCCACTTTGAAGATTAAAAACATTCACGTTAATATACCAAAACGTGTAGTGGGCCAGTGTGTTTCTAAACTTGACGAGTCCTAATTCAGTCAATTCAAAGATAAAATCTTTGGGTCTAAAATGTTGTCTGGAAAATATCGCTTTTAGCGATAAGACCACCAATGGACTTTTAATAGGGAAGGTTTTTTTTTTTTATTAGTTTTTATTAGAATGCTCGAAACTATTTCGAGAAAAATAAGCAACAGTGGAAAAACCAATAAAATATTTAATAAAATAAAATGTCAAGTTATAAGCGATTTAAATTTGTTCACTAGACAGAGACAGCACTATTAAAGAATGACGTCATTATTCAAAACCTTCATAGTAACTTGACATCTCTCTGAACAATGTCCGTTTCGCACGACAAGGACAGAAAATGCTCCTTCCAAAAACTTAAAAAGCGTGTATCTCTCCCATTTTTTTATGGATTTTGTTTATTCTTTCTACAATGTTGTCCTTTCTGTACCTTCTTTAAAATAATATTACATTTTTGGTAATTTTTGACTGTAGTCAACTACCGGACTTTTATCTTGCTCCTGTTTTGTGCAATAAAGCATAGTCTATTTATCTAATCTTTGGCGAAGAACAAGCAAATTTATGTGGATGTCCACATGAATTTGCTTTTTGTGACTCATCTAAAATACACTTACCTCTAATCTCTTCAAGACAAGTTCCCTCTTCTTCTGTGCATCAGTAAGGCCTTCATCATCTTCTGATTCCTCTTCAGAGCTGGTCTCTTCCTCTGAGCTATCATCTTCTTCCTCAGAACTTTCATCTTCTTCTTCCTTCTGGAAAAGTAGAATAATAATTTCAAGAATCAGGAAAAACATTATATAACAGCACATATCAGTAAGCCTGGACGCCGATTAGCACTGCATAACATTCGCCCTGCCGCCAATCGCTACGTCAGTTCATCTGCGAGCGGCACCAACCATACCACGAAATCTTTGAGCCAACCAATCAAAACGCGGCGGCCGCCCCCTTTTACCCGCTAAAATTTGGTGATTTGTCATAAATTAAATATTTTTTTACGGGGTATCAGGTCGATGGGTGCCAATGGGTGGTACACAACCTTTAGAGCGCGAGTCCGACTCTTACTTGTCCAGTTTTTTAGAGAATCTTATAGAATCTAGAGAAACAGAATAGGTTATACAGTACAGTCGATTCCAACAATTAAAATCAATATAAAATTTGATCGTCCGGCGGACCCTGGGCAGTCAGCCCCGCTACCAACCTGCTGACTGTCTAATCTTTTCCCCACGGCATGAGCTGTTATCATTATGTAGCTCATGTCGACACGATAGAAGAATATAAAATATAATAACCTCTTTCGACTTATTTGTGGCAGATTTCTTTTCCTCCTTCACGGGGCTTTGTGGTGGCTCTGGTTTGGGTGGTTCTGGTTCTTCCTCTGATGACTCTGCATCCCAAGAGTCTTTTACTGCTTCAGTATCAGATTCCTTCTTCTCCTCAGCTTTAGGAGAATCTTCCTGTCAAATTATTAGACCACTAGTTGAGAACGGTATGTATGGCGGTAAAATTAGATAAGCTAAGCTCTGATGTTATAAAATAATTAATATAGGTGATTCTTGTCGCGTCATGATAATATTCATAAATAATTGATAAATGATTTCTATCAATGATGACATTGTGCCAAATATTACAACTAGCCATGATTAATTAGGTAAATTCTATTGAGCAATTTTAGAACTCAAGAAGTAAGTATACATATAACTTGGTTGCTTACCTTCTTATATTTATCGGCGGGGGTCAATTCAATCTTCTTCTCTTCAGATGGAGTAGCAGGTACTTCCTGTGACATCTGAGTCTTTAGCTTGCCAGGCTTCAATCTCGTGCCAAGCCTGGGAGGTTTCTTCTCAGCTGACCCAATCTCTATTCCTTGAGCCTTCAGAGAATCCAACAAAGCTTGAGCCCTTGCCTTCTCAGCTTTTTGCTTCGGAGTCAATAATTTCCCTTCAGCCTTAAGTCTCTCTTTTCTCTCCTTTTCTTTTTGTTTTTTCCTTTCCTTCCGTTCCTTCTCTAATCTTATTGCTTCCAGTCTTTGAACTTCACGTTCCTCTTCTTGTTTTATCCTCTCTTCTTCTTCCTTTTGCAAACGTTCTTCCTCTTCTTGGACTTTCTTTAAAGCTTCTTGCATAGCAGCAATAGTCTTTTTAGTTGGACCTTTTTTTCCTTTGTCCTCCTTTTCTGCCTTTTCACCCTTCTTCTTTTTTTTCTTTCCTTCCATAGGGGCGTCTCCATCTAAATCTTTATCCTCAGATGGTTCCTTGACAAAGACTTCTTCTTTAGCTTCCTCTGTAGTTTTGCTTTCTACTTCTTCAGGAGCCTTTGCTTTGCCATCATTTGGCTCTTTTTTCACTTCGTGATCCTTTTCTTTCTTTTTGGCTTCTTGCTTCTTCAGTTTCTCTCGTTCTTTCTTCTCCTTTTTCTTTTGTGCAGCAGTTTTTATGGTGACATCATTTTCATTGTCACTTCCTTCTTTATCATCATCTTTTTCAGGTTCTGCTTTGGGCTCTTCCTTTTTACCCTTCTTCTTAGCTTTTGGCTTTTCTTCTTCAACTATTTCAACTTTCTCAGGTTCAGGAGCCGGAGCAGGTTCTTTTTTTACTCCAGCATACTCCATTTCTAATTCAGCTAGTACTTTTTCTAAATCATCATCACTTTCATCCTTCTTTCGTTTCGCTTTTTTGCCTTTCTTACCGGCTGGCTCTTTCTTCTCTTGGGTGGGTTTCTTTTCTTGTTTCTGGACAGGTTTCTCATCATCTGATGATGGTGGAGCTTCAGCAGGGGAATCATCACCATCTTCTATTTCTAACAGAGAAAAGGCACTTTTCTTTTCTTCTTTCTTTTTATTTTTCTTTGGCTTTTGCTCCTCTTCATCAGAATTATCTATACATTCAAGATTTAATTAGATTTTATATTATAAATGAAAAGATATTTTGATGTACATAAAATATGTTGAATATTAAAAATTGCTTGGGTATCTATAACAAAAGGCATCCCTTTCATTCGCATATTTTTTTATTCCTAATCTACTTTGGCATAACGAGTTAGGCATAACTTTAAATGGCATAGTAATACTTTGACATAATATTTTTTGGCCTACTATTTTGAAAGGCATAACTATCATTTGGGCTACATTTTTTTATAAATACACTCCCGGACACCTAAATCGAGCCGAAAGAAGCCCAAAGCATAAAAACAATGACAGGTAAAAAAAAAACAGTTTTGAAGCTAGCATATTGGCCATCATTGTGGTGTGTTCATTATTCCAAATTTGAATTCACAAATTTGAAAAACAGAAGAAAAACGGTCTGGGTTCATTTAATATGGAAGCAAAACGCAATTAATAATTAGAGCACTAAAGTCAATATTTGTTTATTTATTTGTTTTGTTTTGAATAAAAAGGGTCTTTTCAATTGTTTCACCTAATTATTTAACTGGGAGACAGGGAGAGTGTTTTATGCACTGTTTGCAGAGTCCGCATAGAGATTTCAACGCTTGAATCAGGTTGCTATTCACCCCATAGATAGACAGTGCAGACCGTCGTAGGCCTTTTCCAAATCCACGAAAGCGCAATAGACTTTTTGACCTTTGGCCAAACATTTTTCAGCTATGCATAGCAAGAAAAAGATCAGATCCGTACACCCCATGCCCTTTCTAAATCCCGCTTGCACATCCCATATTTTTTCATAAGTTACTTTCTTAAAAAAAAAATCACTCTTTCAATCAAAACTTTTGCATACAGTTTGCCGACAACACTTAAAAGACTAATGCCACGGTAATTCTTGCAGTCTTGCTGTGACCCTTTTCCTTTTTATTTGGCAATAATGGTCAAAATACTCCTATGAACTAGTATTGTCAGCGTTTTCATTTATTGTCGTATTCTCGTATCCACACTGTATAGCCGGCAGCCTGCACAGTTACCCTCTTCATGGCATATTACCAAACTTAGCTTTTCTACATCTGCAGCCTGTGGTATGTATGTATACGCAGAGAGCCTACAAAATCCTGCGTGTACAATATAACAATGGTTTTAGGATGCTAATGTGACTTCCGAACTTCTGCAGTGCATCTCAGATGTTTGCTGATGCACATATTGATGACTTCTATGGCATCTTAAGAAAAAGAGCCGCATCAATGATGGGCAGGATGCGCCATGAAAGTGAAGAAAGTGGATAGCCCATTTGTTGAACACTGGGTTCATATGTCGATCAGGTGCTCAATACCACTTTTATATGTGAAATGAAAATATTTTAATATATTGTTTTAGTTTCACATACACAAATTGTTATATTAGTCATTGAAATCATGATTTGGTTGGTTAAATCAAATGATTTAAATCACCTGACTGACACCTGGTTTGCTGTGAAAGCTGAATATAAATAAATAAATATCTTCGGGACATTTTTACACAGCACCATCTAGTCCCAAACTAAGCAGAGCTTGTGATATGGGTACTAGACAATGGATATAATACTTATATACTTTTTTTTTTGTAAATACATACTTATAATACATAAGAAACACCCAGACCAACACAAACACTTATGTTCATCACACAAATATTTGTGTCCTGTGGGAATCGAACCCACGACCTCGTGATCAGAAGTCCGACACTCGAACCACTAGACCACAGAGGTCGTCAAAAAATATACAAGGAAAGCTGGACCAATGCACATGCATCTCCATACAAAACCGGTGTTTTCTATGGACAAAAGCTGAATTGAGCTGAATAAGTGTAGTTACTCCCTTGATTATTTCTGAGCCTAGGGTGGATACAATTGGGCAACCTTTATACCAAATGATAAAAATCACCACCAGCTATAGCTCCAGAACTGTTATCCTTTTTTTATCCTCTCATGAGTTTGTTTCTTCAATCTAATCCATTACGGTCACACTTCTGGGCAAGGGCCTTTTCTCAGTACCTATGATTAGGGATCAGACCACAGTCCACCTCACTGGCTTGCTGTACTAACAACCACTAGATCACAAGTCATACAGTATGAATGGATATTTACCATCATCACTGCTGGCATCCTTTTTCTTGCGAGACTTATTTGAAATTGAGACATTTTTAATATTCTTTGTGACTTCTTTGACATCCTCATCAACAGACTTCTTGTGTTTGGCCTTTGCTTTTGGCTTTTCCTCTTCGCTATCAGAATCAACTGATATTCTGCAATAAAGTATATGACATGGCAACACTATATGAAATAATATGATATTATAGTTAGGAATTACTTAGTCATTGGAGTGAAAATGCAAATTCATTCCTAAAGGGATTTTTGTAAACAATTTGTGTAGGATTTTCGAGTTGATTATTTTGATTGTCACACAAAGTTGTTTGAAATAGAAGAAAGAAAAAATAAATAAAGAAACAAGAATAAAGTAATAATTTTCGCAAAATGTTTTACATGAATTACTACTAACAATAAGAATTAGAAAACTTGCGCATTCGGACAGCACATCGCGTGGTTACTATCAACAAAAAAATCAACAACACATTATATATTTTAGACACAATTTGTAACTCAAAAATAGTGACTGGTTAACCTATAACCACTTACTTCTTTGCCTTCTGCGCCGGTTTAATATTGTCAATATTTGTAGTTTCTACATCACTGTCGCTGCAATTTAACAAATAATGTTAATATCCGAGGCGAAAATTGCCAAACGACAACGAAAACATATGCCATTGAAGAGACTTACCCCTCGTCCGCTGTCGGGTTCTTCTTCCCCTTTTTAGCCTTCCCCATTTTGTTAGTATGCTATACTAAGTCACAATGCCTGGAATATAGTGGTCTGTTATCGTATATTTTGTGAACTCTATCATGTGAAACGTGATCAACGCACTGGATAGCTGTTGCAGCCGAAATTTTATACGATCAAGTCGTCGTGTCGTCACAGACTACTTAGAAGATACTACGTATCGTGTCGTCTTGCACGACTCACGTCACGTCACACTTCACACTAGTGTTGCGGAGTGTTGCCTTGCCTTGCATGACACTCAATAGATTATCGATAGTCTATCGATAGTATCGAATATCCCCAAAGAAATCATACTATAGATAAGCATATCGATAGTATCGATCGGAAGGTACTATCGATAGTATAAATACTATTAAGTTATCATTTAGATAGTATTGCAATATTTGCAATATAACTATCGGTATTCATTAACTTCATTTATAAATTGAATTTATCTATTTAAAAAGTTTATTTTCCTAGCTTCTGTATTGGTACACACCACACTGTTAGGGTGTACCTACTCAACTATTTCTATAATAATCTTTTACATCAATACTATCTAAACGATAGCACGATAGTATCGATAGATTGTCACAATAGTTTGATACTTTCGATAGTATTGTTGGATTCCTGCCAATTGATACTATCGATTGGCCTAATAATATTAAGACTGATTTTAGGGGGGACTATCGATAGATCGATAGTGGATGTTTATGCAACACTAGTACACACTTTACACCACAGAAAAAGGAAAGGAAAAGAAAATATCAGTGATGCCAACTCAAATTTTGAAAGATAGCTAGATCAGCAGCAAAAAATTGCTAAAAAATTGCTAGATTTTTATTGGAAAAACGGCTAATAGCTAAAAAAATAGCTAGATGTTGGTTTATAGCTAAATCTAGCTACAAAAACTCCGACTTGGCAACACTGGAAAAGATAGACAAGACAAGGTGGGGTTGGCGGGAAAATTCGGAAAAATCGTGTTGTGGATTTTGTATTATTTTCCTAAATTTGTGTTTCTTCGAGTGTTAATGTGTAATAATGGTGGATTATTAAATGTTAAGTGCTCGTTAACGTGTACAAGTGTGGGTAAATAGTACAAAGTTGAAAAACGTGACTTTCGTATTTTCTCATCATCCGCTCAAAAACCTGGTAAAGTTTCCATCACTTTACTAGGGTGAGTAAACTAAAGACTTGGCTGGAGGGTCTAAGCAACCAGGCCATAAAACTACTCACATATATATATACAAGACAAGGTCAGGGTTGGCGGGAAAATTCGTAAAGATAGTGTTGTAGATTTTGTATTATTTTCCAAAATTTGTGTTTCTTCGAGTGTTAATGTATAATAATGGTGGATTATTAAATGTTAAGTGCTCGTTAACGTGTACAAGTGTGGATAAATGGTACAAAGTTGAAAAACATGACTTTCGTATTTAACTCATCATCCCCTCAGAAACCTAGGCCGGTATTACAAAAGGATACTCAAGCGTTGATCTCTGTTTAAAACTAGTTTTGAGTTGAGCTTTGATTTTAGAACGTTCCTCAAGCAGAGATTTATTGATCACAGTTCAGCTGAGTTTAGTTTTATTTTATACTGTCACCTGTTTCGGAATTTCAGCTGAGATTTGATCTGTAATCACTCTAGTGTGGTCCAGATTACGCTTGAGTAGAGATTTCTATTCTATTTCAGGTCAAATTCGTGTGTTATGTTGTTGAATTAAAGTTTATAATTACCGTTCTGTAATAAGACCGATACTCAAGCAACGATTCTATCCTTAAGTAGTGATCAGCTGATTGGAGTTTAAACTGTACTTGAGGAAGCTTCTGTAATACGGGCCCTAGTAAAGTTTCCATCACTTTACTAGGATATAAGTACAATGTTAATATGTTCAATGATTACGACTGAAGGACATGTATCCATGGTCATGAATAAATTAAAAAAAATAAAAATAGACAAGACAACAGACATGAAAATCAACGATTTAAGAAGCTAGAAAATATACTAAATAGAGCAACACCAACATGTTCCACAAAATCACTGGTTGCTACTTGGTTTTATACCTGCTACTGCGGACTGCCTGCTACCTGCTAATTAACTAAATAAAATTGTCTTTGCTTTTTGATTCACAAGTGTATTCAATGGGGTTGGCCCGAATTTCTTTGTTACAAGCTCTTACATTTGCCATCTGAGCTGAGCCTTTCCATATTAGTGTATAATCTATGGCTGAGCCCATCTGTCGCTGCGCTCAGGAAACTGATTGCCATTTGCGAGGAGTACGCAGAGTCACACGGCCTCTTGTATAATGTCAAGAAAAGTGAGCTTGTAGTTTTTCGAACAAAGGGGTGAAGGGTGGCCTACGTGCCGCCGGAGATGTTAAACGGTGTAGCTAGGGATGGGTTTAGACCCGGGAATTTTCCGAAAGGTGAGTTTTTTCCCAACAGACTGGGAAAAAACTCGGGTTTAAACCCATTGGTCGGGAAAATACTTAAATGACAATATTTGATTAAAGTAATCAAAATAATACATAATTTCCATTGTATATGTAACCATTTAGATGTATAATTCATGTAGAATATATTTTTTTATAGAAAAATCAAATTACGTTTATCATTTATGACGTGATTTTGATGCGAGCGGCACGTTTTGTTTATTTTTATTTCCATGCATTTAGCTGTACACATTGATGCGTAGCACTTGGGCTGAACCTCTTATGCCATGATTATTTAAAGTGCGACTCTCTAAAAATCTTATAGTTATAGTTATTAAAATTATATAAAAAAAACATTAAAGGACATCAAGTTTTGTCTGCTTTTTTTTGTATATATTAAAAAATGTATACAAAAAAAAAGTAGCCAACAGTTTAAATTGCCTTGTCATACAAGATGGAGAAGCAATGCCACATCATTAGATGGCATGCAAAAGCCAAAAGCATCATTGCAAGCTCTAGCAGTCCATAAAAAAACTATTTTTTCCAGAAATACCAAATTAATATTGCTTTATGAAGATTAGGATAGTATTACACATAGTGTGCGGGAATAATCCAGGAAAAACGAAATTGGGAACGGTAAAAAATAAATGCTCCTATCGGTTCGGTGACAGGCTTATAATGAATAAAAAATATGAGAATACATGTAGGTGCATATAGCATCGAGTCGTGGACAGTAGATCGCCGCTCGTTGCTTTCATTAAATCGTCAGGCGTTCCAACATGCCCCCGGACGTTGAAAGCTTCACTTTCAACAAGAATCCGAAGATACAGGTAATGGACAGATCCTGTTGAAGGCCCTCCTTATGATTCCAGTAGACGTCCGAATATCAGCCACACGAACAACTCCATCAGACCCCGGGTGAACTGCCACAACTCTTCCTAATCTCCACTTCAGAGGCGGAAGAATATCTTCCTTGACTACAACTAAGGAATCCAGCTTCAAACCATCCTTGCAAGAACGCCACTTGGTTCTTTGTTGCAACTCCGTAACGTACTCTTTACTCCATCTGTTCCAGAAATGTTGACGAAGTTGTTCTATCCTCTGGAATCTAGTGAGATGGTTTGCGGAAGAATGTTGGTAATCTGGCTGTGGTAGAGAAGTAAGAGGTCGACCAATGACAAAGTGTCCCGGCGTTAATGGCATGCAATCAGCAGGATCCGAAGACAGCGGTGTTAGTGGACGAGAGTTCAAGACGGCTTCTATTTGGGTTAGCGTGGTGTTAAGTTCCTCAAACGTCAGATTACAATTTCCCAACACTCGTTGAAGATGGTGTTTTGTTGACTTGACACCCGCCTCCCAAAGACCGCCAAAATGAGGAGTATATGCGGGAATAAAATGGAACCGTATTCCATCATTGGCCATAGTTTCACTTAAGGAAGAGTAGCTAGATTTCAAAAATTTCGATAAATCGTTGTACGCACCAACAAATGAGGTACCGTTGTCGGAATACATATTACCGGGTTTTCCTCTTCGCGAAATGAACCTGTATAACGCCAGTAAAAAGTTATTGCTGGTTAAATCACCCACCAGCTCCAAATGAATGGCCTTGGTGGTAAAGCAAATGAAAATGGCAATATAAACCTTTACTAGCCTACATCCGCGACCTTGCCGACTAGCGCACATAATGGGACCGGCATAATCAACGCCAACGCTTTCAAAGGGATAACCTGGAAGAAGGCGATGCTGAGGTAAGTTCCCCATCAAGGGAGTAACGATCTTACCTTTCATCCGTTGACAACGGACGCATTTATGATAGCAGGCTTTTGCTAAATTTCGACCTCCTATAGGCCAATACGATTCCCTAATAGAAGCTAGCAATAACTGTGGACCTGCATGCATCAATCTCTTATGTTCAAAATTAAATAATAATTTAGTAAATTCATGAGTGGACTGTAAAATAATAGGATGCTTTTTATCATAATTAAAATTTGAATTATCGAGACGTCCCCCGACGCGCATTATATTGTTACTATCTAAATAAACGTTAAATTTTAGGAGGACGCTCTTTTTAGGCAAATCTTGTTTATTGATCAGTAAATTATGCTCGGGAAATGATTCGCTTTGGCATTTAAAAATTAATAAATTTAATGAGTCCTGTAACTCTTCTTGTGATAAGAATACATTATCAAAAGTATGTTTTCTACAAGATTTAATAAATCGCAACACATAAGCTGCGGAACGCACAAGCCGTAAATAGTTTGAAAAGCGTTTAAAATCTATAAAAGTATCATTACTATAAATAGGGTTGGTAACAACAGCGCTTAATGAAACATTGGTTCGAGTTTCTGGCAGTGTCTCTAATCTTAAACATTTTAACTGAGAAGGCCAACTTGTCTGGTCTAGTGGTAAGAAATCAGGACCCGACCACCATAAGTCAAGTCTGCAGGGTACTAATATCCACACCACGAGATATTAGATCTGCTGGGTTTTTGTCGGTAGGGACGTGTCTCCAGGTACAGTTACCCGCCCTATCCAAAATCTCAGCAACGCGATTGCGTACAAACGGCTGAAGTTTAGAAGGCAACATCTGTAACCATCCCAACACTATGGTCGAGTCAGTCCAGCAATAAGCACGACTGATCTTTGCTCGAAGTGAGGTTAAAACCTTCTCATAAAGACGAGCTCCAACCACTGCGCCACACAACTCCAACCTTGGTATGGTTGTGGGCTTGATTGGTGCTACTCGACTTTTTGCTATCAACAAACGAACCATGCACTTACCCTCATCATTAATGCTACGAACATAGACGCATGCGCCATACGCTCGTTCAGATGCATCCGTGAATATATGGAGTTCTAGCTCCTTGTATGAATCGCAGACTACAGCACGTGGAATACGGAAATTATTTAAAAGAGGCAAAGCTTTAACTATTGTATTCCAACGTAAGCTGATCTCTTCAGTCAGTGGTTCATCCCATGACAATTTATCTAACCACATTTGCTGCAACAACATTTTCATGCTGATTATACAAGGAGATATAAGCCCTAAGGGGTCAAAGATTCGTGCAATAACGGATAATAAATCACGCTTTGTTCTATTTTTAGAAGTCACACCAATAACTGAAAACCCAAGTTCATCGGAACTTGCATACCAGCCAAGACCAAGTAGCTTATCCAGCTCACTGGTCCCAATGTTTAGGTCAAATGATGAATTAACAGCATCAGGTACCAATTGAGCTTCATTTGACTTCCACTTTCTTAGTGGCATACAAGCTGACGCAAGTGCATTGGTGACTTCTTGCCGGATGAATCGTACTTCATCCAAATCATTACCCCCAGTTAACAAATCATCCACGTAAAAATCATGTTGGATGATGTTAGAAATTTGTGGAATTTTACAGTCAAGGCCTATTTGTGTAAGGCAGCGCGTAGCAAGAAAGGGTGCACTAGCCGTACCATAGGTGACGGTGTTTAATTTATAGACCTTGACAGGTTCACATGCATTATCACGCCAAACGACTTGTTGTAAGCACCTATCAGAAGGATGGACGGCTATCTGTCTGTACATCTTCTCAACGTCTGCGGACAAAACATATTTGTACTGTCGGAAACGAAGAAGTATAGACAACAGATCGTCCTGGACGGTAGGTCCAACCATCTGGACATCATTAAAAGAAATTCCAGACGAAGTAGGGCAACTTGCATTAAATACAACACGAAGTTTGGTTGTGCTGCTACATTCACGTAATATTCCGTGATGTGGGATAACATATCCATTGGGACAAAAATCTGGTTCTTCAATCTTGGTCATGTGGCCGAGCAACTCATATTCAGTCATAAAGTTGTGGTACATTTCACTAAAATCAGGCTTAGTTTTTAATCTACGTTCGAGAGAATAAAAACATTGAGTAGTTCTTTTAAGCGAATCGCCTAAAACAGAAGGGTTTTGTCTGAGAGGGATACGAACACAAAAACGACCATCGTCCAAACGCGTCGTATTCTTAATAAAATGATCCTCACATGATTTCTCCTCTGGCAAATAATTAGACGACTTCGAACCGACCTCCTCTAGCTGCCAAAACCGCGTTAAATCGGTTCTAAGTTTCTCCCAGTCACTGTCAGTAGAGGTATTGATTTTAGCAAAATTACATCTAATGTCATTTGATACCAGCTCAACATAATTATGAGTGATAGGGCCGGAGATAATCCAACCTAACCTGGTTTCACATAGAACTGGCTTTCTGGTACCCAACTTTATTTTTTGTGACCCTAGCACGTCCCAAAACAGGTCAGCGCCAATCAAAATGTCTACATCAGAGGGCTTGTAAAAAGTAGGGTCGGCTAAACAGATATTTGAAGGGATTTTAAATTCAGATATGTTGACTTCGCGATACGGCACATTACTAGTAATAAATGGCAAAACAAAACAAAATAATTCGGCAGTAAAAAGGTTATTTAATGACCTCATGTTTACACGACATGTTTTGCCTACGTGAGACGTCACGTTATTTATGCCAAGAATCGACTTGTCTACCTGATTGGTTGTCAACTTTAACTGACGGCACAATTTTTCGGTTATAAAAGACGATGTACTACCGCTATCAAGCACTGCACGAACTACATGCTCACAACCATTATGATCGTATAATTTAATTAAAGCGGTTGACAACAACACATCATGTTTCTTATGACTACTACCATAACAAGATGTAACACTTGCCGACAAAGATACATTATTTGTATCAGTGTTACCAGATGCAGAAGATGTTGTTGGAGACAAGTTATTAGATAAATTGTTGTTTGATTGATTATTCGCAACAACACCTTTAGAATCCGATACATGAACAAGTGTATTATGCCTTCGTTTACATAATTTGCAACCTGGTTTTTTACAATTGTTAGCAAAATGACCTGTTCTAAAACAATTATAGCATACCTTATAACTTGGCAATAATTTAAGACGGGCGTCATTACTTAATGCGAGGAATTGTGGACAGTTATTTAAATTATGGTCACCTTTACAGTTAGGACATGCTTTTAAATCTGTGCTAGAATCGTTAGAATTTTCAGTTAATACCATAGACTTCAGCTTGGGACCCGACTTGATTACCGTATGGGGCTGGTTACGTGACAACTCTAAAGTTTCGATTAAATCAGCACGGTTACGCAGAAACTGAATGAATGAATCAAATGTTATTATGCTATCCTTGTCTAATCGACCTTTAAACTCCTCCCACTCACGGAACGTCTTCGGATCTAGCTTGCGAGTAACAATATAGATCAAAAGAGTGTCCCATTGTTTAACTGGCTCGCCCAACGATTCTAACGCTCGCAGGTTTTTATTTAATTGGTCAATTAAGCCTTTCAAAGTAACAGAAGATTCTTTGGTAATAGGATCAATATTAAATAATGCTGACACATGATTTTGTACTAATAACTTTTTATTATCAAACCGGTCGCATAATAATTTCCACGCCACAGCATAGTTGCTGGCTGAAAACTCGAACGATTTAATAACAACAGCAGCGGATCCTTCCAGAGACGCTCGTAAATAATGAAATTTATTTACGTCATCTATTTCATCATTACAATGAATGAGGCTAGTAAAGGTGTCGTGAAACTCCAACCAATTGTTATAACATCCGCTAAACTTAGGTAGCTGTATAGTGGGCAACTTAACTGGCTTATGTACACTAGTGCGAGTACTTTTATCACTACATATCGACTTATTATCTTTATTAACATTACCCAATAAATTTTGAGCCCTTGACAACGATTTATAATATTGCGACTCAAAATCAGAACGTTCAGAAAGCTGTGTCTTGACGTCATCCACAATACATTCAAGACGCAACTGTACCTCATCATATTGGTCGTACAACGACTCGATCTTCGCCACACGCAGCTGCAATTCAGTGACGTCACACTGACTTAATGCTGTGTCATTCAGCGCGTCTAAATGGTTGATGAACATAGTCAAACGTCCTTTGAAACTGCCTCGTTTCTTTACTAATTCCTTTTCTGCAGACATTTTGGGAGTCGGTTGTCGTCAACCTGAAATGTATATATTAACAAAAGTCAAAATAAACTAATGGTTAAAGTACCTACGTTGAAGAAAAGCATATGCAAGTGTACATAAATAACCTAACAGATCTATAAACAACCAGTAATTTAATTTGCTAATTACAACCAATAATGAACTATTTTGTTACAAAGTTGTATGTTCTAATCAAAAGTTTTTGTCAAACTGGGCACAATATAACACAATAATGTTATGGAAAATAACAGTCACTAATTACCGTATAAAACACCGTTAATAACTTGTAGTAATATCTAACACTAACATTTATAATGTTACCTACAAAATCCGTGCATAAACAACTTAACGTGAATACTTAGTCATCGCTTGCGATTTCAATTAAGTTAAAATAATGTAGCACAAATTGCATACTATACCTAATAACTTTTAAGTATGATTTTAACTTAATTGCTGCTAATTAACTATCACAAAGACACCATTTAATTATTCACAATGCAAAACGGAACCTAATGAATTTGGTCAAACATTATACAATAATTGGTAGTAACATAATAAAAAGTACACTAACCTTTTATAATGGTTTTATTAAACCTATATACTACCTGAATCAGTGTTGGGTAATGATATTACACAAAATAGGAAGCACGTTCCACGCTAACCACAAAATACCTCCAACTTGGTTAATCGTCGTGTAGCTAATTCCGAATTCCACTGATTATTTATCAATCTTCAATCTTTTAGCTGATCCTCCAATTATATTCATTATCATCCAGCTCGATAATGGACCATGTGCGGGAATAATCCAGGAAAAACGAAATTGGGAACGGTAAAAAATAAATGCTCCTATCGGTTCGGTGACAGGCTTATAATGAATAAAAAATATGAGAATACATGTAGGTGCATATAGCATCGAGTCGTGGACAGTAGATCGCCGCTCGTTGCTTTCATTAAATCGTCAGGCGTTCCAACACATAGGGAGGACCCATCTGAAGAAACTGAAAACCGTGGATGGCAAAATTGTCACCTCTAAGTTCGAGATGCTCGAAGAGGTTGAAAACTTTTATCGGCATCTGTATTCCACGAAAACGGCGAGACCAGCGGTTCCTAGCAATGACGACAAAAGAGCCCAGCTCACGCGCCATTACACCGAGGATATCCCGAACGTTGTCCAGGGTGAGATTAGGGCGGCTCTCGAGCAGCTTAAGAACAACAAAGCTCCGAGTGATGACGGAATTACCACTGAACGCCTAAAATCAGGCGGAACTCCGGTCCTGAAGGAGCTACAGAGTCTGTATAGTTCCGTCATCCAACAAGGCTCTTTACACCTATGGCATGGAGCTGGAGTGCGTTGGTACTGTTCTTCAAAAAAGGGAATATAACCCTTCTGAAGAACTACAGACCCATCTCACTCCTGAGTCATGTGTACAAGCTGTTCTCGAGGGTCATCACGAATTGTATCGCCGAAAGACCCGACGAATTCCAGCCACCAGAGCAAGCTGGGTTTTGAAAAGGCTACAGCACTGTAGACCACATCCTTACTGTTCGGCAGATCGTACAGAAGTCTGAAGAGCATCATCAACTCAGCCTATCGCAGTCCACTGCTGGACATAGGCCTCTCCCAAGTTGCACCACAACGCTCGGTCCTCTGCCTTCCGCATCCAGTCCCCCCCAGCCACGTTCTTTAGGTCGTCGGTCCACCTGGCAGGGGGGCACCCCACGTTGCGTTTGCCGATTCGCGGTCTCCACTCAAGGACTCGTCTGCTCCAACGGCCATCGGTCCTACGACAGACATGGCCAGCCCACTGCCACTTCAGCTTACTGATCCTACAAGCTATGTCGGTCACTCCGGTTCTTCTCCGGATAATCTCGTTACGGATTTTATCCTTCAAAGAAACTCCAAGCATAGCTCGCTCCATAGCTCGCTGAGCGACTTTGAATTTGTGGACTAGCCCAACTGTCAGTGTCCACGTCTCGGCACCGTAAGTCATGACTGGCAGGACGCACTGGTTGAAGACCTTTGTCTTCAAACTTTGCGGTATAGGCGACGAGAATACTCGGCGAAGTTTGCCAAATGCTGCCCAGCCCAGACGGATCCTTCTGTTGGCTTCTTTCTCGAAGTTGTGTCTACCAAGCTGAATTGCCTGCCCTAGGTAGACGTATTCCGTTACAACTTCGAGTGCCGACCCTTCGACGAATATTGGCCTCGGCATGACATGCATATTGAACATGACTTTAGTCTTGTCCAGATTCATGCCGAGACCGACACGTCGAGAGGCTGAAGATGATAATCTGCCTCTATGTATGACATTTGCAGACTACGAAAAGGCCTTTGACTCCATCTAAACTTGGGCAATTCTGGATGCCCTTCAGTGATATCACATTGACGAACGGTATGTAGAGATGCTGTTGATGATGCTTATACAATGCTGCTACCATGACTGTTCAGCTCCAGGACCAAAAGACGAAGGCAATCCAACTGCGCAGAGGGGTGAGACAAGGGGATGTAATATCCCCGAAATTGTTCACAAACGCGTTGGAGGAAGTCTTCAAGACGCGACAGACGGCGCTCGATAGACGGTATCAACGTTAACGGCGAGAACATCTCACGTCTCCGTTTTGCCAATGATATCGTTGTAATGACTGAATCGCTGGAACAACTGGGCGAAATGCTACACAGCCTAAACGGAGCCTCTTGGCGTGTCGGTCTCGACATGAATCTGGACAAGACTAAAGTCATGTTCAATATGCATGTCATGCCGAGACCAATATTCGTCGAAGGGTCGGTACTCGAAGTTGTAACGAAATACGACCTAGGGCAGGTAATTCAGCTTGGTAGACACAACTTCGAGAAAGAAGCTGGCAGCAGGATCCGTTTGGGCTGGGCAGCATATGGTAAACTTCGCCGAGTCTTCTCGTCACCTATACCGCAATGTTTGAACACAAAGGTCTTCAACCAGTGCGTTCTGCCTGTCATGACTTACGGTGCCGAGACTTGGACACTGACAGTTGGGCTAGTCCACAAATTCAAAGTCGCTCAGCGAGCTATGTAGCGAGCTATGCTTGGAGTTTCCTTGAAGGATAAAATCCGTAACGAGACTATCCGAAGAAGAACTGGAGTGACCGACATAGCTTGTAGGATCAGTAAGCTGAAGTGGCAGTGGGTTGGCCATGTCTGTCGATGGACCGATGGCCGCTGGAGCATATCAGTCCTTGAGTGGAGACCACGAATCGGCAAACCGACGACCTGATGAAAGTAGTTGGGGGGGATGCAGAAGGCAGAGGACCAGGTGTTGTGGCGCAATTTGGGATAGGCCTATGTCCAGCAGTGGACTGCGTTAGGCTGAGTTGATGATGAAGTATTAAGAATTTAACATAAGTGTGTGAATTTAATCAATTGTGTTAGATGTACTGCTTAGAAACAAACTAATTAATTAGATTAGGATCATATTAGAGCACTAAATACACATTTCGAAGGCAAATGTTAGCATCTTATTACTTCACTTGTATAGAATAGTATTTTCCCGCCATTTGGGAAAAAACCCGATATTTTCCATTTATACCCGTTTTTTCCCATATTTTTCTTTTCCACCCGTTTTTTTTTCTTTCCCTGCCCATCTCTAGGTGTAGCTCTTGTCAGGGTATCGTCTTTCTTCAGGAGGCGTCCCCGCACCCCGGAGGAGGCAGTCATAGAGGAGGAGCTGTACGAGGGGTACAGAGCAGCGAAGGTGGCCCTTCAGGCAGCCATCGCGGAAGCCAAGGTGGCAGGCTTCGACGCCATGCGGGCGACTCTGGATGCAAATCCGTGGGGGCGTCCATACCGTATGGTACGGGGCAAACTTCGCCCGTGGGCCCCCCCACTAACCCAGAGTCTCCGGCCTGAGCTGCTGGAGGGTGTGGTGAGCGCTCTGTTCCCTTCAAGGGCGGAGCACACCCCTCCGCTGATGGTTCCTCCTCATATGGCGCCTAACGCGGACGACGACGACGACGTGCCCGAAGTGACCCGGGAAGAATTGATGGCGGCGGTGAAACGGCTTCAAGCCAAAAACACCGCCCCAGGACCCGATGGCATACCTGGCCGAGCATGGGTCCTGGCCCTGAAGGCCCTTGGGCCCCGATTGGGAGGACTCTTGAGCGCATGCTTCGAGCAGGGCCAGTTTCCACGGAGGTGGAAGACTGGCAAACTGGTCTTGCTGAAGAAGGAGGGGCGCCCTGCAGACTCACCATCTGCATACCGCCCTATCGTGTTGCTGGATGAGGTGGGCAAGCTCTTTGAGAGAGTAATTGCAGACCGCCTTGTCCAGCACTTGACTAGGATGGGGCCGGATCTGGCGGACAACCAGTTTGGTTTCCGCCGGGGGCGCTCCACTGTGGATGCTATCATGCGCGTGAGGGCTCTGGCGGAGAGAGCAGTGGCCCGGGGGGAGGTTGTTTTGGCGGTGTCTCTTGACATCGCCAACGCTTTCAACACCTTGCCCTGGAGTTGCATTAGGGCGGCACTTGAATTCCATCGGGTGCCAACCTACCTCCGCCACATTGTAGGGGCCTATCTGACGGACAGGGCCGTCATCTACCCGGGTCGGGAAGTATGGGGTCGGCGAGAGATGTCGTGCGGTGTTCCACAGGGATCGGTTCTGGGGCCGCTTCTGTGGAACATCGGTTACGACTGGGTTCTGCGCGGTGTTCTCCTCCAAGGCGTCGGCGTGACATGTTACGCCGACGACACGCTGGTCACGGCGAGGGGGAAGACGCTCCGGCAGGCGACCATGCTGGCGACAGCGGGGGTTGCGCAGGTCGTTGGAAGGATCCGGCGGTTGGGTCTCGAGGTGGCTCTACACAAGTCTGAGGCTCTGTGTTTCCACGGGCCTCGGAAGGGGCCGCCTCCGGGATCCCACATAGTGGTAGGAGGCGTCCGCATCGGCATCGGGTCGACGATGAAGTACCTGGGACTCGTCCTCGATAGCCGGTGGGGCTTTGGGCCCCACTTTCAGCGGTTGGCACCCAAGTTAACGGGGGCCGTGGCTGCGTTATCGCGGCTGCTCCCAAACTTGCGGGGTCCAAACGCCTCCTGCCGGAAGCTCTACGTGGGGATCGTACGGTCCATGGCCCTTTATGGGGCGCCAGTGTGGGCGGACACCCTGACACGCTGCAACGTCGCGCTGCTGCGTAGGCCGCAGCGTGCGATGGCCATCAGGGTGATACGGGGATATCGTACGATCTCCTTTGAGGCGGCGAGCCTCCTAGCCGGATCAATGCCCTGGGATCTGGAGGCGAGAGACCTTGCGCTGAGGTACCACCAGCGTGAGGACCCGCCTGATCGGACTGAGGTCCGCCAGATCCTAGTGGCTGAATGGGACTTGCGCAACCCAGCGCAGGGCACGCCGCAATAGCGGCGGTAAGGCCCGTCATAGGGGAGTGGTTGGAGAGGGGCCATGGCGCCCTCACCTACCGGCTGACACAGATACTCTCAGGGCACGGTTGCTTTGGGAAGTATCTGTGTCGTATAGGCCGGGAGCCGACGCCCGAGTGTCATCACTGCGGGAGCTGCCCAGAGGACACGGCGCAGCACACACTGGCGGAGTGCCCAGCTTGGGCCGCGCAGCGCCGTGACCTCATTACTGCAGTAGGCAGCAGCGTCCTCTCGCTTCCGGCCGTGGTTCTGTCTATGGTCAGGAGCGAGAGCGCTTGGGAAGGCGTCGTCTCCTTCTGCGAGGATGTAATGCTCGCTAAGGAGGCGGCGGAGAGGGTTCGAGAGGCAATAACCTCTCTTCCCATCCGCAGGAGACGACCTGGGCGTCGTAGGAGGGCGTATGCCGACCTCCAGCCACCCTAGGTGTGGGCCTGCGGGCGGCGGACTCGGGGTGGCCCGCCGCCCGACCAGTCAAGGCCCGTGACGGTGGCGCGTTGTGTTCCGCGCGCGCCAGTCAAGAGGAGGGTGCGGCCGATGTGGGTGCCGCACGGGGTGAAGGGGCTTGCCTGTTAGCGGCGAGCCGGGACCTGCCGGGGATGGTTGGGCGAATACGGGAGTATTTCTCACGCCCCCGGCCAAGGGTCGGTAGAGGAACACCGTGGTGGTTTTTAGTCGGTAAGAGTCCGACACTGGCTCCGTCTTCCCCGGGCGGAGTGCGTCCATGAGGATTTTCCCCACGAAAAAAAAAAAAAAAAAAAAAAAAAAAAAAAAAAAAAAAAAAAGGGTATCGTCTTTCAAGTATCTCGGTCATTTAGTAGGCGAGAACTTGAGGAATGATACCGACATTGAGAGGGAAAGGAGAGCGATGGACGTCCGCTGCAATATGCTGGCTTGCAGATTTGTAAAGTTTAGCGCAGAGGTTAAAGTAACCCTCTTTAAGACCTTCTGCCAAACGCTATACACTTGTAGTCTGTGGGTCAGGTACACGCAGGGGACTTTCAACGCTCTCCGAGTACAATACAACAATGCCTTCAGAGTGATGTTGGGGCTCCCGCGATACTGTAGTGCATCAGTCATGTTTGCTCTAGCGCACACTGACGGGTTCCACACGGTGATACGCAAACGTGTCGCGTCACTGATGCGCAGAGTCCGTGGATGCACCAACACCATTCTCAAGGTTATTGATGATAAGCCTGACTGCCCGATCATGAGGCACTGGGTACTAGACATGTGCACCGCGCCGGCGCGCTGCCACAGCCGACGTTTTTTTGACGCCGCCGCCGCGCCGCCGATCTGCGTATTGGCGTAAAATCGGCGGAGTTCTAAGTGTTTTAGAACTTAGTTTTAGGAAACCCTACAAAATCACTCACTCTCTTCTCTACCGAATTTCTGACTTTCAAACATAGACATGTCTAAGTACCTAGACTTAGTTACAAAAAAGGTAAAGTAGCGACCGACCGACCGTTACACCATTCATATTTCATATTTCCATACAAAAAAATAATAGTACAAATACGTACGTAATTTAAAAAAAATAACGAACGATATGAAGTTAGGTTACACCTTTCTATTTATTAGAATACCTATCTAACTTACTTATCTAAAGTTACATAATACTTATTTATCAATTATTAGGATTAACCGGGTACACGAAGCCTGACTGATGAAGTCTATGATCCGTCCACCACCGATCCCAATCCAAAACCCCGAGAGTTTTCAGCTCGAACTTCAGAATCGTTTTGAGTGTCTAGGAAGCTCAGTGGATGATTATAGCGATGAGTTTGTGGAAACTGTCGTACAAATAGAAACAAAATGCTCTCGGACCACACTCTCGAGCTCATGGTTGGTGGAAAGACGCGAGATGATTCTGCAGTCCTCAGATGATGCGTCTAAGTACCGGCGGCACAATACAACACAGATCTCAAAGTCCTTGAAAAGTTCCTACACCGATTTAATACTGAACGTATTAAAGAAACGATAGAGACGAACAAGGATGGCTCCTAAGTCTTCGCAAGAGACCTGTCTATTGGGCAGAGCCAGCTTACAAAACTGAGGACCGACGATGGCAGAGTCGTATCCTCCAAGCCAGAGCTCTTGAAAGAGGTCACTCAAGACGTCTAAAGACTAGGTATGTGATCGATGCCAAACGCGTATCGAGTATTTAGAAGTATTGACGACATTGGCGAGTCGCATACTTCAAAACGTATACAAACTTAGTAATCCAACGGACTCGCTTGATTCGGACGTGCTGAGAGACGCGAACGGAGACGCGATCGTTGGATGCATGTGTGAGTGAGATGGAATCCAGCCGATAATCGACCCTGCTACTCAATTATAAAGACTGTTTTTGATTAAGTTATTTTTGATTGTTTATGTACCTATTTGTGAACCTAGTGTTTTTATAAATTAAAATAAATTGAATTAAATATTAACTTTAAAAAGCTAACAATCATAAGCCTTATCATATTATGTACCTATTATGTAGGATGAAAGTGTACAATTTCGAAATTATTTAATTCATTATGTATTGTTTTTTACATCGCAAAAAATAATAATTAATGGGTTATGTTATTATCAGAACATTGTCTAGAGACTAGAATGAAAGCAAGACTATGAAAACTTCTTCTCGTGGAACTAGTTTTTGGAACACGTACTTCCACGTACTCGTACTCATAAGACTCAGTACGTATTTTGCCTAGTATGACTCACCTCTAGTAGAATATTCAAATTCAAACTTATACTTTATAGAATATAGCTCGATCCCTGTGACAGATGTCAAATACGGACAAATAATGTCAAAATACGTTGAAAATTTACGTATTTGACATGTGTCACAGAGATCAAGCTATATTTTACAAAGTATAGGTAATAGATCTGTGATTCCAACTATACGCTTTGTTTTGAGCACTAGCTATACTAGAGCCACTATTGCCAACCGCATTAGTTATTTTATTTCACTGCTATATTTGCTTAAAAGACACGTTATCAGATTCAAGTTATGTCTATTTATCTGTGCTATTTATAATAATTTTGACACCATTGAAATATAAACCTATGGAGGTGCCCTATTCTTCTATATCCAGAGATGGGCAGGGAAAGAAAAAAAACGGGTGGAAAAGAAAAATATGGGAAAAAACGGGAAAAATGGAAAATATCGGGTTTTTTCCCATAAGGCGGGAAAATACTATTCTATACAAGTGAAGTAGTATGATGCTAACATTTGCCTTCGAAACGTGTGTTTAGTGCTCTAATATGATCCTAATCTAATTAATTCGTTTTTTTTAAACTGTATATCTAACACAATTGATTAAATTCACACACTTATGTTAAATTCTTAATACTTCATCATCAACTCAGCCTATCGCAGTCTACTGCTGGACTTGCTTGCCTCTCGCAAATTGGCCCACAACACTCAGTTCTCTGCCTTCTGCACCCCCCCCCCCAACTACTTTAATCAGATCGTCGGTCCTCCTGGCTGGGGGGCGCCCTACACTGCGTTTGCCGATTCGCGGTCTCCACTCAAGGACTCATCTGCTCCAGCGGCCAACGGTCAGCCCACTGCCACTTCAGCTAACTGATCCTACAAGCTATGTCGGTCACTCCGGTTCTTCTCCGGATAATCTCGTTACGGATTTTATCCTTCAAAGAAACTCCAAGCATAGCTCGCTCCATAGCTCGCTGAGCGACTTTGAATTTGTGGACTAGCCCAACTGTCAGTGTCCAAGTCTCGGCACCGTAAGTCATGACAGGCAGGACGCACTGGTTGAAGACCTTTGTGTTCAAACATTGCGGTATAGGTGACGAGAAGACTCAGTGAAATTTACCAAATGCTGCCCAGCCCAAACGGATCCTTCTGTCAGCTTCTTTCTCGAAGTTGTGTCTACCAAGCTGAATTACCTGCCCTAGGTAGACGTATTTCGTTACAACTTCGAGTACCAACCCTTCGACGAATATTGGTCTCGGCATGACATGCATATTGAACATGACTTTAGTCTTGTCCAGATTCATGCCGAGATCGACACGTTAAGAGGCTCCGTTTAGGCTGTGCAGCATTTCACCCAGTTGTTCCAGCGATTCAGCCATTACAACGATGTCATTGGCAAAACGGAGACGGAGATGTTCTCGCCGTTAACGTTGACCTTCGTCTTTTGGTCCTGGAGCTGAACAGTCATGGTAGCAGCATTGTATAAGCATCATCAACAGCATCGCGATATACCGTTCGTCAATGTGATATCGCTGAAGGGCATCCAGAACTGACCAAGTTTAGATGGAGTCAAAGGCCTTCTCGTAGTCTACAAATGCCATACACAGAGGCTGATTATACTCTTCAGTCTTCTGTACGATCTGCCAAACAGTATGGATGTGGTCTACGGTGCTGTAGCCTTTTCAAAACCCAGCTTGCTCTGGTGGCTGGATTTGTCGAGTCTTTCGGCGAGACGATTCGTGATGACCGTCGAGAACAGCTTGTACACATGACTAAGGAGTGAGATGGGTCTGTAGTTCTTCAGTAGGGTTTCATTCCCTTTTTTTAAGGACTGTACCACCGCACTCCCGCTCCATGTCACCGGTGTAAAGAGCCTTGTTGGATGACGGAACTATACAGACTCTGTAGCTCCTTCAGGACCGGAGTCCCGCCTGCTTTTAGGAGTTCAGTGGTAATTCCGTCATCGCCCAGAGCTTTGTTGTTCATAAGCTGCTCGAGAGCCGCCCTTTTTTTGTTTTTTTTTTTTTTTTTTCGTGGGGAAAATCCTCATGGACGCACTCCGCCCGGGGAAGACGGAGCCAGTGTCGGACTCTTACCGACTAAAAACCACCACGGTGTTCCTCTACCGACCCTTGGCCGGGGGCGTGAGAAATACTCCCGTATTCGCCCAACCATCCCCGGCAGGTCCCGGCTCGCCGCTAACAGGCGAGCCCCTTCACCCCGTGCGGCACCCACATCGGCCGCACCCTCCTCTTGACTGGCGCGCGCGGAACACAACGCGCCACCGTCACGGGCCTTGACTGGTCGGGCGGCGGGCCACCCCGAGTCCGCCGCCCGCAGGCCCACACCTAGGGTGGCTGGAGGTCGGCATACGCCCTCCTACGACGCCCAGGTCGTCTCCTGCGGATGGGAAGAGAGGTTATTGCCTCTCGAACCCTCTCCGCCGCCTCCTTAGCGAGCATTACATCCTCGCAGAAGGAGACGACGCCTTCCCAAGCGCTCTCGCTCCTGACCATAGACAGAACCACGGCCGGAAGCGAGAGGACGCTGCTGCCTACTGCAGTAATGAGGTCACGGCGCTGCGCGGCCCAAGCTGGGCACTCCGCCAGTGTGTGCTGCGCCGTGTCCTCTGGGCAGCTCCCGCAGTGATGACACTCGGGCGTCGGCTCCCGGCCTATACGACACAGATACTTCCCAAAGCAACCGTGCCCTGAGAGTATCTGTGTCAGCCGGTAGGTGAGGGCACCATGGCCCCTCTCCAACCACTCCCCTATGACGGGCCTTACCGCCGCTATTGCGGCGTGCCCTGCGCTGGGTTGCGCAAGTCGCTCCTCCCATTCAGCCACTAGGATCTGGCGGACCTCAGTCCGATCAGGCGGGTCCTCACGCTGGTGGTACCTCAGCGCAAGGTCTCTCGCCTCCAGATCCCAGGGCATTGATCCGGCTAGGAGGCTCGCCGCCTCAAAGGAGATCGTACGATATCCCCGTATCACCCTGATGGCCATCGCACGCTGCGGCCTACGCAGCAGCGCGACGTTGCAGCGTGTCAGGGTGTCCGCCCACACTGGCGCCCCATAAAGGGCCATGGACCGTACGATCCCCACGTAGAGCTTCCGGCAGGAGGCGTTTGGACCCCGCAAGTTTGGGAGCAGCCGCGATAACGCAGCCACGGCCCCCGTTAACTTGGGTGCCAACCGCTGAAAGTGGGGCCCAAAGCCCCACCGGCTATCGAGGACGAGTCCCAGGTACTTCATCGTCGACCCGATGCCGATGCGGACGCCTCCTACCACTATGTGGGATCCCGGAGGCGGCCCCTTCCGAGGCCCGTGGAAACACAGAGCCTCAGACTTGTGTAGAGCCACCTCGAGACCCAACCGCCGGATCCTTCCAACGACCTGCGCAACCCCCGCTGTCGCCAGCATGGTCGCCTGCCGGAGCGTCTTCCCCCTCGTCGTGACCAGCGTGTCGTCGGCGTAACATGTCACGCCGACGCCTTGGAGGAGAACACCGCGCAGAACCCAGTCGTAACCGATGTTCCACAGAAGCGGCCCCAGAACCGATCCCTGTGGAACACCGCACGACATCTCTCGCCGACCCCATACTTCCCGACCCGGGTAGATGACGGCCCTGTCCATCAGATAGGCCCCTACAATGTGGCGGAGGTAGGTTGGCACCCGATGGAATTCAAGTGCCGCCCTAATGCAACTCCAGGGCAAGGTGTTGAAAGCGTTGGCGATGTCAAGAGACACCGCCAAAACAACCTCCCCCCGGGCCACTGCTCTCTCCGCCAGAGCCCTCACGCGCATGATAGCATCCACAGTGGAGCGCCCCCGGCGGAAACCAAACTGGTTGTCCGCCAGATCCGGCCCCATCCTAGTCAAGTGCTGGACAAGGCGGTCTGCAATTACTCTCTCAAAGAGCTTGCCCACCTCATCCAGCAACACGATAGGGCGGTATGCAGATGGTGAGTCTGCAGGGCGCCCCTCCTTCTTCAGCAAGACCAGTTTGCCAGTCTTCCACCTCCGTGGAAACTGGCCCTGCTCGAAGCATGCGCTCAAGAGCCCTCCCAATCGGGGCCCAAGGGCCTTCAGGGCCAGGACCCATGCTCGGCCAGGTATGCCATCGGGTCCTGGGGCGGTGTTTTTGGCTTGAAGCCGTTTCACCGCCGCCATCAATTCTTCCCGGGTCACTTCGGGCACGTCGTCGTCGTCGTCCGCGTTAGGCGCCATATGAGGAGGAACCATCAGCGGAGGGGTGTGCTCCGCCCTTGAAGGGAACAGAGCGCTCACCACACCCTCCAGCAGCTCAGGCCGGAGACTCTGGGTTAGTGGGGGGGCCCACGGGCGAAGTTTGCCCCGTACCATACGGTATGGACGCCCCCACGGATTTGCATCCAGAGTCGCCCGCATGGCGTCGAAGCCTGCCACCTTGGCTTCCGCGATGGCTGCCTGAAGGGCCACCTTCGCTGCTCTGTACCCCTCGTACAGCTCCTCCTCTATGACTGCCTCCTCCGGGGTGCGGGGACGCCTCCTGAACCGCCTCCTGAACCTCGTGTACCGGCGTCGCACGAACACACACGCGACTCGCAATCGCGCTATGTCCGAGGACCACCAGTACATCTGGCGCCTTACAGGACCGGGCTTAGCCCTAGGCATCCCCACATCGCAAACATGCGTCATCGCCTCCTGGAACCACCCAGCCTCCACATTGATGTCGACAGGCCTGTCCGGTGCTGTCACCCAGGTCTGTACGATCGAGGCCTCCAGGAGGGCCTCCCGGTTCAATTTGGCAAGAGCCCAACGCGGACCAACCCCGACCGGGGCCACCTGGGCTGGGATGACAGAGGCCTGGGTGGAGACGTCGAATCGGATGTAACGGTGATCCGACAACGTCTCCACCCCCTCCATCACACGCCAGCCGTGGACATGGCGCTCCAGAGTGGGACTAGCAAACGAGATGTCCACTATAGACCCACCCCGCTGCCGCACACATGTCTGGACGGAACCCCGGTTAAGGAGCAGTAAGCCAGACTCCACAGCCCACTCCTCCAGCACCTCACCCCGTGCATCCGTGGCCGGAGAACCCCAAGCCGTGGATTTGGCGTTGAAGTCTCCGAGGACGAGCACTGGGCGTGGGTGGCTGCGACGGACGACAATGCCCACCCCCACAAGGAAATCTTCGAAGTCGGCGAGAGATCGGTTGGGGGAAAAATATGCCCCCACGACCACAACCTCCCCGTAAAGAGCCGCCACGTGTCCCCGACCCCTCGTGATGTTCTCGAAGGATGGGGAGCCAGCAGCGGCCCGCGAGATTAAGGCCACCAAGCCGTCGCTATCACTAACCCAGTCGTCCCTGGGCGGGATAAAGTACGGCTCGGCGACCACGGCGACATTGATCAGCCATTCCGCCATGCTCTGGAGCAAAAGGTCCTGAGCCCTGGCGGAGTGATTGATGTTGGCTTGGAGGAGGCGCAGATTTGGAGCCATTACTGGGTATCCATTGACGCCTCCCCCTCGCCTCCTTGTGGTGGCTTTTTGCTACCTTCGGGTGCGGCCTTCTTTCTGCGCTCCCTGTTGCCCTTCTTAATGGGCTCGGCGCAGGCATCACTGCCCACCCGGTGCTCCGCCGGCTTGCCTGCCGCCGCACAGATAATGCAGTGCGGCGTGGCCTCACACGAGCTGGCTTTGTGCCCGTTCTGACCGCAGCGGAAACAAACTCCACTGCGGTCGACCCCCGCGGTACACAGCGCCCCCGCGTGACCACCCGCCAGGCACCGGTAACACCTCAGAGGCCTGGCTGGCAGAAGCTTTACTTGCGCCGAGACCCACCCCACCAGCAGCCGACGGCCCTCCATAACTTTTTGGGCCGCCGCAACAGGACAGCTCACAAGAGCTGTCCCTAAACCGGTGAAGCCAGTGCGGATCTCGCCTGACTTCACTTGCTCTGGAGGACAGCCGCCTACCCTCGCGACGGCTGTTACGACCTCCTTGGTCGTTACCGAGTCATCCAGACCCGAAATGCGCAGATCTGCGCACTTAATGGGCCTGGACACCCGGACCTCCTCTGCCTCAAGTGACGCCCTCAACCGCTCGGCGAGTGCGTCAGCTTTTGGGCCACTGGTGGCGCCGGGAACCTCTAGCAAACGAGCCCCGGTTACGGTGTGTTTCAACCGTAGGCCCGGAATGCCGAGGTCGTCGAATTTGACCTCGGCCTTAGCTTTCGCCAGGATCCCGGCGTAGGTCGCGCCCCTTTCCTCCGCTCCAGGCTGCAATGTGAGCACCACAGCCGAGGATCTGGGTGCTCGGAGCCTGTTGGTCTCCTTTTTTGCAGCCCTTGCCGCTTGTTCGGCCTTCTTTTTGGCGGAACGCCTCGCCTTCTTCTTTTTCTTTTTAGCGCCGACGTTCTCCCAACCACCCTCGCGGGTTTCGGAGGTCGTCGGACGCCCCTCAGCAGCAGCGTTAGGTGCAGTAGCCTGAGTGGCTGCTCCACCCTTGCCCTTTCCTTTCCCCTTCCCTTTACCCTTCTGCCCCTGTTGGGGTTCCAGGGTCTGGGTCGGGGCTGTAGAGGCCTGGGAGGCCGAGGCTGCCGAGGCCTGTGTAGCTGAACCCAATGACGCCGGCGGACCCGACGCCTTTGGCAAGCGCGGCGCTGCGGCCTTTGCCGCGTAAGATGGCGCACGTGCTTGCTCCGCATTTCTGCGGTCCGCAGCCAATGGCGGGCGCAACGACCTCCCCTCGAAGAAGTCGTACCACCTCGCCATCTCCTCCCGGATCATACTGCGGACCTGGTCGGGCTCGACCGCCTGCGTAGGCTGCACTGTATGGTGCGAGACTTCACGGCGGCGGCTGTCCTTCTTCAGCTCTGCCCTGAGCTCGTCATGCTCCATACGGAGCTGGGCCACTTCAGCCGCCAGGCGGGTGTTCTCGGCCTGTAGTTTGGCCGTCTCCTCAGAGGAGGTACGCTGCAGCATTGCCTCCGCAGCCTCCACTATAGAGGTCGTCGCCGCTTTAAGGGCCTTTTGGTTGCAGCCACTCAGACCCTTGGACACCCTGGAAACCCTCTGTATAGCCTCCACGGCGTACTGCAGCTGCCGGCCGAGCGCCTGGGCGGACATGTCCTCCGGCTCCATACCCACGGCGTCCACAGACGACACTGAAGGCTGAGTCACCCTTCCGGCCCTCACCTTCCGGGTGAGCTCAGCGACTTCTTGCTCGTCGTTTGCGAGTCTGCTCTCCTTTTGGGCAGCCTCTGACTCTTTTCGAGCTTTTGACAGGCCCACCCCACTGGCTCCACGGCCACTGCCCATGGTACCGGGCCGACCTTTACCTCGGCTGGCATTGGTGATCTTGGGGGCCGAAGCCTCCTCATCACCACTCGAGGCCTGGTCCGATCCCAGGTTTACCGCCTCCGAGCGTAAGCGTTTGCGCCAGAGCTTAGATCTCTTGGCGCTGCCATGACTTTCGACGCTCGATTCGCTCACTTCAGATGTGTCGGCAGACTCCAGCGACACACCTAATTTTGTGAGCATTACGACGGGCACTTTACCCGCCGCCGCTCCCTTCACACTTGATGCAGCATCAGAATCTGACACCACATCCACCGTCATCGTTTCAATATTGGTATTTTTTTTTTGATCCATAATTGTTCCCACGAGTATGGGGGATATAAACGGTCCATCCGGGCAGTGCCCCCTGTACCCGGATAAGCCTAACGTAACCCGCCAGGGGGTCGGCTGGTACCCTGGCGGAGGTCGCACTAGAGACTGAACGTTCCTACGGAACACCCGTCAGCCATGCATCCCCTCACGGTGCGCCGCCGCTTGGGATTCGGGGTAATTTTTTATAGAGGTTTTCTTCCTCACGGTCCGGGCGGTTAAGCCAAGACCCTCGGCCCCAATAAGAGCCGCGAGACGTAACCACAGCACTCCTACTGGGGTTACGAGATCGACGGGGGCAGGGAAGGACACAGTCCCCCCACTGTCTGCCCAGCGGCAGAGTGAGTGCACACCGAGCCCGTCCTTGCTCCTCCACTGTGCCCTCTGCTAACATCAGAGGGACACGCGGAGCAACGCTCCACTGGCCTATAAAGGCCCCCTCCCACGCCAGAATATTCGCCACGGGTAATAAGATCCCCCGAAGGATAATAAGGTCCCTCGAAAGGATAGTTATTACCCGCGCCCAGGGTGCACCGGCCTAACAACTGCTGTTCCCTTTAGACATGTCCAGAGGGACTAGCAGCCGTCAGGCACACGTGGAGGTTTCCTGGCCCAGCACCCCACTCGAGAGCCGCCCTAATCTCACACTGGTCAACGTCCGGGATATCCTCGGTGTAATGGCGCGTGAGCTGGGCTCCTAGTTTATACAAATATATCTATTAACGGCTAAAATTAATATCCAGTCTATCCACGATTTACCCTACTAGAGATAGAAATTTTACATATTTTGTATGGAGCTTATCGGCCAAAATTAATATCCAATCCACCCACGATTTGCCCTACTAGAGAAAGGAATTAGACATAAGCTCCGTACAAAATATGTCCAATTTCTATCTCTAGTTAGTTCTATCAAATTTCTATCAAAATATGTGACATAGCCGTATGATTGCCTTGACTTAGAAGCTTGATTTTTTGTCCTAGGGACAGCCGAACTTAGTATTTGATATAATTGTATTATTTATTACTACTTCAAAATGCTTTTAATCAGCACACATCTCTGGTAAGAAACACGAGTATACTTTTTAGTTTTGATTACTTACTTCCCTAGCTATGGCCGCCATTACAGTGGCCCGGATATTGTAAATAAGCCACGCGAATTTCGTAGTAATTTCAAGTCAATAGGTATAGGTCAATGTTTGACACGAGGTAAAGTAAACAAAACTTTGACAACTCGTCAGTGTTGCTAGATGTACTATTTAAATAGTACTCTATTATTTTATTATTTACGTGGATCTAGCATTTGTATTCTTTTCTTTACCTATTTCCGATTGCTAGTTCCGATACATGAAAAAAACGCGTTGAATACATAACCTCCTCCATTTTTGAAGTCGGTTAAAAATAATGGAATATTCATGGTAATTTGTCTAAGACGTAGCTAATAATAACTGTCTTTATTGTCCTGCTAATATAATAAATGCGATGTGTTTTTGTTGGTTTGTTTTGCTTTCACGCAGCAACGGAGCAATGGCTTGGCGGAATAATTGACGTGATTTTTTTACCTATCTATAGTAAGGATAGTTTAGGGGCCGGAGCGTAACATAAGCTCCGAGCAAAATGCATAATAAAATTCCTGTGGTAGGATGCCGTGGGTATAAGCTAGTATTAAATTAATAAAAAATCTGTATGATTTCATTATTTTATTTTCCTAAGAATTAATATTTTTTCCTTGCTATAGGTGCGGCACGCTATAACGGCGTTTTTGACGTTTGTCTGCTCATGAAGATCCGTATATATTGACAGCTACGTATGAAGGAACAATTGCCGTACTTTATTGTCAATAGTGATAAACTGCTACAGCAATATAATTTTTCGAATTTCGAATCTATTATTCAAATTCTATTTATTTCTACTCTTTTTAGGGTTCCGTACCCAAAGGGTGCTAATGGGACCCTATTACTCTCACTACGCTGTCCATCCGTCCGTCCGTCTGTCTGTAACAGGGCTGTATCTTTGTAACGGTAATAGATAACCAATTGAAATTTTCACAGAATATGTGTTACTATGGTTCCTATCACGAATCACGATAAATATTAAAAATAAAAAAAGTCTAAAACCAAAGGCGGTCCCCATACAAGATACTTTGAAAAACATGCATTTTTTTCAACATTTTTGTTCCTGTTCTATCTTCAAAACGGTAATGCATACCAGCGTCAAACTTGGTCTGATTATAGTGCATAATATGTGCTTCAGCAACAAATACTAAAAAAATAGGACAAATATCAACATTTGTGGTGGTACTTACGTAAGAAAGTGATTCAAAAATTCATATTTCGCGTATGTTTGTTGATGTCTTTTGATAAACTCTCGTAAATTAAATTTGTTTCTATGGGGTATCAGGTCGATGGGTGGTACGGAACCCTTACTGCGTGAGTCCGACTCAAACTTGGCCGGTTTTTTTTATGTATGTCACAGAAAATTCGTTTAAATAGCGATTAAACAAAACTTTTTAACAAAAAATTTAACCGACGAAAACAGAAACTGAAAGCGAAAAATAAAATAAAGCTTTTAGGCCCGTATTACAGTAGCTTCCTCAAGTACAGTTTAAACTCCAATCACCTGATCACTACTTAAGGATAGAATCGTTACTTGAGTATCGGTCTTATTCCAGAACGGTAATTATAAAATTTAATTCAACAACATAACACACGAATTTGACCTGATATAGAATAGAAATCTCTACTCAAGCGTAATCTGGACCACACTAGAGTGATTACAGATCAAATCTCAGCTGAAATTCCAAAACAGGTGACAGTATAAAATAAAACTAAACTCAGCTGAACTGTGATCAATAAATCTCTGCTTGAGGAGCGTTCTAAAATCAAAGCTCAACTCAAAACTAGTTTTAAACAGAGATCAACGCTTGAGTATCCTTCTGTAATACGGGCCTTAGTCTTTTACAAGCAAAGTACGTGCAAGTTGCACGTGTTCGAGCGGAGAACACATTTTTAGAAAGTTATTGTTTATCGTTGAAAATTTCACGTTGTATTTGATGTTATGTTGTTTTTATTAATTATTTAAAGCATAGAGCAACCGCAACCCCAAGGAGGGGAGACGCCATAGCGCTTCCAACCGATACATTATATTTAGAAGTGGGCGTTTAAACAAAAAGCGCTTAAAAAAGTCTAATTAAAAAAAAAGCGTATAAGCACGCTTTGTGATTAAAGCAGATTTCGTTTAGACTTTTTCGTAAACCAAACTTATGCTTTCAATAGTACGATTGAAATGTAACCTTATTTCTATGATCATAAGACTCAATTTCAAAGTTGACTGGTGGTGGTTTGAAACCGGCAGAATTAAATTTTATTCGTTTACGTAAAATTTGTTTAGAGAAAGCACTTTTTTATTTTGTTGATTATTTTCGTATCGTTTAAACATTTTAAACGTTTTTGACCTTGATTGATTTGCTTTTGCGTTGGCGCTTAGTTTATTTTTCGTCGTCAACGAGTGAATGCGTTTTTAAATGTTCTCCTTGGTAATTACGCGACTATTGTAGTTTGTTTGTATAGTTTTTCGTGAACTTTGTAAATAGTTTAAATGTAAAAAAAATAGTGTAATGTAGACAAATAAAAGTCAATTTTTTTAGAAGTGAAAAACGAAAAGCGGCAAAAGCGTAAAAAAATTCGTTGGCAGAAAAAAGCACAACGTTTAAACACGCTTACGATTTTAAGTCGTTTTTCCCAGCTTTAATTATATTCTGTCGTTTTTGGCGGGGGGCTCCACGCACACACTATCACTTTTTCGCACACGTTTGAATCATTTCGTTCTATAGCTATAAACACACACATCCTTAAATTTAAAAATACATCAACAATTTAAATACACGTCGATATTTTCTGTGTATAAACATAGTGTTATGACGCACACATTGACAAGTAAATCTAGTGACTCGCCTCCATCGACAAAACATTGTCGATGTATGAGGGTGTTTATCGTAAAATGGAAGTAGGAAACCATTGAAATATAGCAAAAACTAGTTTATAACAAAGTAATTTTATTCAGGTATTGGCAATGTGCAAGGTGGTGGGGACAGTCAAATAGATCGCAGCGCATGCTGTGGCAGAAATGTGAAAAATATTAAGACTGTGTTTCGTATTTCCACTTTAAATTCGCTGTCTTTTTGATTTTTAAAGTACTCTTGAAGACGAGTAAAATTAACACAAACTGGTTAGTACTTTTGATGTATTCCTGTGATTACCTTCCGAATCCATTATAAAATCAGCTCATTGGTATCTATTGCATTACCTACAGTAATTGTCAATAGTGTAAAACAAGTTTCATAAGTTTGTAAAACAGTAAACGACAATTTATCTTATCGTTAAAAAATCAAGTAGACATTTGTGCCCCAACACTAATTTCATCCGGCCCTGACAGTTCGACTAGTCGCCAGTCGGACTGCCGGTCGAGCTATGTCATAGAGTTGCGTACTCGCGCCTAGACTGGTTGATCAACAGGTCGGGACGAAAACTATTTAGATTAATATTTGAAATTTACTGTTTTAAAATAACAAATTGTAATAATTTAAATGAAATTTACTTACATATGAAAGGAAATGCCGTCTTTATTAATATTTGACGTTCCATATATTTTTTTACAGCAGAAAACTGAACAATTCGGCATTTTTCTTGGAGCACAATCACTCGCGCAGGTCGATTCAGTCTAGCAAAGCGTCCGGCCGCAACTAGTTTTATATAAGCTGCATGGCCACGTGGACTTGTACTTTGACAGAGGGGAATGTCTGCGCTTGGCGTCTACTTTCCGTGTTGCTTAATGATTTAAAGTAATTTAATGATCTTCGTTGATTGTTCGTTTGGCGCCGACTCATAATTAGTTATTTATATTAGTTTAGTTAGGAAAAGACTAAAAGCTTCATTTTATTTTTCGCTTTACAGTTTTTGTTTTCGTCGGTTAATTTTTTTGTTATAAAGTTCATTTTTATTTTTTTTGTGGCTTAAATCTAACTCCAGGTCTTCATTATGTTGTAGTGTCTAGAACTAAATTTACGTGTGCCAAGTTTCAACAGAATCGATTAACAGATAAGAATTCAGTGGGTGAACAAGCACTCATCCATCCCCTGTTTTCCTAACCTTAGGGGTGGATAAATGGGACCAATTTCGTGATATACCCTATCCATTAAAAAAAGAATTATCAAAATCGGACTACTCTGTAAAAAGTTACGCGTGGTCTGTCATACATAAAAAAAAATTCAAAAAAAATACGCGTCAAATTGAGAACCTCCTCCTTTTTTTTCATCAGTAAAAAATGGCCAGACGTTATGTTTATTGAATAATTTAATAAATTATTAACTTTATGTAAATATAATTCATAATAGCAGTTGGAGTTGGTCAAAGTAATAAACCTGGTCCCAAACGCTAATAATTTGAAATGTGTCACAAAACCATTATAAAATGTCAAAAACGCCACCATAGCGTGTCGCGCGTATAGCATATGACCGTCGTTCACTCATAAAATCATCATGACAAAAGAAAACGAAAAACATCTGGCAACACTAACTCGCTGCTTGCTACAAAAACGGCAATGACAGCCAAGGATATAAAATTTTTAGTCAATTTATTTTTCGTTTCATAATCAATATGTACAAAGGATTTACACGGATACTAACCCTTTGTTGTTCAGATAAAGTGCAACCATGTGTTTCTCCCATTCTTAGAAATAATGTGTTATGTATGCGGAAAGGTGGTCCCAGTATAGGTTATATTTTCATAAGAACGAAGAAACATGACCGAGGGGGGCCTTCGGCTCTTTTTGTTCCTATACCAGTGAAACCCAATCCCGATGACATAAACATTGGTGAAGAGATCACAGGACGTCTAAAAAAGCAGGATCTTCTTAAAATTCTCAACAAATTTTATCAGAAACCAGAAGTGAGAGTGTTGGCTTCCGAGAATGGGTTAGATGACCAACTATTGCATCAGGCTTTTTTGTCATTCAGGAGGCATTGTTTGGAACATGATCTGCCACCAGATTTACACATAATTATAAGTGACATTATACAAGGTGAGATTGTTTTGATATTATTGTTTTTAGCAAAATATTTACTATAGAAAAGTACTTCCTTTCATCTCCAGTTTCATAAGCCATTTAAATAAATATCATACATATTCATATTAAAATACCTCAGATCTACTTTTCCTTGCTTAAAAAGAAAACAACTATAGTTTTACTAATGCAGTATCAGCTCATGTCCAGCATGAGAAGATTCTCTTATAAGGCCTTTCATTTTTCACAGACGTCTCACTCTAACTTTAGTACTTTCTTAGACTTCAAGAGATTTTAGGCAAAGTTGAAAATTGTCATCATCATCATCATCATCATCATTTCAGCCGAAAGATGTCTACTGATGGACATGCCTCCCCCAAGTAGCTTGGGGGGATATGCCATAATCACCACACTTGGCAGGCGGGTTGGCAATTGCAGTTGGTTGGTTAAATACTCAGAGAATGCTGCTGCCCATCCTCTGGTGAATCCCTTAGTCGCCTTTTACGACACCCATGAGAAGATATAGGGTGGTGCAATTCTTTACGTCCGACACCACATGTTACATTGAAACTTGAACATTGAACATTGTATTCTATTATTATTCAGGGTAACATTACGAATATTTAAACAATGGTTTTATTTCCATGAATGATTTACATAAAAAAGAAATCAATTTTCTCTCTCCTCCTCTTTTCCCCTCCTTCTAGGCAAGGCAACAAATCAAGACGAAAATATGCTTCAAATATTTGTAATGTATTTGTATGCTGAAGGATGGTAATAGAATATATTTTTAATTTTCGCCCTCAGACCTAAAGAATAAGATGGATGGAGAACATAAGGGCAAGCAGTAAGGGCAGTTTTCAGACTCGGGTGTTGCCGCTTTCATGCAGTCAACTATACTTTCTTTTATTTTATATTGACTGTCCTTTCTTTATTTTTTACCTATGTGTTTTTTTCGTTTTACTTTCTTTGTAACCCCACCTGTTAGTTACCTGCTTGTGTTTATCATTGTTGTTTAAATGTTGCGCGTCGTTAACTGTGACGATAAACCATTTTTAGGGTTCCGTAGTCCTACAAGGAACCCTTATAGTTTCGTCATGTCCGTCCGTCTGTCTGTCTGTCAGTCTGTCCTAATCCTTTACAGCTTAATAACTTCTACAGTTATAAACATAAGTAAATAAAATTTTGTTAAAAAATAGTCTGCATGTAGATCTCAATTTTAAAAGATTAAAAAAGTAGTTTTTACGTACTTTAGGGGTGGCGCCCCTACATGTGAAATGGGGATGAAAAATTTTTTTTCGCTGCACCCCCTCGTGTGGGGTATCATTGAATAGGTCTACTAAAATGAAGGTAATGTTTCATGCATAACTTTTTTATCAGGTGTACCATCTGCGAAATATAGCCCGCCAAAGTGGCTTGCAATGTGTCCCCCCCCTGCCATTTCGAAATTATGCAACATAGAAACTTATAATCTTCCACATTGATAGACCTTTGTAAAAACTCTCTTTTAAAATTATTTCGAGTATAATGTGATTATAATTTTTTGAGTTATAGACAGAAAAATGAAAAATACTTAAAACGTCCTAGTTCAAAGGTCATTGACCTTAGAGAAAAATTATCATAGCAAATAATGCTCCTTTAGCTACTTTCTATTTGAAAAAATCACAAAAAGTAACTTTGACATGACTGACTTCTTAAATTTGGCTTCTTGAATTTATCGCTAGATGGCGCTACTAACAACACGCTCTGAGTCGCGAATGCTGCCGATTATTGCAAAAACTAAAATAGCCATGATTAATATTCGATTTGATTCGTTTGTAATTACACCTAGTTACTTAAGGCACCCTATAATACTGAGCATGGCCCGACATGCTCTTGGCCGGTTTTCTTTTTTCTTTTTTCATAGAACTAGTGAATGAAGCCAAAAAAAAGAATAGAAAATGGCAAAAGAGTACCTACTATTCTGCTCACACTGTTCGATAACCGCGGTCAGGAGGGTCAATGTTATTCTATTAGTTTGCGGATTAGATGTACCCTCCAGATTCAGCTTCTGGCTTCAGTCGCTAGTTCTACTCGCTCTGTCTATTTTATTATTTTGGTCTGAGTTTTCTCCCAAAATCTCTTGAAATCTTTAAAAAAGTACTAAAGTTAGCATATGATGGCTGTGATACGTGAAAGGCTTCTTAACTACTTTCTGTTATTTGTTGTGTTTTAGGTGCTGGACATGTGGATGATTTGTTTCCCTACTTCCTCAGACATGCAAGGCTGGCATTCCCTCACCTAGACTGTTTAGATGACCTGAAAAAAATATCGGACCTTAGAACACCTGCTAATTGGTTTGTGCTTTAATTATAACTTTCTATTTGTATAATAAACAAGCTTATGCCTGCAACTTCACTCCTGTAGTTCCCATAGCAACAGTTTCTAAACACAGACAGTTTCATTAAAATCAATCCAGTAGTTTTAGCATGTTGCTCGAACAAACAGATAATAATAAAATAAATTAATATACATACATATTGTATGCCATGGGATATTTACCATGTAAATCTTTTTTTATTAGTTTTGTAAATGTTAGTGATCATGTTAGTTCAAAAACTGATCTATATATTAAATAGGCAAAGAATAAACAATCCTTACGGACGAGCAAAAAAAAAAAAATATCAATACAAAAAAATTGAAAAATTATTTTTTCAGCATACTTACCTTCAATGATAAAAATGTATTGAATTACGGTTGAATGGTAGGACATTGGGCGACCTCTGCTAATAAATAAAGAAAAAAAATCATTTGCACAAAACATGGTACGGTACTGGTGTTACATAGTAAATAATAAATATGTTTATGTTTAAAACTCATCAACATCATCAACTCAGCCTATCGCAGTCCACTGCTGGACATAGGCCTCTCCCAAGTTGCGCCACAACACTCGGTCCTCTGCCTTCCGCATCCAGTCACCCCAGCCACGTTCTTTAGGTCGTCGGTCCACCTGGCAGGAGGGCGCCGTACGCTGCGTTTGCCGATTTGCGGTCTCCACTCAAGGACTCGTCTGCTCCAGCGGCCATCGGTCCTTCGACAGACATGGCCAGCCCACTGCCACTTCAGCTTACTGATCCTACAAGCTATGTCGGTCACTCCGGTTCTTTTCCGGATAATCTCATTACGGATTTTATCCTTCAAAGAAACTCCAAGCATAGCTCACTCCATAGCTCGCTGAGCGACTTTGAACTTGTGGACTAGCCCAACTGTCAGTGTCCACGTCTCGGCTCCGTAAGTCATGACAGGAAGGACGCACTGGTTGAAGACCTTTGTCTTCAAACATTGCGGTATAGGTGACGAGAAGACTCGGCGAAGTTTGCCAAATGCTGCCCAGCCCAAACGGATTCTCTGTTGGCTTCTTTCTCGATGTTGTGTCCAAGCTGAATTGCCTGCCCTAGGTAGACTTATTCCGTTACAACTTCGAGTGCCGACCCTTCGACGATTATTGGCCTCGGCATGACATGCATATTGAACATGACTTAAAAACTCATTTTATGTGAACGATGAAATAATAATATGACAAAATATGATAAAACAATGCATATCTGCATGAAAGTACATTATTTTGAGCTTGTTTGAATACACAAATATGTTATCAGTCTGTTGACAATACATTATTTTATTTGGTATAAATTTTTGCCTTATCTGTACATTACATTTATCTCCTATACTCTTATTTAGTTATAAATTTGAACAGGAATAGTATTGTTAGAATTTAGCAGGGTCAAGTCCCAGGTCACATACTGTTTTAAGATTCCTTTGTAAGAAAATTCTTGGCAGCAATATGGAATTTGAAATTGTGACAAGTAAATCGCAATAACAGATAGGGAAGCTTATACCAGGCCCCTCAGAAAGTATTGCGAAAAAAAGTTTTTATATATGGGAGACTGGCCAGTTATAATGTTTTTCGAAAATATGATTATTTATAAGTAAAAATAAGTAAGTTCCAATTTCAAAATTTCCCTCCACATTTTTTGCGAGTTAATTCAAAGTATTGTGTCTCACTGAAATATGGATCTGCGCCGGGAACATTTTAGAGCTATGATTTTATACGATTTCAAGTGTCGCCTGAAACCGGATGAATCGTACGATAGACTTCAAATGGCATTCATGGATGAAGGCCCTTCCAAGGCAACCGTGTATCGTTGGTATAACGAATTCAAGCGCGGTCGACCAACTTTGGGGGATGACGAAAGAAGCGGTCGCCCTTTGACGGCTGTTACCGAAGAAAACGTGCTAGCAGTGAAAAATTTAATCCAAGACAATAGGCGAATTACATATCAGGAGATTCAACACATATTGAAGATTGGATCGGGAAGCGTTCACGAGATTCTACACAGCCATATTCGCGTGAGGAGGATAGTATCACGCTGGGTGCCGCACAACCTCACCGATGCTCAGAAGCAGGCCCGGGTGGAATGGTGCCGTGATATGCTTAACAAATTTGAAGCAGGCTCGTCTCGGCGTGTTTACGACATCGTTACAGGTGATGAGTCCTGGATTTATCAATACGACCCAGAAACCAAGCGCCAGTCGACTGTTTGGGTGTTTCAAAATGAGCCAACGCCTACCAAAGTGAAGCGATCTAGAAGCGGGGGTAAGATTTTGATCGCTAGCTTTTTTAATTTGACTGGCCACTTGGTATCAATTCCCTTACGATATCAAAGAAGCATTAATGCCGAATGGTATACTACCAAATGTTTGCCAGAAGTTTTCTCTGTTATAAGCAACAAGCGACCAAACACAGGGCTCCGCGGGCTACTGCTCCACCACGACAATGCACCTGCGCACACCGCACTCAAAACGAGGGACTTCCTGGACAGCACGCCAGTCAAACTCCTGGGTCACCCTCCTTACAGCCCTGATCTAGCACCGTGTGACTTCTTTTTATTCCCAAAAATAAAAAATCAGCTCAAAGGGATACAATTTTCGTCGCCGGCAGATGCGCTGGCTGCGTTCGAGCAGGCTGTAAACGAGGTGTCTGCGGCGGACTGGAAAAAGTGTTTTGAAAACTAGTTTAGGCGCATGAATCTTTGTATAGAGGCTGGTGGAAAGTACTTTGAAAAGATTTGATAAAAATATATGTACGTATAGAACAATTTTTTTTAGTTTCGCAAAACTTTCTGAGTGTCCCACGTATTAGTACGTTAAATTCATCAGACACATGCTGTATCAAAACAAAAGGGCCAAAAAAACCGTCTTATCCAAACAATGCAATGTTAATCTATAGGTACTAGAGATGGGCAGGGAAAGAAAAAAAAACGGGTGGAAAAGAAAAATATGGGAAAAAACGGGAAAAAATGGAAAATATCGGGTTTTTTCCCAAAAGCCGGGAAAATACTATTCTATACAATTGAAGTAATATGATGCTAACATTTGGCTTCGAAACATGTATTTAGTGCTCTAATATGATCCTAATCTAATTAATTCCTTTTTTTCTAAGCATCATCTCAAACACAATTGATTAAATTCACACACTTATGTTGAATTCTTAATACTTCATCATCTACTCAGCCTATCGCAGTCCACTGCTGGACATAGGCCTCTTCCAAATTGCGGCGCAACACTCGGTCCTCTGTCTTCTGCATCCAGCCGCCCCAGCTACTTTCATCAGGTCGTCGGTCCACATGGCTGGGTTTGCCGATTCGCGGTCTCCACTCAAGGACTCGTCTGCTCCAGCGGCTATCGGTTTTTCAACAGACATGGCCAGCCCACTGCCACTACAGCTTACTGATCCTACAAGCTATGTCGGTCACTCCGGTTCTTCTCTGGATAATCTCGTTACGGATTTTATCCTTCAAAGAAACTCTAAGCATAGCTCACTCCATAGCTCGCCGAGTGACTTTGAATTTGTGGACTAGCCCAACTGTCAGAGTCCACGTCTCGGCACCGTAAGTCATGACAGAGGCAGGGGGCACTGGTTGAAGACCTTTGTCTTCAAACTTTGTGGTATAGGTGAGGAGAAGACTCGGCGACGTTTACCTAATGCTGCCCAGCCCAAACGGATCCTTCTGTCAGCTTCTTTCTCGAAGTTTTATCTACCAAGTTGAATTACCTGCCCTTGGTAGACGTATTTTGTTACAACTTCGAGTGCCGACCCTTCGACAAATATTGGCATGACATGCATATTGAACATGACTTTATAGTCTTGTCCAAATTCATGCCGAGACCGACACGTCGAGAATCTCCGTTTAAGCTGTACAGCATTTCACCCAGTTTTTCCAGCGATTCAGCCATTACAACGATCTCATCGGCAAAACGGACATCTGTGAGATGATCTCGCCTTTAACGTTCATACCCTGTCCAGTCCCTTCTAGCGTCTTGAAGACGTCCTCCAACGCGTTTGAGAACAATTTTGGGGATATTACATCCCCTTGTCTCACCCCTCTGCGCAGTTGGATTGGCTTCATCTTTTTATCCTGGAGCTGAACAGTCATGGTAGCAGCGTTGTATAGGCATCTCAGCATCTCTAAATACCGTTCATCAATGTGACATTGCTGAAGGGCATCCAGAACTGCCCAAGTTTCGATGAAGTCAAAGGCCTTCTCGTAGTCCACAAATGACATACACAGCGGCTGTTTGTACTCTTTAGTCTTCTGTACGATCTGCCGAACAGTATGGACGTGGTCTACCTACGGTGCTGTAGCCTTTTCAAAACCCAGCTTCACTCGTGGCTGGAATTCGTCGAGTCTTCCGGCGAGACGATTCGTGATGACTCTCGAGAAAAACTTGTAGACATGCCTGAGGAGTGAGATGGGTCTGTAGTTCTTCATTATGGTTTCATCCCCTTTTTTGAAGAACTGTACCACCGCACTTCCGCTCCATGCCTCCGGTGTAAAGCCTTGTTGGATGACAGAATTAAACAGACTCTGTAGCTCCTTTAGGACCGGAGTCCCACCTGCTTTTAGGAGTTCAGTGGTGATTCCGTCATCGCCTGGAGTTTTGGTTGTTCTTAAGCTGCTCAAGAGCCACCCTAATGTCACACTGGTCAACGTCCGGGAGATTCTTGGTGTTATGGCGCGTGAGCTGGGCTCTTTTGTCGTCATTGCTAGGAACCGCTGGTCTCGCCGTTTTCGTGGAATACAGATACCCATAAAAGTTTTCGACCTAATTGAGCATCTCGATCTTAGAGGTGACAATTTTGCCATCCGATGGGTCTTCCCTATGTGTAATCCTATTCTAATCTTCATAAAGCAATATTAATTTGGCATTTCTGGACAAAGTAGAATTTTCATGGACTGCTAGAGCTTGCAAAGATGCTTTTTGCTTTTGCATGCCTTATAATGGTGTGGCATTGCTTCCCTATCTTGTATTACAAAGCAATTTCAACTGTTGGCTACTTTATTCTTATATATTTTTTAATATAAAGCAGACGGAACTTGAGTTCCTTTTTATAATTTCAGTAGTTTTAACATTTTTAGAAGTTTTATAAGATTTTTAGAGTCGCACTTTAAATAATCATGGCATAAGAGGTTCAGCCCATGTGCTACGCATCCTAATAGTAGGTACAAAGTGTACAGCAAATTTTTTTTTTTTTTAATTCTTTATTTTATTTCGGGGGATTTTTCAATCATGAAAATGTCACCCCCATGATTGCATACAAACAAAATAAGGTAATAAAATAGAAACACAACTTAAATTAAAACTATGGTAGTCGCAACCTTAAGCCCAAACCAACTATTTGGAGAAGCGTCCTAGCCTCATCTGACAACGGTGAGGCTAAAATGCTATTATAAAAACCTAAACTGAACCTATAGTCACCAAAAGCGTGACGTCTTTGAGCCTCATTGCGACTACACTCCGCTAAAATATGATGCACATCCTCTATGACTCCGCACACACTACAATTAGGTGAATCGACCTTGCGCATCATATATGCAAAGCTGTTGAGAGGGACATGACCAGAACGGAGCCTCAAAGCCATCACAATCTCTTGCCTACTCCTTCTACTCGCACTGAACCAGAGGGAATGAGAAAGAGACGGTTGAATAACCTTGTACCATATACCCTTCGTCAAAGATCTTTTGTCAAAATATTCTGACCAGTAATCAAAACATGTATTCCTAACTGTTGATAGAATCTCGGTATACCAAGGCAAACAACTATAAAATTCTCCATCAGAGCCAGCTTCATTTGCTAACCGATCAACTATTTCATTACCCTCTAGCCCAATGTGAGAAGGAATCCATTGCAGTACAATTGTTATACGTTTAGCTACAAATTTACTAATACATCTTAAAATAGTGTACGCCAGTGGAAGCCCTCTAAAAGTCGAAGTGCATTTAATCAAGTGTTGAAGAGCACTTTTAGAATCTGTCAAGACTACAAATCGATCACCACTCAAAGATTCAATATAAGCCAAAGCCTCTGCGATGGCGATCAGTTCTACATGCATTATAGACACTTCAGATATTATTTGAAATTTTAAAAAGTCTCCAGTTTGAGAATCCAAAAACGCAGCGCCAGAACTATTTCCTTGTCTAGAACCGTCCGTGTAAATACAGTAAAAATTAGGGTATTGCTCATTCAACGCTTTACAACATAGGTTTTTCAAGTTGAATATGTTGTACGAATGCTTAGGATTATTCACATACTCCAAATTAGGCTTAACTATACAGGATAAGTCCATATTACTGACCCAAGTGTCCATAGAAAACATGTCTAACTTATTGCTACTATAAATGGTTTTTTGCTTTAACGTATTGTGTGTTATTACTAATAGTGGTTTTTTCTTACGTCTCCAATAAAGGTTGTTACATAGCTCATTTAATGTTTCAAGTATTTTTATTATTGGGTAATTGTTTGATTTTGATTTCAAATAAAATTTACCAGCAAGATATCGGCGTCGCACAAATAAAGGAGGCAGCAACAATTCGGACTCCATCACGTGAATAGGGGTACTTTTGATGAACCCACCGATAAGTCTTAAACATATATTCTGTAACCGGTCCAACTTGAGTAAATGGGTTTTGGCGCTATTATCGAATAAAAAGCTAGCAAAGTCCACTCGGCTACGGACAAGGGCAATATACAGCCGTCTTAAGTGGATAGGGTGAACACCCCATCCGGGTCCCACAAGAACTTTGAATATGTTTATGAACTTAACAATTTTATTACATATCTCATTTATATGTTTCTTCCACCGAAGACCCCTATCCATCCACATACCTAGGTATCTGACATTGTCCACCAACTCCAATGTTGTGCTATTTACGCGAATGTCAATAACTTGCCTACGAAAACCCCTACTAAATATACAGATTTTACTTTTGTTTGGGGAAATATCGAGACCAACTTGTGTCAGCATCTCGTTGATTAGGTCGAGGGCAGTTTGGATTTTATGTTGACCCTCACTAATTGACGTACACTGCACATAAATCACAAAATCATCTGCGTATTGTGAAATGTAAACATCATTTTGCAAACGTTTACATATCTCTAATGTTATAATGTTGAATAGTAGTGGGGATAAAGGGTCACCCTGAGCTAGACCTCGACCCGTAGATCTACTAATAAAGCCATTACCCGATTTAATTTTAAGTACCCTTTTGCAGAGGAAATTCCACAAGTATTTACAAATGCGTGACCCCACTTGAAGTTTATCCAAAACATTGATTAAACAAGTATTGTCGATATTGTTGTAGGCACTCTCGATGTCTAAAAAGCAACCTACAGTAGAACAACCATCCGAAAAACCTGTTTGAATTAAAGATATAAGACAACTTAGGCTGTCAAAACATGACCTACACTTACGAAATCCCACCATGTACGGAGAGAATGCATTATGTTTTTCGAGAAACCATTCTAATCTCCGGTATAAAATATAATGAAAGATTTTGCAAATACAAGATATTAAGGATATAGGGCGAAGAGAAGAAACGTCACTAAGGTCACGTCCAGGCTTTGGAATAGGTACGATACTGATATCGCGCCACTGATGGGGGACAAAGTTGTGAACAAAAAACATATTATATAAAGATAAAAGAACACGTTTGGCTACATCAGGCAGATTTTTAATCATAGAATATGAAATGTCATCGCATCCAGGAGATGTATCCTTAGGTTTAATACATTTTTCTAGCTCCTGGATGGAGATCGCACATTCTAAGGTAGGGTTATTATGATAAATATTCGGGAACGGAGGTGACACATAATCAGGAGTTAAAGAATTGAGTAGATTTTCAGCACTTTGAGCATCTACGTAACGTCTAGGAGAACGGTACCCTTTGAGCCATCTCATCTTACGCCACATCTCACTAGACGTTGTAGATTCATTGACTGAAGAGCATGTATTGTGCCAACCTTCTGATTTTGCCTGACGTATTAACTTTTGAGATGAATGAATGATATCCTTAAGTATATCTAAGTTCTGAGGAGTGGGATTACTTCTAAATGTAGCCAAAGCTAGCCGCCGACGAGCTACAGCATGAGAAAGTGTTGAGGTCCAGTATGCCTTAGGGATAAATACAGAAGTAGGGTTTTGGTTAAATTTAAATGTGGGAATAAATTTATCAGCGGCGTCATTAATTATGTCTAGAAATAAATCGTAAGCTTTCTGGGGGTCACTCGGCAAACGAAAATCACAAAATAATTGTTCTAAGTATTCAGTATACGAAACCCAATTAGCTTTGCGAAAATTTCTTTTCACAACTGGGGGAAGATGTAATAAAGACATGGTCGAAATTTTAATAGTTAAATGATCGCTACCCAGATTTTCATTAAAAACAGTCCAGTTAAATTGGAGCGCAATGTCCAATGATACAAAAGATATATCGGGGGAAGATTGTTGTAAAATGCCATCCACTAAACGTACTCTCGTGTGCGACCCATCGTTCAAAGAAATAAAGTTGCTATCTAAAAGTGAATCGTAAATTAACCTACCCCTATGGTCGTCTTTATACGACCAACTAACATGGTGAGCATTAAAATCCCCTAAAATTAATGTTTTGGCTGGCCATAGTGTTAAGATATTATCCCAATCTCTTTGAGTAGTAACTATTCTAGATGGACAATAAACTGCGATAATGTACTCGATCGGGTAACAGTTAAATAATTGAATAGATACTATTTCAATACCGTTATTGTTAACGTGCACGTGTCTCTGTAGTGATTTAATAGACTTATGTACCTATATGGCTACCCCACCGTAAGAGTCATCACGGTCTGAACGATAAACATCATAACCACTTACATTAAAATTACTTTCTGGTTGGAGCCACGTCTCACTGAGGGCAGCAATATGGACCTTTTCCTGGCGTAAAAATTCTAAAAAAGAAACTAACTTAGGTCTTATACTTTGGGAATTCCATTGGATGATATTCAATTTAACCGCTTTGTTAGCCATCACAGTGACTGTGTTATAAAATTAAACAAAACTTTCATCCAGGGCCACTCTGAGACGTAACTTCGTAAAACTACCATACACCACTCTAGGCACAGTTGAATAAAAGAATTTATTTTAGTTGATACACTGGCTTGTTGGAGAAAGATGACTTCTTTTAAGCGAGATAAGAGTTCAGTAAAATTTGGATGTCGTTCTTTTTGATCATCTCCGTCCTTCAAAGGAATATTATCTTTTTTATCCGCTTCGATGTTCAAATGCATCCAGTCTTCTTCAGCATGGCATGTTTTTTTAGTGGGGGCTCTCGAATCCTTTTTACCAGGCTGGTGGGAAGGTGTGGCATGTCTTTCTACATTGTGGATAAAGGTCTTCGCCTGAACAGTTTCAGCGTAGGAAGAACAGCCAGGGGTATCGGGTGTGGCAAGCTTAAAAAGTGTGGAATTATCTCGAAGAGGTGGAAATGTTTCATGACAGTCTGATTCCAAAGGCGCTTGAGGCAAACCGGTATTTTCAGGGGGAACGTAAACTTCTAGGGCTTTCCTATAAGTACACCTAAACTCGGCCATGATCTCTCTAAGCTTTCTCTCTTTTTTGTATACTGGGCAGACCTTACTCATCGAAATATGATCTCCACCACAGTTAACGCACGAAAATAAAGTAATGTTACAGTTTTCGTGACGCCCGCCACACTTGGGGCAAATTACGATCTTGCCAGGGCACATTGTTCGAGTATGACCCAATCTCCAGCATTGTGAACACTGTGATACTTGGTGTATATAGGGTATGACCTTCACGTTAATGTCACAAACACGGACGGATGCTGGTAAATAACCCCCGTCAAAACATAGGCGGATAGTTTCGCTGGGACACCACCCTCCTTTATCTCTGTTGCGACGATTTAGCCTCTTAAAAGATAAGAGTTTTGCTGGGTCGGGACATGAAATATTTTCGATAATCTCTTGGTCGGTGAGGTCAAGGTCTACATCTTTAATTATACCATAGCATATAGACAATTCCGTGGCCTTTTGCAACCGCCAACCCTTTTTCAAAAGAATTTCGCACTCAAAAAGACTTTTGCTGGCAGCTTCGTTTTCAAATTGAAGACGGACTTTAAAGGGGCTAATATACTTGACTAGGCAAATGTTGGTTATATTATTTTCTTTTAATATTCGTGCTAAAGCAAATTGTCTAGGAAGTCGGTCCTTAGAAGATATATACACCTCATATTTATCCTCATTTATCGAGTTCTTACTACCATGACGTGACTTTTTTCCCTTAACTTGAGTCCAACCTTCTTCCGCCTCACTACTACTTGCTCGCTGTCTCTTCGCCCCTCTAGACAGCTCCTCCTCACTCTCGCTACCCATATCTATCACATCCACATCAGGATAATTCGTCGGCAACGGTGTATCGCAGCGAGGTGGTGTGCTAATAGAACGCCTCGCTTCTGTATCATTCGGTTCGGTTGGCATTACGCAACAGGTAGTCGCACGGCCGGCGCCGACGCACGCCTGGTACACGTGATAATACGTAGATAGTCCACGGGGGGATAGCGACAGGTAACGCGACAGATAAGGCACGACCTGCCCGCCTGAGTACCGACGCGGGACTGTACAGCTAAATGCATGGAAACAACAACAAACAAAACGTGCCGCTCGCAACTATTATTTAAAATAATCTAAACATCGAAATGACGCCATAAATGATAAACATAATTTGATTTTTCTATAAAAACATATTTTACATGAATTAAACATAATAAATGGTTACTCATAAAAAGGAAATTATGTATTATTTTGATTACTTTAAACAAATATTGTCAATTAAGTATTTTCCCGACCAATGGGTTTTTACCCGAGTTTTTTCCCAGTCAGTTGGGAAAAAACTCACCTTTCGGAAAAAACCCGGGTCTAAACCCATCCCTAATCATGGCATTAGAGGTTTAGCCCAAGTGCTAGGCATCAATGTGTACTAATACTAATTACTAGTACTAATTTGTCATGGAATTGTAAAGTATTTATGTATAAGTATTGTAGTGTATGCGTCAAATGGAGCGCAAGAATAAAATCTTTTTCTTTCTTTCTTTCTTTGTACAGCTAAATGCATGGAAATAACAACAAACAAAACGTGCCGCTCGCAACTATTATTTAAAATAATCTAAACATCGAAATCACGTCATAAATGATATACCTAATTTGATTTTTCTATAAAAAAATATATTTTACATGAAATAAACATCTAAATGGTTACACATACAATGGAAATTATGTATTATTTTGATTACTTTAATCAAATATTGTCAATTAAGTATTTTCCCGACCAATGGGTTTAATCCCGAGTTTTTTCCCAGTCAGTTGGGAAAAAACTCGCCTTTCGGAAAATTCCCGGGTCTAAACCCATCCCTAGCGAGATTGCATCCGCCATTTTTTTTTCGTCCGAGATGTAACCTCTATTTCTTTTATTGAATAGTCTTTGACTCATCAGATTTCATACCCATGTTCGCAAAATAATCGATTCGATTTGATAAAAATATTTTATTTTTATTTGTGGCCCTTTTGTATTGAGACAGTGATCATGTCAGATCACATTAACGAGCATTTATTGTATTATAAAAATTCAAATTATTTTACAGGTATCCTGAAGCAAGAGCCATGAACAGAAAAGTAGTATTTCATGCTGGTCCAACAAACTCAGGCAAGACTTATCATGCATTGGAAAGGTTTCTTAGTGCCAGTTCTGGTGTTTACTGCGGTCCATTAAAACTACTAGCAACTGAAATATACCACAAATCTAATAAACATGTAAGTAGGATTGATTTAGTATATGTCTGTTTTTCGTGTTCTTTCTACTTTGTAGACCTTTCCTTGATGACATAATTCATTGTCTCGTTTTATTTTTTTGTAGGGCACACCATGCGATCTAATAACAGGGGAAGAAAGAAGACACGCATCATTGTACACGTCACTAACTAATACAGAGGATGGTAACACTGCTAGTACTCCAAACGATGAATTCTTACAAATAGATGCTTCGGAATTGACGCCGTCCAGTCATGTCGCTTGCACAGTTGAAATGACGTCACTTAATAATTCATGTGAGTTGTTTCCACAATGTATTATTGTGTAGGATCTATCCAAAGTAGTACACTTGACGATGGTGTACGGTTGACCGCACGTCGGTGGTAACACTTTGACATTAGCAGCATCTTTATTTCGTGAGCAGTATGGGCGGTTTTCGAATTGACGTGTTACCACTGTCATGCAGTCGACTGGACGCTTGCTCAGATTCTTCTTCTATCGTGTCGATATGAGCTACATAATGATAACAGCTCATGCCGTGGGAAAAAGATTAGCCAGTCAGCAGGCTGGCTGGGTTTGCTCAGCTAAAATCTATTCATTCATGCCAAGACCACCTGATTATATCTATGGGGAAACACAGACTTCCACTTTCCAAGGAATTCAATTCCTTGGCTGTACCTACTACTATTATATGTTCTATGGCTGTACGCAGAATAAAACTAAGCGCTCTGTGCGGAAGAGTGGTATGATAATTGATTATGAATTCGGCCGATAGTGACCTCGAAACGAATCTAAGCCGCTCAATCCAGCGGCATGAACAAATAGGATTGACGGTGTGTGGGAGAAATTTTTGGAAGGTCATGCCACTTATCTGCTGACTGTCATGCCGCATTATCATGCTGCTGGATCCAGCGGCATGGTCGTGAGTGGCCAGCATAAATGTTTGATAATAGGTATCCTGCCAGCTTATGGTGTTAGTAGCCAGAGTTTCTTTGTTTAGTACTAAGACTAAGAGGGAGCAAAGTGAACCCAATTCAGATGAAGTTGAGTTTAGATATACATTTTTGAATAATGAAACATCCAGTATAATTATTTTATTATTTTAACTCATTTTACGCATGCGAAGCGAATTCTAAAGATTTAAATTGTGGAAAGAAAAAATCGCTCACGAGCAGGATTCGAACCTGCGACTCCTGGCTCAGTACAAGTACATCCAGTATAAGTTGTTTTTCTTTATTTTATTGTTTTTTTTTTCCGTTGTTGACAGATGAAGTAGCAATTATAGACGAAATTCAAATGATTGGAGACAGAGGCAGAGGGTGGGCGTGGACAAGGGCGATATTAGGTAAAAACAATGTTTTCATAAAGGACGATGGGTGCTAGTGTTTTCATAATTTGAAACTGGGTGTTCAGATTTGAGACATATATCTCATTTAAAAAATCTTGACCGAGTAATCAAGTCTCTGAGCTAAGCCGCAGACAGACAGACGGAATGGCGAAACTATAAGGGTTCCTTGTTGACGACGGAACTCTAAAAAATTGACAGACCTTCAATATTTCCATAACCAGTCTGTTCCCAGGTATGGCCTAGTATGTACAAAATAAAACGTTATAATAATGGGTAGAGTACGCGGCTTTCTGCTTTCTGATGGGCCCCATTATTCACCAGCAACTTCCTAGGAAGGTAGTTACAAGAATCTAACAATCAAATGATGAAATCCCTTTAGAGTTAGTAGTCTTCGAATTTAAGAAATCCCAGCTTCACTCATTTGGGATTTGAAACAAACAGTTCGTTATTTTATAAACTGTAACGTAAATTATGACACCCATAAAACTATATTAAATTTTTTGTACCTTCAATATCCCATCATCCTTTAAATATACCTTATTTTCCTGGAAATAAAGGATAAAATAAAATGTTTAATTTGTAGGACTCCAAGCTGAAGAAATCCATTTGTGCGGAGAGGCTGGTGCTGTAAGCCTCATAGAAGAAATATGTAACTCTACTGGTGAAGAATTAGAAGTAGGCTTTATTGTAGTATTTTGTCTATAATTTTTTTATACCGTAGCACCTGCAGTGTATTCAACTTTTATGCGCTGATTTTATTAACTGCACTGAGTATTTTCATTGCATTTTGGCTTTTTTCTGCACTCTGGCTTTTGTCAACACTTGCGTATCTGTGCACTGTGGATAACTTTGTAATATTTTTTTTAAATCTTTTATTGAAGGAACTTGGTACACAAAAGAAAAGCGACCATGTCGTCCTAGTTATACAGCTTAAATACTACATACAGTTCAAAATTAAATTGCACAGTTTTATAAATAACAACTGTGAATGCACAATAATAAAACCGTTTACTAAGAACAGTTTTATTATTATTCATCCACATAACATAACAGTGTGAACAAAAATAAATTACTTAATAGACTCACTCTGATGCCCGCGCTTTGCAGCCAAATCTAACTAATTTATAAAGATCTTTGGCATCATCAGAATTTGGTTGAGACAGGACCACGTTACAGGGGGATTCTATCATCCATGCTGCAAGGCCCTCGAGCTGCAGTGATGTCCCACGTGTGCCCGGACATCGCTGAAGGAGAGTTTAGGTTGGAAGTGGAAGGCCCTGAAGTGGGCCGCGCTGGATGGGTTGCGAATGCCATGCATTGCAGTTCTCGTAGCCCATCCACCCAAGGCGAGAGTAGGCACACGGCGGAGTTTTTAGTGGGTGCGAGTCCCACATACCCACACCGCCTCCCCGGGTGGTGTGACATGCGATAGGCATTTTCTCCGTCTCAAAAAAAAAAAAAAAAAAAAGGACCACGTTACAGCCGCCAACCTCACTAAATGTATTATTCCTGTATATTAAACTTCTTACAGCTTTATTCCGCACACATTCCACTAAAACATGGTGAGCATCCTCGATTATACCACACTCAGAACAGTTTGGAGACGTCACTTTTTCCATCATAAATGCAAATTTGTTTAGTGGAACGTGACCGGATCGAATTCTAAAAGCAATTACTAACATGTTCCTGTCTAAATTACATAACTGAAACCAAGTGCAACGAAAAGGCTCTCATCGTATAGTCCTATAACTTTGTCATCTAAAACGCTTTTTTAAGAGGCTTAACATATAATACTTATCAAACCAAGTGGCATGAACTCACGCGAAGTCAGCAATGAGAAAATAAAGTTTTATCACCAATCTAGATACTCAATCAATTGAAAACCACAATAAATTCAAAAACAAACTACTACTACTAAAAATATATTTCAACTATTATAGTCGTTTGTTTCATGTGCATCATAGAACTTTATGGACACTGACAGAAGGTCCAAATTAAAATGACGTGAAGTCGTGAGTTAATAGTGATTACTTACGGCACTGAAACGTGGTCGCTCACAATGGGCCTGATAAGAAGGTCAATGGAGAGGGCTATGCTCGGAGTGTCCCTGCGTGATCGATTCAGAAATGCGGAGATTCGCAGGAGAACGAAAGTAACAAAACTTAAGTGGCAGTGGGTGGGGCACATTGCTCTCAGAACAGATGCCCGATGGGGCAGTAAAGTTCTGGAGTGGCGACCGCGTACTGGAAGGTGCAGCGTGGGTAGGCCCCCCACGAAGTGGACCGACGACCTGGTGAAGGTCGTGGGTATCCGCTGGATGCGGAAGGCGCAGGACCGGTCGCTGTGGCGATGCCTGGGGGAGGCCTATGTCCAGCAGTGGACGTCTTTCGGCTGAAATGATGATGATAATGATGAAGTCGTGAGTTTGTGCAAACTAATGTGTATCTTGTTCCCAGGTACGCTCATACAAAAGACTAACAGAACTGAAAACAGAAGACGAAGCGCTGGGGTCGCTGGATAATGTGAAGCCTGGAGACTGTATAGTGTGTTTCAATAAAAACGACATTTACAGTGTAAGTCGAGCCATTGAACAGAGGTCAGTCCCATGTTGAGGCAGGTATCCAATTATTAAAGTACATATATTAGGAAGGAATGTGATTTCAAAAGTTTGTGCTAGTTGAATGGCCCATACGTCTAATATCCACTGTAAAATACACTTCTAAACGATATCCCAGTCAAGCGAATAAATTTCGGGGTCGTGTAAACCAGGTTAATTGATGCTTATATAAGGTCCTACATTATTAATCCGAAATATTTGTAGTGGTGAATCTACTCATCATTATGAACAACTTTTACTATGGGACCAAGCCTGAAATCGCGAAAAAAAAAACCTGGTGGTCCATACATTTTATCGATTTAAGTGAACACAAATGTGGACCAACTGATATTTTTTTCGCGATTTCAGGTTTGGTCCCATAGTAAATGTTGTTTGTTATGATGAGTAGGACTACTTCAAGTAGGACCTTATTATACAACGTATTATTTCAATAGCTCAAAACCTCAGACACCCCAACTAATTTTTATTGTAATAAATTGATAGGGCAAGTAATTATTAGTTTTCATAAATGAGAAGTAGAAGCTATTGGTAAATTTTGTTGTCACACTTATTCTAATCGACGCGCCCCACTCGCCCTGCACCGCCGCAGCCGCGGCTCTTTCAAAAGGATAATAATATGACGTGTTCTTTTGACCTACGTAGACATCGGTCTCGCGCTTAGCGTCGATTTGTATGGAAGTTTTGAACACGAAAATGATACGAAAAACTATATGGTAAAAATTTACCTGTGTTAAAAAGTAGTGTAAACCATTCCATTCTCGATTCTGAACGTTTGTTCAGAATCGAGAATGGAATGGTTTACACTACTTTCACTAGTTTCAGGTTTTGAGTTATTACAATAACACGTTCTATATTGAGCAGTATTTTCTCCGTCTTAGGATACATAATTAATCAACCGTTGAAAGTCAAATCACCGTCCTTCCTTCATTTGTAGTTAATGCAAGTTCCTTTGGGACTGGCGCTTGAAAATTTACCTGTACGCCTATGAATACCAGATGACTGCCTTTGAAAAATGGGCTTCTGCAAGGAAGTAGACTGGGACCCCTCTTATTTTATATTTGTACCAACGAGTGGTACAGCTTTAGTTTTGTATGCCAACGATCTTGCCTTACAAGTCAACACGAGAGACATTAGTGGCGCCACAGATAATATAATACTATACTAGGTGGCGCTTAGAGATATTATGGCAGTACTATAATCCCTTAATTCATCCGAAACACAATCATGCGTCTTGTACATTTACAACAAATACAGTAATAAAATAATTAAAGAAGGTTCATAAATAATTAAATACATACACACTACAGTCTACACTTATACTTTTTAATTAAATATATATACTTTTGAAATCATCATTCTTATAGAATGATGTATGTTATAACAGTTTAGCTAGATTCACTTCATAAGTATTTAACTGAGTTTGAATTAGTCAATGTTTTTGTTTTAATGAATTGTAGGATGTCTATTAGATTGATATAGTGAGAATTTTTACCTTATAAACTGAAACATAGTAAGTACTGCTAGATTCTACCAGATTCCGGATTAAGATATTTACGTATTTAACGTTGGTCATTAAAATATATAAAGTGTTATTTTAATAACTCGAACCTCACATACCCCAAGGAATTTTTATTGTAATAAATTGATATCATAAATTATTGTAAAAGATAATGGTGTCGATTCTTTTGTTCACAAACTAAACTTATTTTAAACTATCGCTCTCTTTTACTAATAGTAGATACAAGAAAGGGATGGCATCAATTTTAAAACTGTCAGATTAGTCGGAATTAAAATTTCAATACAAGTGTAGTCGTGATCTCGGAACGTGCCCACTAAAATACAATGAAATAAATATTTTTGGGACATTTTTACACAGCACCATCTAGTCCCAAACTAGGTAAGTAGATCTTGTGCTATGGGTACTAGACAATGGATATTATTATATTTATATACTTTTTTTGCTGCTGTCCTGTATGGATCGGAATGTTGGGCTACGAAAGGAATTAATGAAAGGCAAGTGCATGCAGCTGAGATGAGAATGTTAAGAGGAATGTGTGGTGTAACGAGAATGGATAGGATAAGGAATGAATATGTAAGAGGGAGTCTGAAAGTAGCGCCAGTGACAGAGAAGTTAAGTAGCAATAGACTGTCATGGTATGGACATTTGATGAGGAGGAATGAGGAGCATGTTACGAGGAAAGTTTTAAGTATGAATGTTGATGGCTATAAGAAAAGAGGGAGACCGAAGAAAATATGGATGGATTGTGTGAAAGATGATATGAATAGAAAGAAAGTGAACACGGAGATGACGGCTGATAGAGATGTATGGAAGAAAAAAACATGCTGCGCCGACCCCAAATAAATTGGGATAAGGGCAGGAGGATGATATACTTTTTTTGTTGTAAATACATACTTATGATATAATACATAAGAAACACCCAGACTAACACAAACACTTATTTATGTTCATCAAACAAATATTTGTGTCCTGTGGGAATCGAACCCACGACCTTGTGATTAGCACACACGTAAATATGACATGTAACAAGTAAACTAAATTGACAGGACTTAAGTTGTTGCCATCCCTTTCTTGAATCTACTATTAGTAAAAGAGACCGATAGTTTAAAATAAGTTTAGTTCGTGAACAAGAGATACGACACCATTGCCAATTTTTGTTGACATACTTATTCTTATAGACGCGTCCCGCTCGCCCCACAGTGCACCCCCGCTACTTTTCCTAAAGGATAATAATATGAAGTATTTTGTTTACCTATGTAGATAATAGCGGCTTTTATATGCTCGCTCTATCGCGAAGGATTAGAGCGTGCAGGATTGCATGCGGGAAAACTTGCCAACAAGAGAACATCCTTTCTCCTCCCCCGATGTCTTTCCACGCGCGCTCTTTCGCACAGGAATTGTCGTTTCACTCGCGATAGAGCGAGTGAGTAAAGGCCGCTATTGGTCTTGCGCTCAGCGTCGCGTCGCATTAAACTTTTCAAAAAAAAAAAATGAGAAAAATTGACCCGTTTTAAAAAGTTGTGTGAACTCTATTCTAGATTCTGAACAAGCCAGTTTCAGGTTTTCAGTTATTTCAATAACACGTTGTATAACCATTAATTACGCTACATGACGAATAGTTTACGTAAAAAGTTTAGATTAAATTACAAAAAAATGCGCTTCCGTGATGTCCAAAAATCTTGTAATTGATGCACGTTTGAATCAGTTTTAATATCGTGTTATGTTTTGAAATTATTTCTATTTGTTTTAGGGGCCAAGAAGTAGCTGTGATATATGGTAGTCTTCCACCTGGCACAAAACTAGCACAAGCCAATAAGTTTAATGACCCGAACAGTTCGTGTAAAGTTATGGTCGCCACGGACGCTATTGGGCTTGGTATCAATTTGTAAGTGTATGATGTTACCATAACTTTGTCTCAAAGATCATTTTACTATCTGAACTTGGTCATAAATCATTTTAAAAAAACTGTCAGGATATCAATAAAAAAATATCCTGCACATCAGATTAGTGCTCACTGCATAAAAATTATATTATGTGCACTCTGAAACTACTGTCTTAATGCTATGTTTTTTCCTTTCCGGGCTAAAAGTAACCATACAAATATTATCCAATAATCCTACCATCTTGTCTTGATCTTCCTTTGTCCATCCAAAGCTTTTCTGGAAGATATCGCTATTGGCGATAAGACCGCCAATGTACCCTTCGTTTACAGTTTGTACCTGATATGGTGTACAATAAAGCATATTCTATTCTACCAAAATATTGTGATGGTGTGAAATTCCTACTTGCTCTGGTTTGAGTTACCAGCAAGTTTGTAATTTATATTTGCTGCATTCAATCTGTTCGTTCGTATAAAGTAATTTATTGTTTTTCAGGAGTATACGAAGAATAATATTCTACTCTTTAATAAAACCAGTAGTGAATGAGGACGGAGATAAAGAAATGGATGTCATTAGTATATCACAGGCCTTGCAAATTGCTGGTAAGCGGATTAATATCTAAAATGAAGCGAGACTTCATAAACAACGTGTATCAGAAATACGTGGTCATATTTGAAGAGCTCATTCAGAGCATGGTATAGAACAACTTTTACTTCTGTACCAACCATGAAATCGCGAAAAATATCAGCTGTTCGCTACTAATGGCCAAAATAATTATCCAATCTATCCACGATTTGCCCTACTAGGGATAGGAATTTGACATAAGCTCCATACAAAATATGTCAGATTTCTATCTCCAGTAGGGTAAATCGTGGATAGATTGGATATTAATTTTGGCCGTATGATATACGATGTCGCTCGATAAAATGTACGGATCAGCTGATATTTTTTTCGCGATTTCAGGGTTGGTACACACGGCTACAGATCAAGCTGTACATTTCCAGTATAAGTTGACATTGTATAGTCTTTCCGAACAATGCGAGATCAGCTTATACTGGAAATGTACAGCTTGATGTGTAGCCGTGTGTACCATAGTAATATTTGTTCGATAGCATCCCCTGAATAAGCTCTTAAAATATGACCACGTATTTCTGATACACGTTGTACTAGTCCTGGCTTAATAAATGTGCAGCTAAAGTCCGAGTAACGTGAGGCTAAAATTGGCCGACTCGCGCTCCAATCATCAATTACAAAGCTCAAATATCCGTCAATACAGTGACCGATAAGTAAAAGTTAAGGGGAAACCACATGTTTCAGTTTGAGATTGTGTAAGCAGTCCCATCTGTTTGATAACTATCTGGATAGATGCTTATACGTATAACAGTGATGACAACAGTTAATTCCAGTTAAACTATCTTCATTTCAGGTCGAGCAGGCCGTTACGGCAGTGCATGGGAGACCGGTTATGTGACGACATACAAGCCAGAAGACTTAGCCACGCTGAAAACATTGTTGTCTAATTTGCCCGAGCCGGTCACACAAGCAGGATTGCACCCCACTGCAGAACAAATGGAATTGTATGCTTATCATCTACCTCACGCAAGTCTTAGTAGTCTTATGGTAAGTTATCATTATCGACAGCATATCGTTGCTCAATACTGGGCGTAGGTCTTCTCTTAAAGATGTTAGCTAAGTAGGTTGGTGACCAGGACAGCCGTCTTCCACGAAAAAAAAACTGCAGCAGGACCTGATTTGTGGTTGGATCTACTGATCAAATAATGTTACAGTGATGGAAATCCCAGATGGATCAAAAATCTACCAAAAATCCTTCCTTCATCAACTCAGCCTATCGCAGTCCATTGCTGGACATAAGCCTCACCCAAGTTGCGCCACAACACTCGGTCATCTGCCTTCCGCATCCCGCCCCCCCCCAGCCACGTTATTCAGGTCGTCGGTCCACCTGGCGGGGGGCGCCCTACGCTGCATTTGCCGATTCGCTTCCTTCGTTTCCTTGAAAATAGCACTTTTTTTTGTCATAACTCTTAATAATAATGTATTTATTTATTTAAGACAAAAATAGATCCAATTTAATGTCAATCATTACATTAATAGAAACATCTTGGACGAATAAAAAAGGCGGACGGAGTCTCGCAAAAAAAAAAATGAAGCACCCATAGTAAGACGGCTCGTTTAAAAGGACGGGCTGGCACGCACACATTCACACTCATAGTAAGACAAAAAGCTGCGATTACGCAACAAAAAGCTGCGATTACGCAACAAAAATCTCATGTGACGGTAGGCATTGTCGTAGTGTCTCAAATAAATAACAATATATATCTGAAGTGTTAAAATTCTATCGAAATTATAGTTGGTTTAGGAAAAATGAAGTGCTTCAATCTTTTCTTGGCGTGATTCTGCCATTTTTTATTCGTCCGAGAGAAAAATAATGTAAATGTTTTACAATCAAATTCAATATAACAATATTGTTTTCAATATAACAATATTGTTTTCAGTATAACAATATTGTTTTCAATATAACAATATTGTTTTAAATATAACAATATTGTTCCCAGGATATATTCGTCCACCTGTGCACCGTGGACATCTCTCTGTACTTTATGTGCAATACGGAAGGTTTCAAGTTCCTAGCGGAGATGATCCAACACGTGCCGTTGCCGTTGCGAGCTCGCTACGTGTTCTGTTGCGCGCCAATCAATAACAAGCTACCGTTTGTTTGTGCTACATTCCTTAAGGTATGTGAATACTTATCAGTGGGCGAAGGGTGAATATTTTCAGAAGGGAAGCCGTAGGTACAGTCTAACAAAGCAATTAGTATACAGGTTCACTAGATATAGATGGAGAATTCTCAGGAAATTATTACAGAACGGTTGGATTAGGGTTTTGTTTAAATCACAGAAATAGATAGAATGGTTGTAATCACAATTTTACTTGCGATTCATGCGTGGTAACTTTCCGAACAAACTACGCCTTCCATTTTGACGTCGTTATTTAAAAAATAAAACTTAAATCAAATGTACATTACAGCTTTTGTTTCTGCAAAGAACCTATGAAGCAGCACAGCTATTTAATAAAATACCATCCAATATAAAAAATGTGAGCTCATTTAGTAGTTTTAAGTCTCAATATATAATAGAACATTTTTCATTTTCCTATTGTGGCTATGAAACTATTGACTGAGTGTTCGGCGACCATTAGAATAAGTTTAAGTGGCATATTTCATCTTTTTGAAAATAAATTACTTTGCGGATAGGCCTTAAACCGTTATTAGGCTGAATACTTGCCCCTTGTTTGTCTCTTTCATAAACGTGATGACGTCATTCTGTAATCTTGCCAAGCGTTCCAAATGCCAAATAATGGTAACAAACATCTGTTAATCCTCAGATGGTGCGACAGTACAGTCGAAATGAGCCGCTCACTAAGCACTGGCTGTGCAACACGGTGGACTGGCCGCTGCCGTCTCCTAAGACTATCATGGACCTGGTGCATCTGGAGTCTGTGTTTGATGTGCTGGAGCTGTATTTGTGGCTGAGGTATGTATTAACCAGATGCGGCTGAACATCAGTATTTTACACGGAGCGACTGCCATCAGACCCAAGTTACTGGGTAATACCGACATTTGGAGACCAGTTCTCGAACTTTATTCTCGCAAGTGTGTTGAAAAACGTCGTATGAAACGCATGCGCATTGGTCATTATACCCTCGGCTCTATTACGCCCCCGCCTTCGGCTCGGGCTGCAATTCAGCCTCGTGTATAATGACCAAATTAGCTCACTTGTATCATAATTTCATCGACCATACAACCCAATAGACGCCTAATGTTGAATATCATCATCATCATCATTTCAGCCGAAAAACGTCCACTGCTGGACAATGGCCTCCCCCAAAAGGGGGGGGGGGGGATATGCCATAATCGCCACGCTTGGCACGCGGGTTGGCGATCGCAGTTGGTTGTTTAAATACTCAGAGAACGATGCTGCCCATCCTCTGGTGAATCCCTTAATCGCCTTTTACGACACCCATGAGAAGAGAGAGGGTGGTACAATTCTTTACGTCCGGCACCACACGGAACATGTTGAATATATTATTACAATAAATTCTGCCACTAGCTGAGGCGGGGTACTGCAATCCGACTGCCCCTACCAAGGCGGCTATTGGCTAATTAGTTTCGACCACTTACATGAGCCGTCAAAACTTTGCGGCAAGCGGCAGTTTTGACGGCCGTGTTGCAGATATCGGTCGCCCGTTCTGAGGCGTCTATGGGCTGTATAGTCGATGCATAATGTACTATTTTAACTATTTTCATATCATTACTGTATTTTAAGATGTACAATAAAGCATGTGTAAATAAATAATAATAATAACTTGTTGTTTACAGTTATCGATTCCCTGACATGTTCCCGGACGTGAAACTGGTGCGCGAAATGGAGACTGAACTGGACGCGATTATACAGCAAGGAATATTCCAAATAACTAGGTAAATACTATGTAGCGAAAGCTCTCACTGTGGTATTTGCCCTATGAGCTAGAGATGTTATACATACATACATACATATTATCACGCCTGTTTCCCATTGGGGTAGGCAGAGACTATGGATTTCCACCTGCTACGATCCTGACACACCTCTTTCGCTTCATCTACGTCCATTAACCTCGTCATGCATGCTCGTCGGTTTAGAGAACTCTTAACCTGGCATTTTTTGAGAACATCCGCGATTTGATCGCGATACGTTCGCCGAGGTCGTCCCCTTCCAACTCTTCCATCCACACTCGCTTCGTATACTTGTTTCGTCAATCTCCTCTCGTCCATCCTCTCTATATGTCCAAACCATAACCATAGAGATGTTATGGATATGATATTTCGGATCTGGATATAGGAATAAAATTATATCGGTTTCGGATACGGTTATGGATATGTAATTATTTCGGATTATCCGTTAGTTTCGGATAGTTTCGGTCACGGATATTAGATTGAAGTAAAATATAAACACAAATAGTATGTAATAATTTGGTTTTATTTATAGGTTATGAAAGAGGTTATGTTATGACTAACAAACAAACTGCAAGATTCACGTGGCGCGCGAGCGGTGAAACAAAAACCTGTCGAAACATGTCGTTTTATTTAGACTCCGCCCTTATACGAAACTATCCGAAACTTGTGAAACGGATACGGTTACGGATATATTTTTATTTCGGATATCCGATAGTTTCGGTTACGGTTACGGAGCTCCATAACATCCCTGCTATGAGCTATTAGCTTCCATAATTATGGTATTATGGTCGAGCCTAAACTTAAATTCATTATTAGTCATTAATTAGTTTACTTCAGTAAATTTGTCTCAGTCATTAACCTACATAATTCTCACACAATTCTTTCCAATTAATTGTGTAATCAATCATTGTACTATCCATGGAGTTTTTTGATGGTCTTCTCCATAGGACCAACTTTTTGACTAGATTCATAATTAACGTTTTGAAAGTGCATGTAAATGAAATGAAATTATTCGAAATAAAAACTTTTGACTTTGACTTCTCACAACGAAAAAATCCGACTCAATATTACCTAATTTTTCTTACGTCAATTTTCTCACCTTTTCCATGAAAATTTACGAAAAACAAATATACTCACAACAATAATATTACATTATGTACCACGGACGAATAATAAAGGCGAACGGAATCTCGCTAATAAAAATTGAAGTACTTAATTTTTTCCTAATCCCACTATAATTTGAGAGCATTTTAACACACCAGTATTATTTATATTGTTATTTTATTTGTGACTACGACAACGACTACCGTCACACTAGATTAGTTGCGTAATCGTGGCTGTTTCTTACTATGGGTGTGAATGCGTGCGTGCCAGCCCGTACTTTTAAGCGAGCCGTCTTACTATGGGTGCTTCACTTATTGTTAAGCGAGATTCCGTCCGCATTTTTGATACGTCCATGTTATGTACTTATATTGTTTTTTTACGTTTGCATTTTAAAATAAATTTTATACAAGGTATGATGAATAAAAGTAATAAAATACTATAGAAATCTTAATAATAGGAGTGGCAAAGGCGCGTGAAGTTGTCGCCGCGTACAGGTGTCTCGTAGGACACCAGTGCGCGAAACTTTTGCTTAATTATCAGTGCCGTTTTAGACACAGTCACTAAAATTGTATTTTGCAGCATATAAATAAATAATAAATGTTTTAGGGACAGTTTTACACAGCACCATCTAGTCCCAAACTAAGCAGAGCTTGTGTTATGGGTACTAGACAATGAATATAATACTTAAATACTTTTTTTTTTTTGTAAATACCTACTTACATAAGTAACACCCAGGCCAACACAAACACTTATGTTCAGCTTATGTTATATCTAACAGCGGAATATGTTTTAGGCTTAATTTATTTTGCGCGTAATTGCGTATTTATGTGTTGGTAGCACCAAACCGGCGACACGCGTTCCGGTATTAAAAGACACTAGATACCATTTCTATTACCTTATTATTTAGATTTCTATGTAAAATACCTATTAATTCGCCAGGTTGCTAAGAAATTCCGAACAAGTACTACGCGAGGATCCCGCCATGACAGAGCTAAGCAACAAGCGTAGCGCTCGCGGGCCGCACTCCAAGTCCAAAGGCGACGACAAGGCTAAACTATCCGACTTGCTCGTTGCTAGGGTAAGTGAAAAGTGTTTAAGGTGAATGCTACAGGGTAGCCCGCGAAATTCAAAATGTTTGGTGTTTTTTGCAAATTGTAGCTTGATTTCGCGTTGTATATCGGTCAAAATATGATTGGCGGAAATAATAACAATATATCTACTGAATAATACTCTTTAAAAATATTAACCTAGCTCTATAAGCTGTTCAAGCTCGATAATATTAATTTACGATCAAATTATCGATTTTCGAGCTTGTACAGCTTATAGAGCTAGGTTAATATTTTTTATGAGTATTATTCAGTAGATATATTGTTATTGTTCTTGGCAAACGCTAATACTTTGGTCAGTTCCACTATATGGCCAAACCTGAAATCGCAATAAAATAAATTCAGCTGACCCCTATATTTTGTCGATTTATGTGAACACATGATTTATGGGCGCAGGGCAGGAAGATGATGATGATGGTTCATCATCATTTCTGCCAAAAGACGTCCCTGCTGGACATAGGCCTCCTCAAATCATATTTATTTGATGCTTTGCAAATGCCCCAGAGTCCCCAGATGAAGCCGCTCTTCTATGAGCAGACGATAGGCCAACAAATTCCTTACGAAGGTGATCAAGAATACATTTACATTTTTATTCACAGGGCTTAATCACACCGCAAATGTTAAAGAAACTACAACAAGAACTGACAGCAGACAAGAAACCAGAAAGAAGTAGAACAACCAGAAATAGGAGGAAATAATGCTTTAAATTTTTTGTAAATATAAAATACGTGTAATAAAAATGTTCCCGAGGTCTAGTATAATTTTGATATTTTATTTGTCACTTTTTAAATTAAAATCAGATGAAAGGCTAGGTGGGATCTGTACGTTTCTGTTTTAGTGATATAGCTCAAAATGTGGTAATATTATTGAAATACTATTAACGTACAGTCAACCAACATAACTGTGCCGCTCTGAAACCAGGCTTTGCGAAGGACCGCGCAGGTACAGTCGCGTAATAAGTGTGAGCAGGACATAAGGATGCATCAAACATTAACGAAGGACTGAGACAGCGAGAACATGCGGTCGCCCGCCATCTTGCCACTCAGATGACCAACCTATCATCAGTCTTGCTGCCATTACCGCGCATGCGTGCTACTGATTTGATTGCAAAATTGACTACTGCGCAGTCACCTGTTCAGCGGCACATTATATTACGTGTACTGTAACTAAAACATTGTAAGCGGAACTGGTTTAGTTTGTAAGTTTCATACAAGACAGGCTCTACTTATGCTGGTTTCGTTACCATCGATATACACTTGACTGTACGATAATATCGATATTCGCACGATTGCTGAGCCACGACCGATCGATTAACTATCGATATTCGAGCGACATCACTTAATTTAGTATGTCGACAGCTCCTGTACTGCTATCGACCACACAACCAAATAGACGCATCATAACAGGCAACCGCTGTCTGTCAACACATCTGACTAATATATCTGATGTAGGTCGCTGCCATTCGCCAATTGAAAACTTCAAATCAGTTTGGACCACTTATATGAGCCGAACCGCAGTGTCTCAAGACGAAAGTCTTTTACCAGTGTGTGTTGCCAGTAATTACCTACGGCACTGAAACGTGGTCGCTCACAATGGGCCTGATAAGAAGGCTCAAAGTCTGCGTGATCGAATCAGAAATGGGGAGATTCGCAGGAAAACGAAAGTAACCGACATAGCCTGAAGAATTGCCAAACTTAAGTGGCAGTGGGCGCATTGCTCGCAGAACGGATGGTCGATGGGGCAGTAATTCTGGAGTGGCGACCGCGTACTGGAAGTCGCAGAGTGTGTAGGCCACAAGGTGGACCGACGACCTGGTGAAGGTCGCGGGTATCCGTTGGATGCGGAAAGCGCAGGACCGGTCGTTGGGGCGATGCTTGGGGGAGGCCTTTATCCAGCAGTAGACGTCTTTCGGCTCAAATGATGATGATGATGATGATGATGAATGATATGAGCCGTAAATACTTCCGCGTTAGTGAATAGCCAATAGCCGCCTTGGTAGATCCAATCGGATTGCAGTACTCTGCTTCCTCGTACTCCACTTAGTTAACAGAATTTCTTGTACTCATTTTATTCAACAATAGGCGTCTATTGGGCTGTACTCTGCTGTAGTTGTGGTAGTAGTTGTTGTAGTAGATTTTATTATTTTCATAAAAATATTCTGCAGTTAGTACGTTGTAGTAAGTGAACGATATTTAAGAGGCCGTATACGAAATCGAGACGGGCCGAATTAGGTATTCAACACGCGCACGCACACACGCAGGAGCACTCGGTCGCGTATGTGTGTGAGTCTGGAGTCGTCGATGGCCAATACGGCGATTAAACGGTTTTGATCCATTCATATTTTTTACGTGTCTTTTACTCTCGTAGATTTTGTCAATTGAAATAAAAAAGTCTGGTAGTATATATCGGCGCGTACTCGGACGAATAAAAAGTGGCGGACGGAATCTCGCTAAGAAAATATTGAAGCACTTAGTTTTTTCCTAAACCCACTATAATTTTGACAGAATTTTAACACACCAGATTTATATTATCATTTTATTTGTGACACTACGACAATGACTACCGTCACACGAGATTTGTTGCGTAATCGCGGCTTTTTGTCTTACTATGGGTGTGAATGTGTGCATGCCAGTCCGTACTTCTAAGCGAGCCGTCTTACTATAGATGCTTCACTTTTTGTTTAGCGAGATTTCGTCCGCCTTTTTTATTCGTCCAAGGGCGCGTAGCCCAAGGTTTCATCAGGATTCATAACGAAATAAATTTCTTGTTACTCCAAATTATGTAATTTCCCAGTTATTACATGAACTGACCAGAAGAACAACAAGAACGCATACTCGCGCAGAGCACAGTTATTTCAGCCGAAAGACGTCCACTACTGGACATAGGCCTCCCCCAATTAAGGGGGGGATATGCCATAATCGCCACGCTTGGCAGGCGGGTTGGCGATCGCAGTTGGTTGGTTAAATACTCAGATAACGCTGCTGCCCATCCTCTGGTGAATCCCTTAGTCGCCTTTTACGACACCCATGAGAAGAGATAAGGGTGGTGCTATTCTTTAAGTCCGGCACCACACGGACTGGCAGACTGGCAGAGCACAGTGCCATCTAGATATTATTACAATATATATCGATTCGAATGAATAACTAATAACATTTTAATTTATAAATGAACACTAAAATAATTAACTAAATGTCGTAATAAAAGTAATATTAATTTAGATAATCTCTTAATATTATATAAACCAACAAATCATGCCAGATATTAAAATATGAAACAGAATAAAGCGGAGTTGGTATGTAAACTACAAAATTAAATTAACAACATTTAAATGAATCATTTTATTAATCTAATTAGAATATTCTAATTATAATTATTATAATATTCACATTATTTACAATAATGAATTTAATTAATAAGAATCAAATCTACAACTTTTCTAAACAAATAGGTATCATCTTTGATGATCTGAAACTACAACAAATAAAACAGAAATCTTTGATGATCTGAAACTACAACAAATAAAACAGAAATCACTATGATTTACAGAATTTCATGATTAATAAATTACATAGCAAATTCTGGAAATAAAGAATATTTATTTCAAACATAAAAAATTTACTCATTGTATAAACTGCCGGGAGCAGTTACCTCAAAATAGCAATAGATGGCGTTGTAAGTATCGATATAGTCGGAAGTATCGTCGGCTTGTTGTCGAGTTTCCCTTTTAATTGCTTCTTTGTCAGCCAATTGCTGTTTTAGGTGATCCACATACTCGATCTGGGAAATAAGCCATTGATATTAATTGAAAAGTATTTAGTTATTATGAGAACAAATCAAAATATATTGCTGAAAAGAAACTTGGCAGTTTGATATTCATCGGGTATCATGTCCGGCTTTTGGCATATTCCCCCATAATCTGCATTTTCACTATTACAATTTTGCCCTTTCCGGCCATACTTGTTCCGGCCATACTTTAAAGTTCTTGCCCTTTCCGGCCATACTTGAATCTGTGAATATGAAATTCTTCATTTTAGACGATCATGAAATTGTTTTACAAAAACATGTTTGCAACGGCTTACACAGCTTAACTCTTAGAGATATCTCTTTCAGTCCAACAAACCCAACTATTGTGAATATATGTCAAATTCACAATAAATTTTCGGATAAGATTAGCATCATAGTTTAAAAAATATCCTAATAATAAATGAAAACACTTGTTGCGTGGAAAGCTAACACAGAAACAGAATTACTGTCGCATTTATAATATTACTATTTAAAAACGGTACGTACGTTTTGTAGGTACTTATAATTAAAATAAATGAATCGAAATTACATGGAACTGATAACATAACTGGCGAAACATGAAACGAAAACTAACTGGTGAAACGTGGTCTATTATACCTCTGTCTACCCCTTCGGGGAAATACAGGCGTGATGATGTAAAGAAAGAAAGAAAAAATCGCTCACGAGCAAAATTGCTTCGCATGCGTAAATGTGTTAAAAATTATTCAAAATAAGATACTTAAAATTTTAATAATAATAAAACACTTATCTATACTATTACATGCTGTATTTAAAAGCATGTTAAAATCATCACAAAATATTTAAAAACAATAACTTACCAAAGTATCAAAAACCCACGTCGCGCTATATTCGCCGGTAGCCGGTGCGGTGGACACGTTACGTGTCGACTCGATACGGATTTTCGGAGCGCAGAGCGATACGTCCACCCGCTGGAAGCGCTCAGCGCGGACTGCACAGAGTACATTATAATATACTGAAATAGAGACCAATCTTCCACCACAAAACTGGTAACCGCTTACTAGCGCCATCTGATACTTTTAGTTTGGAACTGCTGTTAGTACATCAACAGAACTAAAAATAAAAAATGCAAAAAGAGAATCATTTCTTGAGGATCGAACTTACGCCCTGCGTTTATAAATCGGACCGCAAGATAGTACTGCTATTAACACTTGTTTCTGCCTTGCGAATTTTAGCACTATAATCAACCAGTCAAAATCAGTAAAAGTAAAATACTTTAATGTTCAAGAATCAACAAAAAAGGCTCTGAAAAAGATACTTATTTATTATTATAATATTTCGTGAAAAATCAGTAAAATTATCTCGTGAAATTAAATCATAATCTCTTTGGAACAATTAACAAATATGGGGTCATGTAGCGACATCTATCCGATATTGAATAAACTATTACAGTATCTCGTTTCTTAAATTTGGTAAATCCGCCATCTATTACTTTTAGTCCGTAACAATAACAAATATAATGCTACTAAATTAAAAACCACCATCTTACCTGTTATCTACAAGTATTCGAAGTACTACGTTTTTTTGCAGCGTTGTAAAAGCTGTTGTACCCGATTATTTGTTTTAAGATTGAGGACCCTGGCGGACTGCTGACTCGAGGTTTGCGTCGAGTATTATAATGCGAGATTTAGGTTCTTTTAAAATATTTTTTAAAGGCATTTTTTTTTAATATTTTAAATTCTTTTTTCAGGTAATGGATTGTATTTGAACTGAAGTTTATTTGTGTAATTTTAATTTTATGAACGAGAGTTCTAAGTAGCCGAAATCAAAAGCAATTCTTTGCCCATTTTCTCTAAATTTTGACTAAGTTACATATTATATTACTCAATTTTTTTATATTAAAGTGGTAAAAAGTGATGCATACATTATATAGAAGACTTTCACAACAATACATTGTAATTTTTTCGTATTGTTTAGATGTCAAAACATTTCGTAAATATGGGATATTCTAAACCTCTAACAGCAAAAATTCACAAAACAGTCGCTGGTTTGAGGTCGATTAATCAAAATTTATTAATAAAAATAAAAAAACTAGCTCATTCATTAGATCATTATTGAAATGGATTTTCATGTTGTGCATTAAAAAATATAGAAATATAATATTTTAACTAAAAAATCACGTCTGTAAAATCCCGTAAATCAGCGAAATCCGTGTACGGCCTCTTAATATTCTTCTTCTGTCGTGTCGACATGAGCTACATAATGATAATAGCTCATGTCGTACGGAAAAGATTAGCCAGTCAGCAGGTTGGTAGCAACAAGGCTGACTGCCCAAGGTGCGCCGGACGATCGATTAAATATCGTCACTCGTGGAAGCTCTTTTAAGGCACCCCAATGTTTAATATTATCTGTGAGCCATCTAGACTCGCCGTGGTCTGGTTATATAGAATAAATATATTCATTCAATAGAATAAGCGTAACGAAATTAAATTATCGTAAATCAATAAATAGTGTATAACAAACAATACCTTAGTTATATGCACCTCGTTATCATTTAGTTTTTTAGATTCTATTATATTATTATAAAACATTTATGTACCGCAACCAATAAACGGATCAATCAACTAACTGCGGAAACCTCAATACAACGTGTTATTGAAATAACTGAAAACCTCTTAAGGGATCATTGTACTCATCAGTATGAACAACTTTTACTATGGGACCAAATCTGAAATCGTGAAAAAAAACTGCAGATTTTTTCGACTTTGTGTTTTTCTGGATCAGGTGGTCCTTCGAGAAAAACGTCCTTTATAGCAGATGGTTCACAAGTCATACCTAATGTAAATCGACAAAATGTAGGGATCAGCTGATTTTTTTTTCGCGATTTCAAGTTCGGTTGGTCCCTTAGTAAAAGTTGTTCATACTGATGAGTACAATGACCCCTTTAAAGGTTTTCAGTTATTTCAATAACACGTTGTATATTATGTTTTTTTCCTCGCACGTGTAAATTTAATGTAATTGTTCCTTGAAAAACGTCGTATGACACGCGTGAGCATTGACTATTATACTCTCGGCTCCATTACGCCCTCGCCTTCGGCTCGGGCTGCAATCTAGCCTCGAATATGATAGTCTACTTAGCTCACTTGTATCATAATGTACTATTACTTCCTACAATACCGAAATTACGATAGTACACATAATATATATTTGTTAACGACGACGGTAAATAGGGCAAAGGGAGAATTAGAATAAATTATTATTTATTGCATAGAAACAGATAACTTTTACTTGAGCAATTAAAGTTTAGATAAATTAGTGTTTTATTTGTCTTGAAGTTATCAACAATGCAACCGTAAACCTATGACCTATGACATTATAATTATCACATTATCGAGGGTAGTTGATTTTAATATGGTTAGGTGCGCAGTGATATATTATCGTCAACTCGACAGCTTGCTGCTGGCTGACATAGTAAAATGTTTGCGTACAATTTGTTTTTCGTGTTTTTAATTTTAATAACAGTTAGTGAATATCTGTTAAAAATACAAGGTATAGTAAGTAGTCAAGTGTAATAAAAATAAGTTTTAATGTAACTGGTGTCGTTAAAAAGTGCTTGTTTTTTAACATTTTTAACAGCTTTCAGAGTGTTTGATGTGAAAGGTGTGGAAACGATTTTGGCGATGGAAAATGAAAATATTAACGTAGAATGTAAGACTGATATGCCTATGGCTTACTGCGGATTTATACATCCTACAGGAAAGCGATATTCGTAAGTAAAACTTTTAATATTTTGTTATAAAGTCAGTGTAAAGTGCAAAGTTAGTAACGATAAAAGTTAGGTGAAAGAAAAATGCCTCTGATCAACTGTTAGCGCAAGCAGGACTTCGGGGCGTGAGGGTTTGATTCCCAGGATGTAATTTTCTGTGGGGGGTATTTTTGTGGGTTTTTTTCCGCTAGGCGCAGGACCGGTCATTGTGGCGATACTTGTGGGAGGCCTATGTCCAGCAGTGGACGTCTTTTGGCTGAAATGATGATGATGATGATGATGATGATGATGATGATGATGATGATGATAATGATGATGATGGTGATGGGTATTTTTTTGATATGGATAAAAATAAAGTGAACACGGAGATGACGGCTGATAGAGATGTATGGAAGAAATAGACATGCTGCGCCGACCCCAAATAAATTGGGAATTTGTACCTAACCTAAGTCTCTATCTCTTTGAGATTTTGATTCCTGATACAAACGAAAAGATTCTATTCGCCTAAAATAAATTGATAACAATATAATATAGGCTCATCCTCAGGCGAGGCAACATCAGTAGGTACATGCCTATCTACAATATTACGCGCTATAAGATTCGTGCGGTAAAAAAACTGTTATCTGTCTGCTAATTAAAAATGATTAATTTTTATTATACGGGATTTATAACAACTGGCGAAATGTGGGAGTACTACACACCTCTGCCTACCCCTTCGGGGAATACAGGCGTGATGTTATATTAATTATTATAGCGCTTTCAATTACACTATAAGAGATAGTGGCGGCGATAGGCACAGAGTACGCGATAGGCGTCGGCGAAGGTTTCCAAATTTCAAGTTTAAAAAAGTTTTTGAATACTTGTATATTACCTATACTAGTAAAATTTGTCCATCCATATTAAATAACGATTTTTTCGCTCTATCGTTTTGAACAGTTTTTAGAGAATCCTGCTGTATCCACAACTGTGCCATAACCTTTTCAAGATCACAGGCGTGACGATGTTCATTTTGACAATACAAACGCTACTACAACCGCTACCTATCTCCAGGGTCGTCTTTTTATCAAAGTGCCCTGTGCACTTTAGGGTAAATTTCAACCTTTAACAGTTTGTTTTATCAACCAATAATATAATTTTTATTTTTATGTTAGACATAGTATTATATTATCTGTGGTTAGGCCTATGTCCAGCAGTGGACGTCTTTCGGCTGTAATTATGATGATGATGATGATGATGATGATGATGATGATGATGATGATGATGATGATCTGTGGTTAGACTAAATAAATAGGCTTGTAAAAGTATATTTTACTGGTTTGAAATTGTTAGGGGCTTAAGGATGGGGCCCTATGGGATCGCGGGACCCTGGGCTCAAGCCCAACGAGCCCATGCTTAAAGATGGGCCTGGTTACCTCGAACTCAAAGAATAACCATTAGTTTTTCAGCTGCCACTCTCAACGCTGGCCACTGCGCCATAAAAATACAAGCCACAAAAAACGACACGGGAGAATGGCTTTGCCACATCGGAACTCAATCCACGGGCGTGGAAATGATGCAGAGCATCCAAGTGAGGGTTGTGGCGCAAGTAGCAGCGGTCCAGAAGAATGTTACTGCTGTCCACGGCAAGCCTGTGACCTTGGCCTGTGCGACTACAAAAGGCCTGGTGCCCTTGAGATACTGTCGATTTGAACCACCCACAGGCAAGCCGTTTAGCATCAATTCTGATGTGACTCCTACGAAGTAAGTGATTGGTTTAATTATAATACTTTAAGTAATGAACAAATAGGTAATTTAAGTAATGTAGGCTTAAAGTCACTCAAAGGGCAATGGAGAGGGCTATGTTCGGAGTGTCCCTGCGTGATCGAATCAGAAATGAAGATATTCGCAGGAGAACGAAAGTAACCGACACAGCCCAAAGAATTGCCAAACTTAAGTTACAGTGGGCGGGGCACATTGCTCGCAGAACGGATGGCCGATGGGGCAGTAAAGTTCTGGAGTGACGACCGCGTACTGGAAGGCGCAACATGGGTAGGCCCCCCACAAGGCGGACCGACGGCCTGGTGAAGGTCGTGGGTATACGCTGGATGCGGAAAGCGCAGGACCGGTCGTTGGGGCGATGCTTGGGGGAGGCCTATGTCCAGTAGTGGACGTTTTTCGGCTAAAATGATGATGATGAAGTAATGAACCGATGGCCGTTGTGGTAGACGGGTTCTTGAGTGGAGACCGCGAATCGGTAAACGTAGGGTAGGACGCCCTCAGGTTCGGTGAGCGGTCGGCAAGGTGGCTGGTAGCAACTGGATGCGAGTGGCCGAGGATTGATGTCAGTGGCGTACCATTGGAGAGGCCTATGTCCAGCAGTGGACTATTACAGGCTGATGATGATGATGAAGTAATTTGCAGTTTTGATTGGTTGTTAAAAAGTATTATAATACTCAAATTACTATAATTTTGAAACCTAAAATACTCTCCACGCGATAACTCCCTTTCGCAACGTATTATTGGGTTAGTAAATACTAGGGTGCTTACAACATAGGGCAAGGGGTTGAAATATCTCATTAAAATCCATACAGTAGTTTTTGCGTGAAAGAGTAACAAACATCCACACACCCATACATCCTCACAAACTTAATATAAGTAGGAATTATGATTAATTAATAAAGTAGGATAGATACCAATTTAATTTGATAGCAAACTACGTTGTGAATATAATCAATTGCATTTTGATATTACAGTCCGATCCTGGGAAGATATTTCTTCCCGAGTAATAAAAGCTTAGATCGCGGGGACTGCGCAGTGACCATTCGTAAGGTGAAATACGAGGATGTCGGCTCTTGGACCTGCGGTGCTGGCCTCGATGACGGACAAGAGCACATCGACGTCATTAAATTCGATGTTGAAGGTGTGTAGCATTTGCAACTTTTAATGAGTTTCATTGAATTCCCAATATAATTATTTTGAACATCAGTTTATAGGCCGTTTTAATTTATTTAAATTGATAATTCAATCGTCTAAATGATTAATGAAGTAATAATAATTAATTTATTTATTGTAATTCAAATTTTCTTATTGTAGGTAATTATAATAATAATGTGATATGGGTGTCGTCAAACTTATGCCTTGCCTGAAATAAAGAAATCTTATTTATTTTAATTGTTGTGCGTTCATTGAGATGTATGCCCTTAGTCACCGGGGACTGGATGCGGAAGGCAGAGGACCGTGTCTTGTGGCGCAACTTGGGAGAGGCCTATGTCCAGCAGTGGACTGCAATAGGCTGAGTTGATGATCAGTTTATGCTTATAAATAAAGGAGAATGCCCATCTTTGTATGGAGCTCGGTTGCGCTGCAAATATGTTTGTATGATAGCCAAAATAACACACAATAGAGGAGTGATATCATACTTTCAAAGGAAACAAAAATGATCGTTTTATTTTGTAGGGTTTCCTAGAAACTTACATGTCCAGTTTGGAGGTTAGTTTGAATGATATGGCGAAAAATAATGTTTAAAATTAATTTTAATAGTATTGAGATGACAGAAACAAGGCTGTAGTGGTTCTAATGACAATTAAAAACGATTGTTTGTTATTGTATGAAATAATAACATACAAGATTAACACAGATCTAAAATGTAACAAGTGATTTAAAGTATCGAAAATATGAAAATAATAATAATAATATGTAGGAAAAATCGATTGTTATTAAAAAAACGATTTTAATGGAACTTAACAGAATCGATTATTTATAAATCGATTTTTTTTACCGCTAAGTCACACCCTATACGTAGATCTAAGTCTGTTTTTTCTCAATTATTAATATAAACGGTTTCACTCACGTTATTTCATCGGGTGTGCCCGACCAGTTTCGAACTCGAACGGAGCCCTTAATCGTGAGCTGGTTGCTGCTGTTTTTTCTCTCTGGACCGCATTCAGTTATATCGCCCGACGTCGTCGGACGACGCTCGAAGCATTCCTTCGACGTTCATCTGATCGCTCACAACCAAAGGCTTTGTATAACTGACGTGTTGTGCAATAAAGAGGATTATTATTATTATCGCTCTGAGTAACTGTACCACAGAGTACTTTTATATATATGAAATAGAGACCTAACTCTGCCTTCAATAGAGGCACACACCAAGTGGCGCCTCTATATTTTTGTTTTGGAACTACAACTTCATTTCATATATCTATAGATATATGTCACTCTTGAATCAGTTTTGATAACTATGTACCGAGATCACTAGGTGGCTCTGTATTCATCCTTATTAGAAATCGAAAAATAAAGACAAAAAGTTCGAATGCTAGCGGGATTTGAACCTGTAACTCCAACTTCACAAGTCAACTACAGTACAAGATAAGCTGACATGATTCTTATTATAAGCATTGAATTTAACTTTCAATTACGTATTTCGTTAACGTTATAACTTTTATTTTACAATTTATATATTTAGATATCACTTCAATTGCGTAAATGCGTAAAAAATATTAGTATAATTAAAAAAAGCAATTGATAAGTTTAAATGTTGGTGTTATATACCAAATTACGTTTTCCCAACATAATTATACTTTAAGAATCTTGTGGATTGATTTGTTTAATTTGCCTATTAAATAGACAATTAAATTAAACATATTAAAAACGAAAGTGAATAAACCGGAAAACATTGGTAAATAATTGTATACAACTTTCCTAAACACAGGTTACTTTGTTGCCTATCTAGGAGAACAGTACTCTACCCTTTAACTAGATTAAATAAGTACTTAAATTGTAAGCCTGTGCTAAAATCCTTCCATGTAATCTAGTCCAAGTTTAACAAATAAAAATATTTGTATTTGTTTGTATATTTGTAACTTTGAATTTTAAATTCACGCCATCTATACAGTTTTCTAGACAACTTTTTGTATCTTGGATCTTGCTAGTCAAATCTTAGCCTCGATAGCATAACACGTAGATACTAGCGACATCTGTGTTTTTGTTTTGTATATAGTCAAATATAATACTGGTTAATTCAAAATATGTAGTGGTCAAACGACGTTTGAGTATTATCAGTACTCGTCAATTTGGTCGGATAAGAATTGATGTATTCCAAGAATTTTGTTCTAAGATGTACGACCAAATTACGCTCCGGGCGCCGTCCGACGATCATACTGAACGCACACCTTGTCTTATTAAGTAAACAATCTTGACACGTCTCTTTATTCAAATAACTACTGATAAAATATAATTAGTAGGTCTGCACATGTAATTAGGTTAAAAAAAAATATTTAGTTTGTTAAATTGTTAACATAATGTCTTTTATTAATTATTATTGACGAATTGAATTAAAAAGACATGCTAAAATTGTTTAATAATTATGACAAGTAAGAAAAAACAGAGATACGGATCCGGAATTAAATAAAAGTCGTTCATTTTTTAAATAAAATGAAAATATGCATCCCACAAAAGATTTATCTCAACTGATCTAAGAAGGATTGTAAAAATATGTCATGAATTATGAATATTATATGATGCCCATACTAGTTAAAATAAAGGCGAAACCATCCATGGGCATTCTCCTTTCCTTCTGAAAATCTTATTAAATAATTATTGTATTACGCCTCGTGCTAATTCGCTGTTGTTAGTGGTACGGTCGACCGCACGTCGGTCTCTTTCATTCTCTTCATCTTTATTTCGTAAACAGTAAGGGCGATTTAAGAATTGAAGTGTTACCACTGTCATGCAGTCGACTGTACCTTCGTACATGCGATATAATAATAATTTTATGAATTCAAACTATGTTGTGTATAATTTTGTAATTTAATTTTGATAATTTTAGATTATAGAATCTGGTAAACCAGATGTTGCTATTCACTAGCAGGGTGCATGTTTGAAAGCTTTTGTTTTTCTTTCTTCACTCAAATTAATTATTCTTATGATACCTAATAAATTAAAATGCGATTGCGAAATGTGATGAAAATAAATAATTATCACAGTATTTTTAACATACCATATCAATCTAACATTCATCATTCTTTTTAGGGTTCTATACCATGTCGACAGCTTCAGCAACTGGTATAACATTCGGAGCAATAGGAATAGCTGTCCTATTAGCTGTTCTCGGGTTTATCGCGTGGAAGAAGCGAACTTTCTTAGGAGCCGTAAGACAAGAGGGCGAAGTAGCTGAAGCCCATGAATTGGAGCAGTTACCATCGAATCCAAGCCCTCAGGCAACACTTCAACCAGGCAGGAGTGTTCCACAAGTGACAATTGAGTCATCTGAGCCTAGCTCTTCTCCATTGATACCCCATTCTGAGGAGTGATATAATTATCTGGGTCCCACACAGAATAAGGTTAGATTAAAAGTGCAGGTGCAATACCAAAAGTAAATTTTATTTAAAAATAAAAACTGCCCACAGACAGTAAAGAATATAGACTAAGTGCTACCAACAATCATAGTGCAGTTTACAAAACCGTTCTCCTACGTCTACAAACCAGCGCTCACGCACGCACGAGGTGCATCCTCAAAGATATTTGTTTTTGACGATGCCGCGACATATGTACTGAGAGCAGTGAGCATGGTTTGATGTGCATGTGTGTATTGTGTGTGCGTCAGCGCTGGTTTGTACGGAGGATCACGGTTTTATTAGCTTCACTATGATTGTTTGCAGCACTTCGTCTATATTTTTTACTATGTCTGTGATTCTGCCTTACAAAAATGTAAATTAGGTTATCATACCCATAATTCAAACTGCCGAGTTTTGATCAATAGAATTTAATAGCAAGTCATTGTTATTTTTTTAAATATACCATTATTTTGTTCATTTCATTAATAAAATAAATAAAAATAATGTAATCAAGAAATACCTAATTATAATTTATTTGTTATAAGTTTAGGAATTTAAATGTTATGTATGGAATAAAGAAAATCTGTTAATTTCGTTATTATTTTAATTAAATATTAAATGACTATTAAAAGTTGTACTGTCTTACAATTATTTAATTAATTTATCATATTATGTACTTGGTTAAATAACATACATTTTTAATTACAAAATAGAGTGCTTTCTATAACATCTTACAAACTAGGATGGTTCAGCATACCAGCTAATCTTTCCATGTTTGGGGCATATACAGAATGGCATGATATAATGTTTTTGTGTACCAGTAGTGTGTTGTAAAACTCGTCAATTGTTAGTTTGTCGTCATTTGGCTCTGTGTTTGGTGCACTGAAAAAAAAAAACAACAGTCATAGAAAAGTCATACACAATAGAATTTAGTGTACGCTATTTTCTAGTCACAAATTCGATCTGGTGCAATAGGGAAGGTGACAATTTTTTTTAAATTAGTTTTTTTTTGTAATCTCGAAACTTTTTCATGAAAAATAAGCAACTGTGAAAGAACTAATAAAATGTTTAATAAAATGTCCAAGTTATAAGCGGTTTTTTGTTCACTAGACAGAGACAAAGTAAAATGTCATTGTTCAAAACCTTCATAGTAACTTGACATCTCTCTGTACAATGTCCATTTATCACGACAAGGATGGAAAATACCCCCTCCAAAAACTTTAAAAGCCTGTATCTCGTCCATTTTTTTTAACAATGTTGTTGTTTCTGACCTTCCATTAAATAATATAAAATGTTTGGTACTTTTTAACAAGTCAACTACTGAATTGCAACATCAAAATGAAGTTGGTAGACATAAAGAAAACCCTAGTGGAACTATGTGGTTCTCGTAAGTTGGGAGTGCCAACACCATTATCAAAGTAACCATTCAAGGTCACCATTCTCACTGATACGATAGACTGCCCAATTATGGGGAACTGGGGCATGAATGTAAAAGGTGCATCAAGCAGTCCTGATAAATATCTCGACCAATTCTAGGTATACTAATATAGCTATAAGTCTTTACTAACAAAACATGGGCAGTAACATCTGAGATTTTTCCTTTGCTTGAGTACCTTTTTTTCAGATTGATTGCAGAAGACTGTCAGCAAATATTTTCTGACAATGTCAACTCTATCTATAAGATATATTGCTGAAGATACTATTCATGGGCATGATTTGTCAAAAATAATAAACACATTTATTTTCTACCTGCATGCTATTTCAAAAGCTGCAGAGTGTTCCATCTCATCTATTGTTGGCGGACACCTTGGGCCCAATAAATCAGACATTCCTTCATCAACACTGACTCTGCCTTCTCTTTGTGGATCATATAATTTTGCTGTATTCCTCAACCACATGTTTGGCATATCTCCTCCTACATCGTACATGAAGTTTTTGCTATGCATCTTGTAGCCTTTCCGTTGGGAAACTACAGCAGTGATAACATTCTTTAGAAAATGTTGTACAGCAACAACAATTACATCGGCTGCATCATCCTCTGCACCTTCCAGTCCTAACTCCCAGGCTGCTAGCATGAAGCGGCCCACAACTAGTGCATGGTCTGGTAGGAATATTTCCTGAAAAGACAAAAAATATTTTTCAAGAATTTATTAAAATATATTTACAGAAATACAGTTAGTAATGATTAACTTATCAATGGGCACAAAACCACCATTGGGCATGTGAAACAATAGACAATCTATTGAATCTCACCAGCCATTCTTTGATAAATTAAAATATTTGTAATTTTAAGGTTTGCTGTAAGAAAACTCATTTTTGAGTTAAGCTCGCAGATGTACATAAGCTTTCCTACTGTAATATTAATGTGTATTTGTGTGTACAATAAAGTATAATAATAATAATAATAATTTCAAGTGAAACACTTCCTTCAGCAATAATTTAATAACTAGGCCAGTATCATTTAAAAACAATAACAATGAGAATATGTATACTTATTACCTGTGCAGCATATTTTACTCCATCACTACCCGCACCAGGTGGTGAATTTGGTGGTAAGTACTCCAGCAGGTCAACGGGCTCAAAGTTAGACTTCTCTGACGTACGGGAACTTCTTTTGTGCCTTCTAATGTTCCTGTTATGTGAACTAGCCTTCTCTTGAGCAATACTTATAGAAGTTTCAGCCAAACCCTCCACTTTGTTCAACAAGGCCAGTAAGAACTCATTGTGGTAATGCACTTGGTCGGGAAACAATAGTTTTCGAGCTTCAGCATCAAATTCTTCTTTAGTTAACTTCATTCGAAACCATTGTTTCATGTGGTTGAAATATTTTGTTGATTGCTCACCGAGCACCTCGTTAAGTTTTCGCCTAGCGACATTTAGTGGGTCAGAAGACATTATTTTATTTTTAAATACAAAACTAGCTTTGTTTTTCCGTTTTTACAAAATATTGTGATCGAATAAAACAGCACCGCAAGATTCCAAAACAATTTGCACAGATCAGATAATAGTAGCTACAATTTGTCAATTTTGTCATGTCAAAATTATTGACATTATTTGACATTACACTAACCCATTGACTTGTACCTATGGACCAGTAATACCTACGAAATAAGCGATAAAAAGTATCGATATCGATGATCGTGTTTCGTACCAGAGATGTGTGCTGATTAAAATCATTTTCAAGTAGTAATAAATAATGCAATTATATCAAATACTAAGTCGGCTGATTGAAAAAAAAAAGATATTTCGATATATTGGCCAAATTTCATGATTCTAGGTCAATGCGAAGTACCCTATAGGTTTTTTATGTGAGTTTGCGAGTATCAAAATGTGACATAGCCGTATGATTGCCTTGACCTAGAAGCTTGATTTTTTATGTCCTAGGAACAGCCGAACTTAGTAAGTTAGTATTTGATATAATTGCATTATTTATTACTGCTTGAAAATGATTTTCATCAGCACACATCTCTGGTACGAAACACCAGCATCGATATCGATACTTTTTAGTTTTGATTACTTACTTCCCTAGCTATGGCCACCATAACGGTGGCCCGGATATTGTAGGTATACCACGCTTATTTCGTAGGTATTACTGGTCCATAGGTATAAGTCAATTCCATCGACCTATACCTGTGGACTTGAAATACCTACGAAATACGCGTGGCATAAAACAGACGTTTGTGTGCAATACTTACACTATCCGGGCCCATAAAATGGCGGCCATAGCAAGGGATGTAAGTAATCAAAACTTATTATAATCCACATTACATTTGCATTACTGTTGTCCACAGCACAAAAAATAAATTTGGGACCGTTTTTAAAACCAAAAATCGCAATCCAAAATGTTTCTTTACTTGACAGGACACATACTAAACCCTGGCCCTTAAAATGGCGGACTTTCACCACGCGGAGTAGATATTCGGAAGTTACGTAAAAATGTTGCGAAACAGAGAACACACATATAGCATGCCATCTCTTTCATCAGATGACATTATACCTTGTTTAACAAGAGACAAAGTATGGATTCATATTTCTATAACGATTTAATAGATATTTGTATAAACGAGGTGTATACAACGTGTATCAGAAATGTGTGGTCATATTTGAAGAGCTCATTCAGGCCATAGCATAGAACAACTTTTACTATGGGACCAAACCTAACATCGCGAAAAAAATATCAGCTGTTCCCTACTAAATCATCGATGTCACTCGACAAAATGTAAGGATCAGCTGATTTATTTTTCGTGATTTTAGGCTTGGTCCCATAGTAAAAGTTGTTTGATAGCATCCCCTGAATAAGTTCTTTAAATATGACCACGCATTTATGATATAAGTTGCATAGAAGAATAGAGCACCTCCATAGGCTTACATCTCGACTGGCACAGAGTATCTATGCACTCTGTGCTCTTTGGGGCTGTGTTAGGGATGTAACTTAGTTTAAAAAAAATCGATTTATTAATAATCAATTATTTTAGTTTCATTAAGATCGTTTATAAAAAATCGATTTGATTTAAAATAATAATCGATTTTCCAAAAATTAGATTTTTATTTTTTTAAATATAAAGAACAGATTAAATCAACTTTACAACAGTAATTATTACTTCAGGCCCCTTCAGGGCCAAAGCTGAAGCTATCGTTTCTTTTCTTAATTTGTTACCACATACTGCTTGGCAAGGAATTAAGAAACAAAAGCTTTGGCAGCCTATTTGGTTTAGTGCTAGAAATTCTGTGCACAAAAAGAAGCGTCCTAATACATTTTTTTTTTCAAAACAAAAGAATCTTAACGAACGCGGAAAGAGAACTTGAATTATACTGAAGATTGGAACAAAATAAATGAACTAGTTAAAGCCAGTGTCAATAAAACAATGACTTTTGACTTGACCTTGATGAAGTCATAATAAATAAAAATCGAAAACACACGACGCTTAAAATAAAAAATCATTTTCTGAATAATCGATTTTTCTAGAAATAATAATCTACACTAAAAAATTTGAAAATAAATAAAAATAATCGATTTTTTTATAATCGATATTTTTGACATCCCTAGTCTGTGTCAAACTATCAATTTATCAGCTGGCTTCCAAATAAATAAAGATTGTTTTTTCAGGCTGTAATTGTATTTATAAGATTTTTAAAGATGTCATTTGGTTTCTTACTCAACACAGGCAAAGCCAATTCAGTCATCAAAGGTAAGAATAGTTGAAACGCAATTTCGAAGTTATAGGTTATATTGTGTTCGAAGATTGATCATATTAATTGGTTTTAATTTCAGAGTTTGTCCGTAATGCCAGTAAGAAGACTGGTGGAAGTACTTCAAACACGAATTGTAAGGTAAAGCCGAAGCGTAGAGGGTGGAAGGTGCAAGATGGCCACTTTGTTCAGGCCGGTCATATGTTGGCCACTCAGAGGACACCAAGATTCCACCCTGGATTGAATGTGAGTGCTTATGAATTCATATTATGAAGATAGAAATTGTGGAAAGAAAAATTTGCTCGCAAGCAAGAGCCTCCATGAGTGACGATATTTAATTGATCGTCCGGTGCATCCTGGGCAGTTAGCCCTGCTAACAACCTGTTGACTGGGTAATATTTTTTCCACGGCATGAGCTATTATCATTATGTAGCTCATGTCAACACAATAGAAGAAGAAGAAGCAGGACCTGCAACTCCTGGTTTGGTACACCAGTGCTTTATCTGCTAAGCTACCATGAACTGTGCTCGCGGTATTGAATTTAACTTCCACTTTGAATCCATTAGGGCGACGTTCAGCTACATCTAGTGGTATAGTTTACCTTATAATTAGAACAAAAAACAGAAGTAACTTTGGTCAGAAACAGTGCTTTACAAATTCAATAAAGATTTAGTAATGTTGTCAATAGCGCTTGGCACCCAATCTGTAATGGCATAGGTCTGCATCTCTAGAATATAAAGATCCATACATATCCTACTCATTATTCAGCTCATTAATACAATGATTATATAATTTTCAGGTTGGATTTGGCAGGAACGGAACCCTCTTTGCAATGGAAGCTGGCAAGGTAGTCGTAACCTGTGAGAAGTTTGACCCCAACTGGGAACACACGTGGGTTCAAAGAATCTATGCAGGGCGGGAGCAACAGACCATTTTGAAGAAGTACTACAATGTTATACCTGAACCTCAACATCAGAGGTTTAAGCTTGTCGATGAAGTTTGAATATGTTTAGTGTTATTTAGTGATATTAGGAAATATAATTTTAGTTGATTATACTGTGTGTTATTTTTTAAATCAAAAGCAATATAAAGGTGGTTTCAAACCAGAGAGGATTGGATGGGATGGGCGTGAATTGAAATCTTGCCGACCCTTTCACACCGAAAGATGTACAGATTTTTGTATCCTTTTTGCAATGTAATAAATACTCTATTCATGCAGAACTAAAGTTTGATGCTGTACCAACAAATATTTCAATCCTCGCCTTGCACATCCTCGCCTATCCAGACCTTTCACATCAAAGATGGGCGTGACGTGGATTGAAATTTTGCCATACAAATTTCAATTCTCGCTCGGCCCATCCACGCCATGCCTCTCCGGTGTGAAACCACCTCTAGACTTGGTTTAATAAGAAAATTTCAATTCGCTGGGTGTTTGCGAAACTACTTCAGGGTTCAAACTATAACTGGGAAAAGTGTTCAAAGGCCCTGAAAAAAAAAAAAAAAAGGCTTCCCAATCCTCTGCTGTTGCTTGCAGCCCTGGGGCCCCATATTGTTTGCCTATGGACGATGGACCTGGTATTCACCTTAAACCAGTAGGACGATAAAAAATTAAAAAGTATTTTATTATTGTGGATCACCTGGTTAACATACCTGGTTGTTCATACATAAATAAATAGGGTTATACCATTGATATGCGGTTGACCGTATGAAATATTAGAGCTATCATGAAACCGTTAGAGCTATCATTGAACCATTAGAGCTATCATTGAACCATTAGAGCTATCATTGAACCGTTAGAGCTATCATTGAACCATTAGAGCTATCATTGAACCGTTAGAGCTATCATTGAACCATTAGAGCTATCATTGAACCGTTAGAGCTATCATTGAACCATTAGAGCTATCATTGAACCTTTAGAGCTATCATTGAACCGTTAGAGCTATCATTGAACCATTAGAGCTATCATTGAACCGTTAGAGCTATCATTGAACCATTAGAGCTATCATTGATCCGTTAGAGCTATCATTGAACCGTTAGAGCTATCATTGAACCGTTAGAGCTATCATTGAACCATTAGAGCTATCATTGAACCGTTAGAGCTATCATTGAACCATTAGAGCTATCATTGAACCGTTAGAGCTATCATTGAACCATTAGAGCTATCATTGAACCGTTAGAGCTATCATTGAACCATTAGAGCTATCATTGAACCGTTAGAGCTATCATTGAACCATTAGAGCTATCATTGAACCGTTAGAGCTATCATTGAACCATTAGAGCTATCATTGAACCGTTAGAGCTATCATTGAACCATTAGAGCTATCATTGAACCGTTAGAGCTATCATTGAACCATTAGAGCTATCATTGAACCGTTAGAGCTATCATTGAACCATTAGAGCTATCATTGAACCTTTAGAGCTATCATTGAACCATTAGAGCTATCATTGAACCGTTAGAGCTATCATTGAACCATTAGAGCTATCATTGAACCGTTAGAGCTATCATTGAACCGTTAGAGCTATCATTGATCCGTTAGAGCTATCATTGAACCGTTAGAGCTATCATTGAACCGTTAGAGCTATCATTGAACCATTAGAGCTATCATTGAACCGTTAGAGCTATCATTGAACCATTAGAGCTATCATTGAACCGTTAGAGCTATCATTGAACCATTAGAGCTATCATTGAACCGTTAGAGCTATCATTGAACCATTAGAGCTATCATTGAACCGTTAGAGCTATCATTGAACCATTAGAGCTATCATTGAACCGTTAGAGCTATCATTGAACCATTAGAGCTATCATTGAACCGTTAGAGCTATAATTGAACCATTAGAGCTATCATTGAACCGTTAGAGCTATCATTGAACCATTAGAGCTATCATTGAACCGTTAGAGCTATCATTGAACCATTAGAGCTATCATTGAACCGTTAGAGCTATCTTTGAACCGTTAGAGCTATCATTGAACCGTTAGAGCTATCATTGAACCGTTAGAGCTATCATTGAACCATTAGAGCTATCATTGAACCGTTAGAGCTATCATTGAACCGTTAGAGATATCATTGAACCATTAGAGCTATCATTGAACCGTTAGAGCTATCATTGAACCATTAGAGCTATCATTGAACCATTAGAGCTATCATTGAACCGTTAGAGCTATCATTGAACCATTAGAGCTATCATTGAACCATTAGAGCTATCATTGAACCGTTAGAGCTATCATTGAACCATTAGAGCTATCATTGAACCGTTAGAGCTATCATTGAACCATTAGAGCTATCATTAAACCGTTAGAGCTATCATTGAACCATTAGAACTATCATTGAACCGTTAGAGCTATCATTGAACCATTAGAGCTATCATTGAACCGTTAGAGCTATCATTGAACCGTTAGAGCTATCCATGCCTCTCCGGTGTGAAACCACCTCTAGACTTGGTTTAATAAGAAAATTTCAATTCGCTGGGTGTTTGCGAAACTACATACTACTACTACTTCAGGGTTCAAACTATAACTGGGAAAAGTGTTCAAAGGCCCTGAAAAAAAAAAAAAAGGCTTCCCAATCCCCTGCTGTTGCTTGCAGCCATCATTGAGCTATCATTGAACCGTTAGAGCTATCATTGAACCATTAGAGCTATCATTGAACCGTTAGAGCTATCATTGAACCATTAGAGCTATCATTGAACCGTTAGAGCTATCATTGAACCATTAGAGCTATCATTGAACCGTTAGAGCTATCATTGAACCATTAGAGCTATCATTGAACCGTTAGAGCTATCATTGAACCATTAGAACTATCATTGAACCGTTAGAGCTATCATTGAACCATTAGAGCTATCATTGAACCGTTAGAGCTATCATTGAACCGTTAGAGCTATCCATGCCTCTCCGGTGTTAAACCACCTCTAGACTTGGTTTAATAAGAAAATTTCAATTCGCTGGGTGTTTGCGAAACTACTTCAGGGTTCAAACTATAACTGGGAAAAGTGTTCAAAGGCCCTGAAAAAAAAAAAAAAAGGCTTCCCAATCCCCTGCTGTTGCTTGCAGCCCTGGGGCCCCATATTGTTTGCCTATGGACGATGGACCTGGTATTCACCTTAAACCAGTAGGACAATAAAAAATAAAAAGTATTTTATTATTGTGGATCACCTGGTTAACATACCTGGTTGTTCATACATAAATAAATAGGGTTATACCATTGATATGCGGTTGACTGTATGAAATATTAGAGCTATCATGAAACCGTTAGAGGTATCATTGAACCGTTAGAGCTATCATTGAACCGTTAGAGCTATCATTGAACCATTAGAGCTATCATTGAACCATTAGAGCTATCATTGAACCGTTAGAGCTATCATTGAACCATTAGAGCTATCATTGAACCGTTAGAGCTATCATTAAACCATTAGAGCTATCATTGAACCGTTAGAGCTATCATTGAACCATTAGAGCTATCATTGAACCGTTAGAGCTATCATTGAACCATTAGAGCTATCATTGAACCGTTAGAGCTATCATTGAACCGTTAGAGCTATCATTGAACCATTAGAGCTATCATTGAACCATTAGAGCTATCATTGAACCGTTAGAGCTATCATTGAACCATTAGAGCTATCATTGAACCGTTAGAGCTATCATTAAACCATTAGAGCTATCATTGAACCGTTAGAGCTATCATTGAACCATTAGAGCTATCATTGAACCGTTAGAGCTATCATTGAACCATTAGAGCTATCATTGAACCGTTAGAGCTATCATTGAACCGTTAGAGCTATCATTGAACCATTAGAGCTATAATTGAACCGTTAGAGCTATCATTGAACCGTTAGAGCTATCATTGAACCATTAGACCTATCATTGAACCGTTAGAGCTATCATTGAACCATTAGAGCTATCATTGAACCGTTAGAGCTATCATTGAACCATTAGAGCTATCATTGAACCGTTAGAGCTATCATTGAACCATTAGAGCTATCATTGAACCTTTAGAGCTATCATTGAACCATTAGACTTATCATTGAACCGTTAGAGCTATCATTGAACCATTAGAGCTATCATTGAACCGTTAGAGCTATCATTGAACCGTTAGAGCTATAATTGAACCATTAGAGCTATCATTGAACCGTTAGAGCTATCATTGAACCATTAGAGCTATCATTGAACCGTTAGAGCTATCATTGAACCATTAGAGCTATCATTGAACCTTTAGAGCTATCCTTGAACCATTAGAGCTATCATTGAACCGTTAGAGCTATCATTGAACCATTAGAGCTATCATTGAACCGTTAGAGCTATCATTGAACCATTAGAGCTATCATTGATCCGTTAGAGCTATCATTGAACCGTTAGAGCTATCATTGAACCGTTAGAGCTATCATTGAACCATTAGAGCTATCATTGAACCGTTAGAGCTATCATTGAACCATTAGAGCTATCATTGAACCGTTAGAGCTATCATTGAACCATTAGAGCTATCATTGAACCGTTAGAGCTATCATTGAACCATTAGAGCTATCATTGAACCGTTAGAGCTATCATTGAACCATTAGAGCTATCATTGAACCGTTAGAGCTATCATTGAACCGTTAGAGCTATCATTGAACCGTTAGAGCTATCATTGAACCATTTGAGCTATCATTGAACCGTTAGAGCTATCATTGAACCATTAGAGCTATCATTGAACCGTTAGAGCTATCATTGAACCATTAGAGCTATCATTGAACCGTTAGAGCTATCATTGAACCATTAGAGCTATCATTGAACCGTTAGAGCTATCATTGAACCATTAGAACTATCATTGAACCGTTAGAGCTATCATTGAACCATTAGAGCTATCATTGAACCGTTAGAGCTATCATTGAACCGTTAGAGCTATCATTGAACCGTTAGAGCTATCATTGAACCATTTGAGCTAGAAAGGATGAATAGCACCGTAGGTACCTCTCTCGCAACAGAACCATGGTAGTTTGAACTATTTGAACATAGTACCTACCACCTCTGGTATTTTCAGTATATTATAATGTAGATACTCTGTGGTGATATCCTTATTTAAGACTGTTCCAAAAATAATTGACCTCGTAATCTAATTTTATCATGAAAAATATATGAGAAATAGTGAAGAACAAAGTATTCTTCCATATTTCTGGAAAAAATATATGAGAAATAGTGAAGAACAAAGTATTCTTCCATATTTCTGGAAATTCCAAGTCAGAAGTAGGTAGGTACTTATTTTGAATATTGACTCATAAACTAAGTAGATCCAGAACAATAGCTTCTTAAATCGTTGATCCAGAAGAATATCATGTCATTACCGCGAATAATCAATTTAAATTATAAATGCGACAGTAACTCCCTGTCTGTCTGTTTGTTACCTCATCACAACTAAACCACTGACCCGATCGATCATAATGAAATTTGGCAAAGAGGTAGCCTTTTCTTCCGTAGAGAAATCCTCACAGACCTCACGGTCGCACTGGTCGCAATCCGCCCGGGGAAGACTGAGACCACATAAATAGATAGAGATAATTCTATCTCTGATCGACCGACCGAATGGTAATTCGGTTGGAATCACAATTTTACTTGCGATTCATGCGTGGCAACTTTCAAAAAAACTACGCCTCCCATATTGACGTCATAATTTTTAAAAATTAACTTTATTCAAATGTACTTTACAGCTTTTGTTTCTGCAGTTAGAAACAGCACAATAAGGAATTTTTGCGGGTTTTGTTACAGTATTTACAGAAACAAGTCATAAGGCGTACTGAGAAAGCCTTTGAAATGCCCTGCACTATGGTGCAGTGTTGGCACGCGCGCCCTGCCCACTTTTCCATTCTATCTATTTCTGTGATTGAGACAGTGTCGGACTCTTACCGACTAAAACCACCGGGGGCGTGGGATATGCTTAGCATTTTCCACCCACCAGGACCTGGAGAAGAACATAGGCTGCTTTTATCCCGAAAAAATAAATAAATACCTATAGTATAGGCATAAGGATAAGACCCGCCGCATGTTGAAGCCAGCCTGCAGCTCACGCACAGCACATGGCGTGGTTGGTTTTATAAAACGTGTATGGAATAGTATGCCACACCGCGGGAAGCATTTGCAAAAAAAGACATAAACGTGCCGTCTTTCACTCGGCTGGGCTGGTCTGCGTGAAACAACCCATCAACACGCAATCCACGCCGTCACCACGTAAACCTAGTCTTATGATATATGAAGGCGTAACACCTTCCAGAGCTAAGGACAAATTTTATTGGCCTAATAAATATCTCACGGCTGTAAATCATAGCATATTGCCAACTGGAACTGTGTAAGGGATTTTAAGGGAAATATTCCGTTTAGTTTGAGTTATGAATCAGTTTTATATGGGTTCTTTATTCATATAATGATAATAATATGTATTATTATATCCTTTTATGTTGCATGGTTTTCAGAGTATCCACTTTTTTATCCATGTTGATACAGCAACTACTACAAGGTGGGGCAAAAGTAATGTAATGTCATAGTGTGTTACTGCCATAGAAATCAAAATAATATCATAGAAATCAAAATAATAATAGTAACTACTTATTTGACCAATTTCCGGGTCGTGTGTTCTCCCGTTTTAACGATTTGAACTGACCGGCCAGATCTGATGGCGCCAGACTTCTTTCTTCCTTTGCGGGCTTTTTGAAATCCTGTTAGTCTTGAAAGCAAACATTGAACATGAAATCACCAATTTGGAGTCAGATGTTTTGCGAATCATCATCATCATTTCAGCCGAAAGATGTCCACTGCTGGACATAGACCTCCTCCAAAAGGGGGGAATATGCCATAATCGCCACGCTTGGCAGGCGGGCTGGCGATCGCAGTTGGTTGGTTAAATACTCTGAGAACGCTGCCCATCCTCTGGTGAATCCCTTATGTTTTGCGAATGTCGTAAACTTTTGCGCCACCTTAAAGTAGTGTTGCCATAAGTCTTGGTCTTGCAGTCTTGCGGTCTTGCATTTCGAGACTAAGACAGGGCAACACTATCCGTAGTCATTACTTACGGAAAAATGGTTGGCGTTGCTCCCTTGGTTCCTTTTAGATTCACAGACATTGATTGCTATCGTGTTGCCCAGTCTTGGTCATGCAGTCTTGCGGTTTTGCATTGATCTTGTGAAAATGCAAGATCGCAAGACTGCAAGCAGCGCGTAACTGCACAGCGTAGGGCACCCCGCAGCCGCGTGGACCGACGACCCGACGAAAGTGAAAGTGAAAGTCGATCACTGTATTTGGAAGGCAGAGGCAGAGTGTTGTGGCGTAACTTGAAAGAGGCATATGAACAGCAGTGTTAATTCCTACTGAGATAAGCGGAGTTGATGAAGACTACAAGATCAAGACTACTTATAGGCAACACTTAGTAGGTATACCTAATACCTATGTATTAGGCAAGTAGGTATACTAAATCTTGTGTCAGATAGATACTATACCGGCCAAAATTAATATCCTATCTATCCACGATTTTCCTTATTTGAGGTATAGAAACTTGACATAAGCTCCACACATTTTATGTCAAATTTCTATCACTAGTAGGGCAAATCGTGTATAGTTAGGATATTAATTTTGGCCGTAGGTAAATGAGTTTCATTTCCAAGCAATCAGCTAACAATGTAGACCTATTTCTGCAAGATATAGGTTGATCAACTTGTGGATATGCTGCAACGAGTTTATTGCATTATCGCATCATCGATTTATAATCGTACGAAGATAGGAATGATTAAAAAGTTTGTTATGAAGAAGATTGATTGAGATTGGTAGATTGTTGTCGTGTAGATTTGTTGCTTCAATTCATTCTGCAGTTTCCGTTCGAGAGGACGACGTATACATTTTTTCTAGTAGCAATCGGGTTATTGGAATTACACACATACAAGTAGCTACAGTCACATAAAAACTACTAAACTGTATAATGTACAGTCGGCACCAGATGTCAGCAACGTGGGCGTGTAAAATAATAAAAAAATCCCTAGGGAGAGGAGATTGGCGATTTTCCGGTCCTGAAATGACGTCCGGCCGGTACGGATGTTGACCGTACCGGGCGTACTCGTCATGACTGGATAAAGGTGAAAACTGTATCCTTGGAATTAGGTTAGGACAGTAAGGTAGGGTAGAATTAACCTAGTTGAGTTTCTGAATAGCTAAAGGTGTTGTTTCTTTTATTTTAGACTATGTCTACTCATATCATACTATTCTAATGGCTACTCGGCCTCGGCGGCCTTTTCATGTTTTGGCGTTATATTTTTTTCATGTCTATCTTGGATTATCTTCGAAACCATGCAAGTGATAGCCTGGCACACAGCACAAAATCTAGATTGCAATAATCCAAATAATATTTTGATTTTAAATCCAGTCTTTATTATACCGCCCAGCCTATGATACCCTTTATTTTTAGACACTTATGTTACTAAGTGATATAACTCCTCATGTGTGTGTGAGTTATAAGGATAAATCTGAAAAAGGTTAAGGGTTTGTAAATAGGTGACCTCCCATACCTCACCTCGAGACCTACCTAGCCGACTCATTGCTTATTAAAGTTTAATGAAACAGTGGTTTTTTGAAACGTATTATTTTTGACGACCTCTGTGGTCTAATGGTTCGAGTGTCGGACTGCTGATAACGAGGTCGTGGGTTCGATTCCCACAGGACACAAATATTTGTGTAATGAACATAAGTGTTTGTGTTGGTCTGGGTGTTGGTCTTGGTGTTGCTTATGTATTATAAGTATGTATTTACAAAAAAAAACATAAGTATCATATCCATTGTCTAGTAAACATAAAAAAAAAAACATAACCAGCCCATTACTGTCCCACTGCTGGGCACGGGCCTCTTCTCAGTATGAGAAGGCTAAGGCCTTAGTCTACCACGCTGGCCTAGTGCGGGTTGGCGGACTACACACACCATCGAGAACTATATGGAGCACTCTCAGGTGTGCAGGTTTCCTCACGATGTTTTCCTTCACCGTTAAAACAAGTGATAATCGAATATAAATCCGCATATGAATTCGAAAAGTCAGAGGTGCGGGCCGGGATCGAACTCACACCCACCTGCGTGGAAGGCAAGCGTTCAACCGCTAGGCTATCACTGCTTTCATTGTCTAGTACCCATAGCACAAGCTCTGCTTAGTTTGGGACTAGATGTTGCTGTGTAAAATGTCCAAAAGATTTTTTTTTTAATATTCTAGAGTTAAGTTGTGCCGCCTGTCAGTTATTTTAAGGTTTTAAACCGCACTTACCGCACTTTATGCACCTTATACCGTGCTCACCGCTCTCAGTACACGTGTCGTGGAATCGTCCAGTAAGCATCGCGAAAACAAATATCCTTCAGGGGCATGGTGTGTGTGTGAGCGCTGGTTTGTACACGGAGAAGCACGGTTTTGTTGGCTTCACTATGATTGTTCGCAGCATTTTGTCTACCTATATTTTTTACTATGTCTTTGTTGATAGGTGACTTGATCGAGAGTGTTCTTAGGTTCTTAGCTACCTATGATTCAAGAAAATTTGTTCAGCCGTTTGAAGATCATCAGCTCTTTTCTAGTTGATGGGATGTGAGCAACTTCCATAGGTCTGATCAATTCGAAATTTGGTATCCTGGTATTTCAATGATATTATAAGGATATTGAACGTATCGTTATCGTTTTTTAGGATAACTGGCGAAATGTGGGTGTACTATTACACCTCTGCCTACCCCTTCAGGGAAATACAGGCGTGATGTTATGTTATGTATAAGGATATCGTAACCTTAACCTGATGCTGCAGTATCATCATCTGCAGGATACCCAACTCCTCACTAACATACAGCAGAGGTTTGAGTGTTTGGGCTCATTTGAATGGTTTCAATGAGCACTCTGGGCAGTCAGCCCCGCTATCAACCTGCTGACTGGCTTATCTTTTCCCCACGACATGAGCTATTATTATTATTTTGTAGCTCATGTCGACACGTAGAAGAAGAATGAATGGGTTATAAATAAATGGTGATCAGGTTCTGGGAGCACGAAAAAGAAATTAGGATAAATTGCATCATCATCATAAACATCGTCGACCATCGCTTAAAATCAAGTGAGGTGGCGGTGGAACGCAAGTCCATTTTGGATTTACAAAATACAATCGAATAAAGAACCTCCTCCTTTTCTGAAGTCAGATAAAAAACGGTGAGGGAATTTGATAACGGTGAGAGAATCTAATAAGCTACTTTCACTTGTTCAATCGATATGAAATTTTGGTGTAGATAGAATAGATAGATATACTTTATTGTACACCATGAAAATAGTAGTAAACAGGAACAACGTATTAAATTATGGGTACATGGTGTACGATATAGTAACGGTTGTGGCGAATTCGTGTATGAATGTAATGTGAAAACGAATGAAAGAATGAGTGGGCCACTATTATCATATATTATTATATGATACCAGCGGACCCGGCAGACGTCGTCCTGCCCGGACACAGTGACACCGACTGCAGTGCCACCACCTACCGGGTCCAATTGTGAATCTAAACCATTCTTGAATCCACTGGAACACACACAAAACATTTCATCACAATCGGTCCAGCCGTTTAGGAGGAGTTCAGTCACATACACACGCACAGAAGAATTATTATGTACCTATATATAAAGATTTTCATACCGTGTTGCTCTATTTAATAACTGTAATAAACAAAAAGCCATTGAGCCATCTCTTACTCCAAGATCAATCAGAAGGGTGTATAATATAATATTATGTCTACCCGAAAACCTAAATTACCTAAAGTTATTTTACCTAGATTTACAGCTGAAAATACCACGTATGCCACGTACGCAGCGTATGTATGTGGTGTACCACATACATACGCTGCGGCAGGTTATACAGAAGACCGAAGAGTATAACTTGCCTCTTTGTTTAGCGTTTGTGGACTACGAGAAAGCCTTCGATTCGATCGAGACTTGGGCGGTACTACAGTCTCTTCAACGGTGCCAGATTGACTATCGGTACATCTAAGTGTTAAAGACTTTGTATGAAAACGCCACTATGTCAGTCCGATTACAGGACCAAGCCTCGAAACCTATCCTTCTGCAGCGAGGTGTAAGACAGGGAGATGTGATCTCTCCGAAACTGTTCACTGCTGCATTGGAGGATGTCTTCAAGGTCCTGGACTGGAAGGGGCTAGGCATTAACATAAACGGCGAGTACATCACTCACCTTCGGTTTGCCGACGACATAGTAGTCATGGCTGAGACCATGGAGGACCTCGGTACAATGCTCGATGACCTCAGTAGAGCTTCTGATAGAGTGGGTCTTAAAATGAATATGGACAAGACAAAGGTTATGTCGAATTCCCATATAGCACCCATTCCCGTAAACATCGAAGAATCTACACTCGAAGTTGTTGACGATTATGTATACCTAGGACAAACTGTCCAGCTAGGTAAGACCAACTTCGAGAAAGAGGTCAATCGTCGAATCCGACTCGGTTGGGCAGCGTTCGGGAGGCTACGCAATATCTTCTCGTCCAAAATACCGCAGTGTCTCAAGACGAAAGTCTTTGACCAGTGTCTGTTGCCCGTAATTACTTACGGTACTGAAACGTGGTCGCTCACAATGGGCCTGATAAGAAGGCTCAAAGTCACTCAAAGGGCAATGGAGAGGGCTATGCTCGGAGTGTCCCTGCGTGATCGAATCAGAAATGAGGAGATTCACAGGAGAACAAAAGTAACCGACATAGCCCGAAGAATTGCCAAACTTAAGTGGCAGTGGGCGGGCCACATTGCTCGCAGAACGGATGGCCGATGGGGCAGTAAAGTTCTGGAGTGGCGACCGCGTACTGGAAGGCGCAGCGTGGGTAGGCCCCCCACAAGGTGGACCGACGACCTGGTGAAGGTCGCGGGAATCCACTGGATGCGGAAGGCACAAGACCGGTCGTTGTGGCGATGCTTGGGGGAGGCCTATGTCCAGCAGTGGACGTCTTTCGGCTGAAATGACAGCTGAAAAAATGAAGCTAGTTACTTACGTATTATTATGGTATCGCTTAGGAATGTTATAAATATTTCAACAAAAACAAAAGCGTATTGTTGCTTCATCTTTTAATCTACTCGCACGTAACGTGAGCACCAAAATCCGCCATTTTCATTATCACAAAGCGTTTCAGTCGTCACCTCAGCTCCCCTCGCTGCAGTTTGAAGGGTGCTCTCAGCCTTTTCCACTTGTAATTTTTCTCCGCAGCCATATTACAATTTTCGTCCAATAACACCCGACATTAGGGCCGCCATACCACCGTTTTTTGATGAAACTATCCATATTTTATAAGGCCTACATCTTCAACGATAGTTTTACCATTTTAAACAAAACTAAAAAAAATGTTTACAAGAGTCGTGAAAACTGGAATGTATAAAAAATAATTTCAAGGTAATTTTTCTTTTAGTGTTACGATTTGACGACCTTACATAACACCAGCTGCCGGTTATAACTCAAGGGCTAAATTAAACTTTTTGCTTGAAAACGCAAGTTGTCATGTGCGAATGACTTTTATGGATTAGTATGTTTCAGTCCGATTATTATTTTGGTCTTACAAATGTGGCTGGATTTTTCGGAGAAGGCTTATTTTTATACTACTATCAAAGTGGGGAGAATAGAATAAGTTGTTTGTTGTAATAAAACCTGAACTCCTGTCAATCCAAGATTTGAAACAGAGTTTTTAGTACAGTTTGGGGTGCATAACATTTTATGATACTGAATTTACTGACAACTTGACAAGGCGTTCAACAGTTTTGGACAACAACCTCAAGGCGTCTCATGTTTTTGTTCAAACATAATTGTTTATGTATCTGTATGTACCTATACTTCAAGCGAGAGGGATGCAAGTGCATACTTTGTACGTACTTCTCGACGCTCCTGTGATATTGTTAACGACAAGTTTACTATTAAGTTTAACTGCAAACTAACGAATAAAGTTCGACAAACTAAATTATAAAATATTCAGTTTACAGCTGAAGTACTAAACTGAGATTTTTATTAGAGCATAAATTACACAATTTCTAAAAAAATACATCAGTTAAGAGTAACGTATCTTCTACAAACTATCCTTCAAATTCTCAACAATAATCTCTTCGTTACATTCATGCCGTACTGAGTGAGGAAAGAGTATTCTCTCCATTCTTCACACCCATTCCGATCTTAAAAGTACTCAAGCCTCCACTCCAGCTTCCAAGGCGTTTTTAAAAGTGAAACGTTTGTGTTGTTTATCCATTCTTATTTCAACCTTATCCGCGAAGATATAGGGTTTGATTTAAGGATGTAGGGTGTTCTACTCCAATTATAGTATCCGAGACAACGTTGGCAATGTTTCAGTAATGAAAGACAGTGAGACTGACTCGGTGACATAGTGTGTTTCATGACGGATAATTATCTAGAGACATTTAGTTTGTTCGACGTCTGCGTTGTTTACTAACTTGTGTGCTTGATGTGTTTGTTCTGTTAATTCATCTTGTTAGTAATCAGTAGTAGTTAGTAGTAGTTTTAGATTATGACATTTTCCCCTGAAATAGTAAATTCACACACATACAGCGGACGAGGATAAGTACATAAGTACTTACATAAGTTGGTCGAAGTAAGGTATACAGGACTCTCTTCCGGTGTGTGTCTATACGATTTATGACAGTTTACACCTATATCCTGTGGGCAAGATAAATACCTTGAGAGAGGTCTTTCACATTTCAGTTACAGGTTGTATAGTTTTTAAACTTCAAAATTAGGTTATTTTTGTGCTATTTTCACGGTTTTGTTGGCTTCACTTTGATTGTTCGCAACACTTTGTCTCTATTTTTTACTATGTCTGTGCAGATAACATACTTAAGCCATTATTATTCCCACGTCTCATTTAACTTCCGAACAGGCTGTTACAATACAGAAACAAAATAAAAACTCAGAATAAGTATAAGGACTTCTAACTTGTATACTTTTCGTACTTCGTTACCTAAATCCTGGCCCCGTGGTCCCCAGTCCCTACAAAACTTTGCCCTTTTTTAATCCACCTGTACGTGTTTTATGATCGTCAACTTTTTCGTTATAAAAACTTTTGGCTAGCAATAAACATTGGTATAATGAAGGTGCCTCCTGTTCCTGTTACTTGTTACTGAGGGACTTATTGCTTAATCTATTTAGGTTTTGTTGACCTTTTTAATCTGTAGAAACCCTTCTCCACGTGTGTGCAAAATGATGGCAACTTTTTAATTGAAGGTGACTTTAATGAGGTATGAAGGTGTGTTTTGTAAAGAATGACGTTGACAAGGGATTCTCTTTTTTTGTATGGACTTTCATACATGGACCGGTGACCTGAAGAAGGTAGCTGGGGTGGACTATGTAGTCATGTGTAGAATGTGTAGAAGGCGGAGAATCGAGTGTTATGAAACATGGGAGAGATATATTATGTCTGGCAGTGGACTTTGATAGGCTTGTAAAAGCTACTCCCACGATATCTAACCCTTAAAAATATATTTTACTAATATTATAAATACGAAAGTATGGATGTTTGTTTGTAATATTGTTTCGGTGAAACAAACTAAAGGCGGTTAGCTTTGCCCATAACAACTTCAGTACCACCTAGGCTGTTGCCTAAATGGTCGCGTTAGCCAAAGTGGTTGCAAGTCGCGTTAGCCAAACTGATACATGAAGATAGAAAGTCTCTGATTGTAATTTCTGGTTTATTTGCTTGTCTTTCAATCATGCTGAAACGGCTGAAGATTTGGATGAAAAGCATACAGATAGACAGTGTCCTGGATTAACACATAGGGTACGTTTTATCGAAAAACCCAGGGAGCGACGCCGAAGACATTAGCTAGCGAATCTCGAATTCTCAAGAAACTCGCATAAGTGGGGTAAGTCGGGACACGGGGTAAGTTCGTTCAAATGGATTTTATCATTGGTGGTGACATTTTTAATTTCTGGTGGTAATAACGTTTCACGTCAGTTTATCCTACACCTCATTTTAGTGCGCGTCGTAATATTATGTCTACACTTTCTGCGGAAAATTCATTTGAACGAACTTTTCCCGTGTCCCGATTTACCCCAGTCACTATACTATCGTTCAGTGATAGCCTAGTGGTTGAACGCTTGCCCTACATGCAGGAGGGTGTGAGTTCGATCCCGGCCCGCACCTCTGACTTTTCGAATTCATGTGCGGATTTATATTCGATTATCACTTGCTTTAACGGTGAAGGAAAACATCGTGAGGAAACCTGCACACCAAAGAGTGCTCCATACAGTTCTCAATGGTGTGTGTAGTCTGCCAACCCGAACTAGGCCAGCGTGGTGGACTAAGGCCTTAGCCTTCTCGTACCAAGAAGAGGCCCGTGCCCAGCAGTGGGACAGTAATGGGCTGGTTATGGTTATGGTTATGAAATTAGCATTTCTGATGGCTCGTGAATGACTGGACAGACCGTACATGTTTCAGCTTACACCTGTATGAAAGCATTCACATCGGTGTAGTATTAAGGTTATCGATTCGCCTCCAACGTTAGGTGATTTACATCGTAGCCTACGTAATTCGTTGCCCTGACGGACGTCCAGCATAAATCAACGTTGGACCCCTGCTAACCGGACATTTATCTCGGCTCTACGATAAAAAACTACGGCGCCGTGGGGGGACCCGCCATGAACGGATACATCGCTGTGATTATTTGCTTTCCACGAGATTGAACTGTGAACGCACATCATTAGGTTTTCTGCATTTTAAAAATTTTGAAGTAAAACTTCTTTAGGCACGCTTGACTTGGGGGTAAGCTGGTGAATGCGTTACGAAAAGTGATGCGAACGGAGGGGGTAGTGCGGGACGCGGGGAAAGAGGCGCGTGCGACGGCCGGCCACGACACATCGACGCCGCCGCGCCGCCAGAGCACACGCGCGCCGCGCCGCCATGCCTTTGTTCTCATTGAAATAGTATTGAGGGAGATGGAGATATAAGTTAGTGAAGTTTTACTTCAATCGTGTGATCTAAAGCACACTCGTTATTTTTTGCAGGTATATCTTGAACAAAAACTTATTGTACAATGGTCACTGGATCACCGAACTGGAACTGGATAATGTAATATGAGGCTTTGACAATAAATTATAATTTATCATCATCAACAACTGCTAGACATAGGCCTCTTCAAAGCTACGCCATAACACTTGGTTCTCCTCCTTTCGCATCCAATCCACCCCAGCTATCTTCTTCAGGTCATCGTCCACTTGGCTGGGGGCACCGCGCGCTGCGTTTGCCGATTCGTCTCCACTCAAGAACTCGTCTGCTCCTACGGCCACTGGTCTTTCGGCAGACATGGCCAACCCACTGCCACTTAAGCTTGCTGATCCTACAGTCTATGTCGATCACTCCAGTTCTTCTCCGGATAATCTCATTACGGATTTTATTCTTCAAAGACTCCCAAGCATAGCGACCTTGGATTTGTGGGCTAGCCTACGACCATACAGCCCATAGAAGCCTCATAACAGGCGACCGATATTTGCAACACGTCTATGAAATTTCACTAATGTAGGTCGCCACTATTCGCTACTTGAAATCTTCAAATCAGTTTCGCCCACTTACATGAGCCGTCAAAACTGTCGCGTTAGTGATTAGCCAATAGCCGCCTTAGTAAAATCTGCCAATCGGATTGCAGTACCCACCTCAGCTAGTGGCAGAATTTATTGTACGCATTATATTCAACATTAGGCGTCTATTGGGCTGTATGGTCGTTGGGACTAGTTCAACTGTCAGTGTCCATGTCTCAGCAACGTAGGTTATGACAGGCAGGACAGTCTGGTTGAAGACCTAATTGAAATTATAATTAATGTGACCGATGTTACTTTCTACTCTAAACGTTTCTTTTCTGTGTAAAATCTGTAGGTTGACTGACAAATGAACTGAATTATCAATTCCATTTTTCTGACAAAAGTACAAAATAAGTCTGTAACTCGACAGCAGATTTGAAATTCAATTTTCAACCAAAATCAAGTTACGAGCAAGAATTGAAACTAAAAAACCACATCATAGAAGAAAGATGATCCATATTACCTGCCTTAAGCTTAAGCCCCAGCACTCTAGAGGATTTCATATTATGATTCATTGGGATTTTTTCAGTCGCCTCTCGGTTGAGTAACGCAAAAAGATTGCGACTTCGAGTATAATATTCATGGAAAGGCATAATTTAATTCCCCGAGACAGCACGGGCGGGTCGGCCTTGCAGATTAGACTCTTGTCTCACAGAACGTGTAATGAAGGAAAAAACGGCAAAGTGCGAGTTGGACTAGCGCACTAAGGGCTCCTTATGACCAGACATGTCTGTGTTTGTCTTATTAGGGTTCCGTACCAAAAAGGTAAAAAAGGAGCCCTTATGGTTCGACTCCGTCCGTCCGTCCGTCCATCTGTCACAGCATAGCGGTATATTTCAGCAACCACTAATGCTATCGGTCTGATAGGTATTTGGAACAGTTAAATATTGCTTACTCAACCTTATTGCAAATGAAAAAAAAACGTTTTCTTTATATTTTATTTTCGTTGCTAAAGGGAACGAAATGGAAAGTCAAAATTGCTAAAGGGAACGAAATGGAAAGAAATTTCAAAGTGGAGTAATCATCAACGTTACTTCACAAACAAACAAGTTGTATTTTTGAGGTGGAAGATGAATAACTAAATAACTTTTCATAAATCCAAGGGTTCCGTACCTTGGAACCCTCGGTGCGCGAGTCCGACTCGCACTTGGTCGTATGTATGTACGTAAAGTCTGTTTTTTCTCTCTTTTCTTATTTAGTGAACAACCTTGGCACGTCGCTTTATTCAAATAACTAATACTGATAAAATATAATTACTAGTTCTGCACATGTAATTAGGTTAAAAAATGTATTAAGTGTGTGAAATTGTTAACATAATGTCTTTTAATAATTAATATTGACGAATTGCATTAAAAAGACATGCCAAAATTGTTTACTAAATAAGACAAGTAGGAAAAAACAGACAGTATGTAGTTTGCTCTTCAATAAAACCAAGTTTGACGCTTGTGTTACCGTTTTTAAGTTTTTTTTCGAATTTTCTCGTATGGGGATCCTCTTTGGGATTAGAGGTTTTAGTTTGTAACATTTGCTATGATAGAAGCCAATACAATATTCCGTGAAAATTGCAACTGTTTACCCGTTACGGTTAAAAAGATACAGCCCTGTGACAGAGACAGACAGACGGACGGACGAATACGGACCGCGTAGGCAGAGTTATAGGGTAGCACCCTTTGGGTACGGAACCCTAAAAACGCTCCCAAAATATAAAATTATGAAGTCACGAATGATATTTCTTCATTTGTAACGCGGAATGTACGATCCCATGTTTACTTTAGGCCGAAATGTACCGATGTTTTTTTTGGTACAAAAGGATTCCGATGCTGGAATTTCGTTTTAATTTCTATTTAAATGGCTATTAAGGAACGTTAGGGTCAGTTGGAAAAGGTTGTTCTTTTTTTAACTTGTTTAAATTTGTACAGAGCGTGAAATAACTTAGAATTTAGAATTAAAGGTAAACTCAATTTAGAAGATAAAAAATTTTTTTGCCGCACCTTAGAGGGGCCCCTCTAAGGTGCACCAAAAGATTTTTTTATCTAGTTATCTAGTTTTTATTTAGTTAGTTAACACAACAGCTTCTGTAGTAGACATGGGTAACTCAAAAATGCGTGAGCTGCAGCTCAGCTCACAGTTCACTTGTATGAACCGAAGCGGTGAACAGGCTCACAGATCAGCTCAATTTGTGCCTCTGCCTACTTCGAATTATGATCTGTGATGAGAGTTGCTGAGTTTATAGAGCGTTCGATCTATTTGAGCGCACGTTCGCTCGCCGGAGTAATCCGCGGCTCGCAGACATCTATAGCCGCTCCAGGTAACCAGTTCAAACAGGTTTTTATTAGTATGTAATAGACATTTTAAATCTCTCATGCAACTAACGATGTCACACAGATATATACTTTTCTATGAGCCGTGAGCTGCGTATTTTGTCATTGAGCTGCAGCTCAACAGCTCAAAGTATTGATCTGAATATTTGAACCGGTCTGAACTGAGTTATACACTACTATTCTCTAGTAAAACTCCATTCACCCAGGAAACAGACATCAAATACTTTGATGAAAAAGATTTTTTTATATTCGTTTTTAAATCGAAAGCGAGCATATTGCATTGTCATCTAGTTCTGAGCCATGTTTGAAGTTTCAAGTCTCTAGCTCATCGGGAAGTTAGTCAAAAACCGATTGCAAAATTTGTACCGAACAGACAGACAGGAAGGAAAGCGAGTTAATAGAAAAGCTGTAAAAATAATATCATACAAAAAAACAAAATATAAAACAGAACAATCTAAAAATAACTGCGAGTGAACACAATAACGTCGGCAGAAAAGGGTTGACTGTGACATGACGTTTACAGGTTAACTCAATTAACTTGTTTGCTAGAAGCGGCGGTTAATTTCTTTATCGCTTTAAGCTTAGACGTCCAATCTTTGAGATCTGACGGCTTTTAAGAGTTGATATTCTTGTGTATTGTTCAGAAGTTTTCGAAGGCAGGTATTGTTAGAGAATTCATGTAATTTTCTTTAGGTATTGAAACTTTCCATTTTAACGTAATTAAAACTTTATTTAAAGACAAAGGTAGGTACGAGTAAAGGAAAGTAGGTAGGATATAAGATATTATATTCTTTTTTTGTACTTAATTAAGAGATACATAGATCAAGAAAATATACAGAACAATAAAGGAAGATACAGAAGTTATAACATACACTTAAGTGAAGGAACCAGAATTGGAACGAGAAAAATGTAGATTGCTACGCAGACAAGTGCCTAGAACTTAAATGATGGATGTATCATGGATGTATATGAATTGTATTTTATATTTGCAGACTAATGACTTATTATTATACTTTATTGTACACACATTATTGTTATAGTAGGAAAACTAAGGTGCAATCAGAAATCTTTCGGGTGAACCACTACTAAGGCTAAAATTGCTTCTTTGTTCGATGGCATTTTTTTTTTAACTATTTATATTCTAGCTTTACAGCTAGAATATAAAATACCTACCTACTTACATTAGCTCCACGAGAAAATCTTTCAATGTAAATAGATTAAAATAACTACATTTTATAGCGGCGATGTAATTAGCTATGCTCTTTAAAATATTTTTAATTAGCTCATACGTATTCTGTACAGGTTTAAGGTAATATTTAACGAACATTCGTTATTTTACAAGGTACTATTTTTTACCTCTAGCGCTACTTTGCTTTTTAACTTAATTATTCGAGGTATTTAATTATTCCTTGTCGTAATTAATAGGTGTATATTAGATGTTTTCGTTTTCTAGTGAAATACAATATAATTCGTCTTTGGAGGAAAGATGAAAGACTTGACTGTGCTCGCGGCTTTGCCCGCGTATTATTAGCCAATTTGTTAATCCGGCTTATGGTCTAGATATCTGTGTTCCAAATTTCATCTAAATCCGCTTAGCCGTTTCAGCGTGATAGTAAGAAACTTTCCAACATCTAAACATCCAAATATTTTAACAAACTTTCACAATTATCTATACTTAATAATAAAAAGAGGAAAGATTTGATTGCTTGTTTGTATTCCATAAACTCTGAAACTACAGAACCAATTTTTATAATTCTTTCACCATTAGAAAGCTACTTTATCCAGAAATCAGATGTAACATAGGCTATATTTTATTTCAGTACGCAGGCAATGACGCGGGAAAAGTCTAGTAATATTATATAGTAGGATTCTTTTTCACATTATGTGATGCGAAAAACATAACCCTCCTTCTGGCGCAGTCGGGTAACAAGTAATATGGCAACTGTACTTGTGTGCGGATAAGAATTTGAGTGTCACTTGCTAACATCGTGATGAAATTTACACATCTAAGAGTGCTCCATACAGTTCTCGATGGTGTGTGTAGCCCGCCAACCAGCACTAGGCCAGCGTTGTCGACTAAGGCCTGACCCTTCTTATACAGAAAAGAGGCCAGTGCCCAGTTAGACTAATGGGCTGATGGTGATGGTGGTTAATGGTGTTCGTAGCATGTCATTGCACGCAAAAAGATCTTTCTGCTCAAACTATTGACTAAAGTGGAAAACTAGGGTGTGATCGATTCTTTGACAGAACCATAATATAATACAAGTGCCACTGTGCCACTAGCCCTTAGGGGGCTGCCAACTGACAGGGGGGTTCATAAATACTCACTCAAGGAAACAGGTAAGGTATTTATTGGCCTAGCTTATGTGGCCACCTCACGTCTCGATTACAGGTGATAGGAATAGGGATCACTGGCCTGAACCGCGTCCAAAATGGTGCCTTCTAGCTGGCCTCCTGTGTCCAGCTTCCAGAATCCTCTCAGATAAGGTAGGCAGGTAGGTCTCTTAGTATAGCAGTAGGTATTGAGCAGCGTGGCAATAGGTTTGCCCTACACCGGAAGACCAAAATGCTGCGTAGGTATGTTCCAAAGATAGACTTGAAATCCTGGAAGTCCAGACAAAAGAAAGCGAAAGCAGGCATAGAGGCCACATTTCGTTGGTCCAAGGGTCACAGTGTCCCCGAGAATGGGAAGACAGCAGAAACTAGATGTAGAAAGCACTAGGAACAGTCTGCTAAAGTAGAACATGGAAACTTACCCTAGAGGGATTCCACGATGTTTTTAGAACTAGCTAATTTACTTCCGTGTCGGAGCAAGCGCCACAGCCGTCTTGTCTGAGGCTTCAAAACGACTGGCCATTTACAAATGTACTTTGTGGACTGGCCCACAGAGTACATTGTAAATTTGTAATTAGACTGGCTGTTAGGGAATTCCGAAGCTAGCTGAGTGGTGCGCGCAGTCGCGGCTCTGCTATGATCATTTTTAGCGATGCGCAGGCGCACAGAACCGAGAATAGAAGTTCTGCTTAGTTAGGAAGTCAATAGTTCAATTTCTTGTGCCTATTTTATTATGAAATAAAGGTTTTTTTTACATGACCATACGAAACTTTAGGCGTAGGCGTAGGTATTATTACTTTGTGATATGAAAACGCATTACTACCTATAATATCTAAAAATTATCTTCTGTTCGCTCCACAAAGCATTAAAAACAATTCAAAGTGATCCTTTCTATCCAACTTGTTCCGCTATAATCGAATGAGAGCAATTTCTCAATAATTCAGAGAATTCCTGTCATTGATCAATTGGCTGATCCGGGCCCCGTCTATCCTTGAGACGGGATTATTAGATTTTCTCGCAACAATTTAAAATTCCCCGGATTTCCTTATCTGTTTCGTTTTATTGTATTATAGCGGTCTTATGCTAAACTTAATAATGTATATTTACATATTGTTACGTATTGTTATACGTTGGGCAAAGGATGGGTGGGTGGCATCAGTGGGTGCTTTAAACATGACATTTAGAAAACAGTTTTTTTTTAAGAAATTTGAAGGAACATAACATACATAACATCACGACTAAACCACTGAACTAATCGTAATTAAATTTGGAAAAGAGGTAGTCTGGGACCTGCTGCCGTATTGCGTAACTCACTTTCGATCGCAATCATCTAGATTTCAATGTTCATTGCTCCGTGTGTTTTGACAATCCGTGATATCGGCAACTACGTACGTAGTGAATATTGCTTTAATTTCAAAATGAAAGCTAATGTCAAAGTCAATGCATTACACAATTGCCCCACTGGAGAAGGACCGTATACTACTTTTTTATCCCAAAAACGAAAGGGTTCCTGCGGAATATGCGATAAACGACATCCACGCGGGCGAAGTCGCAGGCAACCTCTAGTATGGTATAAATAAAATATAATAAATAAATAAATAAAAACTGTTAAGTACTATAATTGTAAGTTTTGTGTTATGTTTTGTAACATCCCCTTGGAATGAGTTCTGTTATGGTGTTACTAAAATTGCGAAAAATAAAAAATAAAAAAAACTTATATAGTACACAAATAATATATTATATTATATGTTTATTGTATTTAAGAACTTCATAGTATTGTTTGTACCTATGTTACACAAATGAATAAATGACTTATGACTTCGGACATCGAAAGCTTATGCCGAATCACTAAAGATGCCTATACCTGTTTAAACATACGTAACATATACGAAAAGCGTTGACGTCAGATATACGTCAAACTACTACCTAGGACGTCATTCGCTATATTACATTAGCTAAATCGGGACGAGGTTAAACAGAAAAAATCCAGGAATAATAAAATACTTTACTATCTACACAAAAGCTGATTAATGATTGCACCGCGATACTATTACGGAAATAAATAAAAATTATAACAGACTCAGCTCGGCCCAATATTGTGTGTGATAAATTTAAAAGCATCTTGGTGTCATTTTTCATGGCAATATTGTATTTTTTCATGTTGTTTGTTTCGTTGTATTATTGTATATATCTAACATTATTTTCAGGCGGCTCCTCTCTACGGGAGCCATTTTAATTTTCCGCTACGTTTTATTTATATGTTCCAAACGGCGATTCTGTCTTTATGTAGGGTATTTCATTATAAATTCCAACAAGGTAATTCTTTTTCTAAAATGTTATGCAAAAATTAATGTTGAGCCCAAACAAGTATTATTTACAGATTCATACAAAGCTGCTTTATTTATCCGAGATTTTTATTTTATTTCTCAGCTTGTGTTAAGGATGACTGAATGACATAAATACAGTAAAATCTTAATCAAAATACTAGAAGAACGAAGAAAAAGTAAAATTTACTTTATGGATCTTTGTGAGAAGTATTTAATAAAAAGAAAAAGTTAGGTTCTCAAGTGAAATCGGTCCCCCGTAATATTTAGAAAGGTACAGATTGGAAATACGGCCTGTAATAAACCACGTAGAGTAGTATCCAATACGCGGTCCGATCATATAAAATCTCAACCAAGTCTCCAAAGTCCACTCCACTCAATGCTTATCAAAATAACAATTCAGATACGACGGTTATAGGATTCGGCAGGAAATAAATATTTTTAAATTTGGAACAATATGGCGGACAGTGGGTTGCCATAAATCTCAAGATGGAGTAATGCGAGAATGCACGTTTAGAATTCTTTATGAAGGGATACAAGCTTTAGTTCTGATCGCATTGAGGAAAATAAATTGCTTTTGTTGAATGTTTATAGGAGCTGTTATGTACGTCAGATTTATTTTATTGTTGTTGAAAATGTGCGGTACTCTACAATGCATATTTCATGCATGCACAATCTAATTTTATGTGGTGTACGATTTTGTTATAAAACACAATTTTATTTATGTAATTGCTCTGTTTTACTGGCACACAATATTATTATTAATTTATGAATTAATAAATGAAAAAAAAAACTGAAACATATTATTCTTTTCTCTCATAAAAAGAAACTGTTTAGCAACAGCCACTGCCTAACCTCAATTTAGGAAACGGTTACCCGTAATGAAATTGTACATTACCAGTACACGAAAGTTAATATTAATCGAATAGTATTAATGAGTGTCGGGCGGCCTCCTGGCCTCGTGGTAATGGGAACAGTGCAAACGCATTAGTGCATCGTTAACCAAACCGATTGTACGGCCATCGGGAATTTGAAGAAATGGTGCGTTAGCGAAACGACCTGCTAAGTATGTGTGGTTCCGATAGTTAATAAATAATAATAAATATCTACGGGACATTTTTTACACAGCACCATCTAGTCCCAAACTAAGCAGAGCTTGTGATATGGGTACTAGACAATGGATATAATACTTATATACTTTTTTTTTGTAAATACATACTTATAATACATAAGAAACACCCAGACCAACACAAACACTTATGTTCATCACACAAATATTTGTGCCCTGTGGGAATCGAACCCACGACCTCGTGATCAGCAGTCCGATTCTCGAACCACTAGACCACAGACGCCGTCAGTTAATTCTCAGTATTGAGAATTGCTTTTCTAACATTATTAGGATCGGTAGGTAATAAATAAATAATAATAATAATACATTTTTATTTCACATAAATGGTGTACAGTAAACACTTACAAATAGTAGTTATACAATTTCTCGGTATGAAGTGTTTGTTTGAACTCTGGTACCCAATGTAAGATTTAACTTGTGTTATGGGTACCAGCGCTCTCATTAATTAAATCCACAGGGGGTTACATTAATTGCATCAGAAGGTGGTTACAAGAAAGGTATAATATAAGCATAGTCTAAGGAACTCTAGCTCTGACTTACGCTGTGATATAAGCTTCACCAGGTATTCTCTTCCCGCGATGGCCCAAGGCTACAAAACGATCAGTGTTGCCATTGATTGACATCTTCAATACAATTAAGGAGATTTTATTTTATAATGGGTAAAAAAATAGTCTACTAGCCTAACTATTTCTTATCTCCTGTTATTCATCTAATTAAATATTATAATGTAACGAAACTGTATAAAATTACTAGTTTAAAAGTGCTCTGTATACAAGTAAGTGAAAAAATGCATTTAGCTCCGGCCAATCACATGACTTAGCTGTCACGGGAAGAGAATACCCGGTGAAGCATATTATTATACCATGATTAGGATCATTACCATCATCAGCCCATTACAGACTCCACTGCTGGGCACGGAATTCTTCTCAAAACGAGAATCGAGATCTGTATGGAGCACTCTCAGGTGTGCAGGTTTCCTCACGATGTTTTCCTTCACAGTAAGGCTGAAGGTACTGTAGAATAGGCAGCGATTTACGATGCAACTTCTTCTTCTATCGTGTCGACATGAGCCACATAATGATAATAGCCCATGCCGTGGGGAAAAGATTAGCCAGTCAGCAGGTTGGTAGCGGGGCTGACTGCCCAAGGTGCGCCGGACGATCAAATAAATATCGTCTCTCGTAAAAGAGCTTTTAATGCACCCCAATGAAATGCAATGATGTAACTGGGAGAGCGAAACGAAATTAATAGAAAGATGTTTGGCGTACAATGTAGCCATAAACGGTATTTCTTTCTATCGCTTACGTATCGCAGATCGCGTCCTGTGTTGATTTAGCCTAAAAGCAAGTGATAATCAAATTCTAATACGTATATGAATTTGAACAGTCAGATGTGCGGGCCGGGTTCGAACGTTCTCTTGTTAGGCAAGAAACGTTAAACCACTAAACTATCACTGCTATGTGTATAATATTCGAAATGAAAGATTATGTACCACTACAGCGAGATTAAAAGTCACTGGTTGCAAATATTATAAGTCGATGTTATTTTAAAAAGTACAGATATATGTATAAATATGTGGTTGCGCCAATTAGGACGTTTTGCTACTAGTCTCCGTCAAACAAGGCGCCAAGCGTGACGTGTGACAAAAAAAATACAAAAATGCCGTCATGTGTGTACAGAAAGTGTACTAATTATGACGCAAACTTACGTACTGCGTACGGAAAATATTTTTCGTTGGTTTTGTTAGGTCATATCTATCATTGTTATAAGTCTTCTTTTAGGATTCCAAACGTCGAGATAATATGGTAAGAAAATACATAGAATGTAGTAGTCCTAGTTAGTGGGTATGTGATATTTCTTATTTACTTTATATTTAAGTACTTTCCTGGCTTTACTCACCTTAACGCCCACAGAAAGAGACGAGACTTAATATACTATAGGAGATAATTATTTTCACAGCTTAAACTGCGCACTTCGCTTTCAGCACTCATCAATTAATTTTATAAAAGTCCTTTGACAAAGAGACGTCTGCTGGGATTTTAAATCAAAAAGACTGATGCTATGTAAAGTAATGAGAGATTGGTTGATTATTCCCGGTTCGTCGGTGTGCCAAACGACACAGCGCCAGCGCCTCGGGAACCTTTTTAATTTTCCGCTAGCCTTCAGATTTATATGTTTTCAGTGCGCCCGTCAATTTTCGCGATTTTTAATTTAAGTGGTACGGTGTCTCCAAAAGGCGGTCGTTTCGTCTTTTAACACTTTTTGTGATTTATTTTTATAATGATTCTTAGGAGGACGGTGTTTTTAAGATAATTGTTCCTGGATTGCTGGCGTCTGTTTGTTCTTTTTCGAGAATGCTTTGCGGTAAATTGTTTGTTTTTTGCGGCATTGTGGTGGAGACCGAAAATATAATTACGGAAATGACGCCTACTAAATGATAAAAACCCAAGGTTTAAGTTGATTATTTTATAATCGGGTTCATAAATATTTGTGTGATGAACATGAGTGTTTGTGTTGGTCTGGTTGTTTCTTATGTATTATATGTATCTATTTACAAAAAAAAAAGTATATAAGTATTATATCCATTGTCTAGTACCTATAACACAAGCTCTGCTTAGTTTGGGACTAGATGGTGATGTGTTAAAATGTCCCAAAAATATTCATTTATTTATAAGCAATTCTAACTTTGGCAAAGTACAGTGACTTTATGTCTAATTTTAGAGAGTTAATTTCTTGCTGTTTTTGAATAATTCTCATGTTTAATAAGGTTTAATACTCATTTCTTAGCTCACTGAAACGTATTAACCCTTTGTAGGGCAAAGTGTGTATTTTTACCATCAGGTTTTACGCAGATCAGATATTTCCGAATATAGCCGCGTATTACTGCTACTTTTTATTTATTTTATCCTGGAAACATATTTGAATGACAAGAAAGAAGATATACCTACCTATATGCAACGTCTTAATTGGGGGAGGCCTATGTCCAGTAGTGGACGTCTTTCGGCTGAAATGATGATGCAACGTTTTAAATTTCTAATCAAATATTTTTCTTATTAGAAAAAATAGTTAAAATTACTACCTAATTACTTTTTGTATAACGTTCCTAGATCCTTATGCCCTATAAAGGGTTAACTTGATCTATCTATCTCTCTACATATTGCTATTGCATACATAGTGATGTATGTAAGCCTACAAATGCGATCAGATAGTGTACCTACCTGTCTGCATCGAGCAATAACTCCAAGTCACGTGGAACACCCCTTTGATCCGTGTAATGGATGATTTGACTAACGCCGGCCATATCTATTCAAAGCTATATCTATGTATATTGTATGGTATGTACAAGATGGCTTGCACTATTGTGCAATCAAGAGTAGAATTGACCTACTACCTTATTAGATATTGTATACTATAAGTGCTCTACAAAAACCTAATTACAGTTATAACAATGTAGATGAATATAGGATAAATGTTTAAAAAGTATCCCAAATGAGGCAGAGTGCTCAACGACGACTTATGATTTTTATACTTGATCAAAAGAATATAAGGAAAAGTGTTAATTACAACACCATATAATACAGCTTTTGCTATTTATTACAGAATCATCTCCTTTTTAAGCTACGTTAATTCACACATTCTCTTTTTTTTTCCTTTTAAGCATAAAATCATCCGTTCGGATTTTAAACGTTAAAAATCAGATTATACCAGTTTTTCACGTTTATAGACGTCCTGATTGCGGTATCAGATTAATGTCCAATCGATACGTAGGTAATTGAGTCTATTTTCTGACTTTATTGCCATTATAAGGTACCCATAAGTTTGTCTCGGTTGTCTGCTCTTTGCACTATGCGTTTACAACTGGCGTCTTTTCGTTTTGTTTTTTTATTAAAACTTTTCTTTTGAAACAATAAGTAGTTTGATTTGAATTTTCATCCATTTATCTTCAGTGTTCCTAATTTGAATATTAGAATTTCATATTATATTGTTTTATGCCAGCTACCTTTGATGTCTGTTTCGATTTTAGCCTTCTGACTGCAGACTGACGCTACATTGGAAGAATATTTAAGGTTACATTTCAGCTCGTACGGATTGTTCATTTCAGTTCAGTAAGTTTCCGTGATACGTACATACATCTTCAAGGTTCGCAAGGCTCTGGGGGGGACTCCGGAAAATTGCAAACATAAAGTTTCTAATCGACGGATCTTTTATTCCCTAGCTTTCGAGATACAGCCCATTAGCTCTGTAATGGGGGATGTTCAAAATTTATTTTATCATCTCTTGGCACGTGATGTCTTTGTTTTAGTATGGGCAGACGTTCTGAGCAGACGGTTTATTTATTGACGTCATAATTCAAAGAAAAAATTACGGAATGTGATGTTGAAATTAAAATGTAATTACTAAACAACATTTGCAGGGCAGAGCAAGTTTGGTGGGAAATTCGTTTCAGTGGCCATCATGCACCCAAAATGGTACAAAGGTTGCGTAGCAACTTTTTGTTATTAATACTTTTGAATTAGAAAAAAAAGTTTTGAGAAATAACAAAAGATCACATATGACTTTTTATTTGGAAAATTAAAACAAATGAAGTAATAATATTTCTTAAATAAACCGAAATCCATTTAACAATTTTAGTTCCACGGAAAGACAAACAGGAATCGGATGACTTTAGCTCACAACTTCTGCCTTAGTCCAGCACAGTCGCTTACAAGAACAACAGTACCTACCAAAGTCTGCATGTAGCACATATATGCACATAAAGTCGAAAACAGTCATATCTTTCGTCGCACGCCTGCAAAGGAAACCAGGAGTCTCTCTCACAACTGCATCCTGACGATTTCTATTCAAACGCGGGGCTGCGGTACACTCGCGTGCAATTTATATGTCTCTCGCAGCGGGAGTCACTCATACATTACAGGCATTAGGAGAAGGACGACTGCGATAGTCAACAGGGAGCTAATATGCGCGTAAATAGAGAAAATGGTGGATTCTTAGATTTTTGAATTAGGAATTAGAAAGGATAGTGCTGGGACCGTTTCATTTATTTATTCAGAAACAATTTTCATTGTGTTTGAAATTATACAAATTAAACATTCTTATCTAAAAATAACAAAAAAAACTAATTAATAATAATAATAAACAATTCACATTATCCATTTCATTACATGCAACAATTAATATACATAATTAATAAAAAAAAAATACATTCATTACATTTACCTAATTTCATTATTACGAATTCATCAATTGAATAAAAACATTTCTTCAATAGGAAAGCCTTGAGCTGTTTTTTAAATGTGCTCGAGTAAACTGCAGTCTGTTAAATATCTGCACGGCTTGATACTGCGGACCATGTTTTATTATGTCCAACTTGGGTTGAATCTTGCTTATAAGATCCTTTCACCTCGTAGTTTCCCTAACCAGTCTTTGCTCCTCCGTCTCAAATTCGTGTAAGTATTTTTGTAAAGAAGTTAGAAGTACAAGAACGTAAACGTTGGCTGTTTTGACTGTGGAAAAGTTAAATATTCTGAAGTGTTGTGCATAAAATGTAATATAACGTTCAATTACATACATCATTATTTCGTAATACTTAATTTAAAAAAAAAGGAATAGAAAAAAGAGTGAAAAAATATATTGGTGTAGTACAAAAAAAGGAAGAGCACCTTATTGATATTTTCGAGCGATTCCGCTAACGAACTTTTAAAAGGATAACTTACTAACAATCTATTACTTTGGCGTATTCATTAGTGAGGGGGAGAAATCACTGCACTAATTTGATACGATCAGATTCAATATAATGACGTTTCGATGCAGAGTACACAATTTCAACTCTTAAATCTTTCGACAAAGACAAAACAAAAAACAAAGAACAATAGCAATCCCTTTTAAATGTAAATAGGCTAACTTAGTTACTTGACATTAACCGTCAAGGGTTGTGAAATATTAACGAAACACAATAAGAGCAAAGACAAACCAGTCTACTTACTAGTGTGTGAAATGAAAGCGACTACAAGAGTTGTGAAGTTGCGCTATAAATCCAGGCTATGTCTTGGCAAACATATTTACGAACATGCGACTACGCAAAAGAGACTTTACTCCGTTCTGATAAGGTTCATGAAGAATGTAAAGTTGATTTTGTCAGTGGGCACAGGCCCAAGGGAAAGTGTTGTCAAGGAACAAGGATAAGTAGGGATTGTCGCGAGGCTCTTCTGCGAGGAAATTACAACTAGTATAATACAAAGAGGCCCCAGCATTCGCGTTTCTATTCGGAAGTTTCCGCGGGCTTATGCGGTAATGTAGGTAGATCTAGTTAGTTTTGTGTGGTTGATAGGAAGGTACGTTTTGTTGAGGGTTCCGTTCGTGTACGGGGGCGGGATTGACTTTAAATTTAATTAATTAATGAGGTTTTTGGATGGTAAAATTTTAGGCTTTACCTGTTTGGGGCTGGCGGTTTTGCATATTTAGGAATAATATTTATGCTTTTCGCCTCACAAATGTGTTTGGCTCTTAGTTTCAAACTGAATGGGGGCTTAGGGACCCTAGTCTTGCGCATTGTGACTGCGGTGACCCAGAGAAATCTATGTCATACTTAATAACGTGTCCCTTGTGCCCGAACACCTGCACAAGAGATGACCTATTTGCCGCCACTGAAAACGCCATTAAAGTGGCCACGTTCTACTCCAAATATATATTTAAATTTGAACCAATGTGACGATAAGAAGAAGTTTATTATTATTTATTATTATTATTATCATTTTACGGGCGCGCGCGTGTGTGTCGGCGAACATTTTACGTGGCGCTTTCGGGTACATATGCTTCAACTTTGAGCAGAATTTTGGAATTTTAACGATCGAATATTTTTTTTAGTTTTGTAACTTAGCCAAAGGCACACACAATATTAAAATTTTGGTATTGGAGACACATATCATAGTCATTCACAATAAAAAGAAATAGCTTTTATGATGGTCATAGAGAAAAGTAAAAAAAAGGTAAGGTATAAGTAACTACCGGGTAAAATGGGGTGAATAGGAATGTAGGGGTGAAAAGGTACAAAAGTGGACAAGGATTTTAACATAGAAATAAGATAGCTTAGCTCATAAAGAGTTCAAAAATGTTCTACTATCATTTGGTAAATATTATAATGTCCTTGTGGGCAACAAACTATCTAATTTGAAATTTGAAATCCTTGCCCACTCTTGTCCTTATCACCCCTGCATTCTTATTCACCCCATTTTACGGTACTTAATTTAAATTTCACTTCAAAAAAATAAGTACATCAATGTCAATCATATTGTCACTAAAAAGTCCCTACACATTTCGCGCCATGCTTACAAACACTGGCAGCAGAAAAAAAAAATTGCAAACTCCCAATCGTATAAAAAGGCGGTAAACAATAAAAAGCTGAGGATTTCATTTGATAGACGTGAGACGATTATAAAGATTACCTCCCCGTTTATGGGCAAACGCTCCGCAAAATAAAACAGTTGAAACGGAATGGTTTTCAGAAAAAAAAAACATTAAAAATGTTCACGTTCCTGGTTTCTCTCGTATATTTTATGTAACATTCATTAATGAAAAGTGACCCTCGGTGAGTTTCTTTGGTGATCTAAGACCCATTCCAGTATGGCTGGTATTTGACTGATTTAAATTTTCTGAGTCAACAGCTGTTTATTAAAAAAAAATAGGTACCGTAAACTGCCCTAACTTGGCCCACAAGCCCTACTTTGCCTAGTTATTTATTGAGTAAACTATAATAGCTATGATTTCCGTACTTGGGGAGCTTGGAAAACTATGACAACGCTAACATTTGGTTTAGTTATAAAGTGTCAGTGCGTGTAAAAATCAGGTTAATGCCTTAGGCAAAGTAGGGCTTGTAGGCAAAGTTAGGGCATTTTACGGTACTAAATATCTAGACAATTAAACGACAGTTAGTAAATGAATGTCAGTAAACTAGTGTTAATTAGTGTTTTTTGTGTATGTAGGATAGTTTCTAGATATACTTTTGGTATCACAATGGTGCTGATTCTTTTGTTCACCAACTAAACTTAATTTTTCATTCACTCACATCTTTTTCTAATACTGAAAACTAGAAAGAGGTAGCAAGTATTTTAGAACTGTTAAATAAGTTTACGTATTCTTCGTATTTTTAGTCGGCACGTTCCGAGATCACGACTAAACTTGTAAGGAAAACTTGTACTTGTAGTATAGCCACTAGAATTAAAGAACATATAGCTGACGTCAAGAACAGACGCTCCACAAAGTCTGCAGTGTGTGAACATGCCCTAGACAAACTCAACCATTTTCTTCGATTTGATAAACCACAAGTTCTGGCGAAGGAAAACCGATATGTACCTAGAATGCTCCGTGAGGCTATTGAAATTAAAAAACATCCTAATTTTAATAGAGAAGATGGTTGGCAGCTACCACCTGTTTGGAACCCAGTCCTAAAAATAATCAAGTCCCAAACAGCACGCAACACTGTAAAAGATAATGATATTGTGAGTGATTACTGCGTGCATCGAAACGATTTTAATTAATAATATTGTACGGTAGATTAAAATATTTTTTTAGAAATATTTGTAACGACGCTTGTCATCTTAGTCTACCTGCGACCACGAAATGCTGCAAAGCTTTCGAAACGTCAGGGAAACCAATTTAAATAATATACGCGATTTAATCCGGTTAAACTTTGTTTTATTATATTGTAAGGAAAAATTAATTCCGACTAATTTGACAGCACAAAAATTGTTGCCAACCCTTATCCAATCTTTTACTAATAGCGATAGTTTAAAATAATTGACATCAATGTGTTGCAATCTATTTTAAGAAACGGACTGTAATCCACAGACTGTGCCACAGATGTTTATTTATTTTGATTATTTATTAATAAAAATATTAACTATTGTGAGGTTATGGCTATTCCTAGCAGTATCCTTTAGAATCATTCACTTTCCAATAGAATATAAAATATGGCTATTCAAACCTTTTTTTGAATATCAGCAAAACTAATATTCGACAAAAATATTACATCATCATCATATTCAGTCTCCACAACCCCATTGCTGGACATTATCATCATTCATCATTTCAGCCGAAAGACGTCCACTGCTGGACATAGGCCTCCACCAATTAAGGGGAGATATGCCATGACCACCACGCTTGGTAGGCGGGTTGGCGATCGCAGTTGGTTGGTTAAATACTCAGAGAACGCTGCTGCCCATCCTCTGGTGAATCTCTTAGTCGCCTTTTACGACACCCATGAGAAGAGATAAGGGTGGTGCAATTCTTAAAGTCCGGCAACACAGGGAACTGTTGGACATAGGCCTTCTATTTTGCTAGCCAATCACCCCGGTCTAGTGTCGGTACAAAATCTCACAGAGGCCGTTCTTCTTCTTCGTGTCGATGATTCGAGTTTACTATATCATTTTGGACCAAAATGTAGCCACGTCAACAGCACTATTAGTACCCTCGCATAGGTCTTTGATTGTGCAGGTGGAATTGCACAGTGAGCAGGTTAAGAGGTGAGGCATCGTCTGTGGATTGACTCCACAGTCAGATGTGACTCGTCTGTGTATCCCCATCTAACTAAATTTGACCTGCAGCGGCCCATCTGGCTTCGGAGTCGATTCAAGGATTTCCAGATGGGCCATGGTAGTTGGTAGCCTGCTGGGAGCTCTTCTGCAGGCTCAATGTAGTCAGCAGGGGGAGGGTGTTTTTGTTGCCACAGTTCCTCTCGTGCCTTATTAGGGCTGCTGCCTGTTAATTGTTGTAGAGGCCGTTTAACACCAGTTTAGCTCGTTTTGCCATCCTATACTATAAAAAAGTAGTTTTTGAGCGAATGACGTCGACGTCATGCTCAACCTCCTCCTACCTTTCCGTCCTCCTCCTCCCTCGATCCTTTACTGTGTTATGTTGTTCGATCCATTCAAACAAAACAACCTATAGGTCCCATTTTTTCACGAGGTCGTGGGTTCGATTCCCACAGGACACAAATATTTGTTAGATGACTAGAAATGTTTGTATTTGGCTGGGTGATCCATAGGTAAGTATTTAGAAAAAAAAAAAAAAAAAACCATTGTCTAATACCCATAGTACAAGCTCTGCTTAGTTTGGGACTAGATGGTACAGTCGACTGCATGACAGTGGTAACACTTCAATTCGAAAACCGCCCTTACTGCTTACGAAATAAAGATGCTGCTAATGTCAAAGTGTTACCACCGACGTGCGGTTGACCGTACTAAAACAAAGTTTAACCGGATTAAATCGCGTATATTATACCTTTATTACCTGCGACCACGAAATGCTGCAAAACTTTCGAAACGTCAGGAAAACCAATTTAAATAATATACGCGATTTAATCCGGTTAAACTTTGTTTTATTATAATGTGTAGTGATCGCGAAAACCTAAGAAATTATTAGATGGTACTATGTAAAAAATGTCCCAAAATAGTTACTATTATTTTTATTTAACATATTATAAATATATTTTGAAAAGCGAACCCCAATTTATAAAGTAACACAAAGTAACAGCGTAACTCCTTCCCTTTATCAAGTATTGATCTCCAAAATCCTCGAAAAGTTTGATTATTACACATTCAAAATTAAAACCCCCTTCATGTTTTAGTCAGAGATCAAGCTTAGTTGGCGTCTGGTAATCCGATTTCATTCACCAAGTAATGAGCACCATTAAACATACAGCTTAATAATTCCAAACGGGATTAAAACCATACTCTTTGCACCCAAAAAACAACTTTATGCTGTTGGTATACAGTTGAAACTTCTCTGGCGACGTACATCCAGATATCGGACTGCAAATGGAATAGAAAATTTATATTACCAAGCGAATTTCAAGTTTGAATCTCATTGATAAAGTCTAAATTGACTTGAGCGGTCCACCTCATGTACAATTCATTTTAGACCTGAAAAGATATTCCGAACCGGGTGCAGACGAAATATGAGGATTAAATTCCTGTACTGCACTTAACAAGACTAATTTATGCACGGATGCCTGCAACGTGGGGCATTCGACTTAACTAAACTAATTGAGAGGTAATGGTTGAACGTGGCAATATGTTTGTCTATTGTTGTACAAGTGCGTTGGGAATGTTTTTTTAAAATTTAAGTAGTGAAAATGCACATATGCACAGTAAATACTGATCTGGAGCCTTGCACATTATGTACCTGTTGAGTTTTTTTAAATAAAATTTTGTACTGTTGTTATTTTTCTTGTTGTGTAATAGGTATGTATATTTTATAATGAGGTTGGTTAAATAAATGGTTTAAATGGTAAATTAAATGCAGTGGCTGAGTTTTATTTTGTTTCTTTAAAGACGAATTAAAAGATTAATTTGTATAAAGACCGCCAAATAGTGATGCTTGCATTGCTGTGTTTCGGTCTGAAGGGTACGGGTGCAGGTGAAATTACAATCACATGAGACTTTCCATCTTCATGTCTCAGTTTGGCGAACCGACTTGCGGTGCCATTTAGGCAACATCCTAGGTGGTATTGAAGTTGTTATGGGCAAAGGTAACCGCTTAACATGGTGGGCCTTTAGCTCGTTTTGCCATCCTATACTATAAAAAAAAATGAATAAAATTTAGAATTACGAAAGAAGAAAATATTTTTTTGTAGTGATGACGGTCTTTAATTATACCTTACCACATTGTTACAGCCTCAAGTCTGTAACAATGTGGTAAGGTGGCCAAGCACACAATGTAGTCAATAAAATAAGCGGGAAGAAATTGTCAGTACGTGCGCTTGTATAGAAATAACAGCAGTGCATACTGGGCTTTAAAGATATAATTTAAAGGCTGGAAACAAAATCATGAACCGAAAAGGCAACCAGGCAGATTTATTGGCTATTTTTTTTCAAAAGCCGCGATTTTCTGTGTCTTTTTAGTAAATTACGTAATAAATTGTTTCAATACATTAATGGATGGAATTTTTCAGTGTCGTGTTAGGCATATTTGCATGTCGCGAGAGAATTACACAGGAGGCTTGCGAGGAAGCGTCGACGTGGCGTTAAATTTGCCTTCAGATGAAATAAGGACGCGTCGCACCTTATATATTTATTGTGTATTTTTTTAAATGTCTAGTGTCGCCAGTTGATTTGTGTTCGATAGTTCGAATTTCAAGTTTCAAAATGTGCAGCTGTGATTCGATAGTCTTGTAGGACCTGTTGGTAGTAGATATTATATGTATGAGGACGTAGGATAGCTGAAATGAAATTCCTTCGACTTCTCCACTCAACCTTTTTTAGACAGGATTACAGGAACAAATTACTATTACATTTTTTTTTTTTTTTTTTTTTTTTTTTTTTCCGCGTCTGGCAACCCTGCGATAAACATCTATTGTGACTGCTCCCGAAATAAATTCTTAAATCAGTGCAAAATCTATCCAAAACTCACAGAAACTGCTATAAACGCCGAAAGAAGTTTACCATATAAGTGAGTAAATGATTAAAAGTGAAGAAAACCAAGCAAGTAAGAAGATTGCAATTAATACAACTCATCGTCGAGGATATAAAAAAAAAACGACCGTGAAGTTAGCTACACAAAATGTGAGTAGTACTACCAACCTAATAACTAGAACTTTTAAGAACAAAAGAGACAAAGCTACCCTCGAGCTGTCAAACTGAAAGTGTCAAAACTGACATCTGACATCTGTCGAAAGAAGGTTGACATTCACGGCTGAGTTGCCACTAAGTAGAAAATAATAAAAGGGTTACAACTGCGGGAATTCTCCCCAAAAATATGGAAAATCAAATGGAAATGCTATTTAGCAAAATTAAAGAGCAAATGACAATACAAACTAGGGAGATAACTGAATCTGTAACTAAAAGTGTATTAGAGAGTATAAATGAGAAAATTGCTGTAGTTCTAGAAGAAAACAAAAACTTGAAAACAAAAATTGAAACCATGCAACAAAAAATTGAATCGATGGAGGATGAAAAGAGAATAAACAATATTATTTTCTTTGGCATAAGCGAAACGGAACAGAATAGCTCTCTTATCGAAGACATTACAACAATTATACAAAACGAAACCCAAATCAACGTCCAACCCTACGAAATAAATAAAGCACATAGGTTGGGGGTCAAAGGCAAAGAAACACGTCCCGTACTAGTCAGCTTCACATCAGCATGGAAGACAAACTTAGTTCTTAGAAATAAAAAGAAATTCAGCTCGGAAATATACATTAAAGAAGATTTTTCTAAGAAAGTGTTGGAGAAGAGAAAGGAACTAAAATCACAAATGCTGCAGGAAAGAGAAAAGGGTAGAATCGCCTATATGAAGAAAGACAAACTAATAGTAAGAGACCGGAGCGAGGACAATAAAGTTAAAAGAAAGAGAGATCAAGAAGAATCCCCTAACAGTTCACCAAACCAAACAACATCAGCACCAAATAAAATAAACAAAACAACAAGCATGTATAACTTCGTGACACGAGGCAGATCAACATCGCTTTCGGAGACAAAAAACTAACAGACGTCGGCATCCGGAAAACAAAAACAACAATACAAGAAAAACTGATAACGATAATCAACAAAAGTACCCCAAGACGGCCTGTCACCGCGGGGCAAAATGACTACAACCCTCTAACTCCGACACCTAGCGATCGGAAATCATCCATCCAGAAAAGCTTAAATAACTTTTTATACATAGCAACGTTTAACTGTCGAACTCTAATGTCAGATGATAGCCTCATCGAACTGACAGCAGCTTTAGATACTATAAAATGGTCCATAATAGGGTTAAGCGAAGTACGACGAATAGGAGAACAAATAGAAGAACACGACCACTACATAATGTACTACAAGGGTGAGACCCCAGGAAAATTTGGAGTTGGTTATTTAATAAAGAAAGAATTGAAAAACAACATTGAGGAAATCATTGGCATCTCCGAACGAATCGCAATCCTAAACCTAGAAATTCCACCATTCAAAGAAAAATGGTCTATACTACAGGTATATTCGCCTACAGAACAATCTAGCAAGCAAGAAATAGAAGCCTTCTACTCGCAATTAAACGAAAGCATAAAGAACCATACTCACAGGAATTTAATTGTAATGGGAGACTTTAATGCACAACTAGGACAAAGAAGAGACGGAGAAGATATAATACTCGGTCCGTACAGCACAGGAAAGAGAACTAGAAATGGAGAAAATCTTATAAACATCGCATATGAGCACAACATGAAAATCGTCAATAGCTTGTTCAAGAAACGACAGGAACGAAAATGGACATGGATATCTCCAGACGGACGGAACAAAAATGAAATTGATTTTATTCTGACAAATAGGAGCAGACTCTTTGAAGACTGTAGCGTGATAAGTAATTTGAATTTCAATAGCGATCATAGAATGATACGAGCTAAATTAAAACTCGGAAAATATAAACAACCAAGACCATTTCCTAAAAATAAAAAGTATAACATTACACATCTAGAGACTACAAAAGAAGAAATCAACAAAAATATTCAAGAAATAACTTCGTCGGCAGAAGGAACAGATACGCAACAAAAATATAACACCTTACAGGATATTCTATCCTCTTCAATAAGCAAGAGCAACAGACCAATAGCAAAAAATAATACACTTTCCGAAACTACCAAAGAACTACTTAATAAAAGAGCGATACTGATAAACACCGCTAAAAAAACAAGAGAAACTAGGAAAGAAATTGCAAACTTAAGTAAAAACATAAGGATTCAAATGAGAAAAGACCGACACCAGAACAGAATAGAAAATTTTGAAAAACATATAGTGAAAAATGGAGGCATAAAAAAGGCAACAAAAAATCTTTCTAACGGAAAATACTGGATACCAAACCTAAAAGATAAACTTGGAAATGAAAAAACAAGAAGAACTGAAATAATTAACGCCGCAACGGACTTCTATCGAGACTTGTATGATAAGAAAACGATATCACCGGAAACCCCACTAGATGACAACGTCAAGGTACCAGAAATTATGGAACGAGAAGTCGAACGAGCAATAGACACCCAAAAAAGGGAGAAAGCGCCTGGCCCAGACGGAATCTCTAATGAACTTTTAATCAGTTTGAAAGAAATAATCACACCAATTTTAACGAAAGTTTTTAACGATATCCTAATTACCGAAACAATACCAAGCCAGTGGACGATCTCAACCATAACTCTCATTCACAAAAAAGGTGACACAAACGAGATGAACAATTACAGACCGATCAGCCTGATGTCCAACATCTATAAAGTTTTTGCCAAAATAATACTTAATCGAATAACCAAGATACTCGATGAAAATCAAACTAAGGAACAAGCAGGTTTTAGAAGCAATTTTTCGGTTCTAGATAACATCCATGTCGTTAAACAAGTTTTTGAGAAAGGCAAAGAATATAACATACCCTTCTATTGCTGCTTCGTGGACTATTGCAAAGCATTTGACTCCTTGGAACACGAAAAAATATGGAAAGCACTAAAAAATCAAGGGGTTGACAGCAAGTACATCAAAATTATTAAAAACATATATGCTAATAGTACAGCGAAGGTGAAACTTGAACGAGAAGGGCAAGCAATACCAATACGAAGAGGAGTGCGCCAAGGTGACCCCTTATCACCAAAGTTATTCACTGCAGTTCTGGAAGAGATTTTTCATCAACTCGACTGGGAACAATATGGTCTTAACATCAATGGGGAAAAACTCACACACCTCCGGTTTGCCGATGATTTGATAATCTTCGCACCAACGTCAAGAGAGCTCCAGCAGATGCTGGGAGACTTGGAAAGAGAAAGCAAACTTGTTGGTTTAACGATGAATGCCCACAAAACAAAAGCTATGACAAATAGTATAGAAGAAGCCATCCTAGTAGACAACAACACCATAAACTACGTTCAAGAATATGAATACCTAGGCCAAATAATTTCCCCTAACGATTTAACAACAAAGGAAATAGAAAAACGGATAGGAAATGCATGGAAGAGGTATTGGTCTTGCAAGGAAATTATGAAAAACAAAGAAACTAAAATTATAATAAAAAGAAAACTATACGACACTTGTGTGCTACCAATTCTCACATATGGTTGCCAAACGTGGGCTCTTACTAAAGTACATGCTGCAAAATTAGAAACTTGTCAGCATGCTATGGAAAGGAGTATGCTGGGGAAAAGGAAAAGTGACAGAATCAGGAACACAGAGATAAGAAAAATAACTAAAATAAAAGACGTCACGATAAAAATTAAGAAACTAAAATGGAAATGGGCAGGACATACGGTAAGAGGACACGATAAATGGAGTAAGACCTTGATGTCGTGGTACCCAAGAGACAGAAAAAGGAAGCGGGGACGACAATTTAGAAGATGGGAGGATGAAATCATAAGGGTGGCGGGAAGAATTTGGACTAGGACGGCACAGGACAGGAAAAAATGGAGGGAGTTAGAGGAGGCCTTCGTCACTGGACGAACGGACTCGAAATTATTGGTTTAAGCAGTATAATAGATTAAGCGAAATTTTGTAAATGTCCGAAATAAAGGCTTTTATTATTATTACAGGAACAAATTACTATTACATGAGCAAACTCTAGAACAGATAATTTTACAAATTGTTCTCGCGATACAAGCTAGAAAAACAAAATTTTCTCCCGTTTGTTCGGAAATTGGTTCATTATTCAAAAAAATAGAATACTACAATCGGCTCTTTTCCGTACGCAACGAAATAACAGGCCAGTAATATCCAAAACGACAATAATAGAAATTGCTGGACAGTTTTTATTTTTTAAATTATGCTGCCGAGGTTTTTAAGTTCACATTTACATAAATTAGGTGTTTTTACGTATAAACATTTATCATTCTATAGGCTGAATACGCATTTTTTTTTTCAAAACTTTGAAAATAGAACAAGAACCGCGCGTGAACGAATTGGTTCGATGAAAATTAGATAGTGTTGAATTAATTTGTGTATTGTGTCCTCGCAAATAAGAGAAAAGTACTATACAAGTCTCGGCCGTAATATAAATTAACGGCCTCGTTTAGTTAAAAGGACTCGGCTCGCGCCTCGTCCTTTTAAAATCACTTGGGAAGTTCCAATATTACTCGCCCGTAAATTGCTTCATTTCAGGCCTCGACAGTAATGTACTATTGTTAAATGACATATTCTTTCGGACCTCTTGACGACTTTATTATTGTCGCAGTCGCAGGTTCGAATCGTGCTCGTGAGCGATTTTTTCTTTGCACAATTTAAATCGTTAGATTTCGCCTCGCATGCGTAAATGCGTTAAAAAAAAAAAATGACTTTATTATTATTCGAAAAGCGAGCACAAGCGAGCACAGGCGAGCACGCCATTTTCTTTTTAGGACACGTCGTCCACAGAGTTTACAAACTCGGAAGAAGGTCGTATGACGCTATAGTCTTTTTAGCATCACTTCAGTACAAAATCTTACTATAGTAACAACATTATAAATGTGAATATAGAGCTGCTGTATTGGGAAACTCGCTCGCGATCGCAAACATGTTGTAATCAATATTTATTGCTTATTATGTTTGACAATCCGTCTTATCCGCAACTATGCACGACGCAATGAATATTGCTGTAATTCCAAAGTAAAGTTATTGTCATTTTGAGAGCGTTGCAAAAATCCCATACCAAAGATAATATAATCATTACGCCCCATACGGATTAGAAATTCGGTACAAAGATAGACACAGATAGACTTTGACGACCTTTGTGGTCTAGTGGTTCGAGTGTCGGACTGCTGATCACGAGGTCGTGGGTTCGATTCCCACAGGATAAAAATATTTGTGTGATTTACATGAGTGTTTGTGTTGGTCTGGGTGTTTCTTATGTATTATAAGTATGTATTTACAAAAAAAAAGTATTATATCCAGTGACTAGTACCCATAGCACAAGCTCTGCTTAGTTTGGGAATAGATGGTGATGCGTAAAATGTCCCAAAAATATTAAATATATTATAGCCTAAAAGCTGGAGAAGGACGCTACTTTTTATTAACAGATATAATTTTGCATTACAAAAGACGAGGAAATTATCAAAATTCTTCTTTAAATTTGTGAGTGAATAGTAGAAGTTTCTTTGTGTATAGGTATGAACGCAACACAGAAACGCAACGTACAAAATGCAGAAGTTGAACTATTGAAGTATTGAAATACTTTCAATGGCAAAATAACAAAAACTATTTTTAGAGACGTTAGAATAGTTTTATTATTGATTACTGGTTCCTAAAGAATCAATCAAATCATTATGAATAAAATAATTCCAAGTAAATAATTTGAAATTGAGATAATAATATCTGAACGCGTAAAGTGGAAACAATGGAATGATTATATTTTTATTGCGGGGTTTAAAAAATATTTGAAATGCTGAAAGGTAAAACGACTCCAAATTCTTAAAAATCTTGTTTTTTTTTGTACAAATCAAAGTATGGATCTCGCCACGATTCTTTGTGTGCCGGTTGTTTTGTTCATGCAAATGCATTGCATAACGTCTATATCTATTGTTCACATATGCACCAAGAACCCCTACTTTAAAGGTTACTCTCACATTCGATTATAATACCTAAAGCAAGAACGAAAGATACCGTTTCAAGCTGAACTTACACACAAAAGAAAATCAGTGAACGATACCTAAAAATCCATTCTTTGACAAAGCTCAGGTGAAAACACGACACGAGAGGAACTCAGAAAATCAAAAAGAAAATGCTTTCCGTTCTGAGAAAGCATTGAAACCAGGATTCCAAACAAACGGCTAGATCGAGTCGCCAACGATCGTAACCAATCCTATTCTGACGTAGTAAAATCTCCATCTTTGAATATCTAAAATGCGGGAAAATTGCAAATGGAAACAATAAATAATTTGAATGTTGCGGTTTTTATTATAAAAGCACGCTTCAAAAGATTGTGAAAGCTTTCACGGCAATAAGTCTTAGCACAAAAGGCGATTATGCTTGTTCGCACGCTTTTAAGCGTTAAATAATAATAGGGGAAAATCTTTAACTTTTTAAGTAGCCATTTTTGTTCGACCGCGATTGGTGGAAACGGTATATTTTAACATCAATTTATAATTTTTAGAAATCATAAAAGCCAATATTTATGGAGTGTCCATTAAAGTTGAAAGAAGGATTATTATGATTGTCTGTTGTATTTTATTTGCTGAAAATAGAGAGAGAAAATAATAAAACAAGTATATGTACATATATGTATCACTAATTTAGAACTTCTTAGAAATATTACAATAAACTGCTGTTATAAGAAATTTAAACTAAAGGATTCTTTTTAACATCAATTTTATAAAAGAGTTGAGTTTTTTTAGGAGAAAATCTACTCAAATTGTTTACTAACTAATTTATTTATAAAGTCTTTGTACCTCATAAGTTGGCCACAATCTTTGAGAGTATATGACATAATTATGCATTTTGCAATACGTTACATGCCGAGTTTAGATGTAATTAAAGAAATTTTCTTTTTCTTTTTATTAGGTTAGTTTTATTTTTACATGCCAGTGTTTTACTTTGTTAGAGCCATTTGTTTTGATTACAAACTTTTTGCTGAGTTTTAAACGTTTAATATCTACTTATTATGCACGTGGATATTAACTTTGTTATCTGTATATTTTAATAATTATAGTTAACCTGAAAACATCAAGACAAATTAAAATTCGCCTCGCTAATCTAACGTACGAAACTCCATGACAATGTTAATACCATTGGAAGCCATTTTAGGGGCCGCTTTAAGATGTTTACTTTCATACGAACGAGCAAAAGATCCCGCCATTGTTTGCTCGGATGAATTTTCATTTATTTGCGTAAACCGTGTTCCCTCATGCTGTTTCCTTTTATTTCCGGCTGTTGTTTGACGATACTGCCATTCTGCTGAATTATTGACCATCTCCAGCTATGATATAACCATTTGTAATGTGTTTCATACAGTACAGTTGGTATTGTAATAATTTACTTTGTCCCACTTTCGAAATAACGTTCGGAACAATAATAAAAACCCGTTGTATTTTGTCACCAACTTTTTTTGTGTGCTTTTGTTGAATTTATTTGATGAAAATGAAAATTTATTTATGCAATATGCTTTTTGTACAATTTCTCCTGTATGAGCAACGATGTCTATCTATATTTCGTTGTATATGAGGAGATTTTTTTTACATGAGATTTAAACTGTTATCTATACAGATTATTCTTTTGTGTATTCAGCCTACACAAAACAAAATTCTGTGGTATGGATTTTCTGGTCAGCAATAGTGATAATAATAGGTATTCTACCAGAACTAAGTGAAATCAACTTTTCAAATAACAAGACGTCTTTGCAAGGAGTAGGTACATTACCGAAGCGCGACAGTACCAAGTGTGAATATCACTGGTGCCACAAAACTGCAGCGCGAACTACGGAAGATCGAATACACGCTGTTTCAAAGAACTGTAGCTCGACTCCGCTCAAGTACAAATCACGCTGTGCAACACAAGATCTGTGGTGTGGTGTAGATCTTGTGTCGCACTAGCGTGGTTCACATTTGATGAGCTACAGTTCTTCGAAACAGCATGCGTTCGTTCTTCCGTAGTTCGAATCAGCGTGCATCCGATCTTCCGTGGTTTGCACTTGGTACTATCGCACTTCTATAATGCGGAACCTTTGAGATAACATTTTTGTGATTTCACAGAAACGTTATAAAATCGGATAGAAGTTACTATAGCGTTACAGGTGTAACCAATGTCTGCTTATCAGGGGCAAAGTGGAATGTTGTAAATAAAAGCCACATAGACTTTGGACACTTTAACACATATCAATTACAGTATAACAATTTGACTCATATCGCAAGTTTTGATAATCAAGGATTTCAACAATTCAAGGAAAAGTTATGATATGTACCGCGCAGATGGTTAGGCTCCGTAAAGATTGGCCGCTGTGACCGAAATTCGGCCTCGAGGACATCATTTTAGGTCAGACCACAGAAATCTAAATATTGTCTTATTATTTAGATTACTGAGTGTCAGACTACTTTCAATTCTTTCAAAGATCGTAGGCAGTAACTTTCAAAATAAGACTCGTAGCGTACAGGGCACTGTTAAATGCACAGGGCATAGATTCACTCAAAGCAACAAAATTACCAAACTAAAAATGTTTGTAAAATGTACTAAAATAACAACATTAACTGACCATGATTGAGATAAGGATTGAAACTTTGAAAAGCTTATACAAACTCAATCATACTAAAAGGTTGTGTCAATAAGAATACCAAACAGCTAATTTGAGATAGCCACTCAATCCGTATCGAAAGTTATTGTTCAATATTTAAATTCTAAAATACCGAAGGGGTTATTATATTTATTTGCATAACAGATATTATATGAAATGGCGTGGATGTGTTCATTTCAGAGATTAAATTCCAGTCGAGTCTGTGTGCCGACGATAACGGGGTATTAATACTGAAAACATTCAAATATTGGTGTTAATTTCGAAATGTTTTGCTATTTGAAGATATTGGGAATTGCGAATGAATCGCTGAATAAGGTTATAAGTCGTTTCTATTTATCAAGCAGGCAAGCAAGCAAGTTCAAATCCTGCTCGTGAGCAATTTTTTCTATCCACAATTTAAATCGTTAAAAATTACCTACTTATTTTTGAAGTGACTTACTAGAAATAAAATGACCTAAATTGAAAATTTAGGAAAACTAAAAGCCTTTTCAGAACAAAACATCAGTACTCTGAATAAACTACACATACAAAAGTGTAGTAATATTTTCTTTTGAAACGAACATTGAACGGAAGCCATAGATCTGCATCGAGTAGACACTGTACAAAGCTGGGGGCTGACAACAGTTCCATTTAGCTATTGTTGGAGTTGCAACAATGACAATGTACGGATGACCTATTTGTGGTCGGTTGCAATATTGAGAGCCATCTGAGCGAAAGTTTTGAATATCACGGCTTTTTAACTGTATGTACTTAATTTTAATTCTGTTTTCAAACTATTGCAATGACAGCCTAGCGACTGCGGACAGGCATGTCTGAAAAGGCCCTTAGTGCATATGAAAACGGTTTTTAGTAGTAAAATAATACATACAACCATGGACGAGAAAAAAAAGAACTCTGCGCCACGTATTACAAAAGTGAAGCACCCTACCGAACTATGTGTGCGTACTTTGAGAAACGAAAAGCCGCGAAATGGCAGTTGATCAGCGCACTACGATGGAGCCGGGTCGGCTTACTAAGGGTGCTTCACTTTCGTTGTATGTGGCGTGCAGGCCTTTTTTTTCCTCATCCGTGCTTAAAACTAAGTATGATTATAACACGCATGGTGTTTCTACGAGCAGCTTGAAGAAAACCAAACGACACAGCTTCAAAGTAATTAAGCCATACTTCACATTACTTACTGAATGAAACATTATAACAAATCATTATAATTATAAAAACGATTCATCCCAGTACAGTTTCTAGAGCCAACATAATGAACCTACGTACCTAAATTAAATGATCGGTAATCAGTTATAACGATGTGCCTTGTTAAATTTAACATTAATTAATGGTTAATTTAATCATGGGCGAATAAGTAATATTGGTCTATGGTAATATACAGTGAAGCGAGAAGATTTTATTAAATTAATATCCTTTTGTTAATTTATAAAATAAGTAGCAAGTTTTCCAGATTTCTATTAGAAAAGTAAATATTAAAACATTCCACTCTTAAGCCGTGGAAGACAAAGGCGCACCAGACTTCAAACATTTTATACTCTCGATAATAAACTAACTCAACAAACTTCTGTATTACGCGAACGAAACTTACACCTTAAACATACTCCTAGAATGTTTCTAACTTGAGTCTAGAATGTTTCAAACTAAACAAACATTGAGGCTTTATCTCTTCTATATGCGGAGTGAAGTAATTAGTTCCGAAGATCATTAAATTTGCATGACAGTGCTATTTCCTTAGGGCAGACGGTTCGTTCGGCAACGTTCGGCTGTGTTCGGACATTCAGATGCACCCTTCGGCAATAAAGATAGGCTCAACTATAGTTACTGCGGTCTGGGTATAAATGTGAATGAATATTCAAGTGTTGTTTTTAAATTCTAAGTGCTGGTGTTGATGGTAATGATCGTTTGTGTTTTGTTTTTATTTTTTGTGCGTTTTTTGTGTGTTGCGCTGTGGTTTTTGTGGAGTTTGTAAGTGCTAAGGAAAATCCTTTAAAATTACGAGTATTAAGTATCGTATACATACACCCTTATTAGGGCTATGGGGACCTAAAATCGAAGAGCCGGTCGCAAGTGGTTAAAAATCCAGTTTAAAAAAAAATCACAGGTCTTTGGCAGAGAATAAAACTTTACTTATTACGTTTTAATCATGTTTTAATAGCTATTTTTGATTACTTAACTTGGATAACTTATACTTTTGGTTACAGCAACAGCTTTTAAAAAGTTTTTTTTGCACAGTTTTTTTTTCAAAGTTATATTGCGTCATTAATATATAGGTAGGTGTTAACGAAAGGCGATGCAAAAAAAAAAGGTCTCTAATGAAATCCGGGCGTCGTCCGATCTAAGCTCTTAAAACCCGATCAAGACCTAATTTTCGACGAAGATGCACGACCACCACCAAAACCAGGCGCTCCATCGTCGCGAGCGCAGCGCTACGCGACGCGCTGTGGCCTCTAAGTCCACAGTTTGGTGCGCGACGCCGCAGCGCAACCAGCTCATGATTAAGGGCTCCGTTCAAGCTTGAAACTGGTCGGGTACAACCGATGGAATAACGTGAGTGAAAACGTTTATATTAATAATTATGACCTAATTTATCCGGTCAGATGGTAACCCTAACCCTATCAAAATACAGGTGGTTGTATGAATACAACAGGCAACAATTGTCGAGTTCAGAAAGTCATTCAAACACGTCACGTCGTTTCAAATATTTATGTGTGGGGTATAATCGCGGCGTTTGTATCGGAAATCCATAATTACGGAAAAAGAACACATCCATACAAAATTAATATTCAAAAAGCTTGCGTCGATAACGACCCTCGATGCGTGATCGCGATAAAATTTCAAATTCCATTGTTTATCCGGGAAAAATTTGGGTCATAAAGTGGGAGTTAACGCTCCCTAAACCCCAATCACAATTTTCGAAAGATACATAACATATTTCACCGGCCCTTTCTTGTGGAGGATTCTTTTTTTAAATATACAACATGGCGGTTAAAAAGGTTCGCTATAAATCGCGCGGGCATATGTGAGGCATGCTCAGGGCACATAACGCGTTTACTGCTCTTTAGGCGCTTTTTGATTGTGTCTAGGGTAATTTTATGGTGGTTGAGAATTTTTATTCTTGCCGTATCTTTAAGATTTGCGGTTAGCTTATAAATGACTGGCGCTGAGTTTGAATTCAGGATCTAATGTGGGCATGGGCTATAGATGCAGGAAAAGGCAAAAATTCTATTACAAGGACTTACTTGGACAGAAACGATTCAACGTGAGCGTGATTTCAAGGACAAACAACGAACATACATCCATACTTTCGCATTGATTAATTTGATAAGATTAATATCACTTACACTTCGTATTATCGCATATCATTTTCCACTTCTAAAGCTCAAACTGTCAACAACGCATAACTCCTAATAACAAACAACTATCGTATCGATAATTAATTAGGCCTAATAATTATCGGCCTTTGTTCTGTTACAAACACAATACGTCCTCAATCGAATCGGTATATAGGTCGCCCAGCATATCGTGCCGGGTCTACATTAGCGTGTCATTCCACTAACATTTTTTACAGAATGCCTGTCGCACGGTTGCATGCGAAATCGGTTTGATTCCACGAAGATATTTTGCCATACATGTCTGGTTAGATACAGGTTGTTGTTGTTAAAGTAAATAATGTAATATGTTGTTGTTGGTGAATAAGACATTGTTGCCGTTTGGCAAGATAATATCGAAACGGTAAACAATGGTTTAAAAAAACATAAAATAAATAAAATTAGAAAAAAAAAACTTTATTTTATAATTTTTAACGCATTTACGCGCCTTCCAGTACGCGGTCGCCACTCCAGAACTTTACTGCCCCATCGGCCATCCGTTCTGCGAGCAATGTGCCCCGCCCACTGCCACTTAAGTTTGGCAATTCTTCGGGCTATGTCGGTTACTTTCGTTCTCCTGCGAATCTCCTCATTTCTGATTCGATCACGCAGGGACACTCCGAGCATAGCCCTCTCCATTGCCCTTTGAGTGACTTTGAGCCTTCTTATTAGGCCCCACAAGGTGGACCGACGACCTGGTGAAGGTCGCGGGAATCCGCTGGATGCGGAAAGCACAGGACCGGTCGTTGTGGCGATGCTTGGGGGAGGCCTATGTCCAGCAGTGGACGTCTTTCGGCTGAAATGATGATGATGAACGCATTTACGCATGCGAAGCGAAATCTAAAGATATAAATTTTGGAAAGAAAAAATCACTCACGAGCGGGATCGAACCTGATTTAGCAACTAAGCTACCGTGAACACTGCTCGTCACCCAAAGACGTAAGTGGAAATTAAATTAGATACCACGAACAGTGTTCACGGCAGCTTAGTGGCTAAAGCACTGGCGTACTGAGCCAGGAGTCGCATGTTCGAATCCTACTCGTGAGCGATTCTTTCTTCCCATAATTTATATCTTTAAAATGAACTTTATTACTATAAAAAAATATAAATAGCTTTTTCTAAATCGCAAGCACAATCGTATTGATCTCTGTGAACCAGTAGAACAGTAGCTTCACGATCATACATATCCACTTCACGTAAGGCTAATATTTATCTAGATTGTTCATTAATGTTCACGGTGGCGCCGCGCCGCAGCGGTGGGTATTTATAATTTTCACGTAAATACGGAGACTAGACGATGCATCGATTTTGGCGGTTGACAAATCGACGATAATTGCAGATAGAAGAAAGAAAGTAACGAAATAGTACCCACCATTTCGGTCATCAATCATCATCAACTCAGCCTATCGCAGTCCACTGCTGGACATAGGCCTCTCCCAAGTTGCGCCACAACACTCGGTCCTCTGCCTTCCGCATCCAGTCCCCCCCAGCCACGTTCTTCAGGTCGTCGGTCCACCTGGCGGGGGAGTGCCCTACGCTGCGTTTGCCGCGTTGCGGTCTCCACTCAAGGACTCGTCTGCTCCAGCGGCCATCGGTCCTTCGACAGATATGGCCAGCCCACTGATCCTACAAGCTATGTCGGTCACACCGGTTCTTTTTATTTTATCCTTCAAAGAAACTCCAAGCATAGCTCGCTGAGCGACTTTGAATTTGTGTACTAGCCCAACTGTCAGTGTCCACATCTCGGCACCGTAAGTCATGACATGCAGGACGCACTGGTGGAAGACCTTTGTCTTCAAACTTTGCGGTATAGGTGACGAGAAGACTCGGCGAAGTTTGCCAAATGCTGCCCAGCCCAAACGGATCCTTCTGTCGGCTTCTTTCTCGAAGTTGTGCCTACCATTTCGTTACTTAGTAGGTATCGACAGTTTACAAGTGTTTTTTTAATCAAAATGTTTTTAATATCAAAGAGGAATGCACTTCTGAATTCTCAAGATCTATCTATTATGACTGTTTTTTCAGGCAATATTGTTGCCTGAATTACCCATCAAAAAATTTACTGACAGATTTTTTTTACTGACAACTAGGTACCTACTTAAAGGGCTCGTGGCTAAGTAGCAAGCGTGTGGATTGTACGATCTGCAAGGTTAAGCTGCACTAGCCGCGGTCAGTCTGTGGATGGCTGACCGTTTCGTTACACATCGAGACCCCTTCGTGCCTCGGAGAGCACGTAAAGCTGTCGGTCCTGCGCCTGATCTCTCTCCGGTCGTGTCGAATAGCCGTCCCATCAGGGCCCCAAGTCTGCTAATTACACTAAAAAACCAACCATCGCCATTCCACCGACACCCTACTGACACTCATAAACAACTGTGGCAAAATGGGTATTCTGCTAAAACTTAAATCTCGTCGGAATGGCAATAGAATGGTAATGTCAAATCGATGTTGCCAATTAAAATCTACCATTAGTTGTATTGTTTTTTATCAACCTTTTTTTTAGTTTTTATCAATGAAATATTTAAATTAAGGATTTTATTGATATTACTTACCTCTTAAGGGGTCTCGTTGTGGCGCAACTTGGGAGAGGCCTATGTCCAGCAGTGGACTGCGATAGGCTGAGTTGATTGATTGAAGGGGTCATTATACTCATCCGTATGAACAACTTTTACATTTACGTTTTTAGCGTACTACGCGGCAATACTATCGACATACGTGTTATTGAAAACCTCTTAAGGGGTCATTATACTCATCCGTATGAGCAACTTTTGGTACTTTTACGTTTACGTTTTGAGCGTACTACAAGGCAATACTATCGACATACAACGTGTTATTGCAAATCTCTTAAGGGGTCATTATACTCATCCGTATGCACAACTTTTACGTTTACGTTTTGAGCGTGCAACGCGGTAATGCTATCGACATACGACGTGTTATTGAAAACCTCTTAAGGGGTCATTATACTCATCCGTATGAGCAACTTTTGGTACTTTTATTTACGTTTACGTTTTGAGCGTACTACGAGGCAATACTATCGACATACAACGTGTTATTGAAAATCTCTTAAGGGGTCATTATACACATCCGTATGCACAACTTTTACGTTTACGTTTTGAGCGTGCAACGCGGTAATGCTATCGACATACGACGTGTTAATGAAACCTCTTAAGGGGTCATTATACTCATCCGTATGAACAACTTTTACGTTTACGTTTTTAGCGTAGGTACTACCCGGCAATACTATAGACATAAAACGTGTTCTTGAAAATGGCTTTAGGGGTCATTGTACTCATTTGTATGAACAACTTTTACTAAGGGACCAATCCTGAAATCGCAAAAAAAAAAATGAATATATAATAAACGACCCCTTAAAGGGTCATTGTACACATTCGATGTATGAAAAACATTTATTATGGGACCAAAGCTAAAATCACCAAAAAAAATTTATTAAAAAAAATATGATGGCAAAAAAATCATCGTAAGACGATTGTGGGAAACGTCAAATAACAGCAGAATAGCAAATAGTCCAATGGCAGTTGAATTGTAGTCAATGGCAGTTCAGTGGAAAGTCATTGGAAAGCTATTGGTCTCAAAATAACTAGTAGAATACCAAATGGCTAAAACTATTCCACCGACACTCTACCGACACCCAACTGAAGCGTTTGTCAATTAGCAGACTCGGGGCCCAGATTATGAGAGTTAGGGAATAGAGAGTGCACCTGTGTTTGCGCACACACTTGTGCACTATAATATGTCCCGCGCAGATGGCTAGTCTCCATTGAGATTGGCCGCCGTGACCGAGATTCGGCCGGGAGGACATTATTATAATAATAATTACCTGCTTAAAAAGCTCACGCTGTAGAACCTTACGTAAGACCATGGCCTACTTCCGATTACGTTGCGTGCCTCAAAATATGGAACTAAGACAATCCGATTCCAAGTCAATTTGTTTTTTCACCTCGTATTGACGACAAACGAATTTGAACAAGGTAATTTGGAAGCTTCGCTTTATATTTTGTTATCGATCTCTTATTGGCAACCATTTGCAATTTATTGTGGTTATGATATCTGGCAGTGAATTTGAATTATCTACTTATTGGCTTTATTAATCTTTTGAATAAGGAATTTATTATGATAAATATTGCGTACTTGGGGTTGACACTGAAAATCAGCGCTGTGTTGTGACTCACGTTACAACACAGCATCATGCTGAGTGTCAACCTCTTTGCCGCAGCTACGACATGCAAAGTTGGTCTTGGTATGATATTACAACTACGTACGTATCTGTACTGTAACTCCTAAAATGTACCATGAAATGAAGTTATTTTTCATGTGTACCTACCGCATGTCGTCTTGTTGTGGCAATAAATCATTTTTCTTTCTTTTTATTTCTTTCTTTCTTCTTTACTTCGTAGTTAGCTATTGTTTTTACAACGCTTTTATTGGCTTGTATGATATAAAAAAAAAGCTACGCAGTTCATGCTTGATAAATGAGCACTTTTTTTTCTGTAAGTCCACTCCCATCCTTAGACACAATTATCAGAATGAAACCCGTATTACAGAATGAAACTTAAAACCAGTCTTGAATTGAGCTTTGATTTTAGAATATTCCTCAAGCATAGATTCATTGATCACAGTTCAGCTGAGTTTAGCTTTATTCTGCAGTCACCTGTTTAAGTAGAGATTTTATCTGTAATAACTCAAGTGTGGTCGAGACCACGCTTGAGTACAGATTTCTTTACTATTTCAGGTCATATTCGTATGTTAGGTTGTTGAATTGAAGTTTATAATTACCGTATTGGAATAAGACCGATGCTCAACTAACGATTCTTCAGGTGATTGAAGATCAAACTGTACTTGAGGATCATTCTATGATATATAATCAAAGGGATTAATTTAACTCAAAAAATCCTACTAACTTAACATAACATAACATAATCAGCCCATTACTGTCCCACTGCTGGGCACGGGCCTCTTCTCAGTATGAGAAGGTTAAGACCTTAGTCCACCACGCTGACCTAGTGCGGGTTGGTAGACTACACACACCATCGAGAACTGTATAATACTGCTGTGTAACTGTGTACTCTACTAACTTATAAACGCGAAAGTTATGGATGTTTGTTTATCCTTTAAAATATAACGCTGAAACAGCCGAATGGATTAAGATAAAATTTGGCACATAGATAGGTCATAACGCAGTTTAACATGTAGGCTACCTACTTTTTATCCTGGGAAGATTATTTACCTTCTCAGGATAAAGATTCCAGAGAGACGCCGGGAGAGAGAGATATCTTTCCAACTGACCGAATTATACGTGGGCGAAGCTACGAGCATAAATAAATAAATAGAATAAATAATGTTTATTAGAAACCAAATATGTTACAAAACAATGGAGCTCTGTCTCCTGAACTAGGTATACGGTGACCTGTATCTCAAGAAACAGTGCCTTCCCTAATACTAAGCTCTAAGTTTTATATTCGGTAAGAAGTACATTGCTTTTCATTGTTACTTATTAATTGTTATTAGAATAACATAATAGCATATTCTAGAATTTCATAATTTTTCAGGGTTACAATATTATCTAACTGAATTTTCACTTTAAGCGAAACAAACCCAATGACTTAATTGGTATTAATCAAAACTCAAAACGCACAACGCAATTCGATGTTCAAAATTAATTGATACGGTCGATTTCTGGCATTTTTCATAAGCAATCAATTCCGAATGACATGGATTGTATGAGAGACCGAACCATAACCCACGGGTAAAAAAATATATATTCATATCAAGTCCCATCAATCAGTCCAATTGGAGTGACAAAGTGCGATACGCTGTCATAGAAATTCTAATTGATTTTTAGGTGAAATCACACATCACCAGTTCGGTGGAATTTTGTTTTGAAGTTGAGCTGTGTTTAGTTTTATTGGAATCATGGTTTAAATGGAAAAAGTAAGGAAATGTAAGGATAAAATCTAAATCTAAATCTATTTTTACGTCTTCCTTGTCCATCCAAAGGTTGTCTGGAAAATATCGCTATTAGCGATAAGACCGCCAATGTACCCTTATTTTACGTGGTAGTCCTAAGTTTAATAATGTTAATGGTGTACAATAATAGTACATTATGATACAAGTGAGCTAAGTTGACTATTATACTCGAGGGATTAATGTTAATTTGTTGACAAAAATAAATAATTTGATGAAATTAAATGTTTATTTATCATATTTTAATTAATACAGTTGATTTATTCCCAAAAATAATTAATTTTGTTCAGGCATAAAAACTCTTTGCTGCGATTTAAAAATAAACTGTAAAGTAAAAAGCACTAGTGCAATAATATAATGTAAAAAGCACGCGTGCGTTATAAGCTACATTATGAACCTAAAAGCGGTGTAATAAGAGCCACTTTACGAGCAAGTGTGTTGAAAAGAATATTCTATCTATCTATAAAACATTACCCTCCTTCTGGGGCAGTCGGCAAAAATATTGTTTTGCTTCGGTATTTGTTCTGACACAAGTTCAATAACTTTATTAGATTTTAAAGCAGTGTTGAATTATTGAATTATTAAAAAAGTTACATAATACTTACGTAGAGTACTTACAGCTTTAACTTTTTAAACATTTAATATTGTGTTGAGGGGCTAGTAGCGATGCAACGACTGCGCGGATTGTACTATCTGCAAGGTTAGGCTGCACTTGCCGCGGTCAGTCTGTGGATGGGTGACCGTTTCGTTACAAATCGAGACCCCTCCGTGCCCCAGCTGTCGGTCCCGGTTGCCATACGAATATCTATGGCAGTCGTTACGGGTAGTTAAAAGCCTGAAACCGAACCACCGAATGTCAGTATTACCGAGTAACTGGGTTGCGAGGGTCTGATGGCAGTCGCTCCGTGTAAAATACTGATGTTCAGCCGCATCTGGCTAGACTGGAAGCCGACCCCAATATAATTGGGAAAAGGTTCAGAGGATGATGAATGTTGTGTTAAATAATAGTATCAAAACAATTCCAGAAAAATAATTCTATATGAACGTTTAAACTAAACCAACTATTTTACAGAAGCAAATATCAACCGAAATCAAAGTTAACCGCAAACAAAACCAGTACCTTTACGCTTACAAACGGTATGTATAACTTTAATTGCAAATCAAAAAAAAAAAATATTCACGATTGTATAAAAAAAATGAAAACAATGCTCAGTAAAAACGGAGATCCGCCAGTTCGCAGCCGTTTAATATTTATTAGCGATATACATGTACGTGTAAACAACATCGAGCTGTGTTTGCTCGTCGGCAAGGATTAGCCGTTTTGCCTTTAATTATTACCCTGTTGTCGAGTGCATGGTGTGTACGGGACATAGAGTATTGTTTGGATAGAAGCGACAGCTGTAAAATGAGATTTCAGCCTACACATTTTGGGTCCAAAGCATCCAATTTTTTTGTTTATTATTGTGCTTTGATGCTATTTTTTAGATTAATTGATGTTTGTCTGGGTTATAATAATTTTAAAATATTAATAATGCCCCATCTCTCGTCTAGTGCCAGTTTATTTATAACTCTTGCTGCTGTATTATGTTTCAAATAATTATCGTTCTTTAGTTCTTTTCTATAAGCTTCTGTCACGCAGAAGAACGCTTACTAACATTACCCAACAAATTGTCCTTCAAATTCCTGTACCGAGTTCCCATGCCACCTCTGTTTTCTACTTACTCTGTGGCTAAGCTTTATGAGAGAGATTGCAAAGTTTATTTGACGTCTCCCCGAAGGACCCTCGCGGCCTGTGACGCGTAACCACCGGTTCACGCACCAACGCGACGGCATCAACCTGTAATAAAATTAATTGCTCAGCTTTGTTGCGCGAAATAAAAGTGGTGGACTTGATGGTAAACGTGGTATGTAGCGATACACAATGGACCATGGTGGCGCATTAAAATTTTTGTTATAATATATCTGCGTATACAGGTAAACTATGTCTTTTGAGGTAGTCTTAGGAGTAGACGTTAAAAAAAAAAAAAAAAAAAAAAAATATATATATCAAAATATAAAAGTTCCTAGTTATAAGTAAAATTTGCATGCTGTTAGTGATGGCTAAATGGGCTTGAACATATTTTTATCATGTAACAACATTCGATGTACCCTATTTATTGCAAATAAAGATATTGTATTGTATTGTATTGTAAAGCATGTTTGATTTGGTTATTGTAAACAGTACTGGCTACGGAATAAAACAAAAAAGGAGAAGTGGCATACGGCTATTGCACGCCGTGGCGACACTTTTTCCCGTACTAAGTAACTGTAAGGGCACTTCCAGTTTTTTTCTTTATTTCATGGTGCTGGCCATGATGTTATCATACGATATCGATCGTATACACAGATATTTCTAGGCCTCACCCAGTTTTAGAGCTTTGTCTTTATAACTATCACCATACTGGCCAAGGGTGTGGTCCACAGAAAAAGATAGAATGGCCAAGTGTGCAGGGCGCGCGTGCCAACACTCTGCACCATAGTGTAGGGCATTTCAAAGCCTTTCTAAGTACGCCTTATGACTAGTTTCTGTAAATAATGTAACGAAAACCCGCAAAAATGCCTTATTATGCTGTTTCTAACTGCAGAAACAAAAGCTGTAAAGTACATTTGATTAAAGTTATTTTTTTTAAATTAACGACGTCAATATGGGAGCGTAGTTTGTTCGAAAGTTGCCACGCATGAATCGCAAGTAAAATTGTGATTACAACCATTCTATCTATTTCTGTGGTGTGGTCACTGGTGAACCCAAAGACATTTCTATACGGTGAACCTAACCTCTAGGGTTCCAAATATTTAACAAAAACAGGTCTATTTTCAAAAATATTAACAGCCAGTATATAAAAGTAAGCCACAAAAGTTCCCAAAAGTAAGAACGCAAATCCTTTGCATAACAAAGTCTAACTTGCCTAAGCTCGCATTTTGTAGCCAAAATTCGGTGCTTCATAAAAAGCGAGCACTTTATTACGTAGATACCGTCTGTAAGGAGCGTAATAAAGGGTTCTCCACATGCTGGGTACTCTTATTTTTATAAATACCAAGACAACAGAGGATTTAGTGTGTACGTGGCCGTGGTATCTAAACTTTGTCGGAGGCTATGAGTTGAAGGCTTGTTTTCTTGAATCTTCTTATAAAAGTAAATAAATTGCTAGAACAAATAATGTTAGGTACGGTGTGTCTTAGTTTGTGTTTTTTTTGGATAAAGATTCTGTTAAATTATTTGAAGAGTGAAGATGGATGAATTAAAAATCCCTGAAGTTAACTCGAAGATAGAGCATTGAGTACAACTTAGAAAATACCTACAAGTAAATATGTCCTACAGTAAACTACAACAGAGCTAATTGAACCGTCTGTGAGGGGCTTAATAAAGTGTTCTTCACATGCTTGGAACTAAAGAGTTCCAAGCATGTGAAGAACAAAAGAGAGAAGAGTAAAGACTGTCACTCCTTATTTTTCAATACAGCCGAGGATTATCTGTTCACGTTGAATATCTAAACTTGACGCAGAGTAGATAAACTGAGTGACATTTCAAGTTGTTGGTGATTAAATTATAAGGTCGAAAATTGTATGAAACGTTATAAGTAAGGTATGTGGAGTCTGTGGAGAGGTTTTAGGTAAAGATTTTGCCAAATTCTTTGATGAATGTAAATCGATGAACTAAATCAAATACTAAATTAACTAGAAGATTATAAGACCCATTTAGTGTTACTAATTAAAATGATAGAACAAACAGTGTTAGGTACGGTTTGTGTATAAGTATGTAGTTTCATAGTTTTAGGTAATTCTTTGATGAGTGTGGACCAGTGAACTATAATCTTTTTCTGAAATTAACTGGAAGATGGAGCGTTTTTTGTGATGGCATATTTTATTTTACTTTGTCTTAGTGTTTTGTATGATTAGGAGATACTTAAATATGATCTGCGGTGAATTATAATAATCGAGTAGAACCGTCTGTTAGGGGCATAATAAAGTGTTCTCCGCCATTACTTACTCTTATATATACCTATCTAAATATCAACACAGCACCGGATTTAGTGTGAACGTAGAATATCTGAACTTTGTCGGAGGGTAGTGGAGAGTTATAAACAGAGAGGCGGTTTTCCTGAAATTTTCTTTTAGAGCTAAAACTGTTAAATGTTCTTGCACGTAGTGTTTTATTATGTTTTTACTTTAAAATATCGAATGGTTCTGTAACATTCTAGGTTTAGATTACTTATACCGTATTTAATAATATTCTTTTTGTTTAAACCGCAGACACTTAAATTACAGATAAAACTATTAGCAAAAAAGCTCTTGTATTTTGTGGGTATAAATTATTTTACAATAGCATTTGCGTTGAAGTTAACCCCCTGGGGCCCAGGAAAATTTTTGGTCAGGAATTCAAAATAAAACTATGCTAATCGAATAAATAGGCAATTAGATGACCGAAAAAAATAAAATGAAAAATCTGTTTTGGAAAATGTAGATTTTCTCAATGTCATACATATACGACATAAGTTCTCTACGTCAACGGTATTTTGTGTCATATATATATGACATAAGATATTAATTATTATTTTTAATAAATATTACAATATAAAATAAGATAATAGCAATGCATAAAGAAAACTACCACCCTGGATCGTCAATAACAATGGTTTAATTTATTACATCTAATGCCTTACTTATATTTAAATCACAGTCATGAGACTGTATGACTGTATGGACTGCCTCGTTGGTCTAGTGGTTGCAAGCGCGACTGCTGAGCATGAGGTCCTGGGTTCGATTTCCGGGTCGGGCAAAGTGTTATTGGATTTTTTCATTAGGAAATTCTCGGTAGCAGCCCGGAGTCTGGATTTGTGCCCGGTCAATGGCAATAGGCACGCCCCCTATTACATGGGACTATAACATAACTGGCGAAATGTGGGTGTATTATTACACCTCTGCCTACCCCTTCGGAGAAATACAGGCGTGATGTTATGTTATGTTATGAGATTAACTTAGTTTTTCTTTCATGTCATAGTGTTCATTATGTTTTGTATGTGTTCTTTTATGACCAAGACATTCAAATTTTTGGCAAATTTAAAAAACCCATTATTAGCAATATAAAAGATTTCAACTCTATCAAAGCACAGATCATTAAAATACTAAGTTCAAAGTCAGTTTCAACTCCTTTCTAAGTTTTAGTAAGTAGATCAGATGTCCTGTTGTCCATAATGTCTTCATTTATGCTATTATTTATTATTATTTTATGGCATAGGATGGCAAATGGAGGGATGAGGAGCTTGTCACGAGGAAAGTTTTAAGTATGAATGTTGATGGCTATAAGAAAAGAGGCAGACCGAAGAAAATGTGGATGGATTGTGTGAAAGATGATATGAATAGAATGAAAGTGAACACGGAGATGACGGCTGATAGAGATGTATGGAAGAAAAAAACATGCTGCGCCGACCCCAAATAAATTGGGATAAGGGCAGGAGGATGGCAAAATAACTAAAGGTCCACCTGATTTTAAGCGGCTACCTTTGCCCATAAAAACTGCAATATCACCTATATAGGTTGTTGCTAAATGGTACGGTAAATCGCATTCGCCAGACTAAGATCAAATATGGAAAGTCTCATCTGATTGTAATTTTACCAAATGTAATAATAAAAAAAATATTTAAAAATAATTTATTTATAGTGTTAGTGTTGCTTAATAGCATACATTAAAGGTGTGTGAGCTCCAAAATATATAAAAAAAATGTATTTCGGGCGCCAGGAGCCACACTTAATAAAATAAATACCTGGATTGGCTGAACGAGTAGAGTTGAAACTTTTAATCTTTCAGCGGGAGAACTTCAATAAAGACCAGATTTCAAGACACCAGTTTTATTTTCTGTAGGCTTTTAATCGTTATCATTATTATTGCATCCTTTAAGGTTAATTTAAATTTATTATTAGGTACGATACTTCATGGTATTGAGAGAACCGCATTATACTCCAAAATTAACATACCGAAATAAAAACACGAAATAAGACCCACGAAATAAATCCCGTATAAAAAAAAAACCGCCAACAAATGGGCGGTAATTTCGTAAAAAATATTACACATCGATGCCTGTTGATGACAGGACCGATGTGATTAGGTGGATACTAGTCTGTAACAAGTAAAATTACGAATATTTTAGCATCATGAGCCTCCAAAATCCGACCGGACAAAATGCCGTCTCAGGAAGAAATATTTGTAACCTGTATTATCTGAAAAAGTCTTCGTCAGTCCAAGTACCAGTGTCAATCAAATTATAACTTGGCTGAAAATTTGGGCTGCCCAAGGGTGAGAAATTTCCGGTTGAACTATTATTTGCTGGCAGGGCTGATCTATCATTTTATTCATGCCAGTCCAAGGCCCTAATTGACGTAATTTTATGATGCGCCGATCAAGTTGCAGTGACGCTGCAGTTCGTTTCTGATAGCGATCGCCGTAGATAAGAGAATACGAAAAGTATTTTTTTGATCGAAAACTATCTGCAATTGCAGTTCTGTAGTTACATGAATTGGCCTTGCAGGTTTTTACACAGCCTCTAAATCTTCTTTCACGCGTTCTTGGTCCAACTTTAGTTCTGGCATGACCCCTAGTGGCAGTAGTAATCTCGTAGTAATTGACGAGGCCAAAGATATTTCAGATCCCGGACGACTTTCTTCTTTTGTGTCTGAACAATTTGGAGAACCAGAATCAGAGTCAATAAGTAGGTACTGCCATAATTTTGTGGTACTGGCAAAGCTTCTGGGTATCAGAATCGAGTTCTGACTCATCTAAAAAATGCAATACTTATTCGCTATCACCTATACCTAGCAAAATAAATAAAAAATAACATTAGAATATGCAGCTTTATTGAGAAATATTTCTATGTCATACAGGTATTACACTGGGCTCCTCCCATTTACACTAGTAATTGAGACCTCATATAGTACCCGTATGACATTCAGATATTACTACAAGTTTCATAGTTTGCATGCAAATGCCAACAATTATTGATGCATATTGAATGAAAACGTACCGATACCAAAAAGAAGAAGAAAGTCGTCCGTGTGGTGCCGGACGCAAAGAATTTCACCACCCTATATCTTCTCATGGGTGTCGTAAAAGGCGACTAAGGGATTCACCAGAGGATGGGCAGCAGCGTCCTCCGAGTATTTAACCAACCAACTGCGATCGCCAACCCGCCTGCCAAGCGTGGCGATTATGGCATATCCCCTCATGCAAAGCTCAATTAAAAATCGGCCCCTAGTCCCCGGCGGCCCCGCTAGCCCTGGTTACGGTAGCGGCCTAGGTAACGGCGGGGCAGGGGGTGCTATGAATCCCCGGCAGAGATCCGGCTACCATAACAAAAAAAGACTGGACCTGGCAGCATACAACACACGTACACTGCGGACCGACGAGAAGCTTGTCGAACTCGAGGAAGAATTGAGCAAGTTACGATGGGATATCGTAGGGTTATCTGAAGTCCGAAGAGAGGGGGAGGACACGATAATCCTCAAATCCGGTAACTTGCTCTATTACCGGGAGGGCGATCAACTTTCCCAGGGCGGTGTCGGGTTTATCGTCCTCAAGTCTCTTGTGAACAACATAGTGAAGATCGAGAGTGTTTCGACCAGGGTGGCGTACCTTATACTCAGAATAACCGAAAGGTATTCGTTGAAGGTTATACAGGTATACGCCCCGACCTCGAATCACCCCGACGATGAGGTGGAGACCATGTATGAGGATATCTCGAGAGCCATGCATGGCTCTAAAACTCACTTCACTGTTGTCATGGGAGACTTCAACGCGAAACTGGGCAATCGCTACGATGATGAGCTGCGAGTGGGGCAATTTGGATATGGATATCGGAACCACCGGGGTCATCTACTGGCCGGCTTTATGGAGAAGGAGGGACTCTATATGATGAACTCTTTCTTCAGAAAGCGTGAGCATAGGAAGTGGACCTGGTTGGGCCCTGATGGTGTAACAAAAAATGAGATTGACTTCATTATGTCGACGAAGAAGCAAATATTCAATGATGTCTCTGTGATCAACGCGGTCAAAACCGGAAGCGATCACCGTTTGGTAAGAGGCACATTGAATCTGAACATCAAGCTGGAAAGATCTCGACTGATGAAGTCTACGCTCCGTCCAGCACCGATCCAAATCCAAAACCCCGAGAGCTTTCAGCTCGAACTTCAGAATCGTTTCGAATGCCTAGGGAGCTCAGTGGACGATTACAGCGATGGGTTTGTGGAAACTGTCCATACGGTCGGGTCTAGGATCTTTAGGACCCGTCGTACAAATAGAAACAAAAAGCTCTCTGACCACACTCTTGAGCTTATGGCGGAAAGACGCGAGATGATTCTGCAGTCCTCAGATGATGCGACTAAGTACCGGAAGCTCAATAGACAGATCTCAAAGTCCTTGAAAAGTGACCTACGCCAATTTAATACGGAACGTATTAAAGACGCGATAGAGAAGAACAAGGGCTCCAAAGTCTTCGCAAGAGACCTGTCTATTGGGCAGAGCCAGCTTGCAAAACTGAGGACCGACGATGGCAGAGTCGTATCCTCCAAGCCAGAGCTATTGAAGGAGGTCGAGAAGTTCTATGGACAGTTATACACGTCCACCCGGACACCCGCTGTAAATCGGGCTCACGACCCAAGAGCTCGATTGACCCGACACTATACCGAAGATATCCCGGACGTCAGCCTGTACGAGATTAGGATGGCTCTGAAGCAGCTCAAAAACAACAAGGCACCGGGTGATGACGGAATTACGGCCGAACTCCTGAAGGCGGGTGGAAAACCGATCCTTAAGGCCCTTCAGAAGCTGTTTGATTCCGTCATTCTCGAGGGAAGAACGCCACAGGCATGGAGCAGAGGTGTGGTGGTACTCTTCTTCAAAAAGGGCGATAATGCTCTACTGAAGAATTATAGGCCCATCTCACTTCCGAGCCATGTCTACAAGCTGTTTTCGAGAGTCATTACGAACCGTCTTTCGCGCAGGTTTGACGACTTCCAGCCTCCCGAACAAGCCGGTTTCCGAAAAGGCTTTAGCACCGTAGACCACATACATACGCTGCGGCAGGTTATACAGAAGACCGAAGAGTATAACTTGCCTCTTTGTTTAGCGTTTGTGGACTACGAGAAAGCCTTCGATTCGATCGAGACTTGGGTGGTACTACAGTCTCTTCAACGGTGCCAGATTGACTATCGGTACATCGAAAGTGTTAAAGTCTTTGTATGAAAACGCCACTATGTCAGTCCGATTACAGGACCAAGCCTCGAAACCTATCCTTCTGCAGCGAGGTGTGAGACAGGGAAATGTGATCTCTCCGAAACTGTTCACTGCTGCATTGGAGGATGTCTTCAAGGTTCTGGACTGGAAGGGGCTAGGCATTAACATAAACGGCGAGTACATCACTCACCTTCGGTTTGCCGACGACATAGTAGTCATGGCTGAGACCATGGAGGACCTCGGTACAATGCTCGATGACCTCAGTAGAGCTTCTGATAGAGTGGGTCTTAAAATGAATATGGACAAGACAAAGGTTACGTCGAATTCCCATATAGTACCCATTCCCGTAAACATCGGAGAATCTACACTCGAAGTTGTTGACGATTATGTATACCTAGGACAAACTGTCCAGCTAGGTAAGTCCAACTTCGAGAAAGAGGTCAATCGTCGAATCCGACTCGGTTGGGCAGCGTTCGGGAAGCTACGCAATATCTTCTCGTCCAAAATACCGCAGTGTCTCAAGACGAAAGTCTTTGACCAGTGTGTGTTGCCAGTAATTGCTTACGGTACTGAAACGTGGTCACTCACAATGGGCCTGATAAGAAGGCTCAAAGTCACTCAAAGGGCAATGGAGAGGGCTATGCTCGGAGTGTCCCTGCGTGATCGAATCAGAAATGAGGAGATTCGCAGGAGAACGAAAGTAACCGACATAGCCCGCAGAATTGCCAAACTTAAGTGGCAGTGGGCGGGGCACATTGCTCGCAGAACGGATGGCCGATGGGGCAGTAAAGTTCTGGAGTGGCGACCGCGTACTGGAAGGCGCAGCGTGGGTAGGCCCCCCACAAGGTGGACCGACGACCTGGTGAAGGTCGCGGGAATCCGCTGGATGCGGAAGGCACAGGACCGGTCGTTGTGGTGATGTTTGGGGGAGGCCTATGTCCAGCAGTGGACGTCTTTCGGCTGAAATGATGATGATGACCAAAAAGAAAAACATAAATTATTTTCAAAATCGTTAATATTTTAGTACAAAACTCAAAATTACTAACCACGTTCTTCTGATCGAAACGCCATTGCTCTCTCCAATCAAGAAAAAATTATAATAAATGTCATTTGTTAGCCAATCACAGCTCATAATGGCGGACAGATACCTTGTTTATTCAACTAAAGTAAATGCAATTTTTTTTAACAGATGGCAGTGTTATATTTTTTTTCGTTCTATGTATTATGTATATGACATCAGGCCCCACACAGGAGTACAGGAGAAGAGGACAGGAGGTTAAACACAATTGATTTAAATAAATGCATTGACAATATTTAATTATTTTTAACGCATTTACGCATGCGAATTAGGTTAATTTCGATACCACGAGCAGTGTTCACGGTAGCTTAGTGGCTAAAGCGCTGGCGTACTGAGCCAGGAGTCGCAGATTCGAATCCTGCTCGTGAGCGATTTTTTCTTTCCACAATTTCAATCGTTAATATTTAATTAATTAGATGACTAAAATGTTATTAAAATGAATGTTATTTAAATAGTAAGTAGCTTTTATTTGCAACAAATAATCTGCGGTACTATTTAAATGCAGCATCCTCCTGAGTAAGGGCTCTTGGGGTTTCGATATCAGCAATCAACAGTTAACATGTGTTTAGGGATGGGATCCCCTACGAGAGTAGTATTGCTTTGTAAATGTATTCATGACTACTCAAACCAAAGTTTCATATAACACTGTAGAGGTAAATCATTACTGGTTTATCTAATCTGATGTGGTGTATACTTTAAAAACACTGGATCAATAAAGCGATCTTAATTGGTTATACCAATTAAGATCGCAGAAAAAGTGTGAAAACTTTAATTCCATATTTGTGTAATTTCTTTTATTTAATTCATAGTGTGCTTGCGTTTGATCGCCACCTTACCTGATGTTAAAAATAGGTGTCACAGTCAAATATGTGGTCCCTATATCCTACCATAATAAAAATATATATCATAATTTGATGAAAATACTTTTTTTAAACCACTTTTTAAAAATAAATTAGTTAATATTACATTGTCATCCAGTCCTGAGCGATGTTTAAAGTTTCAAGCCTCGAGCTTATCGGGAAGTTAGTTTAAAATCTATTACGAAATTTGTACCGAACAGACCGACGTGACTGAAAGCGAGTTAAAAAAAGAATAACGATAACTTAGGTAGGTACAAAAAACAGAATTTTATATTTTATAACAAAACATGAAGATAACAATAAATTGAACCATCAACATTGCAAATGTGATAAAAAAACGTCATCTGTGCTACGAATAACTTTTCGTAGCAGTCTACGCTTTTCGTAGCAATTGCTACAGTCATCGAGATAATTCCATGCAAGAGTAGCAGTACGATTCTAACAAAAACACAATAAAATTCTCTGATACGAGCACGTATCTGAAGCACATTTATGATTGCATAGTGTAACACAAGAGCGATCTGTCCGGGTTAATTAATAGGTCCATCCCTTTGTTGCGCACACAATGGGCGCGCATTGTGCTCTGTGGACCAATCTTCCCGTACTCCTTTATGCTCCCATGCCAGCCTTGTTGCAGCTAACTTACCCCAAATACGAGCATTGTATCGTTGTTAACGAAGCTGTTGCGAATCTGAAGTTCTACATACTGCTTGAAAAAAAGTAATGCAATGTGCACTGCGTTTTTTATTATTTTATACCCGTTTTGATTAACAAGTTTTGTTCTATTATGTTTGGAATAAGGTTAATTGGGTTAAAGACCTTAGAGGTCTTAATCGTCATCATCATTTCAACCGAAAGACGTCCACTGCTGGACATAGGCCTCCCCCAAGAATGGCCACAACGACCGAACCTGCGCTTTCCGCATCCAGCGGATTTTCGCGACCTTCACCAGGTTGTCGGTCCACCTTGTGGGGGGCCTACCCACGCTGCGCCTTCCAGTACGAGGTCACCACTCCAAATCTTTACGGCCCCATCGGCCATCCGTTCTGCGAGCAATGTGGCCCGCCCACTGCCACTTAAGTTCTTGATAATAACAAACAACAAGGCCAGCACATTACATTAAGGCCACATCATTGCGTTCTAAATGTTGCTATAAGCTACCGAATGACAAGCATGGCTTCTCCAAAGTTGTACCACTCGGTCACGGCACTCGGTCACGGCACTCGGTCTTCCACCTTCCGCATCCAGTCCCCCCCAGCTACCTTCTGCAGGTCGTTGGTCCACTTAGCTGGAGGGCGCTCTACACTTACAAAGTGACAACACATAGAAAGTGTTCCAATTATGACGCGAAAGTAACTTGAAGTAACCAACTTACTTACTTTCTACTAGTTTACGTGTATTGTGCTGCCGCTGCATACGAAACATTTTTTTCGTTTGTTTTGTTAGGGTATGACATATCTATACTTTTAAATATCATTGCATACGGGTCAACTACTACACGTAGGCAGCTAAATTCCATCTGCTTTTTAACACAGTTGTTTATATTATGTATATAGTGTTCCAAAAATTATTTCATTCACAATAATAACGACTTATTTATGTTGCCCAATGTACGAGTAACTGCAAACATGTCAGGTGGTAGGTTTAGTGCAATAAATTACTCTGGTGCGCTTACGACTCAACTCGATATCTTGTTATTTGAAACTTGCAAATCTTCAACCAACGGGGAATAATTGAAATACATTTATTTTGAAGCGAAAACTTCAATGCAAAAAAAAACAGAAATATTTTTACTTTATTTTGAAAACAAACTGACACCAGTTGTAAAATCTTTGTAATAATGCGTATGTATGTAGTCTGTGTATGTAGTAGATACGTGGATTCTGACTGATTGGACATTTTGCAAAGAAGTGTTGCCAGATCTTAAAGTATGTTTAATAATTAGGATTTTTTTACTTGGTAAGGTTTAGGGAGAAAGGAGGAAAAATAATGAAAAATAATGGAACAACTTGAGGGTTGAGTTAATAATGGCATAATGACAACCAAGTAAAAACTAAACTTTTACGAATACATTTATCGTTTAAACTTAGTGGGCTGCAACATTACCTTACACAAAGTTACTCCTATGATTGATGTCTTATGTTGCAGCTGTTTATGATCCCTCAATAAATAAAATAAAAATAAAATTAACTTTATTAGCAACTGAAGTTTTGCATATATGTATGTTCTCTTTCTCTTGTTAATAATCATTTATAAAACACAATTATTGAGTTCCTATTAGTTATTTAAAATAAGAATTAAATGCTCGTCATAATGTACGTGGGACACTCAGAAAGTTTTGCGAAACTAAAAAAAATTGTTCTATACGTACATATATTTTTATCAAATCTTTTCAAAGTACTTTCCACCAGCCTCTATACAAAGATTCATGCGCCTAAACCAGTTTTCAAAACACTTTTTCCAGTCCGCCGCAGACACCTCGTTTACAGCCTGCTCGAACGCAGCCAGCGCATCTTCCGGCGACGAAAATTGTATCCCTTTGAGCTGATTTTTTATTTTTGGGAATAAAAAGAAGTCACACGGTGCTAGATCAGGGCTGTAAGGAGGGTGACCCAGGAGTTTGACTGGCGTGCTGTCCAGGAAGTCCCTCGTTTTGAGTGCGGTGTGCGCAGGTGCATTGTCGTGGTGGAGCAGTAGCCCGCGGAGCCCTGTGTTTGGTCGCTTGTTGCTTATAACAGATAAAACTTCTGGCAAACATTTGGTAGTATACCATTCGGCATTAATGCTTCTTTGATCCCGTAAGGGAATTGATACCAAGTGGCCAGTCAAATTAAAAAAGCTAGCGATCAAAATCTTACCCCCGCTTCTAGATCGCTTCACTTTGGTAGGCGTTGGCTCATTTTGAAACACCCAAACAGTCGACTGGCGCTTGGTTTCTGGGTCGTATTGATAAATCCAGGACTCATCACCTGTAACGATGTCGTAAACACGCCGAGACGAGCCTGCTTCAAATTTGTTAAGCATATCACGGCACCATTCCACCCGGGCCTGCTTCTGAGCATCGGTGAGGTTGTGCGGCACCCAGCGTGATACTATCCTCCTCACGCGAAGATGGCTGTGTAGAATCTCGTGAACGCTTCCCGATCCAATCTTCAATATGTGTTGAATCTCCTGATATGTAATTCGCCTATTGTCTTGGATTAAATTTTTCACTGCTAGCACGTTTTCTTCGGTAACAGCCGTCAAAGGGCGACCGCTTCTTTCGTCATCCCCCAAAGTTGGTCGACCGCGCTTGAATTCGTTATACCAACGATACACGGTTGCCTTGGAAGGGCCTTCATCCATGAATGCCATTTGAAGTCTATCGTACGATTCATCCGGTTTCAGGTGACACTTGAAATCGTATAAAATCATAGCTCTAAAATGTTCCCGGCGCAGATCCATATTTCAGTTAGACACAATACTTTGAATTAACTCGCAAAAAATGTGGAGGGAAATTTTGAAATTGGAACTTACTTATTTTTACTTATAAATAATCATATTTTCGAAAAACATTATAACTGGCCAGTCTCCCATATATAAAAACTTTTTTTCGCAATACTTTCTGAGGGGCCTGGTATATTTGCACACCATACGTGGGACACTCAGAAAGTTTTGCGAAACTAAAAAAAATTGTTCTATACGTACATATATTTTTATCAAATCTTTTCAAAGTACTTTCCACCAGCCTCTATACAAAGATTCATGCGCCTAAACCAGTTTTCAAAACACTTTTTCCAGTCCGCCGCAGACACCTCGTTTACAGCCTGCTCGAACGCAGCCAGCGCATCTTCCGGCGACGAAAATTGTATCCCTTTGAGCTGATTTTTTATTTTTGGGAATAAAAAGAAGTCACACGGTGCTAGATCAGGGCTGTAAGGAGGGTGACCCAGGAGTTTGACTGGCGTGCTGTCCAGGAAGTCCCTCGTTTTGAGTGCGGTGTGCGCAGGTGCATTGTCGTGGTGGAGCAGTAGCCCGCGGAGCCCTGTGTTTGGTCGCTTGTTGCTTATAACAGAGAACATTTGGTAGTATACCATTCGGCATTAATGCTTCTTTGATCCCGTAAGGGAATTGATACCAAGTGACCAGTCAAATTAAAAAAGCTAGCGATCAAAATCTTACCCCCGCTTCTAGATCGCTTCACTTTGGTAGGCGTTGGCTCATTTTGAAACACCCAAACAGTCGACTGGCGCTTGGTTTCTGGGTCGTATTGATAAATCCAGGACTCATCACCTGTAACGATGTCGTAAACACGCCGAGACGAGCCTGCTTCAAATTTGTTAAGCATATCACGGCACCATTCCACCCGGGCCTGCTTCTGAGCATCGGTGAGGTTGTGCGGCACCCAGCGTGATACTATCCTCCTCACGCGAAGATGGCTGTGTAGAATCTCGTGAACGCTTCCCCATCCAATCTTCAATATGTGTTGAATCTCCTGATATGTAATTCGCCTATTGTCTTGGATTAAATTTTTCACTGCTAGCACGTTTTCTTCGGTAACAGCCGTCAAAGGGCGACCGCTTCTTTCGTCATCCCCCAAAGTTGGTCGACCGCGCTTGAATTCGTTATACCAACGATACACGGTTGCCTTGGAAGGGCCTTCATCCATGAATGCCATTTGAAGTCTATCGTACGATTCATCCGGTTTCAGGCGACACTTGAAATCGTATAAAATCATAGCTCTAAAATGTTCCCGGCGCAGATCCATATTTCAGTGAGACACAATACTTTGAATTAACTCGCAAAAAATGTGGAGGGAAATTTTGAAATTGGAACTTACTTATTTTTACTTATAAATAATCATATTTTCGAAAAACATTATAACTGGCCAGTCTCCCATATATAAAAACTTTTTTTCGCAATACTTTCTGAGGGGCCTGGTATGTGCGGGAATCCGCTGGATGCGGAAGGCACAGGACCGGTCGTTGTGGCGATGTTTGGGGGAGGCCTATGTCCAGCAGTGGACGTCTTTCGGCTGAAATGATGATGATGATGATGATATGTAATGGTAGAATGTAAATGGGCCATTTATATTTAAGATCATACTTGTACACCTACATTCTGGCAAATAAATGAATAAATGAATTGAATTTACAAACATCTGCAACGTAACATTCCAACATTAAGATACATCATAACTACTGCCAAAAGCAACTACTGCTACTGATGAAATATTATCGTCTTAAACAAAGCAAACAGGGGAAAACGCCAGGAGATTTATTTATTTTCCCCCCGTCAGGTGGACCGACGACCTGAAGAACGTGGCTGGGGGAGACTGGATGCGGAAGGCAGAAGACCGAGTGTTGTGCCGCAACTTGGGAGAGGCCTATGTCCAGCAGTGGACTGCGATAGGCTGAGTTGATGAACTGTGTGGCAGAAAGCCAATCTTAATTATGTACAAACAGTAAACAAATAAAAGTAAACATTTTGTAAAACAGTTACAAACACAGAAACATAATGAGATCAAATAATTAATAAATAATCAATATTTTTGGGATATTTTTACACATAACCATCTAGTCCCAAACTAAGCAGAGCTTGTGCTATGGGTACTAGACAATGGATATAATACGTATATACTTTTTTTTGTAAATACATACTTATAATACATAGAAGAAACAACCAGACCAACACAAACACTTATGTTCATCACACAAATATTTGTGTCCTGTGGGAATCGAATCCACGACCTCGTGATCAGCAGTCCGAAACTCGAACCACTAGACCACAGAAGTCGTATTACATTTAAAAAAACGTGTACATTTAAAAAATTCTCGTCCTGATAACCCCAGTACGAGGTAAGAATTATCTCTCCCAAGTTAGTCCATGTCACGGGTTGACGTTAATTTTGAAAATAAATTAAAGAAGACGCCTCGAGCCTCGAGCGGCCAGAGTTCCGAACAAACCGTGCAGTTAGATGTTCAACACAGTTTAAAGAGCTGTTTAGATGAAATTTTCAAAGGATTTGTTTCCCAGTTTTCACAGTGGAGTTTCTCAGCTTTTGTTCTGAAGTTTTCACCTGTACAGAAATTTGGACGAGTCGGTCTTATCTTGTTCATTGTGATAATTACGTATTTTAGGTATATATACAGAAGTTTGGTATGAAATGTTTGAGAGACTATTTCGTTCACAGAAATAGAGTAGAATGGTTGTAATCACAATTTTACTTGCGATTCATGCGTGGCAACTTTCTAACAAACTACGCCTTACATGTTGACGTCATTAATTTTAAAAAAACCGGTCAAGTGCGAGTCAAACTCACGCAGTAAGGGTTCCGTGCCTCTCAACGACCTGATATCCCAAAAAAAATGATTTAATTTACGAGAGTTTATAAAAAGACATCAACGCTCAGTGCGCAAAATATCAATTTTTGCATATCTTTTTTACGCAGGATCCAACACATATGTCTATTTTTGTCTTATTTTTAGTATTTGTTGGTAAACTACATAATATGCACTATAATCTGACTAAGCTTGACGCTGGTTTTTGAGGTTTCTTGTATGGGGACCCCTTAAGTTTTAGACTTTTTTTTGTTTTTAGTATTTGTCGTGATACACCACATTATACATTCATAACAACACATATTCTGAGAAAATTTCAACCGGTTACCTATTACCGTTCAAAAGATACAGCCCTGTGACAGACAGACGGACGGACGGACGGACGGACAGCGTAGCGAGAGTAATAGGGTCCCATTTGGCACCCTTCGGGTACGGAACCCTAAAAAATAACTTTAATCAACTGTACTTTACAGCTTTTGTTTCTGCAGTTAGAAACGGCACAATAAGGCATTTTTTCGGGTTTTTGTTACAGTATTTACAGAAACAAGTCATAAGGCATACTGAGAAAGGCTTTGAAATGCCCTGCACATGGGACAGGGTGTTGGCACGCGCGCCCTGCCCACTTCGCCATTCTATCTATTTCTGTGCTAGGGTCCCTAAACCCCCATTCAGTTTGAAACTAATAGCCAAACACATTTGTGAGGCGCGCGCGCCCTGACCACTTTTCCATTCTATCTACTTCTGTGATTTCGTTGTTTTGTTTTACTATTGTGCAAGCTAAAGGTGTTTTGTGTTCTGTATTTTGTGGAATACTTCTTTAATGGCTTTCTGTAGCGTCGTGCGCTTTGACGACACGGTTAGCGTAGTGGATGAGCGATCGACTCCAACGCCACGGGTCGTGGTTTCAATTCTCGAATATAAAAAAAAGATATTTTTTATATGGCCTACTGATTAGATTTTGCGAGTCTGGACGTTTTGTGCATGTGAGATATGTGTATGTAAAAGCATATTGGTAAAACAGGACAAATATAGTGGGGGAACAATAAAAATAATATTGTTTTAGACACATATCGAGAAGGAGAAGACCTATTCTTTCCGTAATACAGTTTTAACTATTACGGGGGATAGTGCTAATCGGACTTGATACAACTTGCTACGCTCGTAAGTGATAATTATGTTTTATGGTACTAATTTATTCTATCTTCTGTTGTAAACATTCACTAGTACCTACACAAAAAAGTATTATAATTAAAAAAAAAAAAAAGTAAGTTGTTCCATTTGGTGAAATAAAGATTTATGATTATGATTATGATTATATGTTTCAAAAACAAGTCACATGAACGACGTCTCCTTCAGTACATTGTATTCTTCTGTGCTAGATCATAACAGTCGTTACGGTTTGACATTGTTATAAAACCTTAGATCGTAACAGTGGTTACGGTTTGACATTGTTATAAAACCTTAGATCATAGCAGTGGTTACGGTTTGACATTGTTATAAAACGTTAGATCATAACAGCGGTTACGGTTTGACATTCTTATAAAACCTTAGATCATAACAGTGGTTACAGTTTGACATTTTTATAAAATCTTAGGTCATAACAGTGGTGTGCCTCGTTGGTCTAGTGGTTGCAAGCGCGACTGCTGAGCGTGGGGTCCTGGGTTCGATTCCCGGGTTGGGCAAAGTGTTATTGGGTTTTTTCATTAAGAAATTCTCAGTAGCAGCCCGGATTCTGGATTTGTGCCCGGACAATGGCAATAGGCTCGCCCCCTATTACATGGGACTATAACATAACTGGCGAAATGCGGGTGTACTATTACACCTCTGCCTTCCCTTTCGGGGAAATACAGGTGTGATGTTATGTTATGTTATAACAGTGGTTACGGTTTGACATTTTTATAAAACCTTTTTGCAATGCGATATTATAAAAACACTTGTATTTTGACTTATAAACTAATAATTAATTTACAGCGTGATATGCCGAAGAAGAGCCACAATGGTCCCCCATCTTTAGCATCACGTTATCAGTCATTATCAGTGGGGTGTATTAAAATAGCCTCCATGAGTGACGATATATAATTGATCCCTTTTCCCAGAGCATGAGCTATTATCATTATGTAGCTTATCATCATAATCATCACCAGTCCATTACTGTCCCACTGCTGGGCACGGGCCTCTTCTCAGAATGAGAAGGTTAATGTCTTAGTCGATGGCATTAGTCCACCACGCTGGCCTAGTGCGGGTTGGCGGACTACCACACCATCGAAAACTGTGTCTTTGTAGCTCATGTCCACACAATAGAAGAAGCATCAAATCTCCGTCACATTATCCCTTTAACCCCCCTTAATTCCATGTACCCATGTTATCACCCATTATGCCCATATTCACACCATAAAACATGGCGTTGTCAACACGCCACGTATTTGCATTGCACCCAGTCATAAATAACGCGGTGCCCACTTTCTCTGACAGCCATTTTGCCAGTTTCCTCTGAATCTAATTTGGAGTGATACATGCCACCGTCGCAGACCACAATTACGTTAGTGTAGGGTGCCATAAATTTGGCAATTACAGGCTCGATGGCAAAACAGGGGCGTTAAAATGACGCTTAAGTACGAATGTCCAGTGTTAACCAAATGGAAATATAGATATTTCGGACGTATGTTTTTTATTTATTTTAAAGGACAAAAAGGTTGCCAACAGGACCTTATTACTCTCCCTACGTCATCTGTCTGTCTGTTCATCTATCTGCTACAGAGCTGTACCTTTTTGACAGTAATAGGTAACCAAATAAAATTATCACAGTATTTGTGTCACTTTTCCCTATTATAGCGAATACTAATTACATACATAGCCTGCATAAATCATAACCCTCCTTTTGGCTTTGCCGTGTAATCGGGTAAAAGTAATAAAATATTGTCCAGAATCTTTACTCAGCGAGTTAGACTCTCACTTGGTAGATTTTCTTGTTGTTTGTGTAATGGGATTGTTTATTTTCTACATCTGTTTTATTCCAAATTATTTAGGGAAAGTTTTTTTGTTAATATGAACGTTATTTATTTAATATCTTGGGCCAATATAAAAAAAACATTAGTCAAGAATTCGAGATTTCTCTTGTTTTTATTTGGTTCTTGATAACTTGAGTGAGTAAAAATAGCTTCACCAATATAAAAGGTAATATTATTGAGGAAAATAGGATTTCCAACCATTTGTCTTATAAAACCAAAATCAAAGCCAACAGATGCACGATAATAAAGAAAACGAGGACTTGGTCTACAAGAAAATGGACTTTTCCTTGTATTGGAACAATTTTTTTGCGTATTTTTGTTACGTTAACCTACGATTTTATTGAGTTTTCATACTAGATCCTCATAAAAAAAAACTAGATCCTGTGTCCATCTCTTCTGCTCTCTCCGAGCCTTTTCCGAATTATGTTGAAGTCGGCTTCGAGTCTAACCACCGCCTGAACATCAGTATTTTACACGAAGCGACTGTTATCAGACCCCCGCAACCCAGTTCCTGGGTCGGTAATAACCATATCCTAAAGTCTATCTGTTATACTTTCAGGCTATACAGTGTCAATCATGATTCTAAGTTCTAAAATTTGAAAAAAAAAACTTTTCTGCGGTTAAAACGTATTATCCAATAGAGAAAACCCTTTTCATCTGTGGTTTAAGATTACCTACATTTTCCCTCTAACTATGCTTGCTATTTCATAACATTTTAGACGTCCACGCAGGAGAAGCAACCTAAAGCCGTCGGCGACGCCGCGGCGGGGACGCAGCCCAGACGCTCTAAACTTCCTTCACAGAATCTTACAAAAAATATACATATTTTGGCACCATACACGCCTTTATACAGCTTCCTTTATTCTAGTTAAAATTGTGGGGGATTTTATCTTGGCAAAATATGCTTTGTAATTGATAGCACTGCTTTAAAAGTAGTTTGAAATTTTTAAGCTAGGAATTTGGAGTTGAGCGTTAGACAGCGAGTAAAGTGATGCAAATGGTTTCTTGAACAAAACATTTAGTGCAGCGTTGGTTATGTGAATAAGCAAGCTCCTTTTGTTGGACTTTTTAGTACGACATACATTACTGTTGCTCGTGTTTTACAAGGCAAAGATATTTTTTTTTTATTGTATAGTATGGCAAAACAAGCTGAAGGCCCACCTAGTGTTAAGCGGTTATCTTTGCCCATAACAACTGCAATACAACCTATATAGGCTGTTACCTAATAGTACCTACTGTAAGTCACGTTCGCTGAACTGAGACATGAACATGAGAAGTCTTGTGATTCTAATTTCACCAGCGCCCGTGCCCGTACCGTACGTAATTATGTAAGTAATAAGAATTAACTTAAGGCGTTGTTCTAATACAACGCGAATTCGCGAAAATTGCAAGTTAGCGCGAATTTTGTCCAAACCGCGGCCAAACTAATTAGCATTCGCGCGATAATCCCGCGATAGTGTGATGTCACGAACTAAATGCACGAACATAATTCGCTTTGCGTCGCGTTGTATTAGGACAACGCCTTATGCCCAAGTGCTTCCTTCATAAGAAAGTATATAGAAATATTGTACGTACGTTGGCTTCCTAATTGCGGGAAATAGATTGGCAATTCTGATATTGTTATTGGCCCTTTTTGACAGATTTTTTCCATCCTCTTTTCATAATTGGTAAATACTTTTTTCCTAAAAAATAAAGCAAAATTAAAGATGAAAAATATTATTAAAGAGTGTAATGAACAACATTAACGGTTAAGCCGATATAAAATGACCCAATTTACCGAACAATGGCCGTGTAACGAGCCCACTGTGAAAAATAATGTATAAAGTATATTTTTACAACTGGCAATATTGTCAGTGTTGAACGAAATTATGTTCTAAGGTATAAAGGAAGGGTTTTCTTGTGATACGGGTATGTTTTATAACCGTAATAAAATATCATCGAGGGATAAATCAGTCTGTATTTTGGTAAGAGTCTTAAAATTGCTCTTTCTTAGCTGATTTGCCAATGAATTGAACATTAATATTCCATTTATTATCGCGTCTCAGGCAGCTTTTAGGGAAACGTAATAAATCAATGATTTAAGCCCAATTCTTCTCTTGAAGAATTATTACGATTTGGCTCTTAGATTTATTTGATGTTGTGTTGATTTTATGAATTATCCCCTTCTGGATGAATCGTTCCATTTAGTTTGTTTTAGGTGAATTTAAGATTGAGGTTTCTTTAATCTTTACAGACTTGTTGTTTACATCAGAATTTTAGATATTTTATCATTCATTCGTAACTATACCTGATTAGTCCGCAATTATGTTAACTATTAAAGCGATACTAGCAGCCAAGTGGCGCTCCCTACACTAAAAAAAAATTACTCACTGAGTACTTACATCATTTATCGAAAGTTCGGTTTTACCAATTGAAGTAAAGGTATATACTGTAGTTTAATCAAAAACTATTAACTCTGTAAAATATAGTTCGGTGTATTCATATATAGAAATAGTGCCAAAATTGGCAGTTTTTCAAATTTTTTCTATCTACATTTACAGCGAATTATAATTTACAGAGTTAATAATTTCTGATTAAAATACAGTATACCTTTACTTCAATTGGTAAAACCGAACTATCGATTAATTATGTCATAATTCATCATTTCAGCCGAAAGACGTACACTGCTGGACATAGGCCTCCTCAAGCAGTTTGGGGGGATACGCCATAATCACCACGCTTGGCAGGCGGGTTGGCGATCGCAGTTGGTTGGTTAAATACTGTAATATACGTGGGACACTCAGAAAGTTTTGCGAAACTAAAAAAAATTGTTCTATACGTACATATATTTTTATCAAATCTTTTCAAAGTACTTTCCCCCAGCCTCTATACAAAGATTCATGCGCCTAAACCAGTTTTCAAAACACTTTTTCCAGTCCGCCGCAGACACCTCGTTTACAGCCTGCTCGAACGCAGCCAGCGCATCTTCCGGCGACGAAAATTGTATCCCTTTGAGCTGATTTTTTATTTTTGGGAATAAAAAGAAGTCACACGGTGCTAGATCAGGGCTGTAAGGAGGGTGACCCAGGAGTTTGACTGGCGTGCTGTCCAGGAAGTCCCTCGTTTTGAGTGCGGTGTGCGCAGGTGCATTGTCGTGGTGGAGCAGTAGCCCGCGGAGCCCTGTGTTTGGTCGCTTGTTGCTTATAACAGAGAAAACTTCTGGCAAACATTTGGTAGTATACCATTCGGCATTAATGCTTCTTTGATCCCGTAAGGGAATTGATACCAAGTGGCCAGTCAAATTAAAAAAGCTAGCGATCAAAATTTTACCCCCGCTTCTAGATCGCTTCACTTTGGTAGGCGTTGGCTCATTTTGAAACACCCAAACAGTCGACTGGCGCTTGGTTTCTGGGTCGTATTGATAAATCCAGGACTCATCACCTGTAACGATGTCGTAAACACGCCGAGACGAGCCTGCTTCAAATTTGTTAAGCATATCACGGCACCATTCCACCCGGGCCTGCTTCTGAGCATCGGTGAGGTTGTGCGGCACCCAGCGTGATACTATCCTCCTCACGCGAAGATGGCTGTGTAGAATCTCGTGAACGCTTTCCGATCCAATCTTCAATATGTGTTGAATCTCCTGATATGTAATTCGCCTATTGTCTTGGATAAAATTTTTCACTGCTAGCACGTTTTCTTCGGTAACAGCCGTCAAAGGGCGACCGCTTCTTTCGTCATCCCCCAAAGTTGGTCGACCGCGCTTGAATTCGTTATACCAACGATACACGGTTGCCTTGGAAGGGCCTTCATCCATGAATGCCATTTGAAGTCTATCGTACGATTCATCCGGTTTCAGGCGACACTTGAAATCGTATAAAATCATAGCTCTAAAATGTTCCCGGCGCAGATCCATATTTCAGTGAGACACAATACTTTGAATTAACTCGCAAAAAATGTGGAGGGAAATTTTGAAATTGGAACTTACTTATTTTTACTTATAAATAATCATATTTTCGAAAAACATTATAACTGGCCAGTCTCCCATATATAAAAACTTTTTTTCGCAATACTTTCTGAGGGGCCTGGTATATAATAAGAACGCTGCTGCCCATCATATGGTGAATCCCTTAGTCGCCTTTTACGACACCCTTGAGAAGATATAGGGTTGTGCAATACATAGATATAAGGCGGCCCATACACCTACAGTATAATTGCGCAATATTTGCAATTTAGCAATGACATTGACCGTGTAGGGGTAAGATTGAAAGACAAATGAAGATCGGGACGATACAATAATAATTGTGCAATATTAATATTGCGCAATTATAACTGTCGGTGTATGGGCCGCCTTATAGATAATTTATTGTTTAGACTCCCGGGAGTCTTTCGGGGGTTTAATGCAGACAAATCAAGCTTGTTTTTCCGTTACAGTTTTACAAAGATATGGTTGAACATCGTTGAAAATATCTACATAAATACGGATATTTGTACTGAGAACCAAATTTAGACGTATTAACTGTTTAATATGCTGAGCGGTGGCCGTTTTGCGCGGATGTGACGCATATCTTACCACACTTCTTGGCTCTGTACCTGTATTTGTTGTGTTCTTGAATTTTTTGGTAATTTTGTGCGTCACTTTTGAAGCAAATAAATATTTTTTCTTTCTTTTTCTTTAAAATACAAAAACTTTTTAACAAAAAATAAAACCGACTTCAAAAACCTTAACTTAAAAGTAAAAAATAATCATTGTATGTATTTTAAAATCTTAACATAAACCAAAATTTTAAGGTAGGGCGTGATTGACCCTTTGCGTCATGTAAATATATCGTACAGTCGAGTGCATATCTATAGTAAATAAAAAAGAGTTTATGTGAACGTACATGAAAATCACGCGCCGCCTTCAAAATGTTGGTTTATGTTAAGATTTTAAAATACATACAATGATTATTTTTTACTTTTTAGTTAAGGTTTTTGAAGTCGGTTTTATTTGTTGTTAAAAAGTTTTTATTTCATACTTTTTAGTTGATAATTGCGAGGGTTCATATAACCAGTTGTTTATATAACCAGTTTGAGAATATTTTTTTTTTATTAAACTTTGCTATCCCACTGCTGGGCAAAGTCTCGCTCATGTTCTTCCAAACCTCCAATCACTATCGTGAATGAAAAAAAAACACGCATATCGGCCAAGAATTCTCAGAAAAACGTACCAATGAGCAGATCATCTAGATAGGCGAAGCTAAAATAAACTGATTTATTGAAGCTGGTTAAAAAACTGCTCAACCTATGTCAATAAAAATTATATGGGACCACCGCGCGGGCTTCTTCTACCAATTAAAAAAACAATCACGTAAATCGGCCCATAAATCTCGGAGTAATCGATGTACATACATGAAAAAAAAACCCGCGGAATACATAACCTCCTCCTTTTTTTGAAGTCGGTTAAAAATAACCCTGAATCTCTTAGGCAAAAACTAAGGCTGAGTACACAAAAGCGGTGTCACTGCACTATTTGCAGCCACATCACTTATTCAGCGCACATTATGGCTGTGCAGTCCAGTGCGGATTCATTGTGGCATAAACACCGCTATTTTTAGCAATGTTGGAACTTGTCATTTTGGCTGGCAGTTGCTATTGTAAGTCTCAGACCAAATGGTCCGAGTTGTTAGTGTACAATTATTTTGGGTTTGGTAGTGACATTATATTATCTGTGGTAGTGATGTGCTTTATTCATTTCTCTACCACAACGAGTTATCGTCGCGTTCAGATACCTACACACAATTTTACAGCAGAAAAAGAAAAGGCAAATCAGAAACATCAAACTAACATCAGCAATTTTTTTGCTGAAGTTAGTTTGATAAAGTCTGATTCCGTAATGTCACTCATTTGATTGTTTACTCTGAAATCTTCGTTACATACACGGAAAGTACTTTGCATATCTTGTACAACGTGAAACTCCTTGCTATCATGCAAATGAAATGCAACGCGGAAGCAATAGTGCGTAGTTTACGAACAAAATCCATTCAGGCGGAATGTTGTCAAATATATACCTGGACTAGCCGCGGTAACTTACAATACGAATGCCAAAGAAGTTATACGATTTCAAAGCAAAGTAAATAACGGCAGTAATGATCTTAAATGGTAGCGCCGATAGGGAAGGTAACAATTTTTTTTAAATTAGTTTTTATTAGAAATTTCTAAACTTTTTCAAGAAAAATAAGTAACAGTGGAAATACCAATAAAATATTTAATAAAATGTCCAAGTTATAAGCGATTTAAATTTGCTCACTAGACAGAGACAGCACTATTGAAGAATGACGTCGTTGTTCATAACCTTCATAGTAATTTGATATCTCTCTGAACAATGTCCGTTTCGCACGACAAGGACAGAAAATGCCCCTTCCAAAAACTTAAAAAGCGCGTATCTCTCCCATTTTTTTATGGATTTTGTTTATTCTTTCTACAATATGGTCCATTCTGTACATTCTTTTAAATAATATAACATTTTTGATAATTTTCGGCTGTAGTCAACTTCCGGATTCATTGTCTCAGCATTTAGTAAAAACCTCACAGATACTGACGGCTGGTATCTTTTCAAACGCAAATCATTTTCATTCATAGCGCTCACGCCAGCATAAAACCGTACTCACGCAACTCCCAGTGGGCACTACTGTTTATCTCTGAATTAAATTCGTTTGTGAGAATTTACAGCACAAAATTCATACAGCCCGGTGTAATTTCGTAAACAGAGACTCTTCCTAATCGAGGCTCTCACAGAGTGCATCCAAATGGGATTATAAAAAGGACACGTCTGCAATTGCATTGGAATTTCAAATGAGTATATTTTTTTAGGCCGTCTGAGTGTTTCCTGGATAAAATTAGAGCCGAATAGTAAACTCAGTCTACTCTGCTATTTACGTACGTGCCCGTGTTGTGCAAATAAATGGCACTCAAATGAGCATGTTGAGATGCCATTAAATTTTAACGCGTGTTAGTTCTGGTTGAGAATAGGTAATTATCATTTTTGATTACTGATTCAGCTATTTCTGGAATGTTTTTTAATATTTCAGTTTAGTTACGAATATAATTGGATATGGAGCTTCATAAACTACACTCTATTGATCGGACAAATAGTAATGTCAAAATCAAAAGTAAGTGATGATTGCTCAAAGTTTCAAAATAGTTGTATAAAGTCGCTTTGAACGTGAAGAGATTCAACTTATACTTATGAATAACGAGTAAATTTTTTTTAGGGAAGTATACTGTTGGAATCAGACAATATTACTTTTTGCTGTAGTGAAGCCCAGCTACCCCGACTTCGAGGAAACCTAGCAAGGTAAAGTATTTTCGAGGTAACAACCATCGATGTAACATGCCACCGAAGTATAAATCCATCTAGGATAGACGAAGTATTTACCGTTCAAGGTAAACCTACCTATCGAAGATGTAAACCTTCGAGGAAAAGACTTTGAGGTATCAATCGTCGAAGAAACATCGTCCAAAAATAGTATTAAACCCTTCTACTCTCGTGTTGCCTGAATAAAACTATTTTGCAGTTTATCTCTAAATCGTCCCATTGAAAACATCAGGTACATTGCTGAAATAGTCAACTCCCAATTACGCAAAGTACTACCACTTCCAAATATTCATCAGCGAAGTCCTCTAAGTGCTCAAACCATTTTCCACTACAGACAGTATTAGTTGATAGTCCGTCGGTTGCATTTCAAACAGCTTCTGTGTGTTATAACGTTCAATATCGTAATTGACGAGCCGCACTGCCGGATTGCCGGTCAGCTTTCCGGATCGTGCCGGATTATTGCTGGACGGTGACCGTAGAAGCGGTCTGTCAAGTTGTCGCTTTTAGATCAGTCAGAGGACTCAGAGTCATGGGAGAAATATGTAGATCTAGAAAACGTGACTAAGGGCTAGTTTTTCAATAGTCAGATAACTTTTAAATGAGGAATAAATGTGACGTTTTGACAGTTGTAGTATAGAATATCTTTCAAAACCTTTAAAACGTTAAAAGTTATCTAACTATTGAAAAACTAGTCCTTATACTAAGTGTTGGGCGATGAAGGCGTTTAATTTTTTTTAGTCAACGTTACTGGGTGGTTTAAAATTTCGATTAATATTATTAACTTAATCTTCTAATTACGGGATTTAGAATAGCATAGGCGCAAAACAGATGGTAATGTCATGTGGATATGGCGCGGACGTGGCATGGCGTGAAGGATGCGCGCTCCTTTGCTGCTCATGCCATAGAGTCGCTTCCATTTTTTTTGTATGAAATGAGAATACAGTTGGAAGAAGCCCGTACGGTAGAACAAATGGTCCAAAAAAAAGTTGAAATTAGGATTAATTTTGGCCAATACGTTGAACTTTTATAAATATTTAAAAAGTTAAATTAATTGAATGTATAGTTGAACTAAGTGGAATAGATCGCCATTTCCTCGCCTCATTTCTGTCTGGTCTGGAAGCTCTTTTTAATGCACACCAAACACAGGCCTTACATTCTCATTCCTTTGCCAGTAAAATCACTGAGATAGTCCACTGGCAATCACATTTTTTTTTAAATATGGTACCTTTAAGATACTTTATTTGAATTACAGTCTAGTCTTGAGGTTTATAAGTAATTTAATATTAACCTAAATTGCTATGTAAAAATGTTCTAAGAATGTATTCAATAACTTTTCATAGTTACCATTAAGGGGAAGAAATTTTGTTCATATGTTTTTTATAGGCAGCACTTAGCATTAAGCAGTCATTATTAAGGCAACACTTTATCATGTAAAATTATGGGATTCTAGCCGACATCCGCGGCTTCGCTCCCGTGGTATGTTGATAAAAAATATCTTATGTATTAACCAGGATATGGTCTATCTTTTTTCCAGATGTCATCCAAATCTTTCAGCCGTTTCAGCGTGAATGAAGAACAAACAAACAAACATTCACACTTTCGCATTCATTATTATAACAGCAGTGACAGCAATATTGACATTGTACCTACAATATTGGAGTGGCAATAAAGACAGAGTCATACTTATTCAAACAATTCGCTAATTGATTGCAGTAGGTGCGGGCACTTCAGACCATTCGACAATTTGTTATATCGGCGCGACGTGCAATATCCTAATTACTACATCCGTGTAGGTAGATAGGATCATATAGAATAAAGGTGTGTGTGTGTTCGATTAATAACCGGTGGAGGTCCACCATCACATCGATCTGTTGACTTTGATGCAGAATTATTATAATCTTAATAAAACACAATAATTTACTAAGCAGAGCTTGGTTTTATTGATGTTAAGTGGAATTATAAGAGATTGGTTGCAAGACAGTTATACAGACTACTAACAGACACCAACAAAAAGGCGGGAGGAACAGAAGTGTCACTATTATGTCAAAGTGACAAGTAAGTATGTAGAACCAAGGCTTTTTGCCATCAAATAGTTTACAAATAATATTTTATATTGCCATTAACAAGAATCAAGGATTGGCTTACCTAAAAGGCGTTAAAAGATAAGGCGTAGGTGTTGTTGTATAGTGAGACAAGTTGACATATATTTTGACGATGCTATTGCGCTGGAGTGTGTCAATGCAATTTCTTTTCGTATTTTATTTGTAGTTCAGGTCAAACTGTATCAGGTTCAGGTGTATTCAGGTGGTTATGTCTGTCGAAGGACCGACGGCCGCTGGAGCAGATGAGTCCTTGAGTGGAGACCGCGAATCGGCAAATGCAGCGTAGGGCGCCCCCCAGTCAGGTGAACTGACGACCTGAAGAAGGTGGCTGGGGGGGACTGGATACGGAAGGCAGAGGATCGAGTGTTGTGGCGCAACTTGGTAGAGGCCTATGTCCAGCAGTGGACTGCGATAGGCTGAGTTGGTGTATCAGGTTAATGAGTTTGTTAGCCTTAGTTATTAGTTTTAGTCATTCAATTTAAAAAGTTCTTAGGAAAACTAAGAAGCTAGCAACTGAAAGCCACGAAACTAAACTAACAAAATCACCAAACTTTTCCGTTTACACAGCAAAGTAGCTTCCATTGTGATTATTTGTGATCGAAAAAACTTTCTCAATTCCCAATATTTGACAATTACTGAACCATTATGTGTCCAAACTTTCTATTAAAGTTAGATAGAAGTTAAATTGAGAAAACACAACAAATAGTAGAAACTTATATAAAGGATCTGTGGGCCATCGTTTAGGCCGAGTACGTAAGGGCGAGTAAAATATGTGACAGCATAGACACGCTTCGTGGAGCGGGGAAGAAATGTAACCTTTTGAGACCTTTAATATGTATGAACATTGTACTCGAGATACATTTAGACAATAAGTAGAATAAACGAGATCGTTTCGCTGTTAAGGTTTTACTAAGAGCTAAGTGGCAACCCCATTATTAAAAAAAAAATACTCGCTGAGTATATCATCATCATCATCATCATCATTTCAGCCGAAAGACGTCAACTGCTGGACATGGGCCTCCCCCAAGCATCGCTACAACGACCGGTCCTGCGCTTTCCGCATCCAGCGGATTCCCGCAACCTTCACCAGGTCGTCGGTCCACCTTGTGGGGGGCCTACCCACGCTGTGCCTTCCAGTACGCGGTCGCTACTCCAGAACTTTACGGCCCCATCGGCCATCCGTTCTGCGAGCAATGTGCCCCGGTCACTGCCACTTAAGTTTGACAATTCTTCGGGCTATGTCGGTTACTTTCGTACGACATATCTCAACGAAAGACGTTTTCGTTAAGATATTAGTCATTCCCACATACATTTTGATTGTTTGCTATAGCGTTGACGATTGTAGATTGTCAACTTGGCTAGGGGGGCTGGTTCTTCTCAACGCTGTGAATAAAACTGTTTTCCTGACTTAAATACAGCGATCAAGTAACAAATTGAGATAGTTCAAAAATACACCACGTCAGCTTAATGTTTAAAGAAAACTTTTCTAATAAAGATTTCTCCAGGCTTCGATCAAAAAGTCGATTCACTGTGTTCATTACGGGGTGCCAATCACATCGTCTCGTGTGAAATCATAACTCAGCAAGACGCCAACCCCTCTCGCTAAATCTTTGGGGAAGCTCCATCTATTGCGTTTAATTATAGCCCGACCCCAGCTCTCCACTACCTGAAGATCGTTAATCTTTCTTAAAGATATATACCCTGCTTTAGAGAGGCTTGCTTCGCTGTAGGAGCTTCATATAGCGCTGTACGTGTGCTACGTCTAACGAAACAGTTTAACCTTTGCCGCTGTTTCGCTACATTTGCCACAGGGCTGGATTTAGGACAAGTGGCGTTTTCAATGTTAATAGGTTTAGGTACCATAGTTTTGATGTTGAAAGGTATTTTTTTTAAACATATCTATGTCGCTTAAGCGACGATTTTGAAAGCATCTTTTAAGCCATTTTTAATATTGACAGACATAGTAAAAAATATGGACGAATTCCTGCGAACAATCATAGTGAAGCCAAAAAAACTGTGCTCCTTCGTGTACAACCAGCGCTCACGAACATACTATGTACCTGAATGATATTTGCTTTCGCGATGCTTACTGGAAGATGCCGCGACGTGTGTACTGACACCCCTCTCACGGTCCCCTGAGCACGGTTTGAGGTGCATATGTGTGCGTGAGCGCTGGTTGTACACGAAGGAGCACGTTTTTTGGCTTGAATATGATTGTTTGCAGCACATCGTCTAATATTATGATAAGTTTGAACAAAAATAGTCACCGTAATCGATATCACCTAAAAACTGGCAAGAAGCCAAAACAAAGACACGGAAACGTTAAAAAACTTGATTTATCTTCGACATGATATGGCCATTACTTAGAACGGTCTCGGTGGCAATCTAATCTAAATCCGTCCCTGGTTCCAAATTGGAAAGTCTTTGAACTTTCCCCTCTGGGTATTAAGATGGGTACACGGCTTTACGTGTTCAAATCTCTGAATCGACATTTATGTTTATTGATTAGCGGGACGAAGGCAGATTTCAATGAGCTCCATTAACCAATTTGGTTTGAGTTGAGACGGTTTAAAGTTTATAGCGTTTCAGCTATCAAGTTGATTAGCCAACGTCTGTCAACTGTTGCTTTGAACTTTGAATTATGATTTGCATAATGGTAGGTCTTTAACTGGTCTTATTATGTGCTGAGGTACTTTTGCTGTACAGTGCAGACGTCTGCAGATAAAATGGTTAAGGGGATTGTGGCAGCCAAGTGGCGCCCCCATCAGTAAAAAAAATATTACTCGCTGAATACATCATTTATTGAAAATTCGTTTTTAAAAATTGAAGAACAGGAACTGTAGTTTAATCAGAAACTACTAACTCTGTAAAATATAATTAGCTGTAGTTGTAGATACAACATATGCGAAAAACGGCCACTTTTGGCACTTTTTGTATCTACAACTACAGCGAAGTATAATTTACACAGTAAATAGTTTCTGGTTAAACTACAGTACCTGTTCAATCTTCAAAAACGAATTTTCGATTAAATTATGTATTCAGCGAGTAATAATTTTTTTACTGATGGGGCGCTACTTGGCTGCTACATTCCCCTTAAGTGTTCTTCGTTTAAGGCCGGTTTTACATAACCATATAACTTAACCAGCCCATTACTGTCCCACTGCTGGGCACGGGCCTCTCCTCAGTACGAGAAGGCTAAGGCCTTAGTCCACCACGCTGGCCTAGTTCGGGTTGGCGGACTACACAACACACCATTGAGAACTGTATGGAGCACTCTCAGGTGTTCAGGCTTCCTCACGATGTTTTCCTTCACCGTTAAAGCAAGTGATAATCGGGAATAAAGGGATCGAACTCACACCCTCCTGCATGGAAGGCAAGCGTTCAACTACTAGGCTATCATCAAACCGGTGTTGATCAACTTTAATTATCTAATTAAATGGCCCCTTACTTTATAAAATTGCTTGTATTGTGGAATTGTGGGTAAACGGTCTTGTAACCAGAGAATTATCGTTGGCGAAATCTAGCCTAAAAAGAGCAAAGAATATTGAATATAAAAAATCAGCGATTAAGAAGCTTAGGGCGTTTAACTTATGTTTTAGCAAACATGTTTTGTATGGCGCTTGGTCTATCGGCTGTCATCAATAAGACAAACGTTTTCTGTTAGACTATAAAACATTTAATAAGACTATGGAAACAGTTTCTGGAAATTCTATTTGGAAAAAAAATAGAAAGAAAAGAATTTTAATACAAAAATTAACTTTTATCTTGACTTTTTTATGTTTTCTTTTTATTATTATTACATTACATTATTACAAAAACAGTACTAACTTACATGTACTTTTATTCTACTTATTTTTCAATAAGAAGATTGTAAAGAGGTATGGTTAAAGACGAGAATAATATATTTCTTACCTTCAATCATACCTCTTTTTAATTTTCCACAATAATATCATCTAAATCAGCAGCAGGCAGAGAAATATCGCCTTCTAGATTACTAGTCTTTTTTTGTTTTCAAGGGGGATACCTTCAAAAGGCTACTAGCCTTATGGGGGATAGGCTGGGGTGTGTGGGGTTTTTACTGCACTAAAACCTCCCTGGTGTACATCTTCAGCACAATGGAGGGAGGACTAAGGGAATGGGTTATGCTTGGTATGTCTCCCTGAACACCATTCCGATGCAGAAGCATAAGGCGACACGGGAGCACAGCGTGCCACTGTCATCCCTGATGTCACCCAGTGGACGCTCGAAACGCCCACTCTGAACGACCGTGACCTCAAAGGCCCACCTGTCCTATGGACAGAGCAGTGGACGCTGCTAGCCCATCCTAGGTACCAGACCACGCTCATTACGTGCAAGCGCAGCAACCCCATGTACGTTTACCACTCAGGCAAACGACGATGATTGGTCTATTAAGTGGGGGCTAGGGAACAGATAGAATGGTGAGATTACAGCATCTTTGTATCAAAACTCACAAAACTCCAAACATTTATTGCGAACTAACTTTATCAATGAAAATTATTTTAAACATATGTTTTTTTATAGTTTATTGTTATAATGATAATTATAGAATAGTACATTGACGAGGGGTCATGCCAGATGTAAAAAAAATATGAACAATAAAAAAATGCAAATGAATGTGTATTTTTAGTTTTTGGTGTACATCTTTTTTCCAAAATACAATTTTTACCTAAGGCCTCAACAAAAGTTACTAAATAATAATAGCCCTTTCATATGGTATAAACATCATTAATGGCCGCTGATAGACCAGAACGCCCATTCTCCTTTCTAATTTCATAAATTGTTTTGCACAACCAAGCATACTTAGAAAGGTACGGAGTGTACGGTGCTTTCGATTCTAACCCAATGATTCTTTTTTTGTAAAATGTTTACACTAAGTCCGATACAAACAAAGTTTTTTCAATTTAGTACATTCGAGTACAGAACTGGTTGTTCCAGTCTTTGACACAAGTCGTATAAGAGCTATACACACAGTCTGGTCACGGCGAGCGCTAAGTAAATAGCCGCGCGTCGGCTTCGCTTTCAATTAACGTAGAAGGTACAGTCACAGTTAGCTATGATTCCTGGTTACCTGGATGCCTTTGATGTTCTCATACTCCTCCAACTGTAATGTGTGACTTGTTTTTGTGAATGTTAATTTTGTAAGCTAATTAAATTGATGGTTTCGGTGAAAAGGCAGGGTTTTGTTATAGTTTATTTTAGGATCTTTTGAGACAATCTACTTAATAAAACGCACAGCCTAAACCGATGGCTCTAGGATGATAACATTTTGCACAGGAATTTTTTAGATGACGTAGGTGAGCACTAAGAAAGGATTTTTGATAATTCATCCCCTAAAGGAAAAGTTTAAAAGGGGTTGGAAGTTTGTATGAAGAAAACACGGGAGCGAAGCTACAGGCGCGGGCGTCAGCTAGTCTTTATAATCACGGCTGAGGAAGAAATCCGGACCTTTGGAAGGCTTTCCAGAGGACACGTCAGGTCCAACTTGCAGTCGGCCCTTTGGCAAATTTAATGTAAGATGGGTTGGGGAAAGGTGAAGGTCGCGGGAATCCACTGGATGCGGCAGGCGCAGGACCAGGCGTTGTGGCGATGCTTGGGGAAGGCCTATGTCCAGCAGTGGACGTCTTTCGGCTGAAATGATGATGATGATGATGGGTTGGGGCACCAAAAGGAGACAGTTCACAGCTGTACTGTAATAGAACAGTCATATTACGTGAGACAGTGTTATTATACTATACAAGCATACCATTACAGTCTTAAAAAGTCTAAAATTACGACAACAACCGATATAAGATATCGCCGGTTGTCTGGAAGATAAGACCGCCAATGTTGTTCCTTTATTTTACATGTTAGTCCTAAGTTTAATAATGTTAATGGTCTACAGTAAAAAATATTCTATCTATCTATCTATATATAAGAATAAAAAATTCAACTCCAAAAGTAAATCACCAAATTCAATAAACAAAAACATTACAAAATAAAATTGAAAAAGATTTACGCAACTTTAACGTTTAATAACAATAAGAGCCTTCCAACAGGCTCTTAAAGAGACAACGACATAAATGTCCTTACAAAAATGAAGCTGCTTCCCAGAAACTGAAAGATTTATACACTCGAGGTCCTCTGAGTTTCAAACCAAAGACAATGGAAAGGTCTCGACAAAGTTATTTAAATTACGCGACAATTTTCTTGGCCCATAACGTTTAAGTGGTGGAGGCGTTGAGGCCCAGCTAAATGAGGTTTTAAGCCGCCGTTTTCATGAAAAGGGATTCGCAAAGCAGATTTGAGGCAGACTGTGAGGCAAGCATACAATGGCGGGTCTCATCCCTCAATCCTGCGATCTCGCGAGCGACGGGACTACGCAATCATTGCATTGTTTTACGAATATACTGTGGCTTATGATTATGACACTTAAAATTAAGCGAGACGAATTTTGTCCTTTGTTTCCATTCTAAGGTATTATCATTATAATATTTTCTGCTGTGTTCCCTGTCATAATTTTGTATTTGTTCTAAGTGAATCTGAAGCTTGAAACTTGATTTTGGTAAGAGCTGTGATGGCTGATAATAAAGGAAAAGCTTGATAGATTACTAGCGCTGCTTATACTTACAAACGGTATGTCTGGCCTGTTCATCATTTCAGCCGAAAGATATCCACTGCTGGACAAAGACCTACCTCAAAATGGGGTCTGGCCTGTTATTTAAAGTTTATTCTTAACGAAGAAGTGACAATAAATAAAATTAAAATAAATAAATATTTTTGGGACATATTTTACACAGCACCATCTAGTCCCAAACTAAGTAGAACTTGTACTATGGGTACTAGACAATGGATATAATACTTTTTTTTTTTATAAATACATTCTTATAATACATAAGAAACACCCAGACCAACACAAACACTTAAGTTCGTCACATAAATATTTGTATCACGTGGGAATCGAACCCACGACCTCGTTATCAGCAGTCCGACACTCGAACCACTAGACCACAGACGTCGTTAATACCTCATAACTGTATAAAATGTTACAAAGAAAAACCAACTTACACCTCAATTTAAATTGATTAAAAAAAGTAAAAAGTTGATTGAGGAGGTATTGTCATCTTTGATATGCTTTTTCAGAGTTGAAGTCGAGTGAGTTCGAGTTTGAGTTGAGTTGAAGCCATGTTTGATTGAAAAATTCAACGATAATTTATGATAAGTAAGGATTGTCTGCAGGATATTTTTAACATTTAGTTCTAGACAAAAGTCCAATAACTATTGCTTAACGCAGACATTTTTATGACTTTCTGGAATTGGAAACACTTTTATTGGCTTAGCAATTTAGAATAGCATGCGCAATTTCTTTTTTTATTGTTGTTAAAAATTGCGTATAATATTTTGACCGGTCGTTGTGGCGATGCTTGGGGGAGGCCTATGCCCAGCAGTGGACGTCTTTCGGCTGAAATGATGATGATGATGATTTTGAAAGCAATAAGAATACGAATTTTTTTTTCATTGACAATATCTAACGCATCCTTAATATCTTCCTTATCACTTATCATCTTAAAGTTACCGTAATATTGTTAGCCCACATTATCCTACTTCTAACTAATATATTAATGGGTAAGTATGAATGTTTGTTTATCCTATAAACCACAGACATAAAATATAGACGAAGTGCTGCGAACAATCATAGCGAAGCCAAAAAAAACTAGGCTCCTTCGTGTACAACCAGCGCTCACGCACACACCATGCACCTGAAGGATATTTGCTTTCAAGATGCTTACTGGACGAGGCCGCGACATGTGTACTAAGAAGGGTGAGCACGGTTTGAGGTGCATGTGTGTGCGTGAGCGCTGGTTGTAAACGAAGGAGCATAGTTATTTTAGTTTCACTAGATTTTTCGCAGCAACGTTCAACGTTGAAACGGCTAAACGGATTTGGATGAAATTTGACGCACAGATAGACCATAAACCGGACTAAGACATGAGCTACTTTTTATTTCGGGAATGTAAACAGTTCTCTGCGCCTTCCGCATCCAGCGGATTCCCGCGACCTTCATTAGGTCGTCGGTCTTCTTGTGGGGGGCCTACCCACGCTGCGCCTTCCAACCGGTCGTTGTGGCGATACTTGGTGGAGGCCTATGTCCAGCAGTGAACGTCTTTCAGCTGAAATGATGATGATGATGATGATGAAACAGTTCCCGAGGGATGCCCGATAACGTCATTCTGTTATACGCAGGCGACGCCACGGGCATAAGCAAGTTTTTTCTGAACACAAGCGAAAGGTACGCGGCAAAAGATTGTGTGCAACGATATACGGTGTGCAGTGCACCTTTGTGTAACCCTTTGTTGTTGTTCTTTCCGTTAATTTATAGCACTATCTTCAGAATGTGCACGGTTTTATAGCACTATCTTCAGAATGTGCACGGTTTTATAGCACTATCTTCAGAATGTGCACGGTTTTAGAGAACGGTGTAATTTGTTTGTTGTTTGCTTTTATCTGGGGAAAATGTATTATTTTGTAACATCGGAGATGGTGAAAGATTCAACTGTGTTGTAATTTTGACGTCTGTGGTCTAGTGGTTCGAGGGTCGGACTGCTGATCACGAGGTCGTGGGTTCGATTCCCACAGGACACAAATATTTGTGTGATGAACATAAGTGTTTGTGTTGGTCTGGGTGTTTATTATGTATCATAAGTATGTATTTACAAAAAAAATAGTATATATGTATTATATCCATTGTCTAGTACCCATAGCACAAGCTCTGCTTAGTTTGGGACTAGAAAAAAAAAAAAAAAAAAAAAAAAAAAATATATATATATATTTTTTAGAACACGGAAACTCTTATATTTAGGTTTTTTGATTTCAAATTATGTAAAAGTTAAGCTCTTAAGTTAGCATGTGCTATTGTTTTTCTGAATATCAGCAGATTTAACCGTTTTATAAGCGATTGTAATTTGTAGATACTGTATGACATAACTTGATTCATTTTGATCCGATGTTTTTTTAAGAACTAAACTTGCATTTTTTATTACAGTTTTGATACCGAGGATTTTTCTCTTCAGTTTGTTTAACGAATTGTAGCTATCGAGATGGTTAGAATGAGTTTCGGGTTAAATTAATAAGTGAATGACTAACATGTGAAATAATAAGAATTGTAAAACAACAATAATAATAACCCGTCAATTTACTAAAATAACACACTTTTACGGAATTTCTTGCTGAGTACCATAATGAGTACGGCTGACCGCACGTCGGTGGTAACAGTTTGACATTGACAACGCCTTGCTGTCATGCAGTCGACTGTACTAGAGCGTCAATCAATGTAAATACTTGTCACCTAATAATGCATACACGCCCTTAGTTCATAGTTGTTGTTAAATTCCATTATTAAGGCGTTGATAGATTAGGCACAAAAAAAATAACACTTATGAAGTTATGACACTAATGACGCTGGTTAAACCATTTAGTGTAATTCGTTAAAGTTTTTTAAGCTTACTAAGCCCATAATCAACGGTTCGGACCATAGAGGAAATGAATATAATAGAGGGGAATTGTGGGCGGGATAGGCGCGCCGCGCTTTTGAGCAGACGCGCCAATGTAACCAAAATCCGCGACATTGCGTCCAGGCTGTGACAGAGTACGTTGCTGTGCGAAAAAATAATAATTATGCCGTCTTGCGCCATTATATCATGCCGAAAAAGAAGCGAGGTGTGTAGTTTAACTATAGGAGGGATTTCTTTTCATCGGTAAGTCTAAAAACCTTTAATTAGTTGTGATATTTGCAAATATTTTCTTAGTATTATGTGATTCATGACAAAAACGATGTTATCGCAAACTGATAAAAAAATATACATTGCTTATAAAACATGGATATCGTACATTCACTACGTGAGTAACCGCGTAATGTATTGCGTTTCTTTCGATGTCGCCTTCAATTTATTTGCCTGACTGTCACCAAAATCCCCGTGTATCGATAGTGTAGTAACATATTGAATGCATTATCGATATAATTAATTCGGTGTATACTTTCTGTTTTAAAATAAATATTCCGCATTTTTATTATTTTAAATGCATAATAATTTTATTTTTAGGTAGTTTTTTTTTTAAAACCACTTAAAAAAGAATAAAAAATAAAATTTGTGTGTAACAGTTTAGGGAGTAAGTGCCTTTGATTCGGATAGATTTAAGAAAAAAATGAAAAAAAAAAAATTTTTTTTTTTTTTTAAGTCGGTTTTTTTTAGTTTATTATTTTGAGTGGAATTAACAATAGAAAGACAAGCGATTGCTATAATCCCCGATAATTTGCTGTCATCCATTGAAGAGTTCCCTCTTTATCTCCTATGACCTTCATCAGATCTTCACCAAATGATTTTTTCTGAATGCAAATGCTTGACTTGTTGATGAATATACCAAAATCGCTATGTGTATGCCTATAATATTAGAGAAGTTACCTCAATTTCACATGGATCCCATCATCAAAACTGGATTTTGATGAAAATGGAACCAATCTGGAAGTATATCCTTTCAAATAAATAAATAATTTTCGAAATCGGTTTCTAAATGACGGAGTTCTGAGGTAACAAACATACAAAAAAACGTACAATTGAATTGAGAACCTCCTCCTGAAGTCGTTTAAAAATCGGGTTTTAGGCTCGGTTTCCACCAAAACGCAGAGACAAGATGTGTCGCAAGCCACCAATAAGACTGCGTTAGATATAGAATAGCTGGTTGACTGGGAGAGAAAGCCAAAGGCACTAAGTCCACCTATGTACATGTATTGTATGAAGTTTAAATAAATAAATAATGTTGAAGCTAGGCGGTGAAATATGAAAATAACGCAATCCTATTGGTTGTCGACACATATCCTCTCCTCTTCGTTTTGGTGGTTAAATACCTTTGTTATGTATGGAGTTTGGATTACACCCGGCTTTAACAAGTGCTTAAGGGGAATGTACCAGCCAAGTGTTGCCTCCGTCAGTAAAAAAAAATTATCACTCGCTGAATACATAATTTATCGAAAATTCGTTTTTAAAAGTTGAAGTACAGTTTAATCAGAAACTATTAACTCTGTAAAATATATTTCGCTGTAGTTGTAGATAGAAAAAATGCCAAAAGTGGCCGTTTTTCGCATTTTTTCTATGTACAATTACAGCGAAGTATAATTTACAGAGTTAATAGTTTCTGATTAAACTACAGTACCTGTACCTACTTGTATTCAGCGAGTAATAATTTGTTTACTGATTGGGGCGCCGCTTGGCTGCTATATTCCCCTTAAACGTGGTCTAAACTTTCGTAATAAGGGACATATTATTTTATTTTTAGTTTTCAATACAATACAATACAAAAAAACAAAAAATTTACAAAAAACTAACAAATTTTGACGACTTTAGTATGTTGGGCAGTAATTATTTTTTAGGTTACGATTTAAAAAGAAAACCAATCCTTAAATATGCAGAATTGTATATCTTATTTACGCAAAACACCAAACCAGGTCTTATAACAAATTTAAAGTTGGTTAAAAATCGAAAAACTACTTTTTATTTTTCGCCATACCTCGCGCTGCTTGTTTTAAAACGTGTCAGACGTTATTTTCAATAATTAAGTATATCATGAAACAGTAACTTTCCAATTCCCTATGTAGGACAAATTATTTTTATTCCAAGACCATATGCGAATATCGTTGAAAATATCGATAACATTCATAAAATTAGTTTTTTGTACATGGACATCACTAACGACCTGTTCGAATGTAGTGGTGCGTTCGCACATGGTCGACGTTTATGTGTGACAGACGTGACCGCTAATAGTAGGGCCGCGTTCAGTGTAGTATTTCTTGCACGCGTATGCGTTTAGATATCTAGATACAAGCTAGATACAGTGCTTATGTAGTAGTGAGACGGATAGTGGGAGAGTTAGGCGACACGGGTTTCCGAAGAAACTGTGTACTATACCAATTCCATTCTTATTCAAGTATTCCATGGTTCGGACCAAACTCGAGTCCAGTGCATGCGTTTGGAACCATCACGAAAATACCTACGCGCTTATGTTAGAAAAGGTGCAAAAAGCATTCCTGAGGTACCTTTATAAGCGCGTACATGGTTATTATCCGTTCCTCTACCCAACCAAATTTACAACAACAACTGGTTACAACTCACTTGAGGTAAGAAGAGCATGTGATCAGCTTACAACAGCATGTAAAACTCTTCGCGGGTCCATTGATGCACCAGATCTGCATAATGAGCTGGCACGATTCTTTGCACTGGTCAATTACCACCGCAACAGGAAGCACAAGCTTTTTGCTGTGCCTTCATGTCGCACTGTAGCGCGAGCTAAATCGCCAGTACCTCGTACTCTCACTGCACTCAACGAACTCTTGGATTGTAATCCGAATTATGATCTGTTTGCGGATGATTGGAAGAAGATTCTGTTAGTATGCCTGAAGCATTGCGAGAGAGATTTATGAAAGATGTGTAATTCACTAATATATTTTATGTGTCATTCCTCTATCTTTAATTACTGTAATTGGTTCAAGACCGTTGTAATTAAAGTAAAATAAATAAATAAAATAAATAAATCTCATTACTACTAAGCACATTATAAATAGCCGGTTGAAATGACTGTAACAATATTAAAATTATATTATTATTTTTTAACGCATTTACGCATGCGAAGCGAAATCTAAAGATTTAAATTGTGAATAGCGAGCCAGGAGTCGCAGGTTCGAATCCTGCTCGTGAGCGATTTTTTCTTTTCACAATTTAAATCTTTAATATTAAATTGTTTTCATAGTCCGTGGAAAAATACCACTTTCTTTGAGATTCTCTTAATGAATCAAACATAATATTGAAAGGGCAAAATGTGGATGTTCCTTTGATTTGCAATTTTATTTTATTTTATTATTTTAGGAAAACTTACAGGTACAACGTATAATTAATATAAATGGCCAATTACATGTTCCTATTATATTTATTGAAAATTTATATAAAATTTAGAAAAAATAAAAAATGGATACAAGAATATGAAGGATGAAAGTTCCAAACTAGTATAATATCACGTAAATTATTAAACAGGGGATCGACTTAGGCAACAGCCTAATATAAAAAAAAACTAATCTATAAAGGTCTATCTATGTTATGACGTTACCTCATAATTTTCTAGTTCCCTAGATGTTGTAGAAGTTTGTTGAAAAGAAAAATAAAACTGATAAGCTTCGTTCTTTACAGTCTATAAACTTCCAAACCAACAGCAAAAACTAAACCTTCAGATTCAAATCATAAACTACGAAAGTCCGTCCACAGAATACAGAAAGCGCAAGTTCTCATGAAATATGAAACTAGATACACATCTAGTCCCGGATAGTTTCCAAAGAAATGGTCGTAGCTTACCCTAATGTGATACACTCAGTCATCGGTCCTTATCTAACTGAATATGTTGTGGGTTTCAGCTATTAATCACGGACTGTAGTTTCAGTGGAAAAATGGTTGGAGTTCATAATTTTGTTGGTCCGATAACATCTAAGACGGATGAAGACGATTTATTGAACTGTTTGATGCTAGTCTGTGGTTTTGATGGAGTTGTTTATAAAATTGAGGAGATAGTATTCGTTTGTTTTTTGTTTTAGTGAGGAAATAGTGTGGAAATAAGTGGGCTTTTTTGTATTTTTCTGGAGCATGTTATATTCTTTGTGATAACATAAGATAAAACCATTACAATATTTATATGGTTTTAATCTTTGTTTTAATCAACAAAATAATACGAGAATATGACAATAGTAATTGACAGAAAATATATCATTATAAAAACTACAACGTTCATAGACGATACTATTACTGAAACTCCAGATAGTTTCTACATCATAACAATGCGCATTTCAAGCTTAGACACATATTTATCCGAGTTTAAGAAGTAATGTCTGTTGTATCTACAACCTTATTCTTAGTTTATACTAAACCTCTTAAGGGGTCATTGTACTCATAATTTTGTTTTTTTTTTTTACTACGGGACCAACCCTGAAAACGCGAAACAATATCAGCTGATCCCTATATTTGTGTTCACATATCGTCAAAATATAGCGAACAGCAAATTTTTTTTTTTCGTGATTATAAGTCCGATTAGGACAACGTCAGTTTCGACTATAATGAATAGCTGAATAGCCTAAGTAATTAAAAATATAATTCGAGGTTTAGCTCTCGAGTATTTACTCCTCCGAAACTGGACCAATTTAAAAGATATTTTCATAAAATGAATAAAAAAAATATGTTCTGTGTCGCTATCTTTTTCCTTTTCCATTAATAGTTGTCAAATTTATACAATAGGCCTCTGTAGACTGCGGTCTAAATAGGCAATTTTGAGAATTTTCGAGGGCTTCTAGAAAGAATTTATCAACAAAAACGAAAACATAGAGACATAGAAAAAGTCTCACACCATTGGCGCAGTCGTTTAAAAGCAGTCTAAAACGCGGCACTTTGAGCAAATCTTTTATCACTGGAATCACTTCGTAATCCTTTAATTAATTTTAAAGTAAAGTTTAAAGTTGACGAAATGGGAAGTTTACGGAATGGCGTATACTTAGCCATCTCATTGACTACAGCTTAGTTAAATAAATAAATAAATATCTTTGGGACATTATTACACAGCACCATCTAGTCCCAAACTAAGCAGAGCTTGTACTATGGGTACTAGACAATGGATATAATACTTATATACTTTTTTGTTGTTGTAAATACATGCTTTTAAATTTATAATACATAAGAAACACCCAGACCAACATAAACACTTATGTTCATCACACAAATATTTGTGTTCTGTGGGAATCGAACCCACGACCTCGTTATCAGCAGTCCGACACTCGAACCACTAGACCACAGACGTCGTCCATACCATGAATGTCTCGTATATTAATAATCTCTTTACCGTTTATCACTAAGCCCTCTGTGTGAATCATATCCATGTACACATGTATACATACATTCCACTCAAATGTACAATGTACAGCTTCAAGTGTATTAGGTGCTCAGCTTGGTTCAAGAGGGGATAAGAGTACGTCGGTGATTATCGTTGTTCCCTTAAAGGGTATCTTGAGATTCACTTAGTAATAATGAGCTTTTGTTACTAACTATTGTGGGGATTTATTTTAGTGTTTCCTTGTTTAATTGGGTTGGGTATGATAGTGTATGTTACTTTGTGCGGAACCCTAGAGATAAAACAAAATTTATTTATTATAATGTAGATTCTTCAATATTCGCGAAAGTTGGAGAGTGAAGATAGGTATTATCTTATCACGGTTTGACAAAAGGACAGTATTGAAAGGTTGGTATTCTGTAGATTTTTTCATGACAATTTATCTTTTATACTAATGATGTATTTAAGTAGTATTTAACAGTTCATCCCGTAAGCGAAATTAGGATTATAATAAGTGTACTATATTCTTGTCATTGATTTATCCTACTAATATTATAAATAATTGCCTATTTTATATTAACTGCTTCGTTGGTCTAGTGGTCGCAAGCGCGACTGCTGAGCATGGGGTCCTGGGTTCGATTCCCGGGTCGGGCAAAGTGTTATTGGGTTTTTTCATTAGGAAATTCTCAGTAGCAGCCCGGAGTCTGGATTTGTGCCCGGTCAATGGCAATAGGTTCGCCCCCTATTACATGGGACTACAACATAACTGGCAAAATGTGGGTGTACTATACACCTCTGCCTACCCCTTCGGGGAAATACAGGCGTGATATTATGTTATGTTATGTTATGTTACTATATTCTTGTCATTGATTTATCCTACTAATATTATAAATGAGAAAATATGAGAAGATGTTTGGATGTTTGTTACCATAGACCAGTAAGCCTCTAGACGGCGCTTAGCTGGACACCCCCGGTCACAACGCATATGCTCTACCACTGCATATCATACGTCACTCCGCCAATCGGAACGTCACTCAGTCAGCGAGCGGCACCAGTCATAAGGAATCATACCACCGAACTTTTGAGCCGGCCAATCATAACGCGCCGTCCGCCCCCCTGACCCCACCAACGTTTTACGACTGCGTTTGAATACAAAACTTTGTTTATGCGGAGTCTTGAAGCTTACTGGTCTGTGTTTGTTACTCAATCACATATACACCGTGGAAGAAGGGATTTGAATGAAACTTTGAACACAAATAGACCATAACCCTGATTAATATATAGGCTACTTTTTATCTCGGGAAGATAGTTTCCGAGAGACACGCGAGAATGTCCTTCTTTCATCATCATCAACTCAGCCTATCGCATTCCACTGCTGGACATAAGCCTCTCGCAAATTGCGCCACAACACTCGGTCCTCTGCCTTCCGCATCCAGTCCCCCCAGCTACCTTCATCAGGTCATCGGTCCACCTGGCTGCGTTTGCCGATTCGTGGTCTCCACTCAAGGACTCGTCTGTTCCAGCGGCCATCGGTCCTTCGACAGAAATGGCCAGCCCACTGCCACTTCAGCTTACTAATTAATAATTTAAAGTTAATTAGGGATTTGTACTCTTTCACTAAAATGAAAATTCTACAATTGATCACAAAAAAGCTTTTAGTAAAATTGGTTCGTGTAAATTTTGTTTAGCTGCTTAGTATTGAATACGTGTGTATTTTCAGCGACTCAGTAGCTTTCAATGAGGTACTACAGAATGAAATATCGAGTGTTACTGATCATGATGAATGCCTGACATCCGATGAATCTACATCTCGTGTAGTCTGTACCTACCTGGATGAATGGATGTTACAGGTTGAATGGCGACGTTATATACAGCGTGGCAGGACTCACTGACGAGCTCACGTTTGATTCCACAGTGCTACCCTTTTTTCGTATTGTTTTTAATGTTTTTCACTGCGGATTCTGAAGTGAGTGAATACTCACTAAACAAAAAAACTAGAAATAGTGAGATTCAACAGAATGGCATCGCAAATCTTAGTGTTTTAATTAACACTAAACGATGTGTAGAAATTTTAACATGTACTTTGAGCTGCGTCTTTGTCTAAATTGTAATTTTGTACTTTTGTATGGACCCTAATTGGTGTTGAGACCTAAGTAACACCAAACCGTTTAAAGGTAAAAGTAAAAGACAACAACCTCTCTAACCCCCAGTTTCTGGAAGGCTGATCAGTTTGATCTATTGTCAAATCTAATGTCAGCTTCTGTGATTGGCCGGCGAAAATGTTAACAACCAATCACATCGCTTGACCTGAGATTTGACAGTCGATTAGTTAATTTTTGTGTTGATCAGCCTTCCAGAAACTGGGGGTAAGTATTACAAAAAATGTTTAATGCCATCCGAAAGGTATTAATTCTGTACTATAGATATTCTCATAAAGTACCTACCTACATAAAGTTGTATGTACCTACAACTTTAATACTTTGCGTATGTCATTAAACATCTTTTGTAATACTTGAAGATGTATATTGGCTTTGACTTTTACCTTTAAACGGTTTTGTGTTACTTGGGGAACCATTCATAAAGGGAGATCTGTTTTCATTGAGAAGACTCTGTGGCTGCTTATAAGGTTACAAGTACACGATCTTATGTTTTTATACTTGAAATAATCTCAGTCCATAGCTGTCAACTGCTGTTTTTTTATCCCAAAAGGGGTTAAATGGGCCCATCTAAATCTAATAGTCCCCGTTGCTGAAATCAGCTTGGTTGACTTCATCATCAGGCAAACATATTTTTCATTTTTATATCAACATCATTATCATTTCAGCCGAAAGGCGTCCACTGCTGGAAACAGGCCTCCCCCAAGCAAACCGACAACGACCGATCGTACGCTTCCCGCACGATCGGTCGACCCGACCTTGTCCTTCATTTTTAGATATTTTATACTAATTTTTCTCCTGTATCGTACTGTGCGTGTTCTGTGCGGGAATTGAACCCGCAACGCTTAGCGCAGAAATCAATCGCTCAGCCACTACGCTAATCGTGTCGTCAAATTTAGGTTAAGGAACTACACTGTGAACTGACTTCTATCTTCAATGATTCGAAGCACTTGCTAAAATACTACACTTTTTGCTATCCCATGCGCATCCTTAAATCATCTTCACAAATGAACCATACATGAGGAGCAGTTCTCCGTACTGACGAACTCCCTACTCGTATCTGTGCCTGAGTTTAGAACTCGTTATCGTGTGCGAGCGGGCCCGAAGTTGGCCGAAGCCTCTCGAAGGCAGCTTCTTTACTAACAATAAATGCTTTGTCAAACTTCGACCTGCGACGCTAGATAACCAGCTTGCGTTTGTTTCGAACAAACTTGTCTGTTCTGTTTCTTTTCATGATTTTCTAAAATTTATATGGTTTTGGAAGCGCTTTAAATTGACTGCCTCGTTGGTCTAGTGGTTGCAAGCGCGACTGCTGAGCGTGGGGTCCTGGGTTCGATTCCCGGGTCGGGCAAAGTGTTATTGGGTTTTTTCATTAGGAAATTCTCAGTAGCAGCCCGGAGTATGGATTTGTGCCCGGTTAATGGCAGTAGGCTCGCCCCCTATTACATGGGACTATAACATAACTGGCGAAATGTGGGTGTACTATACACCTCTGCCTACCCCTTCGGGAAAATACAGGCGTGATGTTATGTTATGTTTATGTTTAAATTGCTGAATTACCGTTAAGGAGGTGTGGTTTTCAAGATTATGTTGTCTATGTTTGAGATTGAGACCCACTCTCAATAACTCTATTAACCTTTCCCACTGGGCTTAATATTTATAACCCCTAAATACTCAAACGCAACTCAGGTTTAAGTAGCTCTTAAGACACATGCTGCCACTGTCACTCTAAGGTGCATTAAAGCGACAGAAAGACTTTTAAAATGTCTTAAAACTAGTCATCCATGTTGTAATGTATTCATGTCTTTGAATAAAACCTTCATGGCCATTCGTTTATATATCTCTTTTGTTTTATGAAATATAAGTTTGTCTTGTCAAATCTGTCTTTCATTAAGTACGTATTTTACATTGGCGACGAAGATTTATTTTAAAAATTACATAATGCCATTCGGTAAACTACACGAGTTTCGCGCTGAGGAAGGAAAGAACTGGTCTGCTTATGTGAGGTTGGTGAAGCAATATATTTTACTCAACGACATAAAAAATGAACTCCACGTGGCCACCCTAGTGACACATGTTGGGTCGCACATTTACGGGCTCATGTGCGATTTGTGTGCACCCAAATTTCCTGAAGACTGTACGTTCGAACAGCTAGTAGAACTCATAGGTAACCATATTGAGCCGAGGCGTTCAGAAATTGCTGAACGATTTACGTTTCGTCAGCGACGGCAAGCTCATGACGAATTGGTGGGCGCATTTCTTCAAAATTTGAAACATCTAGCTACCCACTGCAACTTTGGAGCAACTCTCGAAGTTAACCTTCGCGACCAGTTTGTATGTGGCCTCCGAAGTGAGGAGATGCGGTCACGCCTTTTTGTCGAGCCGTCACTGGACTACAAGAAAGCGGTAGAGATGGCGCTCGCACTGGAGGCGGCTGAGCGGCATGCGGCCGAGGCCGCGGCCGGTAGCGCGCTGTCGGGGAGCGGCCATGATCATGACATAGGACCTACTGGGGCCGCACCCCTGCACCGGGTCGCAGCAGCGCCGGCCGCGCCGTCAGGCGCCGGCAGCAAGCGGCGCTCTTGTTGGCGCTGCGGTAAAGGAGCTCATGCGCCTAACAAGTGCAAGTATAAATTTTATGTGTGTGACAAATGTAGTGTCAAAGGCCATTTGTCAGCTGTGTGCACCAAAGGTAAACATGTCACTAAACATTATCAAAACTGTATTTTGAAAGACTCTGGATCCGAAAGCAGTTCTAATGATGAGTTAAATAATGTTATTTCTGTGAAAAATAGTATCAGTGATAGTCCCTATTTTTACGAGTTATTGATAAACAATAAAAAAATTATGTTTGAGATCGACACAGGCAGCAAAATATCGGCAGTAAATAAGTTGTTTTATGATTCCTACCTGTCTAATTTTCCTATCATCCGTGATAACAATAAGTTTCATTCGTACATAGGGGACGCGATCGTCCCGCTTGGGTTTGTTAATGTTAGTGTGCGTTGCGGAAATACCGCGGTTGCATCGTTACCTCTCTTTATCATTGACAACGGCGGTCCACCTTTACTCGGACGCCGTTGGTTGCGTAAGTTAGGATTAAAGGCAATCAATTTGTATAATTTTTCCGATGAAAATGATGCTGTTATATCGCGACTGAAGACTGAGTTTCCCGATGTTTTTAAGGATGGTCTAGGAAGTACTAAAACTAAAATGAAGTTGTATTTAAAAGACGATACTCCGATATTTTGCAAGGCCCGTACGCTGCCCCTAGCTCTGCGGACAGCTGTTGAGCATGAGTTGGAGCGATTGGAGCAGGAAAATGTCATTTATAAAGTTGAAAGATCTGACTATGGCACTCCCATCGTGCCGGTTGTGAAACCTGATGGAAGTATAAGAATTTGTGGTGATTATAAAATTACAATAAATAAAGTTTTAAAAGATTTTCACTATCCGCTTCCGCGTATAGAACAACTGTTTGCAGCTTTAAGTGGAGGTGAACAATACACTAAGTTGGATCTCAAACATGCTTATTTACAATGTACTCTCGATGAACAGTCTCAGCCCTTTACTGCAATTACCACTCACGTTGGCACTTTTGTTTATCGTAGGGCACCTTTTGGATTAAAGTGTTTGCCAGAAATGTTCCAAAAATTTATCGAAGAAACATTGAGTGGTTTGAATTGTGATGGGGTTGTGGCCTTTCAAGATGACATTTGTATAACTGGGCCAAATAAAGCTAAGCATTTATCTAATTTAAAATCAGTTTTGTCACGACTTCAACAAGCAGGCTTACGAATTAAATTAGAGAAATGTGAGTTTTTCAAGGATGAAGTTTGTTATCTTGGGTATAGAATAAACAAGTTTGGTTTGCATACCGATAGTAGTAAAGTAGATGCTATAGCTAACGCTCCGGTACCACAAAATGTTTCTCAGTTGAGGGCTGCTCTGGGACTTATAAATTATTATGCACGTTTTATTCCGAATATGAGTACATTATTGCAACCATTGTACGCTTTACTTAAAAAGGGAACTAGATGGCATTGGACTCAAGCTTGTGATAATGCTTTCCTGGCTATCAAAGAAGCACTAACTTGTAAGCCAGTGTTGGCGCATTATGACGCTTCACTGCCGTTAGTGCTGGCAGTAGACAGCAGCTCTTACGGTCTAGGCGCTGTGTTATCACATGTGTACCCTGATAACAGCGAGCGGGTTGTGTGCTGTGCTTCGCGCACGCTTACTGCCTCCGAACTTTGTTACAGCCAGATTGATAAAGAAGCACTGGCGATAGTATATGGAGTTACACGTCACCATCAGTACCTTTATGGACGTCGTTTTACACTTAAAACGGACCACATGGCTCTAAGTCATATTTTTGGGCCAAAGAAAGGCATACCACAGACTGCGGCTAGCCGTCTACAACGTTATGCAGTAAAACTTGCTGCATATAATTTTGATATTAAATTCGTTTCTTCGGAACGAAATAGTAATGCAGACGCATTGTCGCGACTACCAATCCAAAATAGTAAATGTTTGGAATCGGAGCCTGATGTTGCAACTTATTTACACTTTGTTGAGAACAGTTTTCCATTGAGTCATAAGGATGTTGCTAATGAAACTAGAAAGGATGTTGTTTTGTGCAGTGTTTACGGCTATATAATGAGCGGTTGGCCGGTTGATATTGAAATCGAAAATGAAAAACCCTATTTTCATAGAAAGGACACTTTACATATAGATCATGGGTGCATTGTGTGGGGTTATAGAGTCGTTGTTCCAAAGTCACTAAGGACACAAATTCTCGATGAGTTACATTCTGGACATATAGGTGTAGTTCGCATGAAGCAAATAGCGCGAAACTACGTTTGGTGGCCGAACATTGATTTGGATATAGAGGCAAGAGCTCGAGCGTGTGCGCCGTGCGCCGCCGTACGCGATGCACCGCCGCGTGCTTTGCCTGTGCCTTATGTTTGGCCGGCCGAGCCTTGGACTAGGATACACTGTGATTTTTTGCAGTATGAAGGAAAACATTACCTTTTAATTATTGATGCTCATTCCAAATGGATTGAAGTTTTTTTGATGTCTGGCGGTACAACGGCTGTTCGAGTAATTGCTAAGTTACGAGAATGTTTTGCAAGATTTGGCATTCCTAAGCAAATTGTCACTGATGGAGGCCCACCTTTCACGTCAGAAGAATTTGAAAAGTTCCTACAACGCAATGGCACAAAGCATATCCTCACAGCGCCCTATCACCCTTCTAGTAACGGTGCTGCTGAAAACGCTGTGAAAACAATTAAAAAAGTACTTAAGAAAGCTTCCATTGATGGTGAAGATTCTGGCCGCGCTTTGTGCAGGTTTTTGTTACAATACCGAAACTCGGCTCACTTAAGTACGCGACGTGAGCCGGCAGTTGCCATGTTAGGCCGGACACTGCGTACACGGTTTGATTTGTTGCGCGGTTACACTTCGGACAACATAGCTGCAGCTCAAGAGGCACAGCTGCGTTATGCTCCAGGTACTAAACGTCACGTCAATGAAGGGGATAGTGTTCTTGTGAGAGATTTTTCCAGAAACAATCATGATAAGTGGAAACCTGGTACGGTAGTGGAGAGAACAGGTGCAGTTACGTATAAAGTGTTGGCTGATAATGGTGTCACTACCAAACATGTTGATCAAATTTTGCCACAACGTAAAAGTCATCGGTTTTCATCACTGCCAATTTGTTCTGAAAGTGATGTTCCCGAAAAAAATTCGTTTGATGTTGCTGAGGGAACCAATGGGAGTCAATTAAGCCAGCCAGAGGGTGTAGAACCTCTTGACTTAGCTCAGGCTTCTGCCAGCCATGAGAGATTTTCATCTCGAGAAACATCGAATTCGTATAGTTTGCGTCCTCGGTTAAACAAACCAAATTATAAAGTTTAAGTTTGTTTTGTCATTAATCTAATTGTTTATTTGTTACTGGTATGCAAACTTAAGTATACACAAGAATAGTTGTTTAGTTTTTTTTAGTTATTTCCAAGTTTAGTTCTTTAAGGGTTTAAGGGGAGGAAATTGTAATGTATTCATGTCTTTGAATAAAACCTTCATGGCCATTCGTTTATATATCTCTTTTGTTTTATGAAATATAAGTTTGTCTTGTCAAATCTGTCTTTCATTAAGTACGTATTTTACACATGTTTTTGTATGACTGCACGTACAATTAATATTTACCCACTGCAATTGTAGATAACAGTTATATTTTACTTATCTGGGAATTAAACTCGACGGGATTACCCGAATCGTGGCGTTATTATTTACAGACACAAATCTCACGTGCGCAAATATCTAGACGATACATGCGTACCGCCAAAGAGTGGAATTCCTTGCCGGCGTCAGTGTTTCCCGAGAAGTATAATCTGGTGGTGGTGGTATGGCCTGGTGGTAGTAGACTCGAATGAATAGGTTTTAGCTGGGCAAGCGTGTACCATCATCGACCGCACCATCGCTTAACATCAGGTGAGGTGGCGGTCAAACGCAAGCCCGTTAAGAATAAAGAAAAAAAAATTATATCAAAACAAAGTTTAACCGGATTAAATCGCGTATATTATTTAAATTGGTTTCCCTGACGTTTCGAAAGCTTTGCAGCATTTCGTAGTCGCAGGTAGACTAAGATGACAAGCGTCTTTACAAATATTTCTAAAAAAAAAAAAAAACACGAAACGTCAGGGAAACCAATTTAAATAATATACGCGATTTAATCCGGTTAAACTTTGTTTTATTATAATGTGTAGTGATCGCGAAAACCTAAGAAGTTAAAATATACCAGACTGTCGAACATTTATCTGTAGAACTTACCAAAAATACATAATTTCTAGAGGGCCTAGACGTCATTTGATTAAACCTCCAGTTTCCGAAAGGCTGACCAACACAAAAATTAACTAATCGACTGTCAAATCTCAGGTCAAGCGATGTGATTGGATGTTAGTATTTTTACCGACCAATCATAGGAGCTGACATTAGATTTGACAATAGATCAAATTGATCAGCCTTCCAGAAACTGGGGGTTAGTCTTGGTTCCTATAATCAAAATGGAAAATTAATAGTTTCTTGAAAAATCCTTAATTTAATGTAAACATTTGATGTTTTTCAAGATACCTAGTAGATTATTGGAACCGGGCGTTAATTGATATCAAATTGTTAGTTCTAATATACTTTGAAAAAACGTTTATGATAAACCTCCTTGAAAATTTGTACACCATGCCAGAAAAGTATACACTTCAATTTTTTTTATCAGGTACCAAAAAATCTTTAAGGGTATTCTCTGCTAATTCATCATTATGTTTACTATGTGACCAATTCTGAAATCGTGAAAACATCTGCTGTTTCTTACATTTGAATCAAGTTAGCTATCCAATTATGTATGGAACAACTTCTTATTATAAGCTTTTATTTAACTTGCAATGTTTGTTAGTTGGTTTAGGTCAAATCTTGCAAGCCAAATTTAAACCAGTTCCCGTAATCAGAATTGGCTGAAATTTGGTACACATATGTAAACCCGATGACAATGCAATATTATGGTGTTAAGGAACTGATCTGATGATGGTGCTGGAAGGTGGTCACAGGATCTCTGCTGTAGTTACCGTTGTCACACCGAGTTTGTGTTACAGTAGTACTGTAGTAAAACACGGATTGGGTACTGTAACAGTAGGTACCCAATCCGTGTCTTATAAAATCTTGTCTTAAAAAATTGATTTTTCTGTTTTTACAATTTTAGAGTTGTTCTGATAATAAAAGTTGTGTGGAATTATGAGGAGAGACTACCCTCAAAGTTTTTTATAATTAAAATATATCAAGAATACGAACCGATTTCCTAAAATCTCAAAATATAGGTACAAGAAATCATCAAAGTACATACACATAACCTAAACAAATTTAACATAACACAAACGTAACATTATCACAAGAAGACTCTTCTCCGAGTCCATTATATACTGATCACAGAGGCTTTATGGGGTTCCGCAGTACACGGGGGTAATCCACGTGGCGTAATAAAGGGGCACTTTTATAAGATCTCCTTAGATAAGAGAAGGTGAGCGTCGATATATCAGAAGATTAGTCGTTTGCCGCCGTCGAGAGAACGCGTTGAATGTAAAGTGGTTATAGGCAAGGAGGGGACGGATTGGTGTCGATAAGAATATTAATTTGTTAGCTTTATTGATTTATTTGTTTGTTTGGTGCTAGAGTGGTGATAGATGGAGTATACATACAGTCCGCGCGCGAGCTCCGAGGAATCTTGACTTGAAGGAATGTAGACGTAATGACCTAGTGCAGTGATAAAAAAAAATTTACACACAATAACGTATGAAAGGAGACAGCATTTAAAGTATTTAGTATAAAGGTAGTGCTTATTTCAAATAAATTTCTACCAGTACACCTTATATTGTCTGTCAAAGCTCAACACTCGTACTAGGAGGGCCCGGGGTATGAAGCGACGGTCGGGAGGCGCAAACTCGCCCGCTTTTCCCCACCCTATTCCTCGGAGCTCGCGCGCGGACTGTAGGTATAATCATTCAGTGAAGATCGGGTAGAGTGTGGTGCTCCGCAAATAATAATATGACAATCTGAAGTTTTGTTGCTGGTCACATCACGTTCTGTATCCACACAATAAATCAGTAGTTATAAAACCGACTGTGTATTAACTGCCAAAATTAATATCCAATCTATCGACCATTTGCCCTACTAGAGATAGGAATTTGACATAAGCTCAATACAAAATATGTCAAATTTCTATCTCCAGTAGGGTAAATCGTGGTTAGATTGGATATTAATTTTGGCCGTAAATCACCTACGATTAAATATTATTGTCTTTGAATTGCAAGAATCTATCAGAATCACACAAGATTAGTCTACTACACTAATATTTCGATATTCATTGCAACATATCAATAGTTGCTAGCCTCGTAACATCACTAGCAGGTAAGGAACTCCGTAAGTTAACAGCAAGATTCTGTCATATATCAGTGCTTGGTGACATAGTCGCCCGCCATGTATGCTATGCATATCCGGACTACGTATGTAGTCTCGTTGAGCCTACACGTTTTTTACCATGTTTTTGTTAGATCACTTTCGTTTTTAGGGTTCCGTACCCGAAGGGTGCCAAACGGGACACTATTACTTTCGCAACGCTGTCCGTCCGTCCGTCTGTCTGTCACAGGGCTGTATCTTTTGAACGGTAACAGGTAACCGGTTGAAATTTTCTCAGAATATGTGTTGTTATGAGGTGTATCACGACAAATACTAAAAACAAAAACAAAAAACCAAAGGGAGTCCCCATACAAGAAACCTAAAAAAAATTGCATTTTTTCAACGTTTTTGTTCCTGCTCTATCTTCAAAACAGTAATATATACCAGCGTCAAACTTGGTCAGATTATAGTGCATATTATGTAGTTTAGCAACAAATACTAAAAATAAGACAAATATAGACATATGTGGTGGTACCTGCATAAGAAAGAATGCAAAAATTCATATTTCGCGCACTGTGCGTTGATGTCTTTTGGTAAACTCTCGTAAATTAAATCAGTTTTTATGGGGTATCAGGTCGTTGAGAGGTACTGCGCGAGTCCGACTCGAACCTCGCCGGTTTTTTTTTGAGTTTCTTGATTAGCTGCCATATGTTGGAGTAATTTAAATGTAAAATGGCCTTTGATTAAAGTTATGTATCCTAAGTGAATTGCAAGAATATCTTGATGTACCCTAATGTTTCGATATTTATTGCAACATATCGATATTTACTACATCTTGACATCACTAGCAGGTAAGGAACTCCGTAAGTTAACAACTAGATCCTGTCATATATCAGCGCTTGGTGACATATTCGCCCGTCATGTACGCTTTGCATATCCGGACTACGTACATAGTCTTGTTGAGCCTACACGTTTGTTTACCATGTTTTCGTAAGATTGGTATGGTTATTTTAGACAATATTTTTCTTTTCTCTATTTCTCTAGATGTTATTGAAATGTTTTAGTTTTTGATGTTAATTTTGTTTGATATAAATTATGTACATACTTAAATTGAGCTTTGACTGTCATATCTCATCTCAGACGGGTCTATTATGTAATGGCCCTGATATTTTTAAAGCTGTCCGATCATTAAAATACTAGATATGAATAAAATTTAATCAAAATTGTTGATTATAATAAAACAACTTTAAACGGATTACATCGCACATATTATTTAAATTAGTTTTCCTGACGTTTCAAAAGCTTTGCAGCGTTCGTGGTCGCAGGAAGACTAAGGTGACAAGCGTCTTTACAGATATATAAAAAAACTGCCGTACAATTTTTATTAATTAAAATCGTTTCATTGCACGCAGTAATCACTAACAATATCATTATCTTTTACAGTGTTGCGTGCTGTTTGGGACTTATTTTTAGAACTGGGTTCCAAACAGGTGGTAACTCCCAACCATCTTCTCTATTAAAATTAGGATGTTCTTTAATTTTAATAGCCTCACGGAGCATTCTCGGTACATATCGGTTTTCCTTAGCCAGGTCTTGTGGTTTATCAAATCTAAGAAAATGGTTGGGTTTGTCTAGGGCATGTTCACACACTGCAGACTTTGTGGAGCGTCTGTCTTGACGTCAGCTATATGTTCTTTAATCATAGTGACTATATTACGCTTTGTTTGCCCTATGTATTATAACCCACAATCACAGTCAATCTTGTAGACAATTCTTTATGTGCGGCACCACACGGAACGAGTTATACACAAGTTAAAAGTCAATTGACAGCAAGCAGTGTACTCGGATGTACTTCATTGATCATTCACTTTACCATGCCAATTGTACCAGAGCACCGGCCGTAACCTATCGTATCTGCATACTTTTTCCTCTTTTTAATACGTCTGCTCCCCCCAATAAATTGCAACCTTTGTTAGGGAGCCATGTTTATGTATGTAATTTGGCGTTTACGTTGCACTCAGTGCTAAAACAGCGTAAATACTTGACTCAATTTAATGTAGGTAGTACCTACGTACTTTCATTACGTTGTTTTTTTAATTAAAATTTGTTTTGTCGTACCTCCTAAAATTAATTATTTGTTTTTCAAAAGTAAAGTTAATTGAATGTTTTATTCTTATTAAGTTAGACTAACTGATTTAATCAAATAAATTATCTTTAGCAGTACCTATCTATAGCTATCCTGTTTGCAACTTTTCTCAAAACAAACACCCTTCTGAAAACTTAGAACACTGGTCTTAGTGTCTCGCCATCGATCGTCACAACATTGTCTCGATGTCTCCCAATAAAAGTAGTTATAGTGTTGGCAAGAGTCAAAATATTCACGGGACGTCTTTGGCAGCTCCGCGATTTATTTCATAACAAAGTTGTCCCTGTAAACGATGGATATCTTCGGAAACTTTACGAATAATTCAGAAGCGAAATTATACAATGTATAATATTGTTTATATCATATTATATAGGTATAGCTTACCCTAAGCGAAAACGTACTTTCTAAGTTTTCCAGAAGTTTAAAACCTTTGCATAACATTCGAGGCACGTTGATCTCTCAGCCTCAGTGCATTATCATCGATCGTCACCAACATGGCAACATTGTCTGGAGGCTACACAATAAAAGATAAGTAGCTATCGCATAGTGTTGTCAACAGTCCCGGTATTTACACGATTGAGTTTAGAAATTCTGTTACATATCCTTTTAACTAGACAGTGAAGAATGGATTAAGTGATACACATTAAAAACGGATTTATAAAAGAAGAGTAGTTGCATTAACTAAATAAAATTTGAGTTAAGCAGCTACATGAATTGAAATGATAAGTCCTTCTGGAAATAATCGGTGTGAATAAATGCAGAAAAGAAATAAGAAGAATATCTTCTGTATTATCTAAACAAACTCACAAAACTTTCACTGCCATGTCACCAAATCCTCAATATTCCCGTCCCGTACCAAGTGTAAGAATACCCGGGCTTGTCGCGTAGCAACACTAGTGTGAACCCTCCTTAACTGTTACGTGAGGTATTAAGAATTTAGTGAGAGATCCCGGCAAGCCCTCCTCATCGATTCGACGCCAGGTTGTTGCTTTTATAACAATGTTTTGATTGTAGCCTTGAAGGTGAATTTACGACTCAATACAGAGTAAAGTATCGGAAGTTCGCTGTAAAATGTTGATGACTCCTGTTTATAACTGTCTTAAATTAAAAGAAGTGTCGTTACGTTTTTTTATAACTTTGTCAAAGTGGCCTTCTACGGTTATTGTAACAAGGCTTTGTAAAATATTGCTTTTATAGGATCGCCCACTTGGGAAAGTCCGTCCAGATGTGAACTGTGAAAAGTTTGTTACGATCTTTGTTACGATTACAAAACATTTTATAATGTCAATAATCAAAACTGTAACGCCAGTTAAAGATTTCCAGTATTGAGTTTAAGAAGTAAAATATTATATTCATAATTTTACACATATTCATAGCTTTTAATAAACATGGCAATTATTTAAGCAATTCTCATAGTTTACGATAGTATAAACATGAATATAAGCTCGAAAAATTAACTAAACTAGTTAAGCTTAAACCTTCACATCTTTCGCAGGAGTGTAATCTAAATGCACTGAAAACTAAAAGCAATATATCAACTGGCTGTCCACGTTAAACTGCGAACCATATTTTTTTGAAGTTAAGTCTATGATTATGAAACAGGACAAAGCTGGGCTATGTTTTCTGATAATTCACTACTAATGAGCCCATTCTGATAAAGATGATAAAAGCATGCTGAGCTACATCTAGCAAATATTTTTAATTAGATTTGAATATCACTTTTCCATGATATTATTCCTTAATGATTAATTTAGCAGTATACGGGACACTCTTCATTCCATAATCCATATCTTATACTATAAGTATGTATTTACAACAAAAAAAGTAGATAAGTATTATATCCATTGTCTAGTACGCATATCACAAGCTCTGCTTAGTTTGGGACTAGAAGGTGCTGTGTAAAAAATGTCCCGAAGATATTTATTTATTTATTCATAATGTTGAAATATTAAATGGTTGGAAATTGAAATTTTTATTAGAAAAATTTAACCCTCCAAAACATGTCGTAGCAAGCTGAGCTATGAAATATGAGATTGAAAATTAATCCAATTTTCATTGTATTTGTCCCTAACATACAAAAATAATTACTGGCTGAGTAAATCATTTATCGAAAATTAGTTTTTAACAATTGAAGTACAGGTACTGTAGTTCAATTAGAAACTATTAACTCTGTAAATTATAATTCGCTGTAGATTTAGATAGAAAAAGTGCCAATAGTGGCCATTATTCGCATTTTTTCTATCTACACCTACAACTACAGCGAACTATAATTTACAGGGTTTAAAAACGTTGTAAACTATTAGTTTCTGATTAAACTACACAGTATCTGTACTTCATTTTCTGAGAGAGAAAAATCAACCAGTAGAGCAGGCTAGATTTAGACCATATTCATACCTTAGAACAAGTAATTGAAAAGTACCAGGAACTCCAACAACCCTTGTATTTAGCGTTTATTGACTACGCTAAGGCCTTCGACTCGATATCTCACGACAGCTTATGGCAAGCACTAGACAATCAAGGTATTCCTAAAACCTATATAAACATCCTGAAGGACATTTATAGCAAAAGCTTAAGTCGTGTAAAGCTTGATAGTTTAGGGCCAGAAATCGAAATCTGCAGAGGCGTTAAACAGGGCGACCCGCTATCTCCTACGATCTTCATATCTGTTCTACAGCATATAATGAAAGACTTACACTGGAACCAAAAAGGAATCACATTCATGGAAAAAACCTCAATAACCTTAGATTCGCTGATGATATAGTCCTTTTCTCAAGATCATCTAAACAATTGGAAGAAATGATAACAGAGTTATGTGAAATTAGCAACAATATAGGATTACAACTAAACACATCAAATACAAAAGTAATGACAAACTCTCTTCAAAATCCTATACTAGTGAAACAAACACAAAGACTAGAATATGTAGAAAACTACATATATTTAGGAAAACGCATTTCATTCAGCAGTTCAAGACACAAAGAGGAAATTGAGAGGAGAATAAACATGACATGGAATAAGTTCTGGAGCTTAAAAGAAGTATTTAAGTCAAAATTGCCCTTGAAATTAAAAAAGACAGTCATGGACTCGTGTCTCCTACCCTGTATGTCCTATGGGTGTCAAACATGGATATTCAATAATTTTACAGGAGATAAGATCCAAAAGGCCCAACGCGCTATGGAAAGAAGTATCTTGAATATTAAGCTTAAAGACAGGCAAAAAGCAGAAAAAAGAACGAATATTCTAGACGCTTTCCAACATACAAAACGCCTGAAATGGAAGTGGGCCGGACACGTGGCAAGAATGACTGATGGAAGATGGACAAGTTTGGTGACGCAATGGTCGGGCCCAGACGGCAAGAGAGCCAGAGGACGACCTAAGGAACGCTGGGTCGACGAAGTCAAAAAGACTGCCGGACAAGACTGGCCCAAGATAGCGAAAGAGAAAAAAACGATGGAAAAAGTTGGAGGAGGCCTATACCCGAAAGGGGCCTTAACTGTTGAATCTATGTACACCAATATGAAAAATGTAATTTAATTGTCAGTTAAGGAAATAAAAAGGCTTAATAATAATAATAAATAATCTGTACACAATTGTTAAAAAGAAATTTTCGATATATTTTGTAATGTCCTCCCGGCCTATTTCGGTCACGGCGGCCAATCTTAATGGAGACTAGCCATCTGCGCGGGACATATTATAGAGCACAAGTGTGTGCACAAACACAGGTGCACTCTCTATTCCCTCACTCTCATAATCCGATGGGACGGCAATTCGACACGACCGGAGAGAGGCACGAAGGGGTCTCGATGTGTAACGAAACGGTCACCCATCCACAGACTGACCACGGCTAGTGCAGCTTAACCTTGCAGATCGTACAATCCACACGCTTGCTACTGAGCCACGGGCCCCTTAATAAATTATGTACGCAGCGATTAATAATTTTTTTACTGATGGGGGTGCCACTTAGCTCTTAGTAGGGCCTTAAGTAGTAGTTTCTAGTTTAGTTGGCTAAGTGAAGTGAAGAGAGAGGACTTTCCCCATAGAAAAAAAATAAAAGAGTGCCAGTCTTCAGTTAAGGACGAACTTTAATTATAATAAATGCAAGCAAACAATAAAAAAACCAACAAAAAAGAGCACGGACGAACAGTCTGTGGACCTGAAGTACATTAAAAAAACCATACTATTATCGCTATCATATTTATCCTGACCCCTCCGATGCAAAAGTTGAATTCAACTCCCAATTATATTGAAGTGGTAGCATCCTAGCATCTCTAAAGTACAATACGGTTTAAAATCTGAGTGTGTAGATATATACGTGATTTTCCAAAGACGAGTCGAGTCGAGTTATAACAAGACAAACTTGCTTCTAGTCGCTAACAAGTCGACAAGAGCTAGGGGTGACTGTTACTCGAATATTGTAATCGGCTTAGTTACCCGTGCCCGTGTATTGCAGTCCTTGGAGGATTATAGTCAGAGGTATATTTTATATTAAATAAGTATGTTTATTTATTGTTATTTGGATCTCCAACAGAGGTTACACAATTACAAACATTAGAGTAACACAGGGACATCAAGTGTGTGCCTCCAATTACAGAAGACCACATCTAATAATAATGTTGTGTTTTTGGAGGATAATAATATAATTCAGGTTTTATTTTATGGTTTTATGGATGCATTCAAATCATTCACAGATAGCACATTCACAAGTTAATTTCAAATTCTCAACACTATTTTACTACAACTTACACTTACACGCTCATATTCACCCACTCACATTTCACTCACATACACTTTCATCGTACACAGAGAGGTCATGCATGCACCTGCTAATGTTAAGAATAAGATTTACTGTTAAATGAAACTAAAGGGCTAATATTAATTTCAATGGCTACGATAATGTTGTTTAATTTGAGGGGATTAGCGCTGATAGCCGAAATACAGGCTTTGGCTTGTTTGGCTACAGATGCTTCATATTTTTTTTACTACCAAAAAATAGCCAATATGTTAAAAATTGCTGTATAACTTTTTGTCAAAAAAAATAAATATTAATACAATTAAATCTCTGAAGTAGACGTTCGTTTAAATTTAGTATATTGCGCGTATATGTGTGTGTATTTTCCCTCTTCAATAAGAGATAAGTAACATTCTACTCGTAGATGAAGGGTTATGCTCAATCGCTCGAAGCAGTTTGTAACAACATTGTTCAATTCAATAATGATTTATACGAAAACTTTACATAAACGGTTGTAAGATTGTAAATTATATATATCACAGAGTTCTGTGGAGCTTATTTTAAACATTTAAATTAAAGAAAGTATATTTTCCAATAAGCCCCATGAGTTTTAGTTATTTACAGAAACACAAAGCAAGCTTTATAAGTTACAAAGATATTTACAATTTGAAAAACTGAGTAACCACTTAGTAGTAATTGACGGAAAAGCAAAAAAAAATTTGAACTACACTCATTTCATGGCTTAATTTTATACATCTATACTAATATTATAAAGAGGAAAGATTTGTTTGTTTGTCATCGATAAACTCTGAAACTACTGAACCGATTTTAATAGCTAACCTACAACATACCCTCCTACATACACTCACTTATTTACCATTTTCTACACAAACTTATTTTTTTTATTTATTTATTGAATTCCAATTATTAAGGAATAAGTAGGTTCTTTCATCGTAGCAATTATTGTATTAATTTCGTCATTTATACTGTAAATGGCTTGTATAGACTAAACTAACTTATATTTAAGTCGCTTCATTTAAGGGAAGATCGCTGTAATGTTGTCTGAGACAGACATTCTTTATCTAGTTTAAACACAGATGTTTCTTATTAAAATATGGAAAATGTGTATGTATTTTTAAATTGTATAATATATCTTTTTTGCACAATGAATTTATTATTATTAATAATAATTCATTCACCATTAGAATGCTACTTTATCTAGAACTAACAAAGGCTACATTTAATTTCAGTTCGCGTGTAAAGCCGCGGGCAGTCCAGTAATTCATGAACTAGTCCATTTCCTAACTTCCTTTTAAAAAGTAAAGATAATAATAACTCACGGCTGGTGTGTCAGCCTTTTTTTTCCGAACTTAGCTGGACATACTGCCGTGATATGAGTAGGGTATTCAAATAAAATGGCTTATCTGAAGAAGTTAGTATTCCAGCTGAAACCCATAATAAGAATAAGAAGAAGAATAAGAATTATATATTTACCTAAATTATAACTTGGCCTACTGTACGAGTTGGGCAACTGTAAGTACAGTAGGCAACTGTTAAATAAATATTGGATTATCCTCATTTATACTAAAAACAAACCTATATGTAACGTCTACAAAAACGTATGTGTGAACACAATCCCGGGACCCGTGTCACAGCCTCCCTCGGATTTGCTTAACAAGATTAGCAAGGCGAAAAATGCCAGACAATGACGCCGAATTAACTGCGAATGTGAATGTGGGGCATTTGCTGTTACATGATTCGGATACGAAGGTTTTTTAAATTTATAAGGCTCTGTTTAAAAAACGTTTGTCGTTTTTGAGGTAGTCATCATCATCATTTCAGCCGAAAGACGTCCACTGCTGGACATTGTCTTCCCCAAGCAGTTTGGGGGGATATGCCATAATCGCCACGCTTGGCAGGCGGGTTGGCGATCGCAGTTGGTTGGTTAAATACTCAGAGAACGCTGCTGCCCATCCTTTAGTGAATCCCCCTTTTACTACACCCATGAGAAGTTATAGGGTGGTGTAATTCTTTACGTCCGGCACCACACGGAAGGACAGGTTTTAGGTATTACGACATCTTATTAATATTATAATTGTGAAAGTGTGGATGTTTGTTTGTCCATTAATCACGCTGAAATGGCTGAACCGATTTGAATAAAATTTTGCAAATAGATAGAACATAGTCCGGATTAACATGTAGGCTACGTTTTATTTTTACGACGTCTGTGGTCTAGTGGTTCTAGTGGTTCCAGTGTCGGACTGCTGATCACGAGGTCGTGGGTTCGATTCCTACAGGACACAAATATTTATGTGATGAACATAATTGTTTGTGTTGGTATGGGTGTTTGTTATGTATTATAAGTATGTATTTACAAAAAAAAGTATATAAGTATTAAATCCATTGTCTAGTACCCATATAACAAGCTCTGCTAGTTTGGGACTAGACTGTGCTGTGTAAAATGTACAAAATATTATTTATTTATTTAACATTTATCCCGGGACTAAAAACGGTCCCCGAGGGTTGCGCGATAACGTTTTCCTGTGATAAACTGAATAAAACGCGGGTGAAGCCGCTGCCATAGGCTAGTTTACCATAATTACGTGATTTCTTAAACAAAATGTTTATGATGGTAATATAATGTACGATTGCTTTTATTCTGAATAAAACTGTTAATTATCTTACTGTGGGTTTGCACCAAAAAACATTTAACATGTAATGTCTCGAAACTTGTCATATGAAACTAATGTCACAACTTGTTTTGTTGATTGTTACGTTCGCACTGCAGAAAACTGGGTAAATTCTTTGACAGATTTCAAGATTTGTTGTTGGCTGTGTTTGCACTGACTAAAAACTTATACATTGACATGTTTGGCAAATAGATAGCATTGATAGATTTTGTATGGCACTCGTGGGTCGCAGCTGAAAATCAGCGTTGGGTAGTCAGTACTTGTACGTACTGCTACCTAACATTATGCTGAGCTGGTGGCCCTTTGGCACTCACATATGTTTTATTTTTTATGTTCTTTTTAATTTTTGTTAATTTGATTGTTTGTGCCAATAAACACATTTTCTTTCTTTCTTTCTTTGTCTATAGATTTGTCACGGCTGACGTTCGCACTGATGCTTAATCATGTCTCATAACTTGTATAAATCTCGTTTTTTGTGTTTTCCAATGAGGTCGGTAAACATGTATGGCCGAAAGCAGATACTTTGAAGTGTATCGAAATTGATTGTGAAACATGTCAATAGACTATGAAATGTCAAACAAGTTTCGTTTCAACAAGTTGTGTGATAATGCGAACGCGATTCGATACATGGACAGAAAACTGACATTTCAACATGTTTTTATGTGAATGTTTCGTCAGTGCAAACTCACAGTTAGTTTAACGTATTTCATCGTTAAATTTTTTTTGTCTACGCATCTACGCCAGAGTCTACGGTGTGGCTACGAGAAGCCTACGAGAAGTCTACGGCTGCGATTTGTTGCTTCAAGAATTTGGAGAAACTACACCGAGTTTTTAGGGACAGTTGTCTCGTCTGTTGTCGTTCTAAGTCTACGGGTGTGTAAACTTCTTGGATTCCGACGATTGAATTAACAGATTTTTGCTGACACTTGAGCACGACCTATACTGGTTTCGAAGAAATGCCCACTACCAATTGTGCAATTTGTCAGGAAAAGCGAGCGGTCTTATTTTTTATATTAATTATAGGATGGTGAAATGAGCAAAAGAACCGACTGATACTAAGCGGTTAACTTTGCCCATAACAACATCAATATAACCTAGACTATTTCCTAAATGATACTGCAAGTCGATTCGCCGAACTGAGACATGAAGATGGAAAGTCTCATGTGGTTGTAATTTCACCGGCACCCGTATCCATTGCACTGGAACACAGCAATGCAAGCATCACTGTTTGGCGGCAGAAGTAGGTACGATGGTAGTAATTCCCCGGACGAGCTCTTTCACAAAGTGCCATGCTCTCCTACTACTTAGACCTACAAGATTTAATATTCTCAATACAAAACCAGGCCTTTATCGTCGCCCTACTGGGCACGGGCTTTTTCTCAGGAGGCATTCAAACCTTATTCTACCACGTTGGCCTTCTGCGGGTTGGTAGACTATCAATATCTTAATGGAGCACTCTCATGTGTGCAGGTTTCCTCGTGATGTTTTCCTTTACCAATAAACCAAGTGATAATCAAATTCTGATCGGCACAAGAATTCGAAAAGTCAGAGATGCAAGCCAGGTTCGAACTCAGACCCACGTTGTTGAAAGACAAGGGTTCAACCATTTGGCTATCACTGCTTTTGTACAAAGCTGCAAACCTACTGCTGAGCGGGACTGAAGTGGGATGGAACTGAAGCTTATCCTCGGCGGGTCTCATCGTGTTGTAATATACTGAACTGTATTAGACTGCACAAAGCACCGTCCTGGCGGGCGTTTTGACGGCGTGAACGTTCCGCCGCCGCTCCGCCGGGCGGAAAGACAACGCCGGGTGGTAAGCGACCGATACGCGTTGTATTATAGAACGTGTATCAGAAATGCGTGGTCATATTTGAAGAACTTATTCAGGGGATGCTATCGAACAACTTTTATTATGGGACCAACGCTGAAATTGCAAAAAAAAATATCTGCTGTTGTCGAGCGACATCGATGATTTAGTAGGGAACAGCTGATATTTTTTTCGCGATCTGTTCCCATAGTAAAACTTGTTCTATGCTATGGCCTGAATGAGCTCTTAAAATATGACCACGCATTTCTGATACACGTTGTATGGGAATGCATAGTAGTAGTCACACACAGCGGAACGTTTTCTTCTGGCGCTGTCATTCCGCCGCCGTTCAGTCCAGCGCGCGATCCACCCGCAGTGTGACATTTTTTTTTTTTTTTTTTTTCGTGGGGAAATCCTCGTGGACGCACTCCGCCCGGGGAAGGCGGAGCCAGTGTCGGACTCTTACCAACAAAAAACACCACGGTGTTCCTCATCCAACCATTGGCCGGGGGCGTGGGAAACTTATAGTCGTCCAACCATCCCCGGCAGGTCCCGGCTCGCCACTAGTAGGCGAGCCCTTTTTCCTCATGCGGCATTATCGGCCACACCCTTCTCTTGACTGGCCCGCGCGGAACACGAAAACAACGGCCGGAAGCGAGAGATCGCTGCCGCCTACTGCAGTGATAAGGGCATTAAAAGAGCCTCCACGAGTGACAATATTTAATTGATCGTCCGGCGCACTCTGGGCAGTCAGCCCCGCTATCAACCTGCTGACTGGCTAATCTTTTCCCCACGACATGAGCTATTATTATTATGTAGCTCATGTCGACACGAAGAAGAAGAAGAAGGTCACGGCGCTGCGTGGCCCAAGCTGGGCATTCCGCCAGTGTGTGCTGCGCCGTGTCCTCAAGGCAGTTCCCGCAGTGATGACACTCGGGAGTCGGCTCCCGGCCTATGCGACACAGATACTTCCCGAAGCAACCGTGCCCCGAGAGTATCTGCGTCAGCCGGTAGGTGAGGGCGCCATGGCCCCTCTCCAGCCACTCCTCTATGACGGGCCTTACCGCCGCTATTGCGGCGTGCTCTGCACGCCCCGTCCACGTTCGATCGACACTCCACCTCAGTTCTGTCCCACCCACTGGGTGCCTGCACCTCTAGTATATTTTTATAAGGCTTTTGAACTAAAAATAGTCACACAAGTATTCTATTGTGTACTCTTCATAAGCGTTTCAAAAGGATTATTTTATTAGAGATTTTGACATAAAGAGGTATATTTAATGTAGGACGTGGTAGTAAATGCTACCTGGAGGCTGGAGGTCGGGAGGGATCAGGAGGATCAACTCGGTAAAAAAGGACCGTTCGCTATAATTTATGAAAAATAAATTGGTTTTAACGTTTAAGTAGAATAAAGAGATGTGATGGGATAAATGTGCTATAATACGGATTCAGTAGCTTTCAAAATAAACACGGAAAAGGGTCGTGTTTAATATTTTATTTACTTAGCTATATAATATTTATTTGCCCTACATAACTTGGTATACCAATCTAACCATACCTGTTTGTTTAAATTATGTGTGTACAACGAAGAATTTACACTGAGAAAAAAGTTCGTTATACCCAAACTTTTATCTACCTGTAACTCAAAAAATGTGACTACATAACTTAGGTAAAACGTAATCAAAATTTTTGATCTTTAAAGGTAAACAGTTTTGTTAAATTTTATTAACTTGAATAACGCCTTACCAATTTTTTTGTTAAGCTCCAGTTTGGTTAAATATTTTTTTTTGCGTATAGGCACAGAATATCTAATAGTACTAACGTAGTATAAGCAAAGAAATATAAATGTAAGAAGGAATATAATGTAAGAAGACTTCTTGCGACCACGAACGCTGCAAAGCTTTCGAAACGTCAGGAAAACCAATTTAAATAATATACGCGCGAATATAATCCGGTTAAACTTTGTTTTATTATAATCTTATATTTAATATAATCCTAATTTTAATAGAGAAGATGCTTGGCAGCTACCACCTGTTTGGTAATCACTGTAAAAGATAATGATATTGTGAGTGATTACTGCGTGCATACGGTAGATTAAATATATTTTTTTTAGAAATATCTGTAAAGACGATTGTCATCTTAGTCTACCTGCGACCACGAAATGCTGCAAAGCTTTCGAAACGTCAGGAAAACCAATTTAAATAATATACACGATTTAATCCGGTTAAACTTTGTTTTATTATAATGTGTAGTGATCGCGAAAACCTAAGAAGTTATACTTTTAAATTCATCTCATATAAACACAATATGAAATTACATTGGCAGTATTTACCTGTAAATTATCACGATATAAAGTAGGTAAATGATATAATTGCCTGCCCCGTTGGTCTAGTGGTCGCAAGCGTGACTGCTGAGAGTGGGGTCCTGGGTTTGATTCCCGGGTCGGGCAAAGTGTTATTGGGTTTTTCCATTAGGAAATTCTCAGTAGCAGCCCGGAGTATGGATTTGTGCCCGGTTAATGGCAATAGGCTCGCCCCCTATTACATGGGACTATAACATAACTGGCGAAATGTGGGTGAATACACCTCTGCCTTCCCCTTCGGGGAAATACAGGCGTGATGTTATGTTATGTTATGTTAAACGATATAATTTACGCATTTTTAAGGATCCGTAGTTCTTACAGGGAACCCTTATATTTTCGTCATGTCCGCCCATTTGTCCGTCTGTCCTAATCCTTTCATCATCATCATTCATCATTTCAGCCGAAAGACGTCCACTGCTGGACATAGGCCTCCCCCAAGCATAGCCACAACGACCGGTCCTGTGCCTTCCGCATCCAGCGGATTCCCGCGACCTTCACCAGGTCGTCGGTCCACCTTGTGGGGGGCCTATTCACGCTGCACCTTCCAGTACGCGGTCGCCACTCCAGAACTTTACTGCCCCATCGGCCATCCGTTCTGCGAGCAATGTGCCCCGCCCACTGCCACTTAAGTTTGGCAATTCTATGATCAATTAATAGCCTTCTATTTAATTAAATGGTACTACCATTACTATACCATTTACCGGAGTGACCGACACAGCTTATAGAATCAGTAAGCTGAAGCTGATCTGTCGAAGGACCGATGGCTGCTGGAGCAGACGAGTCGTGGACCGCGAATCAGCAAACGCAGCGTAGGGCACCCCCCCGCCAGATGGATCGACGACCTGAAGAACGTGGCTCGGTACTGGATGGAAGGCAGAGGACCGAGTGTTGTGGCGCAACTAGGGAAAGGCCTATGTCCAGCAGTGGGCTGCGATAGGCCGAGTTGATGTACTACCATTGTAATTTGAATGTTCTATTAGATGAGTTTGTAATTACAGCTGCTCTACGGAACCTTATACTGAACATTTTTAGGGTTCCGCAGTTCCTACAAGGAACCCTTATAGTTTTTTCATGTCCGTCGGTCTGTCCTAATCCTTTACAGCTTAATAACTTCTACAGTTATAAACATAAGTGAATGAATTTTTTTTAATGATTGACTTTAATATTTCGCAGGAGAAGTTAAATATTAAGTAACCACAATAACCAAAAACCAATATTTTTGACCAATATTTGTACAACGAAACCCTTTGAAAATATAAATTGCATACGAGAATCGATTTACCGGCAATTAAATAACTGTAACATATGGGGAAAATCGTTTGATCATCCGATTCATTCAATGAGACAAATGCTGTGATTAAAAACGTTTTCAGTGTGTAAATAATCCAGAAATAACGAAGTAGCCATTAAATAGAGCTTTGAGACAACATTGGGTGGACAGGGGCTTACATCAAAGGGTCGGCAGGGGGCGTGGTCACGTGTCATCGAAGATAAGTCCGTTACTTAACCGAGTGAGGCCAAGACTACAGCGGGTCCGAATTGGCGTATGATTATTCCTAAATTGTTAATACTAAAGTGACACGTCTAATTGACATGACACGCTCACTGTCAGTCAATAAATGTTTATAGAATACCTTTTTGTTGGGCTTGGTGCGTAATCATAATCCTACTGATATTATAAAAGAGAAAGTAGGTATGTATGTTTGTTTGCTTGTCCTCCAATCACGCTGAAACGGATTCAAATGAAATTTGGCAAACAAATAGATCATATCCTGGGTTACATATAAAATAGTTTTTATTTACATCGGGTAGTTTGATACATAAATGGAGCGTCTTGTTTGTCGTCACCTTTCTTCAATTTAGTCTTCCAAAATAATTGGGGGTCAAAATGTTAAACACAAAGACAAAAAAGTTAAAAACAAAGGGTTACAGTCAAGTCGAGTCCTTCAAGTGATGCTGGTAAAAAAAAGCTAAATTTATAAGATGAAAATTCAAAATTTCAAACAGTGTTCGAATGTCCAATAGTTACCTCTTTTTTACGTGGGGTAATTGTATATTGTATTTTATACTATTATATATTGTTTTAATATTTTGTACTGGTATGTCTGAATTAAATGAATTATTATTATAATTTTATTAAAAGCACCACGATGCGTTTTCTCTTACCTATGGTCTAGGCGCGGGGTATTCCAATAGCCATCGCTGTTTTAGTGGCCGTAGCTTCACATTTTATGAGCAGGACTACTAAAACGTTTGTCGGTCCGCTTTGAAATGAGGAATGTTTAATATTTGTTTCAACTGCTTTTATTAATGATACAGTAACTGATGTGTACCTACAGGTACTTGTCAGTGGGATTTGTGTTAAATTTAAAATTAAATCTGGCTTTCAGACTAACTTTTATAATTGAAATAACGTGGGGATGTTTAGAGTTTAGGTTTGCCTTTAGGTAACCACTGTTTTTTTCTAAATGCTTTATATGTATTCAATTCATCACCGTGTACGCTTAAATAAAATTTAATTAGACTGAATTAATTGCAATTTTTTTTGTTGTTTAAATTGAACCGAATGAAAATGGAAGGATTATTAAAATGTGTACCGTAGGTAGGCAGATTTGTCTTTGATAGCCAAACATACACGGCTTTATACAAAATGGATATTATTTTAAAAGTTAGCGTAGCTTGATCAAAAAAATTCAGGCTAAATTCAGCACAAAAAAACCATATGAAAATATTCTATACAATGGTTAAGTTAGTATACGGGATATAATGAATCGCACCGAAGATAGTTTCGCTGTTTCCTTGTGGTCATACTAATTTGTCATATCAGTATGACTACGAGGATATAGATGTCCTCGTAGTCATACTCACATTTCTACACCCCTACAAGAAAAACCGATATTGGTCGCGCTTCAATTATACTATACTAGCTTTCGCCAGTGGCTTCGATTACGAGGAATGTCAATAAAAAAAACCTGTGTTAATTCAAGACATGATCCATCTGTTTCCCAAATTTTATTCAAATCCGTTCAGCCGTTTCAGCGTGATTAAAAGACAAACAAACATCAATTCTTTCGCAGTTATACTATTCGTATGATAGTAGAATATTTAAAAACGACCTTGAATCGATATCCATATTTCTCCAAAATTGAAATAACTGAAATTCTCTTACGGGGCCATTGTACTCATCAGTATGAACAACTTTTAATATGGGACCAACCCTGAAATCACGAAAAAAAAAAAACAGCTGTATCCCTACGTTTGTGTGCACATAAATCGACAAAATGTATGGATTGAATGAAATAAAGAATTTGCACGAAATTTCTTTTAGAGATAAGCAGTACCATTGTGCTCAAGTGTTTGTTCTGTATGTTATCTATAATAAAATGTGTTGTGTGTACATAAATAAATAAATAAAATAAATAAATGGTGTTACAGAAGGTATAGTCCCATAGTAAAAGTTGTTCATACTGATGAGTACAATGACCCCTTAAGAGGTTTTCAGTTATTTCAATAAAACGATATATACCACTAACTATCGATACTGTCTATAGTATCGATAGTATAAGCCTTTACTATACAAAAAGATGAACTTGCAAAGCTACGGACCGCATAAGCCACTAAGTTAACAAATCCACCAGCGTAACTGGCAGAGCAATTACTTGCTTAGACACTTTTAAAATCCCACAACATTCGGGAAATGGAAACGTCTGGCGGGATCCGCTCTAAATGATATAGTTTGTTTTATATTGGAATAAGAACCTTCTTTTTGAAGTCGGGTAAAAAAGCAACGCGCTGCAACTCGTTTTGGTATGGGGATTTTTTTTAAGGTGATGGGCTATAGCTGCTAACCTGCACCATGCCAGCGTGATGGCCTGAAATCTTCTGATTCTGAGATTTTCATTCATTCATTCATTTATTAAATAACAATTTTAAATTGTGTCTGAATTTCTGAGTGTCCAAAAGTGAGACAGTTAATGGGTTGATGATGATAGAATATCTAATCATCATTATTATATTATGCCGTAGAGGTATGTTACTTAACATGGACCATATATGGCCAGTAGACATAAATTTCTTTGACCATATAGTCCATGCTAAGGTTGTCTGGTACAAATAACTTTGAGCGATAAGACCGCCTATTGTACATATCTTCTTTATAAGTCATATATGTTGCTTTTTTTTTTTTGTGTACAATAAAGAGTAGTTGTATTTTATTGTATTGAGGTCTTTGCCCAGTAGTGGGCCCACAGAAATAGGTAGAATGGTTGTAATCACAATTCTAATTCCGATTCATGCGTGGCAACTTTCGACGAAACTACGCCTCCCATATTGACATTTTTTTTTAGTCAATTGTACTTTACAGCTTTTGTTTCTGCAGTTAGAAACAGCATGATAAGGCATTTTTGCGGGTTTTTGTTACAGTATTTAGAGAAACAACAACTCCTGCCTAACATACGGAATTCTCAATCTATATCTGTCTTCAAAAGACGTGTTAAAGAGCATTACCTTTGCTCATAATTTGTTATTGCATAATATTTATATCATATTTACCTATACCTATATAATTTATATGTATTTATTTAAGTATCTATTGCTTTATTAAAACTAATTTTTAAGTTTCTTATCTTTTTACACACTGTTCTTACTTATTTCTCCTCTCGCAGGTCTGCTGGTAGAAATTTCTTTGAAATAAGCAGTACCTTGCTACTAAATAATTTAAATGCTGTCTCCTTTCATATGTTATTGTGTGTAGATAAATTATAAATAAATAAACAAGGCATAAGGCGTACTGAGAAAGGCTTTGAAATGCCTTGCACTATGGTGCAGAGTGTTGGCACGCGCGCCCTGCCCACTTGGCCATTCTATCTATTTCTGTTAGTGGGACAGTACAGCTAACTTAAAAAATCACTCATAGGTGAAGTAGGAGTGGATTATTGTTGGTTAGGAACCGAACAGTCAGGACACACTAAAGCTATCTTCTTTTTCCTTTTTATAGATACAGAGGTCACTTGTTAAATTAATAGTACCTACTTCTTCTTCTATGGTGTCGACATGAGCATGATAATGATAACAGCTCATGCCGTGGGAAAAAGATTAACCAGTCAGCAGGTTGGCAGCAGGGTTGACTGCCCAGGGTGCGCCGGATGATCAAATAAATATTGTCACTCGTGGAGGCTGTTTTAATGCATCCCTACTACCTACCTTTTCATGCAGTACCTACTTAATTGAATAGAGTCCACCATCATATTTTATGACTTGGTTTTATTGAAATCAAAATGTTGAGTTTCACACGAGCTACAAAAATATTTTAAAGGTATAAATTGTGGAAAGAAAAAATCGCTTACGAGCAGGATTCGAACCTGCGACTCCTGGCTCAGTACGCCAGTGCTTTAGCTACTAAGCTACCGTGAAAACTGCTCTTGGTATCGAATTTAACCTCCACTTACTAACGTCTTTGGGTGACGTGGTTTTTTTCTGTCCACAATTTATATCTTTAGATTTCGCTTCGCATGCGTAAAATGCTTAAAATATTTTAATAAATTATTTTAGCTAGTGCGCGTAGCAGTTTTATTTCTGTAAATAAATTATGAAAACAGCGAGCTTCAACTATGACCATAAAATATTATAAAGCTAATAAAACTATGCTTTACCACCAACGAGGGACAAACAAAACAAACAAAATGCTATAATGAGGGGGAGGTGGTATCAACTATCAGACGTGGCTAGTGAACGACGGGTAGTCAGTTGTGTCCCCGACTAGTCATAAAATTGTACGTGCGTGTTCATATACATGTTGCGGGAAAAGAGAGAAAATATTAGTGATTTTGGAAAAATATTGAAATGCCAGTTGTTCTTACACTCGACTATAAAAAAGTTCTACGATGCAAACTTGGTAAATTGGGGATTGTACCACTAATACTCACTATCTATTTACTTACACTGATAATACAACTGACATTGCCTGCTTGGTAACATTGCATTCAGGTAAGGTGGCTGTGCAACTTAAATACAGGCATTATTATCCCGTTTCTATATTTCATCATCATCAACTCAGCCTATCGCAGTCCACTGCTGAACATAGGTCTCTCCCAAGTTGCGCCTCAACATTCGGTCCTCTGCCTTCTGCATCCAGTCTCCTCCAGCCACGTTCTTCAGGTCGTCGGTCCACCCAGCTGGGGGAGAATCCCAACGCTGCGTTTGCCGATTTGCGGTCTCCACTCAAGGACTCATCTGCTCCAGCGGCCATCGGTCCTTCGACATGACCAGCCCACTGCCACTTCAGCTTAATCTTACAAGCTATGTCAGTCACTCCGGTTCTTTTCCGGATAATCTCGTTACGGATTTTAGAAACTCCAAGCATAGCTCGCATATTTCTATATTTGAATAGTGTTAAACAAAGCATAACACAACAACGTATTGTGTTATAATAACAACAGATGTTTCATAAACTAAGGAATATCTATTATGCGTTTATTAATAAATAAACGCCACTTAATGTGCAAACTTAATGTACCTAATTATAAATAATATTTTGATTTTAACTACGTATATAGATCGATTCCTGATTTCAGAGTGAAGAAAAAATATTTACAGATAAATAAACAAATCCTGAAACTCCGATCGACCAACAACATTAATAAAAGCACAGACTGCACAGATTAGCTCAATCAGATGTGGCCGAATCCGTGGAAGTCTGTAATTCCGTATAACCAAGAGCTAGTTGAGCAGACCGCGGTACGTGTCCCGAATAAATAATAGCAGCTGATTAGGACTGTACAGGTGTTCGAACGTGCCAACGACCGGTGCCATTATGTGGACACTTGGACAGTTGCGACGATATTAGGGAAGCTAAAAATGTGTGTGGCTTCGATGTGTGTGCGTGGTAATAGTTTAACTTATGCGAAAGTATGGACTTTTGTAAGTTGTAAGTTTGTTTGTCCTTCAATCACGCTGTAACGGCTAAACAGTGAAAATTGTAATACAGATAAAACATATCCTGGATTAACACATAGCATACTTTTTATTGACAAATCATAAGAGAGAAACGAAGGCGTGGGTGAGAGCTAGAGTTTCATGAAAAAAATGTGAAGTAGGGCTTACAAAGTTAAGGTGTCATAAAATTGGAATATGGAATCAAAGTCATGCCAAGAAAAGCCGCACATTTGTTTTGATGTTCTTCAAGAGTGTAATCTAAAGGTGGCAGGCTTACTATCATATAAATAACTTTTTTCCTCTACCAGAATTATTTCGATCATTAGGGCAATAAACCATTCCCTGAAGTTTCAAAGCCAAGATCTTCACCTAAACCATCAAAAACATTGACAATGTTCAGTACACAAGATCCGTTTCGTCTTTGTTACCAGGATCACAGCAAAACAGAACACCTACATTTCGACAATTGCAAGTGTTATAAGATCAATTATCAAGTCCCGGAGTCCGGGTGTGAGCTTGTTTAGTTATTGTGTCAGAGCAATTTGGTTTACTCTCTCCAGGATACGGAACGAGCAAGTTGCCTTGTTGCTACAGTTTAGAGTTTAGACTGTATTGTCATAGTAAAATTATTCTGCACGTGGCGACTGACTAAATGAGGGCTGCATATCAAAATTTACCGTCCACCTATAGGTATCGTACGCATCGGACGGATCGCATTGTATTAAAAAATGCGGGTTACGTCATCGGCATCCGAATGTCAAATATTAAAAATCCGATTGCTCATAGAAATTTGTCAGAAATCTGAACGCTGCGGATAGGTGGACGCACTATACGCTATACGGATATGATTATTGCGATCCGTACGATACATACGATACCGATAGGTCACCGCGTGCCTTAAAGGTCCTGTTTTGCGCGTTTCTGTGCGAGTGTTTCGAGCTTGTATGATTAGATAGGTTTTTCATGTAGTTGTTTTACTGTTTAGAATGACTGTACAGTGGTATTGTGTATGAAAACAGTTGTGATGGTCTTCAGGGAATTAAGGGGTTAACTAGTCCTTTTAATTGTGCTGGTTTCGGTAAATACGACCACTAATTACCTGTGGGATATTTGACTGAAAATCTGTAATGTAAATGTATTCAGCTGATACTATCGTTCTCTAAACATACATATGACTACTAATGACATATAGGAGTCATTCCGACTTGACCGAAAATTATTTACTGTAGATTTCTAACCGTTTAAACCTTTTCTAAAAGTTTGTTTACAATATTTAGATATATTTAAACAGAATCTAGATGAATTTATGAATGATTTTCTCATCAGGGTCGTAATGCCTGAAAGATGAATGCCAGTCCACAAGCTGTTTGATTTATGAGGTCATCTTCCATCCAGAGTAACGTTGTATTACACTTAATTTTGTTTAAGATTAATGTTACACCATTCTGCTTCTATTTATTTCCTATTCAGATATGAAACAGAAATTTTTTCACGTCCAATCTACCGATGAAACAAACACTTTTGTTTCAATTTAAATCACTCCTTTTTATATAGAGGCTACATTTAACACTGGACATTTTTCAAAAAGATATCGTCTCGGTTTATTTTTAAACTGCAATAACCAAGGGTCCGAACGATATATTTTGTAAAAAGGGCTATAGTGTCCCTTTTTGTGTTTAGTTTATGGCCGTTCAATGTTGTGGAAGTGTGTGGAAAGTCAGAGATATGGCGGGAACATAACACGTCATAAATATTGCCGCCAATATACGGATTTATTCGCGTATAGGCTGAAAAAGATTTTTTATGAGACAAAAAATTAAAACTTTGAAATGTTTTTCAGTTATTTTTATTTATGGTAGCTTAGATTTCCTATATTTTCAACGGTGAACCGCTGCCAGCTGTTGATAGTGTTTGCAGTGTCGACTAGTGCGGGGGCTCGAAGGATTTTGACACTCATTCTAGACTTTATTGTTTTAAACTTTATAGGGTGTTACGGGTAGTGGGGCGTTTCACACCACGCGTGGTTCGGACCGCGGTGTGAATCGCTCAAGTACCCATTTTGCATGGGCCCTTTCGGACCGCGGTGTGAAACAGCCCAGTACTCTTTTTACCCGACTGCGCCAGAAGGAGGGTTATGTTTTTCAATGGAGCGATTCGGACCACTATCAAAAGTTTAAAAATGTAGTGTGCTCTTGTGTTTTTGTACAGACGAGTAGAAAAACGGTTAGTGAGAAATATTAAAATAAAATACCTACATAACATAATTATTAGTATTTTATTAATTAAAACATTGGATATTACAAATCTAATTAATAGTTATGTGTAGACTCATTTTAACATATAATTATAATATAATCACTTACAATAGGTATGGTATAAAATACTTGAGTAGTAAACTGATTATTATAAAAAAGTGTAATATAAACGATAAATAATCACAGATTGATTGTAGATTAAGTCCGATTTCTATTTTCGTGGCAATTCAGTTTTACATTCTGAACAGGTGCAAATGTACTCTAATGAATCATATCAAGTTAGTTGTAAGATTTAGATAGCCGATAGTTATTGTATAAAAATAAAACATGGTATGGATCAAATTGTTTTAACACATTAATGCGGCCCATACACCTACAATATAATTGCGCAGTATTAATATTCATTTCAGCCGCAAGACGTCCACTGCTGGACAAAGGCCTCCCCCAAAACGGGGGATATGCCATAATCGCCACGCTTGGCAGGCGGGTTGGCGATCGCAGTTGGTTGTTTAATTACTCAGAGAACGCTGCTGCCCATCCTCTGGTGAATCCCTTAGTCGCCTTTTACGACACCCATGAGAAGAGAGAGGGTGGTGCAATTCTTTACGTCCGGCACCACACGGAACATATTAATATTGCACAATTATTATTGTGTCACGTGGACACTGACAGTTGGGCTAGTCCACAAGTTCAAAGTCGCTGAGCGAGCTATGGAGTGAACTATGATTGGAGTTTCTTTGAAGGATAAAATCCGTAACGAGATTATCCGGAGAACAACCGGAGTGACCGACATAGCTTGTAGGATCACTAAGCTGAAGTGGCAGTGGGCTGGCCATGTCTGTCGAAGGACCGATGGCCGCAGGAGCAGACGAGTCCTTGAGTGGACACCGTGAATCGGCAAACGCAGCGTAGGGCGCCCCCCTGCCAGGTGGACCGATGACCTGAAAAACGTGGCTGGGGGGGACTGGATGCGGAAGGCAGAGGACCGAGTGTTGTGGCGCTACTTGGGAGAGGCCTATGTCCAGCAGTGGACTGCGATAGGCTGAGTTGATTGATTATTGTGTCGTCCCGATCTTCATTTGTCTTTCAATCTTTCCCCTACACGGTCATATCATTGCGCAATTGCAAATATTGCTCAATTATATTGTAGGTGTATGGGCCGCCTTACGACAATGTCACTGATTTTGAGTTAAAAGAAAAAAAAGCAACTATTTTTAATTAGACCTAATCCTTATCTAATTAAAACCTTATATAATGTAAACCTACCTATGTTTGACAAATAAACTATATTGATTTGATTTGATTTTAGGACGCATTATAGACAAGACAATAAAGACAAAAAAATAGAATACTCTCCGACAGCATGGCGGTTCTACTGGCTCTCAACAGTTGTACTGTCAACTCTGGGCTCATCTACGAATGCCACCAGAAATTAAATCAGGTAGGCAGCTCCAACAATATAACCCTACAATGGATTAAAGGTCATAGTGGTTCTAGAGGCAATGACGCAGCGGATGAACTCGCTAGGAGGGGATCGAGTACAGACGCGGTAGGACCTGAACCCATAATACCGCTCCCTTACGGTCATTTACGTACTCTGGTAAGGAAACGCACTAGAGACAAACACAACTACTCCTGGATAAACCACGAGGTATGCAGACAGGCTAAGGAAGCACTCCCCGTCATCGACGGTAAGATCACCAAACAGCTCCTCCGGCTGTCAAAACAACACCTACGTACGGTGACAGCCGCCTACACCTGACACGGTTCATTTAACAAACACCTCTTTGTCATAGGTGTGACTGACAGTCCTCTGTGCAGAGCCTGCATGGAGACAGAAGAAACAGCGGCCCACGTGCTTCTCAACTGCCCGGAGGTCGCCTCATACAGGGCTAAGTACTTCGGAGATCCGGGTACTCTCCGAGAGACAGTCAGCAACATCAAGCGTCTGCTGGCCTTCCTCGAGGAGCTGGGGTGGCTCGAGTAAACAAGTTATTCCCACCGACACGCAAAAAACACGCCGAGCGTGGAGTTGCGGAAAATGGCCCGTTATACCAATACCAATACCAATAGACAAGACAATAAAATGATGATAACAATTAAAGTAAATAATCTAATCAATACTAAAAATAGTCGTAACACAACTAAAATTGTATATCCACACGATTAGATAAAATCCCAAATCTTCAAGGAACCTCGAAATAGTTTTCAGTTTATCGGTTCAATAAGCGGGTAACGTTTACCGGTAAACTAGTGCTGTAAACCAACCGAGTGTTTATGTTTCATTAGCTTGTTTTGTTGAGTACACACTTAAGGAGCAGTAAGTGTAGAACCCAGGTGCGTCCGCGACTATTTACTAGCCGGGCCCCGGGGGTCACTACACCGAATTGCGAAGGGTGCCAAGATTAGCGAAAGATGTGGAGAGAAATTATTTTTATTGTGACCAAATAGCGCCTGCGACCTCGCTCGCGTGGTATGACAATAATTATGATAGTTAATCTAGCACAGGGGTTTCCAAAGCTTATTTATTCTACGACGATTCTACTAACCTATAATCCCTGCTTTTTGCTACGCCGTAGTCGGGTAAAAATTAAAATGCTGCGCCACACTCCCCATCTCCTCAATTTTATAGTTCATGAGTCCATCTTATGACGTCTCGCCTGCGCCCCACTTTACATGTCATCATGCCTCCCAGGGGCTTTGAGAACCACCATTCTAGAACTGTGTGCTAAATTTCATGCAAATCAGTTCAGTCGCTTTTGCGGGATTCAATAACAAACATAGGTACAAACATCTTTACAGACTGATGTTATTAGTGGGATAGTATGGAATTTCATGCTTGGATAACTTGATAGCGTTAAGAGATACGATTTAAATGTAAACAGGAAAAAAATACAGATTAGTAATACTGATATCGTCTTTATCTTGTTGGATAAGAATTCGTACCCAACGTATTTTTGAGAAAAAGATAATGATAATGTAAAAATAAATCGAAATGTACTGAATTTTGGATAGATGCGAATGGATTTATAAGAACAACACACATACAGCCTGTATTATCGGCGTCCCTTTCCCGAACACAAGTACGTTGAGTTGTTCTTAAAAATCTATTCATCATATGAGATAGATAGATAGATAAAACGTTACGTTATATGTACCTTAAAGGATTTTTTGTACATAAAAAATTGGGGTGTATTATAATAGATATGGGATTCATATTATACGCTCGTTAAATAATAAAAAAGTAAACATGAATTTCAGTCTGAAAGATAAATATCAATTCATGACAAATTCTTTCTCAAAAATATAAATATAGCCCAATAATATGACTCCAAGGATTTCCCTGTTCAATTCAAAAATTACGTACGTCGAAGATTATCGTTGTCAGGGCCCCGTACGGACCGGAAGCTGCACAATGCGAGGGCGGCGCGCCCGACCACGGTTATTATCTACCTGCAACGTCACTTCCGCCCGGACTCTCCCGCTCAACGCCCTCTCGCTTCGCCGAAGCGGGGGGTTCGATTTTTGAAAGTGCATGCTTCTATTGGTGTTTCCCCCGGTAGAAAAACTTTACGCATGGATTCTCGGAATCAAAAATGTTGTTTTTGTTTTAATGCTTCTTTTAGATCTTTGCAATAAATTAACTTTTTACCCGACTGCGCCAGAAGGAGGGTTATGTTTTTCATTGAATAATTTGATTTGGGTTTATTGATTTTGTTCGACCATTCTGTAGGTTGTTTTAGGGATGAAAATAGATCATAATTTTTTAGTTTTTATACATGCTGAAATTTGAGTAGCTTAATTCCCGAAAGAGGGTCATTATACTCATCATTATGAACAACTTTTACTATGGGACCAATCCTGAAATCGCGAAAAAAAAATCAGTTGGTCCCTACATTTGTGTTCTCTTAAATCAATAAAATGTAGGGACCACCTGATTTTTTTTCGCGAATTCAGAGTTGGTCCCATAGAAAAAGTTGTTCATAATGATGAGTACAATGACCCCTTTTCGGGAATTAAGCGACTCAAATTTCAGCGTGTATAAAAGGTTTGTAGATATCTTCCCTTTTCATAAAATAACAGTGTTTTATACATTAAAATAGCCGACAAAGCTTAAAACTTTGTATTAATATTAGATTTTCTGCTTCCATAGCCAAAAATTTTTCAGGAAACTTAGTTTGTCTGCTTGTGTTAAAATATCTACCAACAAAGATAGCTGTCAGGTTTTATCAACATTTATCTGTGTATGACTACATGAGGAAGGAAAGATGATTTCCTACAGTTATCTAATACATTGAAATCCATTCAGTTTAAATGTCCTCCAAAATTTCTTGAAAGTTTGAGTTATTTTATCATCTTTCATTATCATAAGTATTTTTTCCTTCAGTCTTTCTCATCAACTCTAGCCTATCACAGTCCACTGCTGGACATAGGCCTCTCCCAAGTTGCGCCACAACACTCGTTCCTCTGCCTTCCGCATCCAGTCCCCACCAGCCACGTTCTTCAGGTCGTCGGTCCACCTGGCGGGGGGGGGGGGGGGGGGGGGGGGGCTACGCTGCGTTTGCCGATTCGCGGTCTCCATACAAGGACTCATCTGCTTCAGCGGCCATCGTCCTTAAGTCTTACTCAGTGGGGCGAAACTGTAACCAGCCATCCATCGTGCTCAAAATCGAGTGGCCTGGAGTGAATAGGTGGCGTAAGCAACTACCGATGGTTATTTATTTAACCTCACTACCACGAGTCACCATCTCCCCTGAAGACCATTTCTAGTAATTAAAAACGTTCAAAATATAGTTCCAAACTTATCATCATCATCTCAGCCAAAAGACGTCCACTGCTGGACATAGGCCTCCCCCAAGCAACGCCACAACGACCGGTCCTGCACCTTCCGCATCCAGCGGATTCCCGCGACCTTCACCAGGTCGTCGGTCCACCTTGTTGGGGGGGGCTACCTACGCTGCGCCTTCCAGTACGCGGTCGCCACTCCAGAACTTTACTGCCCCATCGGCCATCCGTTCTGCAAGCAATGTGCCCCGCCCACTGCCACTTAAGTTTGGCAATTCTTCGGGCTATGTCGGTTACTTTCGTTCTCTTGCGAATCTCCTCATTTCTGATTCGATCACGCAGGGACACTCCGAGCATAGCCCTCTCCATTGCCCTTTGAGTGACTTTGAGCCTTCTTATCAGGCCCATTGTGAGCGACCACGTTTCAGTACCGTAAGTAATTACTGGCAACACACACTGGTCAAAGACGAATTTCGTCTTGAGTTCCAAACTAATCTCAATTATTTAAATCTCAATCTCCTGACAGTAGATGTTTCTGTTTGCCGTTTATTTGTGACACTGTCGCCAATAAACGGAAATCAGAAAGATGTCGAGATTGAGATTTATTTATTTATTTATTTATTTATATATGCTTTATTGTACACCATAAAAGACATTACATTGAATATGCATTTAAACTATTGTACAAATGGCGGCCTTATCGCGATCAGCGATTTCTTCCAGGCAACCTTAGGATGGACAAGAATGAACTGGACAGAAAATGGGGTTGTCAGATGTGCAATTTCGATACATAATTTAGTAATAAAATACTATACTACTACTATAAAATAACAACAAAAATATATTCTATAAATCCTAATACATAAATACTATATGCATATATACATATAAATAATAAGCAACGGTAAAGTAATTAAAAACGACCACATGCAGGAGAAGAAACATGTTCATAGCGACAAATAATGCTCCTTCACAAGCCTCTTTAACACTGGCAGCGATTGCGCTCTTCTAATAGGCACTGGCAATGCATTCCACAAACGAGCAGCCTGAACCGTAAAGGATTTGTCAAAAAATGTTGTGGAATGCATTGGCATTTTCAGTCTTAAATTATTTGATGACCTAAGGAATAGCGTGTGAGTGTTGCAGAGGAATTCCAAACGTTTCTTCAGGTAAAGGGGAGTAGAAGGAGAGAAAAGCACGTTATAGAGAAGATAAAGAATATGAGCATTCCGGCGAAGGCGAATAGGTAACCACTTGAGCTTAACGCGGAAATCAGAAACATGGTCATATTTGCGCAAACCAAATATGAACCTAATGCAGAAATTTTGAAGCCGCTCAAGTTTATTAAGTTGGTCTTCTGTAAGATCGAGATAGCTGACATCAGCATAATCAAGGATGGGAAGAAGGAGAGATTGTGCAAGCGCAGTCTTGGTGGTAGTCGGTAAGAAATTGCGGAGTATTTTTAAAGACCCAGCAGATGCAAAGACCTTGCGACTAAGTTCCTGTAGTTGGGCAGTCCAGGAAAAGTTCCGGTCGACGAAAATCCCCAAGTTTTTGACTTTTTCGCTGTATGGGAGCAAAATAGAAAGAAAAAAAAATTATTTATTGCCACAACAAGACGACATGCGGTAGGTGCACATAAAAAATACTTAATTAGGTACATTTCTTGAATCATTTTATCAATGTATGATACCTACTTTGCATGTCGTAGCTGCGGCAAAGTGGAAATGTTGAAATGTTAAATGTTGTCAAAGGAAACTTGAGGAAGAGTCGTCCAATCGATTCGAGAAATCATCCTGGAGCTGCCAACCACAATAGCCTGCGTCTTCGTAGGATTGACTGTGAGTCCGTACCGCTTGCTCCAGTCACATATAACGGCTAGGTCTTTAGTAACAGTGTGAACAGCTTCAGACAGATTACCAAGAGGTGCTCGTGAGTAAATTTGTAAGTCATCTGCATAAAGATGGTAGCAAGAAAGTAGTTCATTGGAGATAGAATTTATAAAAACTGCGAAAAGTAAAGGGGATAAAACGCCACCCTGTGGAACACCGGCAAAGGTATTGCTCCAAGAAGACGAAGTCTTCTCAATGCAAACACGTTGCCGACGACCGAACAGGTAACTATGAAACCAGTCTAACGCCGATGGAGATATGTTAAGAGAACATAGTATGCCAAGCAAAACATCGAAATCAACGGTATTAAAAGCATTGCTAAAATCTAATAATACTAGAACCGTTAGATTTCCGATTTCCATGTTTGACCTGATATCATCCGTAATATTGACAAGGGCTGTGGTAGTACTGTGACCGGAACGAAAACCAGATTGGAAGGGATTAAGGAGATTATTTTTGGAAAGGAAAGTGCTCAGTTGATTATAGATCAGCCGTTCGAGGACTTTGGATAAGAATGGCAAAATGGATATAGGACGATATTCAGAAAAGGAACAAAAGCAAAAAAGCAGCATTTTAAAGCATTGAGATTATTTTGGAACTTTTTAAACGTTTTTAATTACGAGAATTGGCTTTAGATCTCCTTCAGTTACGAGGCTAACACTTAGAAAAAGCAATGCTGATGTTATTCATGACATTTCTGGTTTTAAACTGAACTAGTGTTAGAACACAAAACATAAACAACATTACGCCTGTATTTCCCCAAAGGGGAAGGCAGAGATGTATTTCAACCACATTTCGCCAGTTATGTTGTGAGTCCCATATGATAGGGGGCGAGCCTATTACCATTAACCGAGCACAAATCCAGACTGCAGAATGCTACTGAGAATTATCTAATGAAAAACCCAATAATACTTTGCCCGACCCGGAAATTGAACCCAGGACCCAGCAGCAGCAGCAGCAGCAGCAGGAAAAAAAATATGTTTAGTAAAATGTTACTATCATATCAATCTATATTATATTCATTATAATAAATCAAAGTTTAACCGGATTATATCGCGTATATTATTTAAATTGGTTTTCCTGACGTTTCGAAAGCTTTGCAGCGTTACGTGGTCGCAGGAAGACTAAGATGACAAGCGTCTTTACAGATATTTCTAAAAACTATTTTAATCTACCGTACAATTAACAAATTTTTTTTTTGCTTCCATGAAACGCTGCAAAGCTTTCGAAATGTCAGGAAAACCAATTTAAATAATATACGCGATATAATCCGGTTAAACTTTGTAACTTTGTAACTTTTTTTTTATAATATGTAGTGATCGCGAAAACCTAAGAAATTATTATATTATATTCATTAGCAGTAAACCCATAAATGCTAAACATTTAACTCGTACGTTAACAAACTCAAGAAAATTATCTTGTTGTGTCGAAATGAGGAGTCAAACACGGGACCCCTTCTGTCAGCTTGTGTTTTCGCATCGCTGCACCAGAAAGGGGCGGCCACAGCCCGATATAAAGGTAGCTCTTAAGTCCTTAGTCTGTCAGTTAAAGTTAACCGTAGAAATTCTCTTTATATTTTCATGATGAAAATGTGAAAACCGGTGAAAGAAGGAAGCTTCAAAGACGAATATAATAAGTTGCAAATAAATGTTTCTAATTACGGAAAGGTCAAGTCTCTGACACATCATTGTCGTCGCATTTTTCCTAATTATATTGGGGTAGGCTTTCAGTCTAACCAGATGCGGCTGAACATCAGTATTTTACACGGAGCGACTGCCATCAGACCCCCGCAACCCAGTTACTGGATAATACTGACATTTGAACGAAGGTAACCGACATAGCCCGAATAATTGCCAAACATATGTGGCAGTGGGCGGGGCACATTGCTCGCAGAACGAATGGCCGATGGGGCAGTAAAGTTCTGGAGTGGCGACTGCGTACTGGAAGGCGCAGCATGGGTAGGCCCCCCACAAGGTGGACCGACGACCTGGCGAAGGTCGCGGGAATCCGCTGGATGCGGAAAGTGCAGGACCGGTCGTTGTGGCGATGCTTGGCGGAGACCTATGTCTAGCAGTGGACGTCTTTCGGCTGAACTGATGATGATGATGATGTTGATGACTGTCACTCGGAGGCGAGTCCAGTTGTCAGACTTTCAGGCTTCTCACTACCTATAACGACTGTTATAGATATTCGTATAACAACCGGGAGCGACAGCTTAACGTGCTCTCCGGGGCACGGAGGGGTCTCGATGTGTAACAAATCGGTCACCCATCCTCAGATTGACCACGGCAAGCGCAGTTTTGGTTAGTTCACCACGAGCCCCGAGTTCTTTGGGACTTATGAAAGTTAATTATATGTAGGTAAGCTAGAGAATGAGTACAGACAACCACAACACAGCCCAATAGACGCCTAATGTTGAATCTAATGCGTACAATAAATTCTGCAATGTTCTTTCTATTATATCCTATACCTATGTCCCCACACACCTACCTGAACTGTACCCTGCCGCTTCTGATGACGTCACTAACATACGTTCCTCGGAATTTAGCTACTTCCACATTTTACTGTAATTTTGCCGTACCTTTTTCTGCCGCCAAACAGTGATGCATTGCTGTATTTCGGTGCGATGGGTACGGGTGCCGGTAAAATTACAAAAATAGTCGTGAGACTTTTCATCTGGTCTCAGTTTGGCGAACGAGATTTGTAAATTTTGCAATACCATTTAGGCAACAAACTGCGTGGTATTGCTGTTGTTATGGGCAAAGGCAACCCTTTAACATCATGTTGGACTTTAGTTCGTTTTGCCATTTCATACCATAAAAAAATGCGCCATGTTGGTATGGTACGGATGGGTGTGCGAACAGCAAAACGGGTAGCATCTTACAGTACAATTTAAACATCACAAGGTAAAATTTGCAGAAGACCGTCGATCACCGTAAAATTAGAAACTTGTTAAATAAATGTTCGTGACAGTTTTTTTGAATAACGTATGAAATTAAGTAATATACCCAACACGTATTTTCTTATAAACTCTTATTTCAGCAAAGCATTAGTATTTCAAAGACACATAGTAGTAGAGTACTCTAAAAACCCGCCAAGTGTGAGTCGGACTCACGCAGTAAGGGTTCTGTACTACCCATCGACCTGATACTCTATAAAAACTGATTTAATTTACGAGAGTTTATCAAAAGACATCAACGAACGTACGCACAATGTGAATTTTTACATCTCTTTCTTACGTAGGTACCAGCAGATATGTCTACGTTTGTCATGTTTTTAGTATTTGTTGCTAAACTACATAGTATGCACTATAATCAGACCAAGTTTGACACTGGTATGTATTAACGTTTTGAAGATAGAGCAGGAACAAAAACGTTGAAAAAAAAGCATGTTTTTCGAGGTTTCTTGTATGGGGACCCCCTTTGGTTTTTTTTCATTTTTTATTGTATTTGTCGTGATGGCCACTATTACACATATTCTGTGAAAATTTCAACTAGTTATCTAATATCGTTACAAGACAGACAGACGGACGGACGGACGGAAGGACGGACGGACAGCGTAGCGAGGGTACCGTTTGGCACCCTTTGGGTACGGAACCCTAAAAACTAGACTCACTAGTCTCCATGGAAATTGAAATACCTAGGAAAAATTAACTAAATTATGGAAGTGAGACTAACGGTCAAAATAATGAATAAAAATATAAAAATAAACATTTATTTCAGACTGCAAGTCCATATCGTATATTAATATCCAAAATTGACATAAGTTCCGTATAACAAGTCAAATTCTATCTCTAGTAGGGAAAATCGTAGATAGATAGCATATACATTTTGTTCGTAAATGGTTCATAATACAGTGGATTTAGGCTAATAATAATTCTATCTGCTGGCAACCCCGGTATATGTGACTAGTTTTAGAGATAACGAGGATAAGGAACAAGCCCTGTTGCCTGTACAGGGCAGGTTCCACATCCTAACATTCACTATGTTCATCTGAAAGATTAACGAAGAATGTTTACTAATTATTGCAGCTTTGGGACTGTTGGTGGCGGGTGGGTGATTATATTTCAGATCCCAGCTCATAAAATTAGAATCAAGACTTCGCTTACAGGTAAGCTCGTCTGATCTACAATTAATAATAATTCTGTCGTATTTGGCATAAACTTTGTGACTCAAGATTACTTTACCGTTTAGAGGTTACTCGGACTATTACCAAAATAATCCCCTGGTTACATAGCTTTGGTATAACTTCGGGACTTCGAGGTTTCCTTCAGTAATTCGATAACATCAAGTCATATATATTAAGATTAAGATATATTGGCACGAACAAGGTGTACGTAGTTATGGTAGCCCGCAAAATGTTGTTCATCTACACATCTGTATTCCATTAGCAAATACTGTTTAGCCCGCCTTATATGAACCAGCTTATGTAAACCTCCTCCTCTCCTCTCGCTGGTTATGTAATCGGGTGTGTTATGAGACGGGTGGTGTTTAATCAGGGCTCTAATATGAGTGGTCGTGACGTAAGACGCAACAAACGCCTCAGGTGCCATCAACCAGGTAACGAGTGAGCGGGAATAGGGTTGGCATAAACTTGATGAATAGTTTTATTACTACACATATAAGTTACTTTTATAGAAGGTAAACAGTAGAATAGTTTATCGGTAAGGTCAAAGACAGATATTTTCATAGAGATGAATAAAACGACTACGAAAAGTGTTATATTGAAGATCAGCACTTAAAAGTCAATTTCTTCACGTGAGTCGCTGAAATAAAAGGTCTTGCTCAAGCAAGATCGTTTAACAGTAAATGAAAAGATTTTCTCCATGTTTGTTTGCTAATAAACGTGTTTCTACTATTACTACGTACGTACGTACGTGTTTCTACTGCATATCATTGGCTAGTGAGCACACTGAGCAAGATAATCAGCTCAATGAACGTAACATAACATAACATGTTATAAGTCCCATGTAATAGGGCACGAGCCTATTTCCACTAACCGAACACAAATCCAGACTCCGGCTGCTACTGAGAATTTCCAAATGAAAGAAAGAAAGAAAAATATTTATTGGGCACAACTGAGACACATACAAAAGAAAGGATATAAGGATACAAGAAATAGATTTAGTGAAGAACAAATCGAGGAAAAAGTCATTGACAGTCATGCGCCATGTGTGTCTCAAAATTGTGACAAATGGGTGTCCAGCTAAAAAACAATAGCACTTTTCCCGACCTGGGAATCGAACCTGACTCTACGCTTAGCAGTCGCGCTTACGACCACTACACCAACGATAACGACGTAGCCAAGAGAGAAGGGTAATTTCTTATGTATATTTTTTTTTTTACTAGAAAATCATGTTTATCATTCCTTAAAAATCATATTCAGTCACCTGCCATCCTTGGAAGTAGAAACATGTCAGCTAGCCCGTGTAATCTGGTTCGGATCGCGGCCACGAATTTCATAAGTGCTCGGTTGAGTTAATGGATGAAAACATTAACTCCTTAGGGTCGTATTCTGTACCGTTCGCCCCGGGTCCCGGGTGCCGGGGACATTTGCATATGCGATTGTGGGTTCACTTGCCCCCCAATGTACTGTTTAGTTTACGAGAATATATTGTAGCGTCATAAAGTAATATTGTTGTGGATGATGGTGATATTCTGTGCAGTTTGAATTATCCATTGTAGATGAAAAGAAGAAAGCGCACACCCAATTAACTCCTCAAATCAAATCAAATTATTTATTTGTGATACACAGGCAATGATATTAAAAGGGGCTCGTAGCAAAGCATTGACTGCGCGGATTGTATGATCTGCAAGGTTAAGCTGCACTTGCCGCGGTCAGTCTGTGGATGGGTGACCGTTTCGTTACACATCGAGACCCCTCCGTGCCTCGGAGAGCACGTTAAGCTGTCGGTCCCGGTTGTCATACGAATATCTAAGGCAGTCTTTACGGGTAGTCAGAAGCCTGAAAGTCTGACAACTGGTCTAACCTCCGAATGTCAGTATTGCCCAGTAACTGGGTTGTGGGGGTCTGATGGCAGTAGCTCCGTGTAAAATACTGATGTTCAGCTGCATCTGGCTAGACTGCAAGCCGACCCCAATATAATTGGGAAAAGGCTCGGAGGATGATGAGGCAATGATATTAAAAGAAGTATAGATATATCATACCCTAACAACCCTACAATGTGTATCAGAAATGCGTGGTCATATTTTAAGAACTCATTCGGGAATGGTATCGAGCAAATTTTACTACGCAACATCTAAATCACAGAAAAAATCTCCACAGACATAGTAAAAAATATAGACGAAGTGCTGCGAACTATCTAGTAAAGCCAAAAAAACTATGCTCTTTCGTGTACAACCAGCGCTCACGACATACCATGCACTTGAAGGATATTTGCTTTCACGGTGCTTACCGGACGATGCCGCAACATGTGTACTGAGAGGGGTGAGCACGGTTTGAGGTGCATGTGTGTGCGTGAACGCTGGTTGTAAACGAAGGAGTATAGTTTTTTTTGTCTTCACTAGATTGTTCGCAGCACTTCGTCTTTATTTTTTACTATGTCGGTGGATTTCGCTCGACAAAATGTATGGATCAGTTGTTTATATACTTATATACTTTTCTTTTGTAAATACATACTTATAATACATAAGAAACACACACACCAACACAAACGCTTATGTTCATCATATAAATATTTGTGTCCTGTGGGAATCGATCCCACGACCTCGTAATCAGCAGTACGACACTCGAACTACTATTTCAGACGTCGTCAAATGAATGATTTTTAAGAATAACCTCACTTGCATGACTGGGGTATAATATAAGGTCCAACATTATTAATCCTAAATATTTGACGTGGTGAATCTACTCATCATAACAAACAACATTTGGGACCAATTCTGAAATCGCAAAAAAAATCAGTTGGTCCCTACATTTGTGTTCACTTAAATCGATAAAATGTAGGGACCACCTGATTTTTTTCGCGATTTCAGGGTTGGTCCTATAGTAAAAGTTGTTCATAATGATGAGTAGATTTACCACTTCAAATACATACATACATACATATTATCACGCCTGTTTCCCATTGGGGTAGGCAGAGACTATGGATTTCCACCTGCTACGATCCTGACACACCTCTTTCGCTTCATCTACGTCCATTAACCTCGTCATGCATGCTCGTCGGTTTAGAGAACTCTTAACCTGGCATTTTTTGAGAACATCCGCGATTTGATCGCGATACGTTCGCCGAGGTCGTCCCCTTCCAACTCTTCCATCCACACTCGCTTCGTATACTTGTTTCGTCAATCTCCTCTCGTCCATCCTCTCTATATGTCCAAACCATCTTAACATACCTTTCTCAATCTTTGTCACTACATCTTCTTTCACTCCACAACCCTCCCTTATCATGTTATTCCTTACTTTATCTCTCAAAGTTACACCACACATACTTCTCAAAGCTCTCAATTCTACTGCATTTATTCTGCTTTCATGTTTCTTCTGCCATACCCAACTTTCACTACCATACATAAGTGTAGGCACTAACACTCCCCCATGAACAGCCAGCCGTGCCTTTTCCGACACTTTGCGGCTGTTCATGAAGGTGTGTAGTGCCCCATTCACCTGATTACCAGCACTCACTCTCATATTATGGATTAATAATGTAGGACCTTATATACAATTTTTTTTAAATCCTACGTTCAGTATTCAACTGTAGAAAACGTTTTACGATAAACACGGAAGAGTTGCATGATGATCCGATTGATGTTAGTCATAATTATGAATACGTAATATTTATTATTTTTCCCCCACATACCACAAGACACAAAAATTAATCCTTCCCAATAAAGAAGAGGAAAAGTGAAACAGAAAATAAACAGCGGCGAGCCGCGACGGCGACGGTAAAAACTTTCGCGACATACTCGAAGTAACCCCAAAGTGAACTCGAATGCTTGTTAACTTTTTTATTGCGTCTAAACGCTTCGCCAATACGTATGGCGAGTAATAATTTCTATCCTACCTGAGTGCTCAATCCGTACGAAAATTGATAAAAACCGAATGTTTATCTACGTTCTAATCATTTATCAGCTAGATAAGGGGTAAACGGATAAATTACATTTCGTGGTTTAGTAGATTAGAAAGTAAGGTAGGTAGTGTAGTTTACAAAAATAAGCGACGTCATAGATATACGTCTATTAATAGATTAAATGAAAATATTTTACAGTCACAAACGAGTACCGTAAAAGGTACTTATTTAATTTAATAATAATAATAATATAAGCCTTAATTGGGGGAGGCCTATGTCCAGTAGTGGACGTCTTTCGGCTGAAATGATGAAGCCTTCATTGCCCAACCTTGGCAAAGGCCTCCTCTATTGTTTTCCATTCTGCTCTAATTCTTGCTGTTCTTGTCCATATTTTTCCTGCTATAGCCATTAACTCGTCTTCCCATCTTCTAAATATTCTAATTTAATTTCATAACATAACATAACATAACATCACGCCTGTATTTCCCCGAAGGGGTAGGCAGAGGTGTATTAGTACACCCACATTTCGCCAGTTATGTTATAGTCCCATGTAATAGGGGGCGAGCCTATTGCCATTGACCGGGCACAAATCCAGACTCCGGTCTGCTACTGAGAATTTCCTAATGAAAAAAACCCAATAACACTTTGCCCGACCCGGGAATCGAACCCAGGACCCCACGATCAGCAGGCCTTCTGAAAACGTTTCTTTAACACAGCGTTTCGTTTTAACACGTTCAATTTATTAAAAATGTCACTCTCAAATGTAAAGCAAAGATAAAAGTGAAACTGTGGAGCAGACATTGAAATCCGTTGACATAGATTCAGAGCCTACTGAGGGCGACGCGACATCTCAATTAGGCGATTGCTTGCTCTGAGCGTTTCGGGACAAATAGAGGCCCTTTGTGAGCCGAGCGACGGCTGCTCTGCGTGTTGAGGACTCATCATGAGCACAGAACAGGTAGACGAAGAAGGTCCACTTCCATACTTACTAGACTTATAGATACACTGCTTACTTTGGTCGACCCTTGTGGCTAAGCAAAGTTGTAGCAGTCAGTATATCTCAATTAGGCGATTGCTTGCTGTTGCGGGACAAATAGAGGCCTTTTGTGAGTCAAGCGGCGGCTACATTGCTAGTCGAAGACTTTATCATGCGAACTGGATAGATAGGAAATTTTAAGGAAGATAGATCTTGAAGTGGACCTTCCACTTCAAGATCTATTTTGATCAACGTCCGAGATTATGTCACGTTGATGCAAGCTTCATGTAATTAATTATGTGATTGCTAACTCTGAGCGTTGCGGGACTAGTAGAAGCCTTTTATGAGCCAACTGACGGTTTCTCTGCATATTGATGACTCAACATGAGGCATACCAAAAAATAAAATTGTTCCAAAAAAAAACCTCTAACTGGTTAATCGTTTACCGCGTTCGTTTGTCAAATAGTTTTCAAACGAATGTCGCGTTGTTATATTTGTGACAACTAGCTTTTGGCACCTTTCGGTGTGAGGTCAATGTTCAGCTAAGTACTGAAATCCTATATTTTATATAATTTTTTTTCTGTAATCTTTACTGTAATGTAGTAACTGTATTGATTTGAGTTTCATTTTGATGAAGAAAATATGTTATACTCACTGGAGGACACATTTTTGAAGTGAATCTTCTCAACATTTTTGTTTAGTAACATGAGCCAATACGCTAATGAGAATGCAGTGAGAGATTTTTGAACGACAGACAAGTAGCCACATTTATTACTTGAAACTTTTTTATCACATTGGAAGAGCGATGTGTCAAAATTAATCGGGAATCGGGTCTGGGAAAGCGGGCAAGTTTGCGCCGCGCCCGATCATTGTTTTATACCCCGCACCTTCTCAGTACGAGTGTAGGCTCTGATAGTCAATATAAATACAGTTTTTTTTTATAAAATCATTGCACTAGGTCATTATGTCAACATTTCTTCAAGTCAAGATTCCTCAGAGCTCGCGCGCGTACTCTACCTATATATAAGGCCAAACATAAGCTGAATGAATCTCCCATGATATAGGTAAGTGCCTACTTCTTAAAACAAAATGAAGAACGTTAAAAACACAACACATTGTAAAGCAGAAACGATTTATCTCATTTTAAACATTAACATAAAACAAAACCTGAGCAGAATCGGTGAGCTTTAAAATCCATGAATTTCAAAGTGTGTATGCATTAGGTATTCACGAATATTATGATATTCTGTGCTCGCAAAGGTGATCGTTTAGAACCTTTGTACGTAAGGCGAACCCTTCTTACGCACTGCGGTAAGAAGTGTGTTTGAACGTCGTCACGGGAGAGTCGAGTAGCTGGACAAGCGCCCGCGCTTTAAGGGAAGAAGCGAATTAATCCTAACAAGTATTGCTTAAAGCTTACTAGAGCTGCCTCAATTTTATATGTCTTGTAATGGTTTGAGACAATAAAGATTTTTGATTTGATTTTGATAAAGAAGTTGTAGGACTAAGCGATTAATGTGAATGTTTTGAAAATGTGCAAAGGAAAAACTAAATTCATTGGTCACCCCGCTCTTAATGATTTCCACATAACTAAATAAGATTTTATATTTATGCATGCTAAAATGGCAGTGGTTTGACCATATCTGTTGAAAGACCGATGGCCGTTGGAGCTGATGAGTCCATAAGTGTATACCGCGGATCGGTAAACGCGGTGGCGGGAAGTAGTGGTGGACTGGATACGGAAGGCGGAGGATCGAGTGTTGTGGTACACCTTTGGAGAGGCCTATGCCCAGCAGTGGACTGCGATACACTGAGTTGATGAATTGAAAATATTAATAAGCAATCCAAAACTGGATTTATTTTCTTTCTTTTTATTCTATTTTTATTTATGAGTAGAGCTTTGAAAAGCAAGACACCTGAAAAAACTTGTTTAGTGCACCTAACAAGATAAATCAAAAACATTCAGAAATTTGCTGGAAATAAAATTAGGTGCGTGAGGATGTAAATTTTACGTCACGCATGTTAAGAAATGCTCATGTGCAGCCTCAGAGGAAATATAGCTGTGCAACAGTCACTCGAACACGTAAATACACCAGCAAGTATACTCGATCTAATACTACACCTCAACAAAGTTACCCAGAACAGTTTTTTTACGCGAGCACAGATGCTCTGAATAGTTCGACGTTTTACGATCAAGAATATTACTTTTTGGATACAACTGACGTATGCGAGTCAGAAAAAATGTTCTACATGTTTATAGGAATACACAAACGTGTGCCTCGAGTAACAACTATTGTCACGTATGGAAAAATGCTTGTATTTTATTATTTCATATTTGACTACACTGTCATCTGTGAGTTTGAGGTATACGTGATTTCGGAATATTGGAAAGACAGAGCTCTATAAAGTCCAGTAATCAAGTTGATTTTGTGCTTTATTTATTACTGTGAGTTGTTTTTTTGTGCTGTACTGTTACTCAGCCACATCTGGTTAAACTGTTAGCAAATCCAAATATATACCACTTTATTCTTAGTTTATACTAAATCCCTTAACGGGTCATTGTACTCATCATTATGAACAACTTTTACTATGGGACCAAACCAGAAATTGCGAAAAAAAACAGCTGATCCCTATCTTTTGTCGATTTATGTGCACACAAATGTAGGGATCAGCTGATTTCTTTTTCGGGATTTCAGGGTTGATGTAGATTATGTAGACTATGTAGATTAGTGTTATAAGAGTGCTTCTAGTACATGATACATGATCATAACAGTTCAAATAAAACTAGGTACCTAAAATTTATGACGAACTTGTTACCCAAATTAACTGTGGACAGCAACCTAACCTTGATAGAACCTATCCGTTATCCCAAACCGGATTCAAATGAAAATTTACATTTAAATATTGCAGAATTGACATCGTCGGTCCCACACAATCTATTTAGGTAATTGCACGGTCGTTAACGGAGTTATAACAGTTGATTGTATCCGCTCTTGCAACCCCCAATCCAAGTACGTGAACTGCATAAATGTCGGTTCCACAATTGGCTGGATTTAATTATCAGCTATGACTGTAACGAGAACCAGTAATATTTTCCGTTGATGTTACAATTACAGAAAAGAACCTTTCTCAAACATGCTTCGAAATTCGAACATTATTTTGACAACTAATTAGTAATGATACTATGATCTTAAGGCTGATAGAAATATTACCAGTAACAATAACCAAATATGACACAAAAACCACTGAGGTAATATGTACTACGTACCGTAAACTGCCCTAACTTGGCCAACAAGCCCTACTTTGCCTAGTTATTTTTTGAGTAAACTATAATAGCTATGATTTCCGTACTTGGGGAGCTTTGAAAATTATGACAACGCTAACATTTGGTTAACAGTTATAAAGTGTCAGTGCATGTAAAAATTAAGTTAATGCCTTAGGCGAAGTAGGGCTTGTTGGCAAAGTTAGGGCATTTTACGGTACTAGAGAAGACACCTCGAACAAAATGTTTGTAGCACGTTTTAGAGCTCCTGCACTCTCACTCGCTTAGCCACGCTCGCTCCGCGCGTGCTCCGCGGCCAGCAAGTTGTGCTAAATTTTTTGTTCCTGATGTCTGCTCCAATGACAAAACTAACAGAAAAATTTATTTCCTGATCTGTGTAAACTGCGGTTTGCCTGTTTCCTGCCAACTATAATAATGGTCTTGTTAGCTAATAAAATAATTGAGAAAGACACGATACGATTATCCAAATATTCAAATAGTCCAGTCATATCAGGAGAAATTAAGGGTAAGCCTCGAAGTGAAAGGTAAAAGCTGATTATTTGTATGAAACCCTTAAAGGGTTGTTAATGTTTTACAAATAAACCTGTTTATGTGTGTGACTGCGTTTTTTTTTGTGGGGAAAATCCTCATGGAGTGCGTCCCATTCCGCCCAAGGAAGGCGGAGCCAGTGTTAGATTCTCACCGACTAAAAACCACCACGGTGTTCCTCTACCAACCCTTGGCCGGGGGCGTGGGAAAAACTCCCGTATTCGCCCAACTATCCCCGGTAGGTCCACTGTCCTCGTGCGGCACCAACATTGTCCGCATTCTCTTATTGACTGGCGCAAGCGGAACACTACTCGCCACCATCACGGGCCTTGACGGACCTTGGTCGGGCGGCGGGCCACCCCGAGTCCGCCGCCCGCAGTCCCACACTTAGTGTAGCTGGAGGTCGGCATACGCCCTCCTGTGATGCTCAGGTTACCTCCTGTGGATGGGATGAGAGGTTATTGCCTCTCGAACCATCTCCGCCGCCTCCTTACCAAGCATCATCTCCTCGCAGAAGGAGACGACGCCTTCCCAAGCGCTCTCGCTCCCGCTCCTCGTTTGTGTTGGTTTGGTTGTTTCTTATGTATTATAAGTATGTATTGACAAAAAAAAGAGTATATAAGTATTATATCCATTGTCTAGTACCCATAGCACAAGCTCTGCTTAGTTAGAGACTAGATGGTGATGTGTAAAATGTCCCAAACATCTATATAATTATTATTATTATTCTAAGATTATAATTGTAATAAAAACTTTTTAACAAAAAATAAAACCGACTTCAAAAACCTTAACTAAAAAGTAAAAAATAATCATTGTATGTATTTTAAAATCTTAACTTAAACAACATTTTTAAGGCGGCGCGTGGTTGACCCTTTGCGTCATGTAATGTACAGTCCAGCGCAATATCTATAGTAAAAACAGTTTATGTGAACGTACATGAAAATCACGCGCCGCCTTCAAAATGTTGTTTAAGTTAAGATTTTAAAATACATACAATGATTATTTTTTACTTTTTAGTTAAGGTTTTTGAAGTCGGTTTTATTTTTTGTTAAAAAGTTTTTATTTCATACTTTTTAGTTGAGGGTTGAATCATAAATGTTTATATAACCAATTTGAGAATATATTTTTATTAACCTTTGCTATTCCACTGCTGGGCAAAGGTCTCGCTCATGTTCTTCCAAACGTCCAATCACTATCGTGAAAAAAAAACACGCATATCGGCCAAGAATTCTCAGAATGAGGAACCAATGAGCAGATCATCTAGATACGTAAAGCTAAAACAAACTGATTTATTGAAGCTGGTTAAAAAACTACTTAACCTAAGTCAATAAAATTTATATGGGACCACCGCGCGGACTTTCTCTACCAAATAAAAAAACAACCACGTAAATCGGCCCACAAATCTCGGAGTAATCGGTGTACATACATGAAAAAAAAAAAAAAAAAAAAAAAAAAAAAAAAAACCCGCGGAATACATAACCTCCTCCTTTTTTTGAAGTCGGTTAAAAATAGTGATTGATTGATTGATTGATTTATTTATTTGCATAATATGGGTACATCAAGTTATTAATTAATAATATAAAGTCCTTTTCCACATTTAACCTAAACGGTATGCAAATATTAATTACAATACAAATTATTATAAATATTACAAGTACTTATTTATTTTAAGACTTCTTGAGCTCCTAGAGATTTTCATAGCCCAAAGAATTGCTAAACTTAAATGGCAGTGGAAGTAGCAGTGGGCGGGACACATTGCTCGCAGAACTGATGGCCGATGGGGCAGTAAAGTTCTGGAGTGGCGACCGCGTACTAGAAGGCGCAGCGTGGGTAGGCCCCCCACAAGGTAGACTGACAACCTGGTGAAGGTCGTGGGAATCCGCTGGATGCGGAAAGCGCAGGAGCGGTCGTTGTGGCGATGCTTGGGGGAGGCCTATGTCCAGCAGTGGACGTCTTTCGGCTGAAATGATGATGATGATGATGATTAAAGTAGTAGGTAATTTAAGTGCAACTTGATTACTGAGTATTTCCGAAATCTGTTTTGCTTATCTTTGCGAATAATTATAAGCATGTACTTACAATTAAAATTTTTATCTGTATAATTTTAATGACTGTTTAAGTCGTCAAAATAAAATTACCAAACACATTTTCGTGGTTATCAGTAATACGGATCATAATTGTAAAATCTTGCTCTATGAATTCGAGACAGCAGTACAGGTCGATCGCATCCTACGCAGCGCCAATTTTATCCTGCGTAAGTGGACATCGAATTCATAGAGCAAGATTTTACATGGTGACCCCGACGTGATGAATATTGAAGAGTAGTAGCGACTAGGTTGAGGACCAAATCAAGCGGAGAAACAAACGGGACGAGGGTGTAACCTTGGGTCGACACAAGGTTACGATTCAGCCACGTGGAATTTTTTTCGCACTGTCCGAAATTCAAAACTTCACACTAACGATCATCCTGTAACAAACCAACAATATATTCAACCATACCAGGAGAAAGTTCTAGTTTTCTTCCACGTCCCTTAGAGCAAGATTTTACAATAATTTTACAATTTACGACAAGTTGTAAGCGCACTTGACCGCTTAAAGGTTCTGTGTTTCCTCGATTATTATATTGATATCAGTGACTCACTAGAGTATTATGCATAATATAACAATGAATCAGACACTTTTATCAGTTATATCACGGATCCAAATGTCGCAGTATCGCAAACACTATTGTTTTTAGATTATCTGCCATGTGGTAAGTACTCACGTATGTAGGTACGTTTGCATGTTACATAATGTATGAACTTGAGAGTAAAAAACAATAAGGCGAAGAGAAGGTGAAATGTGTATCATATACAGTACGTAACAAAAACCCTGTTGTTCCTGTGAGCTACATTATCAGAATTAATATTCATACGTAAGGACACAACTCATTTGGAAAAACTCTTCAATAAAAAGAATCAAATTAAATATTATCATATATAATAAAATTAAATATATCATATCAATATAATCATTATTATTTGTAAATATAAAGTGGTTATATCACTCAAAACTCACTCACTCAGTGATTATATCAATAAAAATAATCAAATTAAATGCTAAATTAATTGATTGATTATTTTTATTGAAGAATTTTTCCAAATGAGTTGTGTCCTTACGTATGAATATCGATTCTGATAACTTAGCTCACAGGAACAACAGGGTTTTTGTACATGCTGTATACAGGACTACAGGTCAATAATAAGGATAAAATCTGTTCAACAAACATTGTCTAAAACTAAAGGAAGTCAAGTACCGATGAGTCAAGCCCAAAACAATCATTCTAAGATGAAGTATTTCACGTACAATACTAAATCAGATTCAATGTTCATGCAATCAACCGTTTCCCATGATATATATTAAATAATTGGCACACTAAAAAATACTAAAAGTGCGGGATACGACGGTATAACCACAAATGTAGTCAAAAACGTAGCAATCGAAATCGCTCCTGTCGTGAGTTATATTGTTAATCTATGCATCGAAAACGGCACTTTTCCCAATTCGTTGAAGACATCGATAATAAAACCTCTTCATAAAAAGGATGGTAAACAAGACCCCAAAAATTATCGCCCAATTGCTCTAGTACCGATACTTTCAAAGATTATTGAGAAAGTTATATATAATAACCTATACAGTTTTTTAGAAAGTAATAGCCTACTTGCACAGGAACAGTACGGTTTTAGGAAAAGTAAAAACATTAATTTGGCAATTTATGGTTTCATTGAAAAAGTGGTTACAAATATGGACAGGAAAAGCCCAGTGACTGCACTGTTTATGGACTTAACTAAGGCCTTTGACTACGTCGATTTTAAAATATTATTAGCTAAACTCGAAAAGTGCGGAATAAGAGGAGTGGTTTTGAGCTTAATAAAATCGTACTTAACGGATAGACAACAAATTACAAGTATTACGAAAATCTGCCAACGTTCATTAATAGAGCAAACATATGTATCAAATCCAAGAACAACTATGTTTGGAGTACCACAGGGGAGTGTACTAGGCCCTTTATTGTTTCTAGTTTACATAAACGACATGCCTCAAATTATACAGCATCCAATGACTTTGTTCGCTGACGACAGTACTGTTGTATTTACTGGACATAACATAGCTTCACATGAAACCGAAATAAATCAGAGTCTAGGTAGTATAGTAACTTGGTTAGGTGCTAATAATCTTAAAATTAATCTTGATAAAACCTGCACCATGACATTTAAACAAAGGACAAAACAAATAAACCTTAAAATTCAATACGCGAACAAAGCAATAGCTGAAAATAATCACGTGAAATTTTTAGGACTCTGGTTAGACCAAAATATGACCTGGCGACAACACATTGACCATACTGTAAAAAAACTTAGTCAATATCATTATGCCCTCCACAATCTTAGTAAAATATCAAATCAAGACACTGTTCTCGTTGCATTTCATGCATATGTTTCATCAACACTGCGCTACGGTTTAATATTTTGGGGAAATTCCCCAGATAGAGAATTAGCTTTTAAAGCACAGAAAAAATGTCTTAGAGCAGTTTGCCGAATTCAGACTACTGACAGCTGTAAGCCGTATTTTGTTTCACTTAGAATATTGACCCTCCCATGCTTATATATTTTTGAAGTAGCATTGTTTGTTATTCAACATTTTAACTTTTTCGAAACTCTAAATAATGTTCGCCTTCAAAATATTATTCGTGTGAAACCTCACAAGACAGCACTTTATTCAAATAGCTTTTTAGGTATGGTTCCAAAAATATTTAATAAATTGCCTAAAAACATTAAATCGACTGATGATATACGTACATTTAAAAAGAAGCTCAAAGATTTTCTTGTTCTGAAAGCTTACTATTCAGTAAATGATTTTCTGACAGATACAACAAACTTTAGGTAAAGACACAAGAGTCCGATTTCTTTGTATAGATTAACAAAGAAATCGGACTCTTGTGTCTTTACCTAAAGTTTGTTGTATCTGTCAGAAAATCATTTACTGAATAGTAAGCTTTCAGAACAAGAAAATCTTTATTCATTAATATATATTAATGAAAACAGTTATTATTATTAAACAATTAATTTCCACAAATCTGTAATAAGTATTATCTTTATCTTTATGTTACCAAATTTGTACGCCTATCAAGGCAAAACATAGTGATACTGGGTTATTTAAAAATTAACACCATGTCTTGTACATCATACCTATGTTTGACAAATAAATAATTTTGAATTTTGAATTTTGAGTATGGACAAACAATAAATTAAATAAAAAGTATTTTGGGTAAAATTTGCTGCCGGTATTATAATTTTATTGAAATGTACCTAAGCTGTGTTCGATTTCGCGGTATTCCTTCAATCTAGAACACAATGATTGTTGGAGTGATTTAATTCTTATTATCGACTCTACTGATTGGTGGCATAAAAATACAGTTTGTACAACACAACAGACTCTGCTGTGATACGAGTTTTTTTAGTTAGAGGTGTGGTTCATGTGATATAATTGCTAAATGTTGCGAAATATAAAAATATAAACGTGGTCGCCGACATAGCCCGAAGAATTGCCAAACTTAAGTGACAGTGGGCGGGGCACATTGCTCGCAGAACGGATGGCCGATGGGGCAGTAAAGTTCTGGAGTGGCGACCGCGTACTGGAAGGCGCAGCGTGGGTAGGCCTCCACAAGGTGGACCTAGACAACAACAAACGAGGAAGGAATGTAGCCGTTAGCCAATCAGCGCATCCGTCAGTGCATAATGCTCATATCAGCGTTCATATCGTGAGCGCTTTTTCGCGACTTAACTAAGATAAGTTGGATTTTTGCTATGATCCTGAAAATAGCTCGGATGATTACGATATTTTTACTCAGATTCCAATTATACGGTTCTTTGCAATTGTCCTAGGATTTTCGCAAAGACACGATTTTTCCCATTATCCTACGACATACAATTAATGATGTTTTTAGAGAAAAAAAAAATGGGGATACTGATCTTAGGCGTTGTTATTAAAATGGGCCTAAATGTGAACATACCAATCCTTCATGTTAGTTTTTTTTAAATTTAGAATAAACAATATTCATGAAAAGATAATAAATGAACAAAAAGTACCTAAAGTTTGTCATTGCTATGCTATCAGGCAATCTGGGACAGTCTTCGATAATAATGACGTTGACGGGTAAAGTCGAAAGTATTTTCTTAAAAATGGATATTACATTAATTAATTATATCGATTACATTAATTAATTACATCGATGACGACTGTGTTCTAGTGGTTCGAGGGTCGGACTGCTAATCACGAGGTCGTGGGTTCGATTCCCACAGGACACAAATATTTGTGTGATGAACATAACTGTTTGGGTTGGTCTGGGTGTTTCTTATATATTATAAGTATGTATTTACAAAAAAAAAAGTATATAAGTATTATATCCATTGTCTAGTACCCATAGCACAAGCTCTGCTTAGTTTGGGACTAGATGGTGCTGTGTAAAAGAGTCCCAAAAATATTTATATATTTATTTATATTATATAGAGGGGGGAGAGGCCTATGTCCAGCAGTGGACTGCGATAGGCTGAGTTGATTGATTGATTGATTGATATTACTCGTGGCTAGCCCAAACATAAGCAGCGAATATTTTACCCAGTACTCATTCTGCAATAGTCCTGTTCAAGGCAGATAAAAAGTGTTTATCTACGTTCACGTTATCTACAATATTCGATTTTTATGTATAAATCGGCAGTTCGTTGTACAAAGTTCAGTACAATCCCTTACCTCGTTCTGTAACCAGTAACAGGTGATATTAGTGAATAATAAAAAGGAAAATACATTTAGTAAAATGATGAGTCAAAACGAGTTCGATTGTAAGTATTTTTTAATTATTAGGTTTAATTATAATTTAAAAAAAAAACTTATATAACTGTAATGTTAAAATTTGGGTTTCATTGTGTCTGAAAAACGGCAAGAGGATCGACCTTCATGTATATTATCCTTATTTTTTCCGAGGAGGAAACCTTCAAAACCACCGACCTCGTGGGGTAGAAGCTGGGGTGTGTGGGATTTTTACCGCACTAAAACCAACCCGGTGACCATCTTCAGCACAATAGTGAGGGGACCGGGAATGGGTAAGCTACCGGTGCCCTCCCACCCCTGTGCTACGCCTCTAAGGCACGACCCAGCAGAGACTTTTGTCTCCCTTCCCAACTTCCCAATGCGAAAGCATAAGACTACACGGGACCACAGCGTGTCACCGTCATCTCTGAGGTCACCCAGTGGACGCCTGAAGTCATCCTATCACATTTTTACTAGAATTTAAAGTTTTATTTGAGTTTACAATAACACGTCATCAAAAGCTGCCTACTCGTTTTGTATTGTTAGTCCTTCAGTTCTAAAGTTTTTGTTTCCAACGTAGTGAAATTGTATGCGGCCTTATTGTCATTAAGAATAATACAAAAACTGATGCGGTATAACGTATAATTTATTATTAGGATGTACAAAAATGTATTGTGTTGATATTTTATTGGAGGTCCATAAATATTGATATAATGATATTTATTGATAACGTACTATGTGTTTTCCTCCTTGTTGTACCCATTCTATGTATATCTGAACTGTTAAACAATAGATTTGACTAAATAATCGCTTAAGGTGTACAATCACTAAATATAGTGTTAGTGCCTACACTTATGTATGGTAGTGAAAGTTGGGTATGGTAGAAGAAACATGAAAGCAGAATAAATGCAGTAGAAATGAGAGCTTTGAGAAGTATATGTGGTGTAACTTTGAGAGATAAAGTAAGGAATAACGTGATAATGGAGCGTTGTGGAGTGAAAGAAGATGTAGTGACAAAGATTGAGAAAGGTATGTTAAGATGGTTTGGACATATAGAGAGGATGGACGAGAGGATATTGACGAAACTAGTATACGGAACGAGTGTGGATGGAAGAGTTGGAAGGGGACGACCTCGGCGAACGTATCGCGATTAAATCGCGGACGTTCTCAAAAAATGCCAGGTTAAGAGTTCTCTAAACCGACGAGCATGCATGACGAGGTTAATGGACGTAGATGAAGCGAAAGAGGTGTGTCAGGATCGTAGCAGGTGGAAATCCATAGTCTCTGCCTACCCCAATGGGAAACAGGCGTGATAATATGTATGTATACATATGTGTATCACTAAATATATTTCCGAAGTACAGCATTATCTATCGTAGTGGATCTTAAAAAAAAATGGTAGGTGTACACTGCTTATCAAACTTTTACATGAAGTCGAATGAGATAAGATGTGTATTGTACACATCGTATTGTATTGGATCATATTGTATGCTTGCAAAACTTAGTTCCCTCTCCGGAAAAGAGATTTTAAAGCAAAAGTCAAATAATGTTAAAAAGGTTGGAATTATGCCCACCACATGAGCAAACCCAATGCTATGGGGTCTAATGCGATCATCAGCAATTTAAATATTCTTTAATATAATATTTTAACTTTCAATACCAAATTCAAGGAAGCAAAGATAAATTGAGATATAATATACTTTATTGTTTATATACAACGTGTATCAGAAATCATCAACTCAGCCTACCGCAGTCCACTGCTGGACATAGGCCTCTCCCAAGTTGCGCCACAACACTCGGTCCTCTGCCTAAAATGCGTGATCATATTTTAAGAGCTCTTTCAGGGCATAGCATAGAACAACTTTTACTACGGGACCAATCCTGAAATCGCGAAAAAAATATATCTGCTGTTTCCTACTAAATCATCGATGTCGCTCGACAAAATGTAAGGATCAGCTGTTTTTTTTCGCGATATCATGGTTGGTCCCATAGTAAAAGTTGTTCGATAGCATTCCCTGAATAAGCTCTTCAAATATGACCACGCATTTCTAATACACGTTGTATACCTTAAAAAAATACAAACATGAGCACAATACCTACTAACAAAAACCCATTTCACGATTTTATTACAGCTTTTTATGTTCGATATCTTGTGGAAAATATACTAAAATTATGATTTAATTTGATTTGATTTCCGCGTTTGAATGACGACTCCGACGAGCCGTGTCGTGAGTGAAGTTCTGTTCAATTCTGGTCAGGCAATATTACAGAAATCTGTATAGAAATTCTTAAAAGCAACTCGAAGTTTGAATTTGTATTCCTCTATGTAACAGACAAGAAGAATTGTGTATTTATTCTCTTATTCTTAATTCCAGCCAAAACGGGCCAGCCCCCACCATACACATCGGGAAATGTACCTCCCCAAGCTATGCCTGGACCAGTGTACCAGGCCAATGTGGTACCTGCTGTCATCCCTGTGGTCATGGGCAAGCAGATGGGTCCCAAACCGACCCTATACACCTGCGTTTCCTGCAATCAGGAGATTATCACAAGAGTTGAATCCAATTCTACAACAAAGACACATTTGTTCGCTGCCCTACTTTGCATCCTCGGGTTAGTTTTTTTTTCTTCTCAAAGTAATATTCTTGTCATGGACGAATAAAAAAAGGTGGACTGAATCTCGTTAAACAATAAGTGAAGCAAGTAAGTCGGCTCGCTTGAAAGTACGGGCTGGCACGCACAAATTCACACCCATAGAAAGTCTAACAGCCGTCATTACGCAACAAATCTTGAGTGACGGAAGTCGTTGTCGTAGTGTCAAAAATAAAATGAAAATATGCCCTTTGGTGTCGAAATTATTGTGAGCTTAAGAAAAAATTAAGGGCTTTAATCTTTTCTTAGAGAGATTCCGTCCGCCTTTTTTATTCGACGGTGATTCTTGTCGTGATTTTACATCTTGCTGAAATTAAGCAGAAAAAGTCGTTAAGGCTTTTTATACCAGATCACTTTAAAGATAAAGATATATTTATACGCGAAAACATGTGTTCAAAGTTTCGTACGTGATATTTTTTTATTATTATTGAGAAATGCCTATGAGGCCTATGTCCAGCAGTGGACGTCTCTTTCGGCTGAAATGATGATGATTGAGAAATGGGCTTGCGTTTGACCGCTATGCGACCTCACTTGAAGTTAAGCGATCGTGCGTTCGACTATGAAAAACCTATTCACTCGTCATAAAGACCACCAGATTATACCTATCGGGTAACAGACGCTAGCAAGGCATTCCACTCCTTAGCGGATCTTGTTCTATTTGAGTTCAAGTTAGAAGCGTTTGTACAAACCATGGCTAAAAATAGTACCTAGTAAAGATAGCAATTATGAGATTAAAAGCGCTTAAAAAAGTCTAATTAAAAAAAAGCGTATAAGCACGCTTAGTGATTAAAGCAGATTTCGTTTAGAATTTTTCGTAAACCAAACTTATGCTTTCAATAGTACGATTGAAATGTAACCTTATTTCTATGGACAAGACCCAATTTCAAAGTTGACGGGTAGTTTTATAACCGGCAGAATCAAATTTTAATCGTTTACGTAAAATTTGCTTAGAGAAAGCACTTTTTTGTTTTGTTGATTATTTTTGTATCGTTTAAACGTTTTTGACTTTGATTGATTTGCTTTTGCTTTGGCGCTTAGTTTATCTTACGTTGTGAATGAGTGAATGCGTTTTTTAATGTTCTTCTCGGTAATTACGCGACGATTGTAGTTTGCTTGTATAGTTTTTAGTGAACTTTGTAAATAGTGTAATTGAAAATAGAATAGTGTAATGTAGACGAAAATGAAGTCGGTTAAAAAGTAAATTTTTTTAGAAGTTAAAAACGAAAAGCGTCAAAAGCGTAAAATTCATTGGCAGAAAAAAGCACAACATTTAAACACGCTTACGATTTTAAGTCGTTTTTCCCAACTTTATATGAGATTGTCAAAGATTCACTAGTCTATCTATAACAAGATTGATACAAAAATCTACATATATTATGTAACATTTTTTTTGGCTGGTCTTGGTATTACTATTTCCTTTTCGTCTAACAATTGCAGCACAAAAATGTATTTTTCTATTTGCAGATGTTGGCCTTGCGTGTTCATTCCTTACTGCGTCGACAGTTGCCGCAACGCAAACCACTACTGTCCGAATTGCAGCGCTTTTATTGGCAGCTACAGCAACTAAAATGTAATGTAATTTCCTATCGGAATCGTCTGTGTTAATAACGGCCTTATCGTGAATCACTAATAACTAAACTGCAACGCTTTTATCGGCAGCTACAGCAACTAAAGATTTATGATTTAATCTGGGACTGTTCTGTGTTAATAGCTGGTGCAACGTGAATCATGATATCGCAGCCGTAACGCTGTGATCGGCAGCTACAACAATTCGACATTACGATCGATACGATCGATATTTGAAGCGCCATTATAATATCAAATATTTATAAAAAAAATATCATGCTTCTACGAATAATTTTAATTTTTTCATAGTCCACCGACAAAAAAAGACTCAAGTATACGATGTCCATGGTTTGTAAAACTTCTGGTCGAAGATTGTTTAAAAAATAATAGCTATAGATTGTATTGTAATAAAATAATACAGTTTTTTAGTTATGTTAAAATAATTTAACTATATAAAATATTTAATTACTGTTGCACTCAAATGTCATAAGAACATCTCTTTGCATCTTTCTTTTTTTTTCTTTGTATTTAATCATTCATTCTTCGTTTTTTTTATTGTGTAGTTGTTTAATTCCTAATTTAAGACTTAAGCTTAGTTAAGTAATTATTTATAGCTAGATAACCTGTGGTAGTGCAGCTAAATTTAACATTTTAATTATAAAGCATTTTATTTGCAAAAAGAAACCAAGAATAATCCTTAAATTGTTATTTATAATGTTAAATTCCAAGTAAACTTTTTTTAAAGGAATGTGATGCAACTCGCCTTTCATTATAAAGGTGTTATTAAATATTAAATTATATTAAATAATTATGTATTAGTACTTTCTACTTCTCTATTATAGGCTAGTTCATGTAGTGCCTCATAAAATGCGACCTTTCGCTACATCTCATCTTTCTTCGGTATCTTTGAGATGTACCTCTACCTTGATCAACATTTCCCTCTTTTTCGATCGTTCTTACCTTCTGTGATGTTCTTAACGAATGTAGCGTTGTCTATAAAATCTAATAGGTTCATCAAGTATATTTTTGATAAATAAACTTGTATGAAACCTGATTTATTGTACTCACATGATTTTTAATAAATCCGAGAAATTTAAGGAATCCCTTCAATGTCTTTTTATAAATTACTAGCTTTAACCCACGTCTGCACTTGCATTACTTCGTGATAAAAAGTAGCCTAAGCCATGTCGATCCGTTGCTGCATGAAAGAAAAACAAACCAACGAACATGGCTTTGAATTTACTATATAGGTAGGGTTGTGTAAATGTTATCCCAATCGGATGTTGTGATCAGAATTGGTACATATCACAAAGGCCTATAGGTACAGCTGTGAACTGCCATAGGCTCAGTTGATTGAGATGAAAGTGTTCTTAGCGTTAAGTTTTTGTGATGTATTTGTAAATAAATGTTATTTAAGTAAATTAAGTGTTTTGTTTTATTAATTACTTAATTGAAAGAGAAAACAATTTACTCATGAATAATAAAAAAAACACGAATTCCTAGCTCATAGTTAAGTGCTTGCATAAAACCTGTTTTGTTGAATTCATGTGATTTTTGAATACGTTTCAGTGCCATTTTGTAAATTATATTCCAAGATCAGGTGCCCGAATTATGACCTGTGGGCTTCGATTAAATATACTATAGATGCATGGTCTTGTACAAAATCAAACCCAAAAAACGTCTCCGCAATAAAGTGTATTTGTGATTATGTTTACGACAAAGACAAGTACGACACTCCATCCTTTTTTTGTACATTCGGAGTATAATTTTCATTTATTTTTTCTACACATTTGAGAACAGAACCGTGAAGCGTTTCACGGCTAACACGGTCTTGAAGCGGCTGAGAGCGAAACTGTGCACGCGACTGAATATTGCAGTTTTGATGGCGCCGTTTTTCGAGCTACGATCGTGCATCTATAATATATTTGATCAAGCCTGTGGGGCTAGTTAATAAAAATGCATCCATGCTGATAACAGATGGCGTATTTCGAACATCCACCCTCAACTTTGGCTCTTATATCGAGTCCAAGGCTCAACTTGCTGCCAAAAAGCTAGGCATCCTCTCTAAAGGTGAGACGGTACTTCACACCGGAACAGCCATGATCAAAATGTACCAAGTACAAGTTCGGTCATCTATAGTGTACTGCTTACTGCTTTAATTTTTGCGATAGTTCGACCAAATATATTACCAGCTTGCGCTCTAGAGTCAATAGAGAGGCGTGCCAATAGGATTATTGGCAACGATGTGTTGGTCGACGCCGCAGGTATCGGCGCAGAATTGCTAACCTATCGTTTTTTTATCGAATGCATTTCGGCAAGTGTGTGTTGGAATTACACAAATTAATTAATTAATTCCCCGTAACACATTCCATCATCAGACAACCAAACGTATCGCAGTGCGCCACCCTTCTATGGTTGACATAGAAGCACGAAGCCCATAAGGGCTTTACAATTTAAATTCCTTGCCGATGTCTGGGTTTCCCGATAAGTAAGTAAAATCTGTGTGGTCTTCAAGGCTCGAGTGAATACCATCGTCGACCGCATCATCGCTTAACTCAACCGCAAGCGCATTAGACATGCTAATAAAAAAAAAAGCTTTTACTGTAAAACAAAGAACAAGATAATAAATAATTTAGACTTTTTTTTATAATCAGACATTGTAGTTTTAAGCTGATCATTCTCGAGGGATGGTAACCATTCAAATTATAACAATAATATCTATAGATTATAGGTACATACTATGATGATTTTGACGTTATTTTTTTACAAAATAGTATGTGTAGTCTACTTTGACCAACAGAAAAAAGGTAGACGGCGCATGTGTTAACAAAAGCGTTCAAAGATGTGATGCATGCTTTACAAACTTGTGTGCGTGACCTTGTGTCGCACGCAGTTGCCACGCATCTGTGTGCTTAGTAAAAAATGTTGCCACCGAAAACAAATTTACCCCATTTTCACATATTAAATATTATATTTTAAGGACAATATGTAGCAATGTAAATAAAACATATTTTTCTCATGATACGTTTAATAAAAGAGAATAATACTAAAAACCTTTGTGTTGTGTTAATTTCCGGTAGTACTGTCTTTTCTTACCGACTTCTGGGTATACCATCTAATTTAGATATAAAGTATGATGGAATCTTATCTTTAGGTACTTTTCATTACCAGACTTTATTCAATTTGTTTTCTGGTTTATGCCGGATAAATTATACATACGTGATACACGTGCATCATATAATAGTGATATTATTATCCTTTGAAAATGGCCGCGGAGGTGTGCGGCGGGCAGAGTAGGACGCGTCGATTAGAATAAGTATGACAACAAAAATCACCACTACAACGTGTTATTGAAATAACTGAAAACCTCTTAAGGGGTCATTGTACTCATCAGTATGAACAACTTATACTACGGGACCAAACCAGAAATCGCGAAAAAAAAATCAACTGATCCCTACATTTTGTCGATTCATGTGAACACAAATGTAGGTAACAGATGATTTTTATCACGATTTCGGGGATGGTCCCATAGTAAAAGTTGTTCATACTGATGAGTACAATGACCCCTTAAGAGGTTCTCAGTGATTTCAATAATACATTGTAAATTCTACAATAATTTATGAAAATAAATAATTACTTGCCAAACCAATTTATTACAGTAAGTTGGGGTGTCTGAAGTTTTAAGCCATTGATATAACACATCGTAATTAAATTAAGTAGGTACTATATAAAAGGTTCAAAATAAATAAAAACATCAAACCGATGGCCAAATTACGAAAGTTACTAATCCCAATAACACCATCAGACCCAAATGTCACCCGTGTTTTGGGGGTATTTTTGATGGTTATTTGCTGGTCACACCGATAACAATACGTCAGGTTTTGTGTTCCAACAGTACATTACGAAATTTTATTGTATTTATAATTTAAAATTACGTAAAATCAAGTACTTCTTTGTGAAATGTAATCCCGCAAGACTTTTTTTGTGTCAGCGAGTTATTTTTACACGTTTTCACAACACAGGAAGGCATATTAAGACCATAAACAATACTGTCAATGCGACGTCTAGCGCGTTCGGTTTCTCGCGTCGCACTGGAACGTCTGGAACGCGATCAGCTTCCTATTTCAAATTCAGCTTCCTTTACCCTGCTTCCTTGTGACAGCGCGGTACTCTGTTTACCTTTTTTCTGTTGGTCTATGGTAGTCTAGTGAAAATGTCTAGAACAAACGTAAGCAGCGAATGTTTTACGCAGTACCTACTTACCCATGTTCTCTGCAAGTCATATATATTTTTTATCTACGTTTACCTTATCTACAATATGCGATTTTTTTATCTATAACTCGGCTGTTTGTTGGACCAAGTTTAGTACAATCTCTTACCTCGTTCGGTAACCAGTTATTGGTGATTCTAGTGATTATTAAAAATATACATTTAGTAAAATGATGAGTCAAAATGAGTTCGATTGTAAGTATATTTTTTTATTATTGAAACACAATACATTTTTCTTTGCTACTGTAATCTTCAAATCTAGGTTTTAATCGTGTCTGGTTTTCAAGCCAATCATCCTTTTTGCTATTGGTTGGGTAAATCATTTATCTTATCAGATGTTTCCTATGACGTAGAAAGTTTCCTGGTAAAATTTTAATATGAGTTTTAGAAAAGACGTCATCAAACATCGTTGGACTGTTAGTCCGTTTCTAAAATAAAACTTGTTTTTTTTTACAATTAGTATTGTAAGTATAATACGAAGGGAAATTGTCCCTATTACATGGGACTGTAACATAACTGACGAAATGTGGGTGTACTATTACACCTCTGCCTACCCCTTCGGGGAAATACAAGCGTGATGTTTTGTTATGTTATGTTAATACGAAGGTGGCAATAACCACTTTTCTATAGGTAAACACAATAATATTGTTACTTCTTCTTTTTGCGTTTCAATGGTTAACACTTTTTTATAGAATATTGTTACATAATATCCCGTGTTAAGTTTCATTCAAGTCATTTTGATTGAGTTGAGTTGAGTTGAGGGAACTCAATCAAAATTATGTACATGGTAAATATCCCGTGTTAAGTAACAATATTATTGTAAGTGACCATGTTAGTTTAAAAACTCATAATGATGGTGAACCTTCGGGATCGTGGGTGCCAAGAGTAAGGGAACTCTAGGCATCTATTAAGCGACCCTGGGGAGGACAGCAGCACGTGGTGGTCACGTGCTGCTGTTGGGGAAACCTTATTGTTTCCCCGGGACGTGCCAAAGGCGTAGCACTGGTGGGGCACCGGCGCGGTCCACTGGAGTTCCCGGAGCTCCTCTATTTTGTGCAGAGGATGGCCACCGTGTGGTTTTAGTCGGTAAGAGTCCGACATAACCCCCGCCCTCCCCAGACGGAGGGTATCCATGAGGATTTCCACTCGAAAACAAAAAAAACAAAAAAGGTAAACACAATCCACAACATTAAAAATATTACACCGAGTGTACTTAACATTGCCAACTTTGCACTTATCTTAAGCGGTTGAGAACACACCGAGTCATAGGACAAGTCAGACTCAGGAGTAGAAAAGTCAGACCGGGTCATATAATTAATTAAATATCTGAATAACAAGTAGTTATACCAATTAGTTTTTAAGGTTGTGAGATCAACATTTGAACCCGATGAATATTTTGGAATTTCAAAATTAATAATTCGGACGTTTATTTTTCCGAAGTCTTAAGACATAGTATAAATTTCAGTGTGTGTGCTCATATTCGATAATGAAAAATACTAATTCCGTATTCATAAATGCTTGTACTTGTGTTTGTTACTCCGCTTATACATCCAACGACAAAAAAGTCGCTAAACAAGTTTTGAATTTCAAAACCAATTTTCTCAGGAGTTAATTCTTTGTCTAAATGATTGTTAAGTAATAAAAAAGAAAATGTGTTTTAAACAATAGTATTATTATTAATTTAGAATAATTTAGAAAAACCATTACATCTGAGAGAATTGATTTTGAGTTGTAACTTTTATTTTTGCTGAATATACGTAGGTAGTTATAGAATAACGACTATTTTTTACAAAGATTGTTGTAAACTTTTATGAAAACGTGAAAATAAATAATGTATACTAATGTATACTACAATAATATTGATTGAATACTGTTTTTCGGTTTTCCTCCCAGTTGTAACCTTTCTGCCGAAGTGTAAAACAACAGATAAGACTACATAATCTTTTAAGATTATACTATCACAAAATATTTTTCCCGAGTACAACATTATCTATCTTAGTACACTAGATTGGAGAAATATAAATAAATCAATGATATGCTTAACAAATTTTTACATTAAGTTGAATCCTACTAATATTATAAACGTGATAGTTTGTGAGGTTGTATGGATGTTTGTTACTCTTTCACGACAAAACTACTGTATAGATTTTAATGAAATAGCTGCACGGATTAGGATAAAGTTTGGCACACAGATAGACCATTCGTTTTATTTAATTATAAATAGATCATGTCCTGTAAACACACAGGGTATCAACATATAGCAGAAGCGAAGCTGCTGGCGCCAATTAGTTAAAAATATTTTTACTTTCTATATCAAAATCATGAAAGCAAATGTCTTGTAGTAGTTTATTTACATTTTGCAAGCGCGGTTGCCGCGTTTCCGTATGGTGCCGGACACAAAGAATAGAGAAGAGATGAGGTGGTGCCTCTCTCTTCTCGTGGGTGTCGTAAAAAGCGACCATAGGATATGCAGCAGCGTTTTCTGAGTATTTATTCAATCATCTGCAATCGCCAACCCACCAGCCAAGCGTAGAGATAGTGGCATTTCCCCCCCTTTTTGGGGGAGGCCAGTGGACGTCTTACGGCTGAAACGATGAAGCGTGGCTGCCGAGTGTAAAATCCGGGCTACACACGTTGTTGTGTGATGAACATCGGTGTTTGTTTTAGTCTGGGTGTTGCTTATGTAGGTATTATAGATACAAAAAATAATTTATAAACAAATGAAAATAAATATTATACCCATTGTCTAGTGCCCATAGCACAAACTCTGCTTAGTATGGGACTAGTTGGTGCTGTGTAAAAATGTCCCAAAAATAATGATCTATTTATGTTATTCTTAATTCCAGCTAAAAGAGAAAATCCTCCACCTTACACGTCGGAAAATCCACCTCCCCAAGCTGTGCAATATGTGCAACCTGGACAAGTGTACCATGCCAATATGGTCATACCCACCGTCATTATGGCCAAGCAGATGGGTCCCAAACCGACCCCATACACCTGCGTTTCCTGCAACCAGGAGATTATCACAAGAGTTGAATCCCATTCTACAATAAAGACGCATTTGCTCGCTGCCCTACTTTGCATTATTGGGTTAGTATTTTTCATAGAAAGCTAAAATAAGGTAATAGAAGTGATAAAGGTGCGTGAACTTGTCGCCGCGTACAAGTGTCTCGTAGGACACCAGTGCGCGAACCGTTTGCTTGATCGTCAGTGCTGTTTTGGACGCGGAGTCACTATAATTGTATTTTGCAGCAGCGGTTTTTTTTTTGGCTTAATTTATTTTACATTGATTGCTAGAAACGTGGTGGGCGTAATTGCGTATTTTTGTGTTGGTTACGGCCAACCGGCGACACGCGTTCCGGTTTTAAGGCCGGTGTTTATCAACGTTAATTCTCTGTTTAAGTAAGTAAACTTTATTGTTTCTGATTGAGTGGTTAGTTGTTATACATATAGTGTTGGATACATCATTCAGTCCATTTTGGCCATTTAATCGGACGATTACTCGAAAATTTTACTGGAATTGTGGGTAAACGGTCGTTTAACCAGAGAATTATCGTCGGTGAAGTTCAGCCTTAAATAAAATAAATACAGGTAAAATTACCTTTATTGTGCTAAAAAATACATAACATTGGTTGAAGCCTCGCACTAGGATTCCCTGTATCGTGGGGTCTAGTCTCTTTCAGTCCAGAAGACATAGTTGACACGGTTCAGAATGAATTTAATCAACAATGTGTTCTTTACAATGAGTTATAAATAACAAAAACAAAGAACAGCAAAAAATATTGGTATCTTGTGTATGTGTGTGGGAGTGTAACAGTAGATAACATTTCTATTACATTATTATTTAGATTTCTATGGTATTTTAAGATATTCCTGACTTGTATCATAATGTACTATTTTAATGTTTCTAACTTGATTTCGTACTACAAGATTAAGATTTCAGCCATTTTATACATAGTACGAGTTCAAGTTATAAGCGTCGTAATAACGTCGCCTAAGACTGTAATAAATAAATTAATTAATTAGCTATTTGATTTTCAAAGATCTAGTTTACGTAATTATGTTATTTGCTCGAATTTCTTTTTTTCAGAGTGGTAATGATACTGCTATTTCGGTATCATCTAACAACTGCAGCACAAGAATGTATTGTTCTAACGATTATTTCTCTAATTCCAGGTGTTGGCCTTGCGTGTTTATCCCTTACTGCGTCGACAGTTGTCGCAGCGCAAACCACTACTGTCCAAACTGCAGCGCTTTTATCGGCAGCTACAACAACTAAAGACTTATGATCCACTATGGGACTCATTTTGTGTTAATAGCTGCTGCAACGTGAATTACGACCAACTAGACCACAACACTTTTAATGGCAGCTACATTAACTAAAGACTTGTGATTTATTATGAATATCTTCCCCCCTAGCCAAGTTGACAATCTACACAATCTACAATCGTCAACGATAATAGAAAACAATCAAAATGTATGGGAATGACATATCTGAACGAATGATTTTTTCGTTGAGATATGTCATTCCCATACATTTTGATCGTTTTCTATTAGCGTTGACGATTGTCGATTGTGTAGATTGTCAACTTGGCTAGGGGGGCTTGTGTTATTAGCTGCTACAACGTGATTCACTACTGTCCAAACTGGCACCTAAAAACTATCGATCGATATTGGAATTGATTATCTAATCTAAAGTGTCTATCTAAAATACATATTATGTTGAAAAGAATGGGATATGTAAGTGTCATTTCATGATTAAGTTATCAAATTCTGTTTTTAGATGCTGCAAGTTATTATGTTTCAATCATCTTTTTCATTCATTATTTCTAAAACGAACATCCAAAAAATTAAGACACTGCGAACTTGAATCCTAAATTTTTTTATCGATCGATGAACATGATCGAATCAACAAAATTATTCTTTATTTAAATCTTGATTTAAGCAATGGCTATATATTGTATTGCAATTAAGTAATACAGTTTGGTAGACATTTCTAAAAATTTATTAACAATCTGAAACTTTTGTATCACTAAGTCATTAGGAACATCCCTTTTCTTGCGTATTTAATCCTTAATTCTACTTTTAACAACAAAAAAATTGAATTTATTTAATTTATATTCATTTCGCATCATTTTCAATTAAAGATTTTAGTTTAGTTAAATTTATTTATAGCTAGCTAAGTGTAAGCCTACTGGTAGTGCTGTATTTGACACAAATTATGCATTAAAATTGCAAAAAATAAAAATTACATTCGTTACATTCCAAGAAAAATTCAACTCAATATTAATTGGAATTAGTGTCCTTTAAACTTGACATTCAAGCATTGATTTATACATTCAAGCAATGAAATGCACGTAGTATATTGTAAAAAAAAACTATGCAACCCATCTTAAGCGCTGTCCACATATTTTCTGGTCAGGACTGTAGTCCTATGCATACAAAATTGAGCCAGTCACGTGACGTCCGGGGTAGTCTGCTGCCCGACCAGCAGCTGGCGTAGCTGGCACAGCTGGCGTAGTTGGCGCAGATGGCGTAGCTGGTAAAGGCCTGTGAGGGGATGTGGCGTGCAGTCTTTTGTGTGCGCCATATAGGAGGGTGCGGCCAACGTTAGGCCGCACGGGGAGAAGGGGCTCGCCTGCAGGCCGGGGCCTGTCCGGGGTGGTTGTGTGAATACTCACGGGTCCCACGCCCTCGGCTAAGGTAGTTGAAGGAATACCGTGGTGGTTTTAGTCGGTAAGAGTCCGACACTGGATCTGCCTACCCAAGACGGAGTGCGTCCGTGAGGAAGACCCCACGGCAATTTAAAAAAAAAAAGAGCCACTACGTCACTAGTACTGGCACATAATACCATACAAAGAACAAAGACATTTGTATACTGACTTAACTTTATGACAAAGAACCACGGCCTGGAATCTCGGAAGGCGCTGACCCGAAAATTTGTGCATAGCGTTTTAGTATTGAGTTTATGATAAATATTTAATCCTTATTTAGTTTAGGAGTTATCCTTTAGCCGGTGCAGCACTTTCAACTTCTCTTTTTTTTTTCTTCTACCTCGGTCAAGACTTTCCTTATTTTCGAACTTTCTTTCCTTTTATGATGTTCTTTATGAGTGCGATGTGGCGTATTTAATTACTCCATGGAAATAGCTAATTGATTAATATTGCGATGGATGACAAATAAAAATATTAATAGGTTTATCAAGTATATCACATATACTTGTATGAAACCTGTTTGAAATCCATAATAACTACATAATTTGTAAGACCGTTAAATATTGTGTAACCGTTTTTCCAAGAGGTGTTGAGCCCAGAATGGGACGCACTTACGTCCAGAGGTGGGCTACCATAGGTACCATGGTAGCCCATGGTTTGCAGCATTCCAACGCATGGTTTGCAGGTTTCCCAGCATGGTTTTGTTAGTTAAGGTTTCGTAAATACATCACATTTGTAAATAAAATTTATTTTAATTATAATAAATGTAAGTAAGTTACGTGTTTTGTTTTGAATGAAAAAACAATGTACTCATGAATATGTAAAAAAAAATACAAGAAAGAAGAACCCTACAACTATCTATCTACGAATACCTCCCTATAAGAATGTTGAATGAGCCAAAAAGCCTGAAAACTGGGTTATTCACCAGATATTGGGTTGTGATAGTCACATGACAAATGCTTTTTTTGTGATATTAAAGACGGAAGTTTTCAATCTTTTTTATCTCAGGAAAGATGAAGAAAAAGCTTAGCGAATAAAGCACTGGTGTACCGAACCTGCAGGGCGATTCAGAACCACACGATAACCAGTTGTCGACCGATTCGGTTTGTTGTCCCGTTTCGTCTGATGATTCACGCAACGAGAGAAAAAGAGATAACAAACCGAATCGATCGACAACTGGTTATCGTGTGGTTCTGAATAGCGGACCAGGAGACGCAGGTTCGAACCCGCTCGTCAGCAAATTTTTGTTTCCACAATTTATATCTTTAGATTTGGCTCCGCATGCGTTAATGCGTTAAAATAATAAATAATTAAAGAAGAAAAAAACATGATAAATGAAAAAAAAGGTACATAGGCCTATGTTGGCCAATGCATGTGTGGCCTAAGATTTCCGCATCCAGCGGATTTCCGCGACCTTCACCAGGTCGTCGGTCCACCTTGTGGGGGGCCTACCCACGCTGCGCCTTCCAGTACGCGGTCGCCACTCTAGAACTTTACAGTCTCAACGGCCATCCGTTCTGCGAGCAATGGGCCCCCGCCCACTGCCATTTAAGTTCTCCTCATTTCTGAATTAATCACGCAGGGACACTCCGAGCATAGCCCTCTCCATTGCCCTTTGAGTTACTTTGAGCCTTCTTATCAGGTACATTGTGAGCGACCACGTTTCAGTGCCGTAAGTAATTACTGGCAACAGTAATAAATATTAGTCTATGCTGGCAACACACTTTGACAAAACCTTAGCCTTTCGTCTTAAGAAAAACAAAACTTTTTATGCTGTAAATATTTTTAACAGGAGTTGCCTTATAAAAATATTGAATAGTCATAGTCACAAAGGTAATTTTTGCATCCTTGTCTTCGTCGGTCTGTAATCAAACTACACGTTGCTGCCATACTGGAGCTAGGCCTAGTAAAACCATGCCAAAGATGCCTGGAATAAAAGAAGAAAGAAAATAAAAATATTTATTTGCGCCATGAACGTGATGCAAAAAAATATATATATAAAAGGTACAAAACAAGAGAAAAGGCAAACAACACACCCGCGCAAATCGGCAATCGCTAAGCATTGCTGTGAAATATGCACGAAGCAAATCCACAGCGCTAGTTTTCAGCAACAGCCAAAATAATATTCAAGTCAAGAGAAACTGAATTATCATCATCGTCCTCAAATATGTTTAAACGCGAGTAAAATTCAATTGCTGAACATAAATCACCGAATAACATCATCAACGATTACTCCTCATCATAATGATTGCAGCAACAATATCCATTGCTCGGTGTAAGCTTCCTCCAAATTCCTTCCTCCTCGGCCTTAAGCTTTTGCCATTCAATTTGTCTTCTACCCAACGTTTAGGTGGCCGAACGATTATTCATCAACTCAGCCTATCGCAGTCCACTGCCGGACATAGGCCTCTCCCAAATGGCGCCACAACACTCAGTCCTCTGCCGCATCCAGGCGCCCAGCCACCTTATTCGGGTCATTGGTCCACCTAGCGACCGATTATTGCCAACGTGAAATACGTACTTTATAATGCAGAGTGTTGCTATGATTTGTCAGAAATGTTATCTACAGCAATCGTTATCAGCAGGTGTCGTGTTATCGACAAAACCGTGTAACATTAGACCAACTTCATTCAATTCAGTGGTATCACATGGATCATTCTTGTGAGTATTTTTTTTTCTTTTGTTTTCACCATTGATTTTGTGTTGTTTGTATTTGTGCATCTAAAAGGATCTTTGGATAAGCTTAAAAAATATTCAAGTAGCATAAACTTCAATTTTTGTTGGTAGGTATAGTACTTGTGTGTCTTTGATTAAAATATTTGGCCCTACAAGTTTTTTACGTAAATTACTTGTTACCTATCTTTATTGTTTTTAAAATTATGCAAGAGTTAGCATGATTTCTGCCTTTTCTTCTTCATTATGATGACCAGTCAGACCTTATCTTTTAACTTGATTCGACATATTGAATGTTGTAAAATTTATGTGAGAAAACAGATTTTGGAATTCTGTTCTCCTATTATTATTGTTATTGAGTCCGTGCCCAACATTCGGCAAATTTTGCTATCATTTTAACCATTTTTTTTATTGAGTCTGCGACTCCGCCAGCCTCATTGATAGAATAAATCTAATTATTTACAATATAACTGAAAATGCTAAAAGATTTTGAACTTTGAACAGTACGAAAGTACGTGTCTATGGAAAAGTGTTCAATACACAATTATATTGTTGATGAAAATAATTCGTACGCGATCCTATGATAAGAGTTAATTATGTTTTCGTAAATACCAGGTAGAATTTATAGGGAGTTGTAATGAAAAGGTAAGTACCAAATAACGAAGGAATTATGTTTTTCAACCTAAAATTAAATTTGCTTGGGCAGCGGTCCGGATGTTGCAAAAATTGTTTTCATCATATGACATGACACATGAGACGTGTTTCCAATGATGATTCACTATATAGATAATAAGATGTAGTTATATTAATTAAGCATTTTATCTTAACATCATTTAAAGATATTATAATTGTATACTATAGAGATACTAGTGAAATTTATTATTTTTCTTTTAACTTTGTTGATGTCTCAATCTTCGCTGGGATCCTCGATTAGAGTTTTGGCTATTTAACTTACTATAAATACACTCATTTCAGCAAAAATGAGCTACCCAGCAAATCCGCCACCCTATTCGGGCCCTCAACAAGGTGTGCCAATGGTCCAGCTTCAGCCAGTGGTAATGAACCAGCCTGGACCTCAAATCATAACAAGCGCAGGCCCCATGCTAGTTGCCGCTCACAGTATGGGCCCAGGGCCAGCAATGGTCATCTGCCCAACCTGCCAATACCAGATAGTAACGAAAGCAGATGCTACGCCAGCAGTTAAGACACATTTGTGGGCTTTATGCCTTTGTGTATTTGGGTGAGTGATTTTGGTTACATATTTTTTTTTTAGTCTTTTATGTTTGCATTAAAGAATCAACCCATAACCGTCTGCTGCTCATCATCTAATAAAATAATATTGAAGTATCGCCTGGCAAATTGTCGATTGCTGTGTATTCTTTAAGCAAAAAAAGAAGAAAACTTCTGTATAATGTGCTGCCCATTCTTTGTATTTGTGTCTTTTAGTCACATTGTCATGGTATCCAAGGTTAATTTTTCATTCTTTGTCTATAACCACACGAGCAATTTCTCATAGAATTTTTCATCGTGTGGTTCTAGCATTGGCTATACTATGTATAGAGCAGCCATCGCGAATAATATCTTTCCGCCCAGCCGTGTGCGGTGCGAAGAGCGGGGTGTGAGTGCGATCGGATCAAACTAAGGCCAAGCCTGGCACTGCGATTTCTAGCCACGTGATTTCTAGCTGTGATTTTTAAACCGCGTACTCTACAGTCAATCGCACGTTAGTGGTAACACTTAGATAACTTGAACTAACACATAACATAACATCACGCCTGTATTTCCCCGAAGGGGTAGGCAGAGGTGTATAGTACACCCACATTTCGCCAGTTATGTTAACTTAAACTACTGCTTAAGAAATAAAGACGCTGTCAAGGTTAAACTGTTACCACTGGCGTGCGGCCGTCTATATACTACGATATTAAAGCGCAGTGCGGGCACCTGCATATAACTCTGGGGCTCGAAACTGCAGTGCAGTGTAGCTCTAAGCGTAAAGACCCTTAGATAGTTGCGGACTGCGGTCAATGGACCGCAAAGCGACCCGCAAATTCTTCGGGATGGCCGCTCTAAACGTAGTAATTAATAGCTCAATTGATTCTAGATGATGAAGAATTTGCAAACCCTGGAAATTGGCACTGTTTTGTCGACCTGAAGGTTCTAAATTTTAGCTTGTTTGGATTACGAAAACTGGGCTCCAAATTTACTTGCAAGATTTCTAGCAGACAGACAAACTGATGGACAACAAACAAAGCAAACAATTTAAAAGTTTACAAAAACGATCGAAGTAATGACTAAGTGTGGATTGGATGGGAGCACTACGTTTCACCGAAATACGATCCACCGAAACACGTTTTACCGACAACTATTCGTCGAACGTATCATTCCCCGATGCAACACTTGGTCGAAAGTACATTTAGCCGACGCACGTTTCCTCGAATTTTTTTTCGTCGAAACACTATTTGCCGATGGCTTCTTTTACCGACGTGCCTTTGACCGAAGGCTCAGTTTGTCGAATAATAGTGATGCTTGCATTGCTGTGTTTCGGTCTGAAGGGTACGGGTGCCGATGAAATTACAATCACATGAGACTTTCCATCTTCATGTCTCAGATTGGCGAACCGACTTGCGGTACCATAGGCAACAGCCTAGGTGGTATTGCAGTTGTTATGGGCAAAGGTAACCGCTTAACATCAGGTGGGCCTTTAGCTCGTTTCGTCATCCTATACCATAAAAAAATTACATTTATCTATGTAATGTTCATTATTTTTCTTTGCATTTACAGATTCTGGCCTTGCGCGTGGATACCTTACTGCACGCCTGCTTGTATGAACGTGACTCACACATGCCCGAACTGCAACGCTTTCGTAGGAAATTACTAACAATTACTAAACAATAAGAAATAAATTCATCATCGATATAAGTCAATCGTAATAGTCATATCGCCAATTTAGTCTATCGCAGTCCACTGCTGGACACTGCATCTTCCCAAGTTGCGCTACAACACTTCAAGTGTTACACTAGATCTTAGGCCTTTCGTATTTAGTCCAGCCCAGTTGCCTGATTCATCTGTTCTGTTCGACGGGGCAGTCCCAGGCTGTGTTTTTCAATTATTAATAGCAAACTTACAATGACAAATTGTTTATCTTAATAATTTTAAAGCGTTATCAAAAACAAAGGACTGATTGTGTTATCAAAATTTTAATACTTTTACGATTGTTTTAATATTATGGACTTAATTTACAAAAATATTACCAACATAATAATAAGGCTAAACAAATTATTGTTTGAACAGCAATTTGAATCATCAACTCAGCCTATCGCAGTCCACTGCTGGACATAGGCCTCAATTGAATAGTTTGGTATTATTGCTATGTTCAATTTTTGAACTTATTCTTTTATGTTATAGTATTGATACATAAAGGTTGTCAGAGAGAATCACATATTATCCAATTTTACCTTTTCTGACTCAAATTTCTGGGATACTACAATATCCCGAGATAAGACTGGTGGTCATACTTTCGGGCCTTTAGAACTATTTGTAATTTATATCACAAGTAGAATTAATGTCTTATCAAAGGTCCCAATGTGGGAGAACGCACGAATGGAGACCCATCACCGAATTAACCGCGCCTAGGATAAAATGATCTGTGCGGTTGCTATAAATAATTATTATGTAATAATTGTAAATATGGTATACATTAATAACGTGTAAATATAATGTAATACAAAAATGTGAAAGTTAATAAAGTATAATTATGTATTTTATAATAATGTGTTTAATTTTATTTGTATTCATTTCTTAATTACACGGGTACGGCTTAATGGGGTAGTAAAATAGGGACATAATAAAAAATCTATGGAACATAATTATGGTGCTACCATCTTTGATGCTATTGTAAAAGAGTTTTCTAATTTCAATATAACTCGTTCTGAAGGGAGGTGCTGCCATCTGCTTTCGCTTTTGTATGTTGGCAGGTCGAAAATACGAAAGTAAATTATGAATCTATTTATTTATTTATTTTCCACAGACAATATAAAAATATTCCACATACAATTGGCAGATACAATGTGGAACACAAACCTGTTGGAATCAAATTGGCATGTGATACACATACCTTGTATGATTGACCTTTGCCAATATTTAAGTGGGATGTGAGCACTTTTAGAATATCAGCCTGTAAACCTCTACATTCCAGTCTATTCCAGCCCATTCCTGTCCATTACAGCTCATTCCAGTCCATTTCAGTTCAATCCAGTCCACTCCAGTCCATTTCAGTTCATTCCAGCCCAATGTACTTCGTTTTGTAATAATACTAATAATGAAATATGGACGCTCCAAAGAACAACGACAATAAAGGGTCCAGAAGGAACAAAATCAAGTCATGTCTATTCATGGAAACACGTTGGTGGTCACAATCTTCGATTAAAAATAGGTCACAATAGGTATATAGTATGTTGTTATGCTCCTGTCTATCTTCTTGACATATTTTCTTATTTTTAGAAATCTCACTAGAGAGCTGGCCTAGTTTTTGAACCAATAGGAAATCTTATGTACTAATCACAGATTAAAGAAGATGCTATCACTATCACTTCATCACTTCGATAACTTAAGGATTATATCAAAAGGATATATTGTATACATTTTACCACGTATTAAAAGAGCCTCCACGAGTGACGATATTTAATTGATCGTCTGGCGCACCCTGGGCAGTCAGCCCTGTTACCAACATGCTGACTGGCTAATCTTTTCCCCAAGGCATGAGCATCATTATGTAGCTCATGTGACACGATAGAAGAAGAAGACCACGTTTTTATTAACTCGCTTTACTTCCTTTCTGTTTGTCTGTTCGGAACAAATATTTGTAATTGATCGAATTGAAATTGATTTTAAACTAACTTCCCGATGAGCTAGATACCGAAATACGTACTCGCTTTCTTGTCTGTCTATAAGAATCAATAGCAGAAAACAACAACACTACCCGCTTTCTTTCCTGTCTTTTTGTCTATGCGGTGCAAATTTTGCAATCGATTTGCTTGTAGATCACACACTGCGATCGTCAATTAGTTTTTCAAGCGATACTTTGTTATCTTTATTTTTATTTTACTACATGATCAGCAGCTGACGGTTATGGGCAAACAATAGAATATGTAATCAAAATCACTCACCCAAATACACAAAGGCATAACGCCCACAAATGAGGTCCAGGCTGGTTCATTACCACTGGCTGAAGCTGAACCATTGGCACAGCTTGTTGAGGGCCCGAATAGGGAGGCGGATTTGTTGGGGCACCCATTTTTGCTGAAATGAGTGTTTTTATAGTAAGTTAAATAGCCAGAAATCTAATCGAGGATCCCGGCGAAGATTGAGACGACAACACACATTTAAGAAAAATTTCACAGTCACCTGTAACTCTATATATGTATAAATATCTTTAAGTGATGTTAAGCTAAACTCAACTTAGTTCAGGCTGATTCATTACCACTGGCTGAAGCCGAAACATTGGCATACTCTGTTGAGGTTCCGAATAAAAAAGCTGGATGACAAATTTTTGTTGATATTTTTTTTTATGAGATAAATTATGTAGCTAAGACGAATAAATTGACAACAAAGATAAAAGTCATCATTGATTACAGAAAAATAATAAATTGTATCTGAAACTATCAATGTGATTTACGTACCTACTATAGTGATAAACTTTGTGTTTTGTAGCTCAGTATGGTGTAATAATATTCAGTTAAGTTGAAACTCATCATCATCATCATTTTAGCCGAAAGACGTCCACTGATGGACATAGGCCTCCCCCAAACAGTTCAGTTAAGTTCAGTTTGGGAACCGACTTGCGGTACCATTTAGGCAACAGCCTAGGTGGTATTGCAAGGTGGGCCTTTAGCTCGTTTTGCCATCCTATATCTACACTAATATTATAAAGATGTAAGACTTGTATTTTTGTGTGTATGTTTGTAATGAATAAACTCAAAAACTACTGTGCTGATTTAAAAAAAAAATCACCATTAGAAAGCTACATTCACCCTGAGTAACATAGGCTTTATTTTCATGTACACCCGTGCGAAGCCGGGACGGGCCGCTAGTTATAAATAAAAAAGTTTCAGTTAAAACTTAAAGAGGAAAAGATTTTAATAATTATAATTGTTATTTTCTTATTGATCGAAGATTATTTTTAATTAAGGCATTTACGCATGCGTAACGAAATCTAAAGATATAAATTGTGGAATTATAATTATAATTTGTTTTGCTAAGCCAATGAGGAAATAAGTTTTATGTATAAATAAAACCCACAGTACTTAATTTTAAGAATACAAAAATAATAAGTATATTATCTATCGCTTACAAGATTTTTTATCCATTATTGATAAAAATCGTTATCATAATTGCTCCATCTATACCAGGCCCCTCAGAAAGTATTGCGAAAAAAAGTTTTTATATATGGGAGACTGGCCAGTTATAATGTTTTTCGAAAATATGATTATTTATAAGTAAAAATAAGTAAGTTCCAATTTCAAAATTTCCCTCCACATTTTTTGCGAGTTAATTCAAAGTATTGTGTCTCACTGAAATATGGATCTGCGCCGGGAACATTTTAGAGCTATGATTTTATACGATTTCAAGTGTCGCCTGAAACCGGATGAATCGTACGATAGACTTCAAATGGCATTCATGGATGAAGGCCCTTCCAAGGCAACCGTGTATCGTTGGTATAACGAATTCAAGCGCGGTCGACCAACTTTGGGGGATGACGAAAGAAGCGGTCGCCCTTTGACGGCTGTTACCGAAGAAAACGTGCTAGCAGTGAAAAATTTAATCCAAGACAATAGGCGAATTACATATCAGGAGATTTAACACATATTGAAGATTGGATCGGGAAGCGTTCACGAGATTCTACACAGCCATCTTCGCGTGAGGAGGATAGTATCACGCTGGGTGCCGCACAACCTCACCGATGCTCAGAAGCAGGCCCGGGTGGAATGGTGCCGTGATATGCTTAACAAATTTGAAGCAGGCTCGTCTCGGCGTGTTTACGACATCGTTACAGGTGATGAGTCCTGGATTTATCAATACGACCCAGAAACCAAGCGCCAGTCGACTGTTTGGGTGTTTCAAAATGAGCCAACGCCTACCAAAGTGAAGCGATCTAGAAGCGGGGGTAAGATTTTGATCGCTAGCTTTTTTAATTTGACTGGCCACTTGGTATCAATTCCCTTACGGGATCAAAGAAGCATTAATGCCGAATGGTATACTACCAAATGTTTGCCAGAAGTTTTCTCTGTTATAAGCAACAAGCGACCAAACACAGGGCTCCGCGGGCTACTGCTCCATCACGACAATGCACCTGCGCACACCGCACTCAAAACGAGGGACTTCCTGGACAGCACGCCAGTCAAACTCCTGGGTCACCCTCCTTACAGCCCTGATCTAGCACCGTGTGACTTCTTTTTATTCCCAAAAATAAAAAATCAGCTCAAAGGGATACAATTTTCGTCGCCGGAAGATGCGCTGGCTGCGTTCGAGCAGGCTGTAAACGAGGTGTCTACGGCGGACTGGAAAAAGTGTTTTGAAAACTGGTTTAGGCGCATGAATCTTTGTATAGAGGCTGGTGGAAAGTACTTTGAAAAGATTTGATAAAAATATATGTACGTATAGAACAATTTTTTTTAGTTTCGCAAAACTTTCTGAGTGTCCCACGTATAATGGATTTAAATTTAACGATCATTTCATAACAATTTGTTGATTTCTACTAAGTACGAACTAATTATTTTGCAAGTATATTTGTTTTTATATGAACCAAATGTGGATAATCCCTACATGTTTGCTCACATGAATCGACAAAATGTAGGGATCAGCTGTACTTTTATTTTTTTCAGGGTTGGTCCCATAGTAAAAGTTAGTTAGTTAGTTAAAGTTTAAACTGATGAGTACATTGACCCCTTAAGAGGAGAGAGATTATTTTTATTATAGATAGCTACATGGTATTTTTTTTTAATAACAATCGACTTGCAGTAAACTTTAACGAACCAATCTTAATTCAGCATTTCGGGAAGTGTTGCTATTTCCTAAAATGCCAGGGCACATTATAACACAAAGGATTCTGCAATTGGTCTTCGATGTACTCATCGTCCTTATCCTTTATTTTCAGTAACAAAAAATGAGTGATGATGATAGTAAGCTCGCCGTAGCTTATGGTCCTGACCCCTGCCAGGTCACGTGTCCATCCTGCAAGGCGGTCATCCTCACGACGGTAAAGAGGGAGCCTACAACAAGGACACATCTTGCAGCGCTCCTCCTTTGTGCTTGCGAGTAAGTATTTGTCCATTTCTCTGCTTTAATGCTCAGTATAGAGGTATACTCATATTTTTACAATTCATGTGCAGATCAGAATTTGATCATCACTTGCTGTAACGGTGAAGGAAAAATCTTGAGGAAACCTGTGCACCTGAAAGTGCTTCATAGTGTGTGTAGTCCGCCAAGGTAGTAGGCCACCTATATACACAAGATTACGTCTGTATACGAACGCACACACACGTATAGGTTAGGGATGCCCGCCGCTCGTAGCACCGACAAAGAGATGGCGTGCTTGTACAGCGACTGGCGATTGACGTCCATTGCACGATTGCAGTCCAACCTGTCCAGGTGCCGTCAAACAGCGGGCGCGTGCGGGGCACGGGCGAGGAATCTAGAATTGGCGGGGGGAGGTGAGTGGCCGTTCTGTACGTTAGTACTACATACTAGATATTCTGTGCTAGTGTGGTGGACTAAAGCCTCAATCCTTCTAATTCTGAGAAGAACCCCGTGTCGTGCAATTTGACAGTAATCGACTGATTATGTATTAGGTAAACATTTCACCACGGTGATTACCTGTTATATCGGCTCCAGACCTTACACGCTGCACTCAACTCTCAGACCTTCCGTCTGCATGTCATCGTACCGTGACGTCCGTGGTGGTTTTAGGCGGTAAGAGTCCGACACTAGCTCCGCCTACCCCGAGCGGAGTGCGTCCATGATGATTTCCCCAACGCAAAAAAAATAACAATATAATATCTTGCTGTTGAAATTATAGTGGGTTTAGGAAAAAAATTAAGTGCTTCAATCTTTTCTTAGCGAGATTCCGTCCGCCTTTTTGTATTTGTCCCACATAATGTGTGTGACTTTAGCCTTGAATTAAATTTTGTTACAGATGCTGGCTATGCGTTTGCTTCCCTTACTGCATGAAATCATGCCGGAATACCGATCACTACTGCCCAAACTGCACCGCCTACTTAGGGACCTACCAACGATAGTATAATAAAAGTTCACATTCAATTTTTTTTTGTAATACTAGGATTTTATTGCAAAAAATCAAACTATCACTTCAGTAATCTCATTATCTTATAAATATTGTAAACATGAAAAATTGTAAAGATGTAATTAGGGGAACGTAACTTTCGTTAAATCAGGTGGTCCCTACATTTTATTGATTTAAGTGAACACAAATGTAGGGACCAACTGATATTTTTTTCGCGATTTCAAGGTTGGTCCCATAGTAAAAGTTGTTCATAATGATGAGTATAACCCCCCTGCATGACCCCTTTTCGGGAATTAAGCGACTCAAATTTCAGCATGTATACATACTATAATCCAGTCAAAAGTGTGAATGCTCAGAGATATTATATATAAATACATAGGCAAAGAATCTATTTGTCAACCGATTAGTTTTTTTTTGTTTAGTAACTATTGATGAGGTTAAGTGTTTTCAATAATTTTCTCAGCATAGTTCAATCATAATAATTCAATGAATTATGGTCGAATTTCGACCATTGGGTGAATCCTGTAGTTATAAATGAACGAAGCCAAAGCCTTATTTTTTCCGCGATCTTTTGATTCTTTGCGGAATTTTTGTTCGATTTTTTTTGGCGAAATTAAAAAAACTTGTTGTCGTACATACCTACGTACCCCTACTTATAATATATGTATTATATTATATAATCATAATAGTAATTATTTACCCTCATACACATTACACACCCCATTATAAATGAACATTTAAATTATCTTTCACGAGTTTTGTTAGCGTCATGATGATGAATAAATTAACGGTATAATCTTAATGTATCTATTATTATGTAAGTAATTAATTAATAAGGTACGTACTTAAATTATGTGGACTAAGTAAATAATATTATTTCAACCTGTTAAACAAAATATTGTAACTGACACCTACACAGGACAGGCTTGCCTAGTGTGGGGCCACTAGATAATTCATTATATTGTAATGTTGTTTTTTGAGAAATAAATGAATTTATAATACATAATAGTTTTGAAATTACATGTACGAAGGCGAGCTTAACTCATAATTGAGTTTTCTACCAGCAATCCTTTGAGTGATAGAGCAAATATAAAATGTAAAACTGAGGGTAAACTTTCAGTGTATAACTAATGTTCATTTAAAATAGATGTCACTACAGTTACTATATTTACATGCGGTTGACTGTACTTTGTTTTTACACAGTCATGAATTACGTTTGTATGTACACCAGTTTTATTGTCCAACATAAATGAGATATTTATTTGTGAGCCAGATTGGGACTTTTCTGATAAAAGTGGACCAAAATAGGATTTAAATATATGTAATCAGTTTGTTATGGGAAACATGTATTAATTAATACTTATTACATCAAATTGTTTTCCTTTTTCAGTATTACAGTTAAAATATTAATACGATAATTATTTATTGTGTAATATAATACTATTGTCACATTTTGAAGGGGTAAGTTTTAATGAAGTGGTATTTTAGGAACTTTGTAATATCAAAAACTATTGTAGGTACCAAAGGCAGGTACAGATAAAATAATTAGACATTTCAGTTATTAATCACGAACAAAAGGTAGTCCCTACTGCCTGCCTACCTACCTGTACATTGTGTACATACTACAGTTTTTTTTATTATAAAGTATATTTAAGATATGTACTTTATTTGAATTACAATCTAGCCTTGAGGCTAATATGTAATTTAATTTTAACCTAAATTGCTAAGTAAAAATGATCTAAGAATGCTTCCAATATGTTTTCTTAGTTTCTATTAAGGGGCATGTAGCAGCTAAGTTCGTAGACTAAAACGGACTAAGCCATTTGTATTAGTGTAGTGAATAGTGTAGTGACAGGCAAAATAAAGTGATAAGTGCTACCTACTTATAAAGAACACATGAACAAAGTATTTACCCTTAAGGCGCATGTAGCAGCTAAGTGGCGTCCCCATCAGTAAAAAACATTATTACTCGCTGAATCAATCAATCAATTCAATTTATTTATTTATTATCTTCCACAAATCCTACAACAGTAAGGATAACAATTATTAGTATCACAACAAGATAGATAATCTGTGGGAGACTGGTGCCTAAACTAAGCCGAAGCCTGTATCTTAGGACACCAGGCCCCCCCTCATAAGAAAAGGATAACAATATGCCGTGGGTTACATTGATGCTATTTAAAAAATAAAATAAATATTGTTGGAACATTTTACACATCACCATCTAATCCCGAACTAAGCAGAGCTTGTACTATGGGTACTAGACAATGGGTATAATACTTAGATACTTTTTTTTTTGTAAATACATACTTATAATACGTAAGAAGCACCCAGACCAACACAAACACTTATGTTCATTACACAAATATTTGTGTCCTGTGGGAATCGAACCCATTTGTGTAGATATTTAACAGAGCTTATTTTAATCTAATAAGTAGTTACTTTACATATTTTTTTAATAAAAAATAGTACCTAAGAGAAGAAGGTGAATACATCATTTATCGAAATTTCGTTTTTAACAATTGAAGTACAGTAATGATATTTAAAAGTATAGATATGTCATACCCTAACAAAACCAACGAAAAATATGTTCCTTACGCAGCGGCAGCACAATACATGTAAACTAGTGCAAAGTAAGTAAGTTAGTTACTTTAAGTTAATTTCGCGTCATAATTAGTACACTTTCTGTACAGTACATAAATGACGGCATTTTTGTAAAAAAAATTGTCACACGTCACGCTCGGCGCCTTGCTTGATGGAGACTAGCAGCAAAACGTCCCAATTAGGATGTTTTCGAGTCTTCAGATTGCGCGCGCAACTACATATCTGTACTTTTTAAAATAACATCGAAGTACAGGTAGGTACTGTAGTTTAATCAGAAACTATTAACTCTGTAAATTATAGTTCGCTGTATTGTAGATAGAAAAAGTGCCAAAAGTGGCCGTTTTTCGCACTTTTTCTATCTACAACTACAGCTTACTATAATTTACAGAGTTAATAGTATCGGATTAAACTATAGCATCTGTACTTCAATTGTTAAAAACGAATTTTCGATAAATGATGTATTCAGCAAGTAATAATTATTTTACTTATGGGGATGGGGGCGCCACTTGGCTTCTACATACGCCTTAAGGGTAAACACTTTGTTCATGTGTTCTTTATAAGTAGCACTCATCACTTTATTTTGCCTGTCTCTACACTAATACAAATAGCTTTGTCTAATTCTCAATTTTTTTGTCCAATCAAACACTTGGTTGATGGCTACTTCTTCTAATGAGACATCATTGTCCGAGCCTTTTTCCCAATTATATAGGGGTCGGTTTCCAGTCTAAACAGATGCGGCTGAACATCAGTATTTTACACGAAGTGACTGCCATCAGACCCCCGCAACCCAGTTACTGTTTTTATTCTATAACTAATAAGTGGAGTGACATCTATATTTTTATAAATTATTTCTATAGTTTAAATAAGTTTAAATGGCGTGTAGAGTTGATTTTGGCATATTTTCCTGGTTGTGGTCATTTGGTATCAATTGTATGTATTGATTGTATATATAACCAGATATTTATCTGGTTGAAAGAATTTCAATAGGCGACCACAAGAGATGATACACAGATATAAATACATACAACGCTACATACTAATCGTGTTGAGTCGATCATTAGTGCTGGTCTTTCAGTTGCGGGTTGGTATTGGTTGCACCATTTTTTGTTGCCAAACAAGTAAACTTTTTTTTGCTGCACACAACATCTCTCGTCTACGACTTTAAGACGACTAGCATCACGACTTTTTATGTAAGTGATTTTTATCATGTTTATGATTATTTATTCTTATAACGATCTTCTTGTTTAGTGGATTTTTTGTTCCTTCTTTCCTGTATAAAACAAACGAATAATTTATGTTTAATATTAGATTTAGTTTATAAGGCGCCTACGTGATTTCATCGAGCAATTACGCATGGACGTAACTGATTGCATGAAGGATTAACTTTTTACAAATTGTTTATGTTTAAGTACCTACCATCGTTTTTTATTTCTCTTGAAAACCCTGTGTAGTTGAAATTACAAGCTATCAAATTTACGGAAGCTTTTTCTTGATAATATCTGCACATAAAACCCCAACAATTTTTCTTTCTTTTTCTGTCATTAATTTATCACAATATTTAGTCAAAGTTTCTAGTCTCAAATAATACATTAGCCTATACATTACCCTATATTAGTAGGCTCTTGCGCTGTGCCATATAATTTAAGCGCTACCCAGTTTGGCACTTGTGGCGAACGTAAAGAATTGCACTACCCTATATCTTCTCATGGGTGTCGTAAAAGGCGACTAAGGGATTTACCAGAAGATGGGCAGCAGCGTTCTCTGAGTATTTAACCAACCAACTGCGAACGCTAACCCGCCTGCCAAGCGTAGCGATTATGGCAGATCCCCCCAACATATGCTTGGGGGAGGCCTATGTCCAGCAGTGGGCGTCTTTCGGCTGAAATGATGATGATGAATGACCCAGCTTGAAGTTCAGTGGCTGCCGATGGTAGTTCACTATGCTCGCTCGGCTCACGCGTCATCATCCTCCTGCCCTTATCCCAATTTATTTGAGGTCGGCGCAGCATGTTTTTTTTCCATACATCTCTATCAGCCGTCATCTCAGTGTTCACTTTCTTTCTATTCATATCATCTTTCACACAGTCCATCCATATTTTCTTCGGTCTGCCTCTTTTTTTATAGCCATCAACATTCATACTTAAAACGTTCCTCGTAACATGCTCCTCATTGCTCGGCTCACGCGTGCTAGAGTTTGGGGTAACGTACTAAATTAATTAGCGTTCCTTATCAAAACGAAACACTTATGGAGTCACTTCGTTTTTGTCCATTCGTCGGTTTGTGGTCGGTGTGATAATATTAAAGTAAAGGTTATCGAAGCATGAATTCAACATTATACTGCTGGCCCAGAAATTGACCACTTATATTGCGTCATCTGTGGCATTGCTAAGATCGCTCAATGTGCAGGGGTAGGAGAGCCAAATCAATCAATGCTACAGGTACGTATAACCTGTGTCCGTTTTGTATGTGTAGCCCCACATGCTCATGTTCAGCTTGCACTTGTCTACTGGGTCGTCAGTTTGTCTTAGAGACTTGCATGTAGGCCGGAGGTTATGTCCTGCAGGAAACTTCTTCTTTTCTTCTTCTACCAGCTCCCAGATTCTGAACATTATCGATAAGCAGCTGTCGAATGATTCGGTTTGTTATGTGGTTTCGTCTATGATTCACTTAACGAAAGAGGAAAATAAATTTTAGTAGTAGTAGAGCTCCTTTGTGAAAGAGCTCGTCCGGGGAAGTACTACCACCGTGCCTACTTCTCCGCCAAATAGTGATGCTTGCATTGCTGTGTTTCGGTCTGAAGGGTACGGGTGCCGGTGAAATTACAATCACATGAGACTTTCCATCTTCATGTCTCAGTTTGGCGAACCGACTTGCGGTACCATTTAGGCAACAGCCTAGGTGGTATTGAAGTTGTCATGGGCAAAGGTAACCGCTTAACATCAGGTGGGCCTTTAGCTCGTTTCACCATCCTATACTATAAAAAATAAATAAAAAAAAAACAAATCGAGTCGTTCGACAACGGACATATGGAATCCTTCAGAATCAGACTACGGGTTGGATATAATTACTCTGCTTAACATCAAACATTGTGTTTTCAGAATTTAATTATGAGTGAATTACCTACTGGCCATAAGCCCTTCAACATCACGTGTAAGAATTGCCATTGGACCACCTTCACGAAGGCCGAGACACAACCCGCCACTAGAACTCACGTTTGGGCATGCATTTTATGTATGTATATGTGAGTATTTTCTGTCAATTAATCTTTACAGGAGTAGACCTGTGGTCCCGTGGGGTAAGAAAAGGGAAAATATCGCGACACTAAGGGGCAGCGCACATAAAAGCATTGGGCACCGCCGGGCGTTGCGATGCGGTACCGCGTCGCGAAACTCCTACTGCGCCGTAGCGTGAGGTGACCATTTTTCTGTGATTCGTGAACGTTGCTGGACGATGCGACGTATCTTGGACGGATTTCTGCCATGGATCGTAATAAGCAAGCTCTTTTACTGTTATTAAGAAGACATTACATGGATAAACCACAGAAAATACTGGATACATCCTCTTATTAAATACTGGATACATCCTCTTATTAAGTTTATGAACACTGATGACAACTACTTTTCTCAAAAATACGAAGCATTAAAGATAGGTGGATAAAACGATATAAACGATGATATAAACAAATCTACGTCAACGTCTGACATTAAAAATTTTAAGAAAGAAAGAAAGAAAGAAAATATGTTTATTGGCACAAACAATCAAATTTACAAAAAGGAAAAGAACATAAAAAATAAAATATATGTAAGTACCGAAGGGCCACCAGCTCAGCATAATGTTAGGTAGCAGAGTACATGTACTGACTACCCAACGCTGATTTTCAGCTGTATCCCACGAGTGCCATTTAAACTTAAACCGTGTTGATTCCAATCGACCTACAGACAAACTGATGATTTTGTCAACAAGTATGACGTACAATACCGAAACGCGCAGCACGTTGTACGACGCAAACTGCGTTGCGGCGGGGGCGCGTGGCTCCGCTGATTTTAGCGGCGGGGCGCCGCAGTGCATTTTTGTACGCCAGCCCTAATGGCTTTCCACAAAACCATGAAACTTTTTTTTTCGTTGCAGGTGTTGGCCATGCGTTTGCATGCCATACTACATGAAATCATGCCAGAATACCGAACACTACTGCTCCAACTGTGGCGAACACATAAACACCTACAAAGGAAAGTGCTTGAGCTCAAAGGACAAGAAAAAGATATTTTGTTTTTGTATGAAAGGTTTACTGTTGCAGTAGGTCAAAGAAGACCAGAAGGAAACTGCGTTCAACTAAGAGTGACACAAAAACGTTCAAAACAACCCTCCTTCTGGGGCAGTCGGGTAATAAGTAATGGAGTAGTTTATTGTACAGGACGCACTGCAGGATATCATCCACATTAGGTAGAAATCCCTAGTATCAGGACGAAGCGCTTTAAGAACTCTTTCATAATGCGCGCAGCCAAGTTGTGGAATTCACTGTCTCCTGATCTATATTTCCGGGCACTTACAACCCTAACGCCTTTAAAGCTGGAGTGAATCGACACCTAATAGGTTTGCTCGCTCCATCGTCGACCACATCTTGACAAAGCTGTCTAAATTGCGGTCAAAAAGCAGATCTATACCTCATAAAAAAAAAAAATGAGGACGATTTTGTACTTTAAGCACACCCTGGACACTCCATACAACCGCGTTAGTTTTACTCTTACATATAAAAGATAACGTTTGTTCACGCGTCGAATGTGTGTACTACGGCCACCGATGACGTCAGAGTCAGTTCAATTTGTAAACAATCTTTTCGAATTGTTAATTAAATAACAATCTAAATTATAAATATGTCATTTCGCAGATAATCAAGTTTGAACATTCTCCTTCAATAAGTCCCTCGTTCAACCAGTCCCTGAAATCTCATTAAAAGTCATCCATATTGAACAGAATCGGATTTTAAAAAGTTTTCCCGCTCATAGGTTTCCACAAAGGCTTTTCCTTGCTTGCTTGTTTACCAGTACTGGCCCACGGACAAAATTTTGAGTGGACCAGATAATACCCATCCCTAAAATTCATCATCATCATTTCAGCCGAAAAACGTCCACTGCTGGACATAGGCCTCCCCCAGTTAAGGGGAAATTAAAATTCATCACCATTAAGTAGAATGACGGAAGAACAGCCATTATGAAGTTTGTTTTCGAACAAGCCTGGACTGCGGTTTCAACAATATAGGTATTTTAAATTATTACAATCCCTGCATCCGCCTCCGCCTCCGCCTCCGCCTCCGCCTCTGCAAGTATTTTCACGGAGGTGAAACGGAGGTTGTGTAACTTGTGTAGCGCGAGCGGCCGTCCATAGTTTTAATTTATTACTCAAAAAATTAATATTATAACGCGACCGTATGTTGGAACGCACCTCAGCGCTCCCGCCAAACCACGCGTCCCGCGCCGCAACGCCTCCCGTGTCGGTTCAACCAATCAGGAGGCCGAAGAAACTTCTAGAACCGGATCGGCGGCGGACCCCGTCCCCCGCCGCTCTCGGCCGAGTCGCGCCAGACAGACTCCTGCGCGCTACCGCGAATAACGCATCGGTCAATCTGTCGTGCGTATACTTACCTTTATATTGTCGTACCTACTGTAGTTTTAGTTAGTTCACCAGTGTCCAGTGTTGAAAAGTAACTTGCCATTGTGATACCTACCTACTCGAATACAGGACTTGGAGTTGTGAACTCTCCGCGTTTCATTGACCTACCTAAGAACACAGACCTTCGCTAAGAACCCCCACACTCAAACTGTTATACTGGCTGCCCAACGAGTGGGCGAAGTGCTAACTGTGTTCCGTGTGTATTGGTGTGATTCTTGTGTAAAATGCCACGTTCTACAACGCGTAGTCAACAACGTCATCAGACGGATCCCTTCGACGTCGGTTCAGAGCAAGATGAAGAGATTGCAACGCCAGAGCCAGCGGAGCCCCGCGCGCCCGCGGCCGAAGCGCCGACGCCCATCACAGCGAGCGACCTCGCCTCAATAATGGCGTCTCTACAGCAAGCCCAGGCCGAGAACTTCGAGCGGCTACTCACAAGAGTCATCGAAGCGCGGCCGCCATCTTGTTCGCCCGCGCTGGCTCCAGCCGCGCCAGCCACACCCACGCCGTCGACCGCTCAACCTGCATCTGGAAACTTCGCCACCTGCAAGGCTCGTTTCAGCGGAGCGACAACGGAATCCCTCGACGGTTTCGTCGATGCTATTGAAGCATTCAAGGACTGCGCGAACGTCAACGAAGCCAACGCCTTACGTGGGCTATCAATGCTACTTACGCATGACGCGGCCACATGGTGGCAGGGAGTCAAGGCCACCGTCAGTACCTGGGACAGCGCTGTCCAATATTTACGCAGTGCCTTCGGAGACAACCGTCCTCCTCATCGTATTTACGTAGAGCTGTTTTCAAAGCCACAGCAACCTCAAGAAAGTACGGAGTTGTTCGTGGCCAAAGCACGGGCCCAGCTAGCGCGTCTACCAAGCGGTGACCTCATTGAAAAAGTCCAGTTAGACATGATATACGGACTACTCAATCATAAAATGCGAAAAAGGTTACGAAGAGAGGAATTCTCCGACTTCAATAGTCTCCTCCTAAAAGCTCGGAGTATCGAGGAATCCACAAAGGAATCTCAGACGCGCGCCGACACTTCAAAGCGTGCCGACACTTCAAAGGGTGCTGCCGACGCGCGCGCCACTGCTCCCCGCGCACGGTTCAAATCGCCTCCACCGGCAACGTCGCGGTCAGAAACGCAGCGAGCACCGAGTTCTCGTCAACCTACATCAACGGAGCCTGCCTCACGTCAAGACACGCCGAGCGTCGCCTCCAACATCACTCCAGTCGCCGAGAAACGACGATATTGCGTTTATTGTAAATATTACGGACATACACGTGATCAGTGTCGAAAATTAGTACAAACCGTTAATGACTCTCGTAATAGTAACGTAAACAGTAATAATAGTAATAAGATATCGTGTTACGGTTGCGGCGAGAGCGGAGTGGTGCGTTCTAATTGCTCTAAGTGCAATTCAAATTTTAGCGCGATCGATTTTATGCCTAATACATCGCGATCGCGAAGGTCGATGACCCCGGGTGCATCATCGTACGGTAAGCCGTCCACCCAGGTGAGTAACAGTAACATCAATGTTTCTTCTCCTATGGTCTGTACTGGGGCTGTACCTGACTCGTGTTCTCCTACTTGTAGTGTTTATTCTGAGAGCTCTAATTGTGTATATGTGGATACAACGCTCACCACTACAGAACCGGGTTCTATTTTGCATAATAATGCATGTACACCCCCCGTAAATAATTTTGTCTCTAACCATAACGTTAATGTTCACAAACGTCATAATAAACAAAAAGGTTCAAGTTTTGCTTGTCGTGTAGATGATAGGTATTTGTTTACATCTTTATCCCCACCTGTTATGCAGGGGGAGCCCCATAACCGCACTTGTGTACCTAGTGAATTTGAATCAGCGCTTCCCAGGGAATCGGTTGATAACCAGTGCGTCATTAATAGTAATAATTTTAATAATAATACTCGCTCTTATCAGTGTCCGTCACGTAGTAGGGTGACCATGAATTTTTCGGGACACAACACGGAAACTAGTCTACCTAGTAGGGTGACTATGAATTCTTCAGGACAAAATCCGGAAATTAGTATACCGGGTAGGGGGACCACGAAATCCGAGAATGAGACGTTTATAACTTTTTCATCATTAAGTTCTCTGCCTAACGGCACACCGCGACGACCTATTTTAGGTATTGAGATTTTAGGAATCCATGGAACGGGTTTAATCGACACCGCGGCCAAGGGAACTATCGCCGGATCCTCACTCTACGCGTTACTGAAGCAGCAAAATCACGTCTTCGCGTCTAGTTCTATGCGTATCAAGCTCGCCGATGGTTCAGCACCAACGCGCCAAATGCTGTCAACTACACTGGAAGTCAAGATAAAAGGTAAGAGCGTCAATATAGAATTTTTCGTGTTTCCGGATGCTACTCATAATGATACTTTGTTGGGTATAGATTTTTTAACAGCAGCTGGGTTGGATATTAATTTTGCTACTTCCACTTGGCACTTCCATGATTCTACAGAAGTGTACCCATTGGAGTATGAGTACCCCAATCACCTCGTGTCTTGTTCCGCTGCGGAAATTTTGAGGGAAGACGAGGGTACGATGCTGAGCCCTCTCGAACGTAATAACCTAGCTTCTCTCTTACAGCGTAACGACGATGTCTTCGGACCAGGGGGAGAACCAACCCCATACGCTGAGCATCATATCGATACAGGAGATCATCCGCCCATTTCGGTCCCGCCGTATCGCCTCACACCTGCAAAGAAGCAGTTAATGAAAACCGAACTTGACGCAATGCTCAAGGACGGTATCATTGAGGAATGCGAGTCTGCATGGACATCTCCTGCAGTTTTAGTTCCAAAAAAGGATAATAGCATCAGATTTTGTGTAGACTACCGCAAATTGAACGCTATCACTAAAACTGATACTTATCCTCTTCCGCTCATTGATGAGCTTCTTCAATTGACTAAACGTCATTGTTTTATGTCCTCAATCGATCTAAAAGCCGGCTATTGGCAGGTGCAGGTACGCCCAGCTGATCGCGATAAAACTGCCTTTATAACGCCATTTGGAACATTCCGCTTTACGCGCATGCCGTTCGGACTGAAAAACGCGCCATCCACCTTCCAACGGCTGATCGATCGTTTCCGTTCTGGGGCTAGCTTACAAGGTGTCGTTTTGCTAGCTTATTTAGATGATCTGCTCGTCATTTCAGAGGATTTTACAAGCCATCTAGAAGATCTACAAAAGGTATTTGAAAGGTTACGTTTATTCGGCTTACGGGCTAATCGTACAAAGTGTTTCTTTACTCGCCCAGAGATTAATTACCTTGGTCATGTGATTACTCCGGAAGGTATTAAGCCGGACCCCTCGAAGGTCGATGCAGTCCTGCAGATGACCAGTCCTAAGAATTTAAAACATTTAAAATCATTCTTACAGACATGCTCCTGGTTTCGAAAGTTTGTTCCAAATTTTTCCCAGGTGGCTCAACCGTTAACTATACTCACTCGTAAGAAGGAGTCATGGAGATGGGATAGTCAACAACAAGAAGCATTCGAGTGCCTGAAGAAAAAACTAACGTCTGCACCTATATTGGTTCAAGCCGATTATTCCAAAGCTTTTGTGTTGCGAACAGACGCCAGCAACTACGCTTTAGGGGCTGTCCTATTACAGGGAGAGGGACCTGAAGAGAAACCTATAGAATATGCCAGTCGTTTGTTGACTTCCGCAGAGAAAAACTATACCACGACCGAAAGGGAAGCTTTAGCAGTTGTTTGGGCAACAGATAAGTTCCGTGGATATCTTGATGGTCACTTTGTTATTGTCAAAAGTGATCACCAGCCGCTTAAGTGGCTGATGACTCTCAAAACTCCTAATGGGCGTCTCATAAGATGGGCAATGAAATTACAGGCCTTCGATATTCGTTTTGAATATACCCCTGGCAAAGCCAATGTTGTGGCCGATGCATTAAGCCGTCCTCAGTGCGACAATACCAACATTCAAAGTTGTGATGTCTGTAGTGTCATCGTCGACTTACCGCGTGTAAATCCAGCTGACCTTCGTAAGGAGCAGCTTGACGATCCCGAGGTTGCCACAATCATCAAAAACCTTGAAGACACCGGATCGGTCGACACCCAATGGTTAGATAGAGGTTACCTTATGGACCAAGGTGTTCTATATCGCTATCTTCCAGATTCGGACAGTGAACAGCCACAGCTCATCGTGCCGCTTACTATGCGTGAAAAAATATTGCAGGAATACCATGACGCTCCCACCGCCGGTCATCAAGGGGTAGAACGGACCTTCAACCGGATCATCCAAAATTATTACTTTGTTGGGATGCGTAAGTATATTACAGAGTATCTAAAAAACTGCGAAGAGTGTCAGCGCTACAAGGCATCTAATCAAAAACCCGCTGGACTCTTACAGACGCCAGTCCTCAATCAGCGTGGAGAAGTACTCGCCATCGATTTATTTGGACCCTTACCGGAAGGTGACCATGGCGAGAAATGGATACTCTTAGTCGAAGATACGGCCACCAGGTGGGTTGAATTGTTTGCTTTGACAGAAGCGACCGCCGAGATATGTGCTCCCGTACTCATTAATGAATATTTTCTTAGATATGGCTTCCCACGCCGCATCATATCGGACAACGGTGTCCAATTTGTTTCAGCGACCATGCAACAATGTATGTTTATTCTCGGTATCAAACAAAACCTTATTCCGTTGTATCACCCTGAAGCAAATCCTGCCGAGAGAAAGAATCGAGATTTACGTACCCAGCTCTCGATGTTAGTTAAAAATGAACATCGCCTGTGGCCAAAATTCCTATCCTCGGTACGTTTTGCCATGAATAGTGCCACGTGTTCCACTACGGGAGCCACTCCCGCGCAAGTTATGTTTGCCCGTGAGATGCGTACCCCCTTCGATGCGCAACGCGACTTAAGAGCTATCTTGGATAAAGAGAATTTCCTACCTCAAGTAACCCCGTATCTCCGTCGATTTTTAGATAATTGGGATAACATTAGAGATAGGGCTGAACGTCATCAGGACGACAGGAAGATTCACGCTGACAAAACCCGACAGACCGTTACTTACCAAGAAGGTGACTTAGTTTTTATCACCACTCACTTACTTAGTGATGCTGCAAAAGGTAGAACTCGTAAATTCATGCCGAAACGTGATGGACCCTATCGCATAAGTAAGGTAGTTAGTCCCACTACCTATGAAGTCGCTGATTTAAATTCCAAAATCCTGGGTAAGTTTCATGTTTCTGATTTAAAGTCATACCATAATAAGTCAGGTCAGGTATCAGCTCCCGTACAGCCTCGGCGCCTTCGTGGACGGCCACGTCGTTCTTTTTCCGCCGAGCCCCCACCGAGACGTCGTAGTGACTCGGAGGGGGAGGATATAACGCGACCGTATGTTGGAACGCACCTCAGCGCTCCCGCCAAACCACGCGTCCCGCGCCGCAACGCCTCCCGTGTCGGTTCAACCAATCAGGAGGCCGAAGAAACTTCTAGAACCGGATCGGCGGCGGACCCCGTCCCCCGCCGCTCTCGGCCGAGTCGCGCCAGACAGACTCCTGCGCGCTACCGCGAATAACGCATCGGTCAATCTGTCGTGCGTATACTTACCTTTATATTGTCGTACCTACTGTAGTTTTAGTTAGTTCACCAGTGTCCAGTGTTGAAAAGTAACTTGCCATTGTGATACCTACCTACTCGAATACAGGACTTGGAGTTGTGAACTCTCCGCGTTTCATTGACCTACCTAAGAACACAGACCTTCGCTAAGAACCCCCACACTCAAACTGTTATAATATACATGTAACAAAATCATCGAAAGCATTTGAAATTAATGACTTTCTTTATTAATTCCATGTTGCCACCTAAGTTGATTTATATTTTACATATATTTTGCCACCTAAGCTAAATTAAATAGTACCTAAGTTCTGGACATCCTTGGAGCGACAACAATAATATGCATGTAAGTAATTAAGAAACAATGACGATTGAAAATTTAAGGGGCGAACTAAAACTGTCTTGCACACAATAAAATTTAGGAATAATGTACAAACACAGATATAGTAAAAAATATAGACGTAGTGAGACTTAAAATCTAGTGAAGCAAAAAAACGATGCTCCTTCTTGTACAACCAGCGCTCATGCCCACATATACACCTCAAACCAAGCTCATGCCTCTCAGTACACATGTCGCGGCATCGTCTAGTAAGTATCGCGAAAGCAAATATCCGTTAGATGCATGTATGTGCGTGGGCGCTGGTTGTACACGAAGGAGCATAGTTTTCTTTAGCTTCACTATGATTGATCGCAGCACTTTGCCTATATTTTTTACTATGTCTGTGTGTACAAAACAATTTTTTTTATGGCTCCACAGAAACTCCGTATAAGCTTACTTTATAACCCAATAACCTGTTAACAAATAATAGTGGTCCAATCTGTTGAAAGCTATGTGGTAAATGTAGGGTTACCATCTCTAAAATCTGTGAACCAGGACAAGAAGAGTGAAAACCCTGGATTTTGTGCCTTTAAATCCGGACATATCAACAGTGAAGTTACTCAGTCAAATTTAAAATAGTTTTAATGGTTATAAATAAACTTTTTATTTAATTTCAAACGATTTTTACCTAAATTTATGGTATTCAAAAGAAACAAAACAATTTGCGATCTTGCAATATGCATCGACGATAAAACATATTATCAGTAAAAAATTAATATTGTAACGCGGTAGACGTAATTTCGGCTGCGTTTTTTTGGTAGATGTGTCAGCAGCCTAAAACCCGGACTACAAATGAAACCCCACCCAGACGCTCTCCGGACGCCCTCTAAACTAGGACAAATCCGGGGAAACCCGGACGGAGTGCAACCCTAGGTAAATGAACCTGCTGCTGATGCTGGGATAAATAGAAAGACTAATGAAGTAGGTATTTCCCAAAGACATTAAATATTTACTTTCCAAAATTTGTGTTTCTTCGAGTGTTAATGTGTAATAATGGTGGATTATTAAATGTTAAGTGCTCGTTAACGTGTACAAGTGTGGAGAAATGGTACAAAGTTGAAAAACATGACTTTCGTATTATCTCATCATCCCCTCAGAAACCTAGTAAAGGTTCCATCACTTTACTAGGATATAAGTATAATATGTTCAATGATTACGACTGAAGGACATGTATCCATGGTCATGAATAAATTAAAAAAAAAAAGATTCCAGCTCCGATCAACAATACTATGATTTCAGGGTATTTCCCGTTTAGAGACAGGCATAGGCATGGAGATTGTTAATCGCTTATATAAACAATATTTTGTATATAGAAAAATATCACATCAGCATAACAGCTGACGTAAGGTATAGGGGTACCTTTTCATCCAATGATTTTTTATAGTAAAAAATATATTTTTCATCTTAAGTTTGCGTGTTTGTGATATGAAATCTTAGATTAAATATTTTTTATCGCTCTAAGGGAAGCCCGCATGGCCATGACAGACACATTCGCTTAAAATGTATGATTAGTTTATGTTTAGATTAACGATTATTATAACAAACTTAGGAGTGATTAGGATAAGTTTATTACAGTTTTTTAAGATTAAGTTTACCTAATCGAAGACTAGAATAAATACAGTCTAGTGTGAACACGTGAATTTTATTATAAACCCCCTTTTGCATAGAAATGCATGTATGCTTCGATCAATAAGCATATAATGTCACCATTTATTCAGCCTTGATCTCTTTACCTACTGGTGAGGGGAGCGCTATACCTATAATAGGTATTTTACTTAGAGAAACAACGGCTCTATTGATTAAGCGACAGACCAAACATAAGTGCCTATTTTGCTCCATTCTTAAGTACCTACCTAGTTCATGTCGCGTATCACGTCATTGTTTATGTTTCAAGTGCCGTGACGTGGGCATAATTCAACGCCCACCATAGCCATTGATTAAAATATACGAGTACCTACCTAATTACCTATATAACATTTGTTGCTGGCATTGTGGAACGGTCGATCGACATGACACCATGATCAAACAAACTGTCTGCCTTACCTGAGACCTGAGGTTTGTATTATATACCTAATGTTCATAAAATCTCTTTTGTATGATGATGATTTGTATAATATGATGTCCCCAATAGTCCCCATAATATTTCACGCCATAATGTGATCCTTTGTCGTACACACGGCTACACATCAAGCTGTACCAAACCAGTAAACGCTGACCTCGCGTTGTAAGGAAAACCTATACAATGCGAGGTCAGCTTATACTGGAAATGTACAGCTTGATGTGTAGCCGTGTGTACATGTACAGTTAGCGTCACATAGATATAAGCGTCTAGGATAGTAAAAAAAGGAACATAAAATATTTTATATTTACGCAGTGGGTGATGAAAATATCGTTTAAATATTATTACTTCATTCAATTCTTTTGATTGAAAATGTTTCAAATTTTGAAAATATTTCCTTGGAATTAAAACTAAGGAATGTTTGTTTGTCTATTTATTCGTGGATTTTGTTGAATATCATCGTAAATATTTAAGATAATCCAAAATTATATTATTGCATAACTCCATATTGCTGATATAAAATAATAAAACGCTTCATGTGAGATCAATCTTTATTGCTAATTTCAAAATTATAACTGATCATTTATTTGAAAATAAATCTGTTATACTGTAATTCTATGTAAAAAAAACAAAACCAGCCCATTACTGTCCCACTGCTGGGCACGGGTCTTTTCTCGGTACTCGAAGGCTAAGGCCTTAGTCCACCACGCTGGCCTAGTGTGGGTTAGTGGACTACACACACCATTGAGAACTGTATGGAGCACTCTTTGGTGTGCAGGTTTCCTCACGATGTTTTCCTTCACTGTTAAAGCAAGTGATAATCGAATATAAATCCGCACATGAATTCGAAAATTCAGAGGTGCGGGCCGGGATCGAACTCACACCCTCCTGCATGGAAGGCAAGCGTTCAACCACTAGGCTATCACTGCTTACAGTTAAGAGTGGTCGAAATCATTTAAATTTTTTTAAATCAACCATAATGGTTGATTAAAAAAAAAAAGATTTCGCCCACTCTTAACTGTATAGATACCGTAGAACATACTAAGTACCTACATATTATGTGGTTGCCAATATAGTACTCAATGTATATTTTAACTTCCTAAATGATCTTATTGATTGGGAATTGTGTCGCTACTGACCTCTTTGGATGGTTACAACAATATGCGTATTCTGACTGCGTACATAATACATTAATCCGTACCCTTATTACGAGTTTGACAGTTATTTTATGAATACTATAAACGTATGAATGCGCTGGCTTTCATTCATTAATCAGTAGCGTATCTGGCGAATACGAGAGGGAACTACTTATTTATAAATTAAAGTCATAAAATACTATGAAAGTGACATAAGTGTCGAACTCGTAAATGTAATACCAGTGACTGTTTTAGGGACGCATATATTAATCTGACGCTGACTGTACCTTAACATAGTACTTACGTTCACCAATATATGTACATATTTTATTTATTTAAAAACCGATATACTATAACGGACCACTTAGAAATGTAAATACATATTTAGTTTATGGAGAACACAATGGAGAATAATAAAAAAACAGTCAGTTGAGATTCTAAGAATTTGATGAAATATGCATTCTCTTAAGTGCAAAGCACAAAACAAGTCGCACATCTGGATATCATTCAAGAGGTCCTATGAGCGCCCTTTCGAAACAATTGAGGAACAGTTAAAAAAAGCCAATAAATCTATTGTGTATAAGCATATACAGGAGGAGTTTTTTAGATAAGACTGCAGAACTAAATCTGAAATTATTATTAGTAGTGTTTTTATGTTATAGGAAGGCGAAACTATCTAAAGGCCCACCTGTTGTTAAGTGGTTACCTTTGCCTATAAACTGCAATACCACCTAGGCTTTTACCTACATTTTATTGCAAGTCGGTTCGCCAGTCTGAGACATGACGATGAAAATTCTCATATGATTGTAACAAGTAATTGCAAACGAAACAACAATGCAAGAATTACTGTTTGGTGGCAGAAGTAGGTACAGTGGTTGTACTTCACCGGACGAGCTCTTTGACAAAGTAGCTCTACTGATTAAAAACTGAAAAAAAAACAGATTGTTTCTGGTTTAATAAACCAATCAAAAATTAGATATCTTTGCAAAGAAATATCTACTATGTGCTTCACATATGAAAAGAAATGTGATTTGCCACATAGGTAACATTCTTTTACAGGATGCGTTCCTCATCAGCAACTTTATCAATTATATGATGATAATAGCTTTATTTATTCCACACATATTATTATATCATAGATTTGTGCTTATTCTATATTTTTGTTAGTTGTGTGTTAGATAGATAGATAGATAGATAGAAAATACTTTATTGTACACCATGAAAATAGTAGTAAACACCATGAAAAGAGCGGTCTTATCGCTAAAAGCGATATCTTCCAGACAACCTTTGGAACCTCCTTTGTTAGTGTTTTATTTTAACCTAGATTAAAAATTAAAAAAATTAAAAAAATAAATATAATTTTAAATTTTTTTTTTTTTTAGATTTTAAATTAGTATTAGTATTTATGTAAGGACCGCTCTAGCGGTGAAAGCCTCCTCCGTTTGTTTCCACCCTACTTTATCAATGGATGCAATTTAATATAGCAGGGTGCTTTTTTTGCAAAAAATTCGATTCCCGTCAAAATCCGCTGCGAACTGGTATTAAAAAAATCTCCAAATTGAAAGTGTTTAATAAATTACTGTTCTTTAATTTCGTACAGACCTGTTTTAAAAGTCATCCTGTATAGTCTTGGTGAGGTGAAGTGGAATATACAGGGTTCAATTTCATTCAGTGGGAAAAATAGTTTGTGACAAACCACGATACGGTACGGTCAAACGGCCAAATAACTAAGGTTAGTTAAGTTAGTAGTCTAACGCCTGAAATTAATAATAAATCTGATCATATACATCACAGAGTACTGTAATATATATGAACATATACAGCCAACTTAAAAATATTGCTTAAGCTTGGTATAATTTTACACACAGTTTTATTTATTTCGTTAAAAAAAACTTTCGAATTCATTCGAACATTCATTTTTACTATTTTCTTTCAAGAAACAAAATAGTATGTACTGTGTAACTATACCTATTTACACAGCTTAAACAATGTTTATATAAGTACGATCTTTAGATTTAAGCTTAGAAATTTCGCCTGTTATTGTTTGAAATAATGTCTTTGGTTTGAAATTAGTTTTGATGAGAGATATTGTATGAAGAGGTAATGGGTGCACCATTAGTGTACAAAGATTTTGAATTACGTTGATTATTATTAATTTCAGCTTTTAGACAGGTTTTATATCCCGATAGGAGACGGTTATCAGAATTATCAGCTAAAATTACAGAGGGAAGAAAGAATTAATGTTAGGAAGATAAGACAAAAAATATAGTCTAGTGTTCTTCTATAATTAATTGTGCAAGTGTGAATCTTGTATACGTGGCTGTGTGAGTGGGTGAGTTTTTTACTACTTATATTAATTCCAACTTACAGCGCTATTCTGTAAGATTTCACCAGCAAAATCACTTGTGAATCCGCAGTGAAAAGAAGAAAATACAATACAAAAAAAGTCATATCTACTACATTAAAAAAATCTGTTGAAAGTATATTTTTATTAAAACTTTTTTAACAAAAAAATTACTGACTTTAAAACCCTAACTAAAAAGTAAAAAATATCCTTGTATGTATTTCAAATATTTTCATAAACCAACATTTTGAAAATGCGCGGGCGTGGCGGAGTTTTTGAAGTCACTTATTTTTTTGTTAATACTTTTATTTTATACTTTTAACTTGATTTATTGCTAGGATTGATTGTCAGCTTCAGCTTTTGGCCTAGGGGAGGCAAAAAATAAATTACCAGTAGATTCAAATAAGATTATGCATCAATCAGATTAGGTACAATAAGATGAAAACTATATTTTTGTAGCTGATCGAAGCTCTAGCTGAATGAATCTGGCAGTGTCGGTCTGGGCAGGAGAGGGGCACCCCCTGGGTACGCCCATTTGACGACTGTCTTATGAAATTCTATTGAAACCGCTTTAAAACTACTGAACCACAAATAAATGAAATGTAATGAATTCGAGAATATATTTAGATTTTTTTAATAACCTATGCTGTCTCACTTTTTGCCGTTGGGAAATCCACATGGACGCACTCCGCCCGGGGTAGGCGGAGCCAGTGTCGGACGGACTCTTACCGACTAAAACCACCACGGTGTTCCTGTAACTACCTTAGCCGGGGGCGTGGGAACCCGTTAGTATTCAATCAACCACCCCCGAAGGTTCTGGCCCGCCACAAGCAGGTGAGCCCCTTCTCCCCGTGCAGCCTAACGTTGGTCGCACCCTCCTCGGTGGTGCACACGGAACACTGCACGCCACCTCACCTCAAGGGCCTTTATCAGCTATGCCAGCTGCGCTAACTACGCCAACTGTGCCAGCTATGCAAGCTACGCTAGCTGCTGGTCGGGCAGCAGACTAACCCGAGTATGCTGCTCGCAGGCCCCATCCTCCCGTAATTTTATAGAAGATTTCTTCTTCGCGGTCTGGGCGGTAAAGCCAAGACCCTCGGTCCCAAGAGGCGCGAGAACACTACTCAGCGGGCACTCCTGGGGTTACGAGACCGACAAAGGGGGCAGGGAAGCACAGTCCCCCCGCTGCCTGCCCAGTGGCAGGGTGAGTGCACACCGGACCCGCCCCTGCTCCTCCACTGTGCCATCTGCTGGCATCAGAGGGACACGTGGAGCAACTCCCCATTGGCCCACATGGGCCACATGGGGCTGTCTCACTGCTTCCCACCCATGTTCTTCCAAATGTCCATCAGAGTTGAACGGTTAAACGTTTTTATTATTTAGATGACGTTTTAATAATAATAATAGTAATTTGGAAAGGCCTTTGTCCAGCAGTCGACGTTTTTCGGCTGAAATGATGATGATGATCGGAGAATCTACATTCGAAGTTGTTGACGATTATGTATACCTAGGACAAACTGTCCAGCTAGGTAAGTCCAACTTCGAGAAAGAGGTCTTTCGTCGAATCCGACTCGGTTGGGCAGCGTTCGGGAAGCTACGCAATATCTTCTCGTCCAAAATACCGCAGTGTCCCAAGACGAAAGTCTTTGACCAGTGTGTGTTGCCAGTAGTTACTTACGGTACTGAAACGTGGTCGCTCACAATGGGCCTGATAAGAAGGCTCAAAGTCACTCAAAGGGCAATGGAGAGGGCTATGCTCGGAGTGTCCCTGCGTGATCGAATCAGAAATGAGGAGATTCGTAGGAGAACGAAAGTAACCGACATAGCCCGAAGAATTGCCAAACTTAAGTGGCAGTGGGCGGGGCACATTGCTCGCAGAACGGATGGCCGATGGGGCAGTAAAGTTCTGGAGTGGCGACCGCGTACTGGAAGGCGCAGCGTGGGTAGGCCCCCCACAAGGTGGACCGACGACCTGGTGAAGGTCGCGGGAATCCGCTGAATGCGGAAGGCACAGGGGTCTACTCCCATTCGACGATATTCGATAAATCGTAAGATTCATCGCACAATTTGCTACTCCGGTCAACCATCGTTCCCTTACCGCATGCGATGATCGTGTTTTGACGTTTGTTTTTCTCATCTCCGGTAAATTGTATATGACTATGAACCGTAGTCTATCTTAATTGTGCCTTTTTTATGTGCCTATCATTATTATGTAAGTATCAGTCGGAACGAAAGTTCGTACTTCGTTTGTCGTTCGTAAAACGCGAGTAGACCTACAGGACCGGTCGTTGTGGCGATGCTTGGGGGAGGCCTATGTCCAGCAGTGGACGTCTTTCGGCTGAAATGATGATGATGATGATGATGATTTATTGAAACTTATGCCTTTTACTTTTGAACAATAGTCTATTGCTGATAAAAGGTGACACTCTGACCGGTAAATAGACATTTCATTTAATCAAATTATTTTTGCCAACATTAATTTGTGTTATAAATAAAAACAAAATTAAATTTGTTTGTTTGGCGCCGACTCATATATTTTTCGCTTTTCAGTTTCTGTTTTCTTCGGTTCAATTTTTTGTTAAAAAGTTTTATTTATACTTAATTGAGATTTTTTTATCATACCTTTTCAGGAATAAAAATGAATTTCGCACCTGTTGGTCCCGAGCCCTGTCCAGTCAGGTGTCCTGCGTGCAATGCGACCATCATCACGAGAGTCAATCGGAAGACCACCACAAGGACCCACACTATGGCATTCATGTTATCTTGGTGCGTGTAAGTATCTTTCAGTCTACTAACCTGCAAGAAGATATGGCATTTTTATTTGTAAAAATCCTGCCCATTTTTTTAGGAAGAAAGAATTAAATGTTTATTTGTACGAAACATGGTACATACTGGTATTTCATTAGGTATAGTTCTGCATCTGCATGTATACGGGTGTCAGGGAAACGCTCCCGAAACTGAAAGGCAATTATTATACTACCTAAACACAATTGAATACCAATAACCATTAGCCTTATAGCTCATACTCATTGTTTTAGTGATTTGGTATTTTGCAAACCCATTGCGGGTAAAGCGTACAAATCTCGGGATCAATGCCGCGCGTACCTAACCTACCTACGCTACGACACGGACTGCGTATGCGAGCGGATGTCGTTCACACCTAGCGCCAGCTGATATTTTATCTGAATTACATTGCGAACTTTTAAAAATTAAGTCAATAAATGGGGCTTTTTTGCAAATCAGTTATATTTAACTGCCCAAAGCTGGTTATGTATGAAAAAAAAAGAATTGCATTTTTTTGTTGTTGTTTCGTATCAGTAATCACCATCACTATCATCTTCGTGTTCGCGTTTCCCTGACACCCTATAAAACGTGTATCAGAAATGCGTGGTCATATTTTAAGAGCTCATTTAGGGCATCGCATAGAACAACTTTTACTATGGGACCAACCTTGAAATCGCGAAAAAAATATCAGCTGTTCCCTACTAAATCATCGATGTCGCTCGACAAAATGTAAGGATCAGCTGTTTTTTTTCGCGATTTCTGGGTTGGTCCCATAGTAAAAGTTATATCCTGAATAAGCTCTTCAAGTATGACCACGCATTTCTGATACACGTTGTATATGTGTTTTTTTATATGAGGAAATCCTTGTAGATATCTTCCGCCCGGGAAAGATAGGTTTATTTATTTTTATTTTTATGATTTAAAGAACCTCCACAGTACTTGGCACTTATTTAGATTATATCTGGGTATTTCTTATGTATTATAAGTATGTATTTACAAAAAAAAAAGTATATAAGTATTATATCCATTATCTAGTACCCATATCACAAGCTCTGCTTAGTTTGGGGCTAGATGGTGCTGTGTAAAAATGTCCCGAAGATATTTATTTATTTATAATTATTTTATTTTTAATAACATGATAATCCTGCACTTTCTTTCTGTTAAAATACTACGTATATTGTTCAATGCTCAATTTTTTTCCTGCGATATATCTAGAGATCTAAACAATTGGTACGGAAGGGTCTCCGCGTAGATTTAGCAATCCAGACAAAAAAAAAATCAATTTTCAGTTTTCTGATTTTTTCTGTTGTATAAGCACAATGACCTACCTCTATGCCAAATTGCAAGTTTCTAAGTCATGGAAGTGGTCTAGGTTTTATATGAGTGAGTAAGTGATAAAAACAGTGATTTTTGGACATTTATGTCTTTTATGGCAATCGGCTCGCCCCCTATTACATGGGACTATAACATAACTGGCGAAATGTGGGTGTACCATTACACCTCTGCGTACCCCTTCGGGGAAATACAGGTGTGTGTTATGTTGTTTATGTTGTTATATCTTAAGAACTGTGGAAGTATAAGTCATAAAAGGACATTGATAAAAATAGCCTTAAACTGTTACAAAGATGAACAATATACGAAAATTACATGCGAATTTTTTCGTTTCATAATATATATTGTATTTAATGCGGACAGTACAAGAACCATTTTTCATATTTTAAGGAGTATCAATACATTAATGACGTAACCGGATAAAATTGTATCATCCATGATTTTTTTTTTTTTTTTTTTTTTAAATATTTTTGCGACATTTTACACATCACCATCTAGACCCAAACTAAGCAGAGCTTGTGCTATGAGTACTAGACAATGGATATAATACTTATATACTTTTTTTTTTTTTTTTTGTAAATACATACTTATAATACATAAGAAACAACCAGACGAACAAAAACACTCATGTTCATCACACAAATATTTGTGTCCTGTGGGAATCGAACCCACGACCTCGTGATCAGCAGTCCGAAACTCGAACCACTAGACCACAGAGGTCGTCGAATGATATCTGTGTATCATCCATATTTTTATTTCGATACTCTATAGTCTATGATTCAATATTATATACTCCTTTTTACACAATAAATTCCAAAAAATTGGAATCGACTGACAACTTGACGACATTGTAGGTTGTTTGACATAACAAAAAAAGCAAAACATGACATCAAAATAGAACAGATATCTGTGATTATATGTGTCAAAATAGTAAATATTTTAAAAATCTAAAATTATATTTAGTACTGTCCGTGTTTATGAATGTATTGCAATACATTGCTTTCATTGAGTTGTATATGGTGAGCATCAACTTTAATTTGGAACGCCTTAAGGCAGAGTCACTAAGGATCTTTAGCAATGTCCTTTTGGCATTTTACGTAATTGGGGTGACTTGCAACAGAATCACAACTTCGTATGTCTAATAGATATTAATTTATGGGGAGTCGAAAGTAGCTTGACATGATTCGTGTAATATAATATTAAATTGGCGTTTTGTACGGGAGGAATATAAAGTATTTTTTTTTAAAATATATTTAATTAATCAAAGATGGACCGACGACCTGGTGAAGGTCACGGGAATCCGCTGGATGCGGAAGGCACAAGACCGGTCGTTGTGGCGATGCTTGGGGGAGGCCTATGTCCAGCAGTGGACGTCTTTCGGCTGAAATGATGATGATGATAATGCACCGTTGTTATCTATGCACTTTTGCCATCTCATAGGTAGTTCATTGATCCCTTTACTAAAAAAACCATAGGGGCGAGAATCAATAAACTCTTTGAAGGCGGTTTGGACTGCCGCCTCAGAGTTGAATTTTTTTCCTTGTAAGAAGTTGTCCAAATTCCGGAAAGAATGGTAATCTGTGGAGCAAGGTCCGGGGAGTACGGTGGATGTTGCAGACATTCCAATTGTATCTCACCTAACTTAGTGGTTGTTTGTTGTGCAGTGTGTGGTCTTGCGTTGTCGTGAAGCAGCAGTGGCCTAGAGCGATTGACCAATCTCGGTTATTTAGCAGCTAGTTCTTCCTTCATGGTTTGCAGTTGCTGACAATAGATATCTGCCGTAATCGTTTGGCCAGATTTTAGAAAGCTGTAATGAACGACACCGGCGCTAGTCCACCAAACACTCACAAGTAACTTTTTCTGAGTCAATTTTCGTTTAGGGCAGGATTTAGCTGGGTCTCCAGGGTTCATTCAGCCATTGCGACGAGCGCTTCCGATAATCGTACAGTATCCACTTTTCATCACAAGTAATAATTCGATTTAAAATCCCTTCATTATTGTGTCGGTTGAGCAAAGTAACACAGCAGTCGACGCGTGTTTGCAAGTTCGATTCACTCAATTCATGAGGTACCCATCGTTCAAGTTTTTTTTACTTTCCCGATTTGCTTCAAGTGGATTAATACAGTTTTATCACTTACCCCGAAGCCTGCAGCTATCTCTGAAGTGCTTTGTGATGGATCCGCTTCCACAATAGCCTTTAATTCTTTATTTTCCACTTTGGTCTCCGGCCGTCCACGGGGTTCTGAAGGTCAAAATTTCCAGAACGAAAACATTGAAACCAAAAACGTACCGTGCTTTCTTTTGCGACACCAGCGCCGTACACATCATTAATCCTTCGAGCTGTTTCTGCAGCACTGGTGCCACGGTAGAACTCGTACTCGTAAATATACCGATATTTAATGTTTTCCATTGTGCGGTAATAAGCGACGCCAAAGAAAAAAATTATGAGGAAAAAACAAATGAATGACTGTTTTCAAAACTCAAATGTACCAGCTAAATGAATTTATATATTTGAATTTGGAATTCCTAACCAAAGAGGAGATATTTCAGATCAAAGTGGTCAGTACGACGAAACGCTAATTCCATATGTAAGGACCTAATACTTGGCTGGTGCGTCGGCCTTTTTTTCCGAACTTGGCTGTCGACACTGCCGTATGTCTAGATAAGACCCTTGGTCCTTTATTTGTACATAGTAATAATATGTCAGTTACTATTGTTTTTTTTTGTTGCAGGTGTTTCATTTTTTGCTGGTGCATACCTTACTGCATGAATTCGTGCCGAAACGCGGACCACTACTGCCCAAACTGCAGTGCCTATCTTGGAACCTACCAGCGATAGCTCGTGGATTTTCATGATCAAAATAATTATTTTTATAATATTAATATTATTATCGGGTAAGCAAATGATTATGATAAAAACTTGTTTAGAATTATGAAAATAATTTTCGAAATCTTTTGCACTTTTATGATCTTCAATTTTGTTTATATACAACTCTCTGCTTCGTAAGAGACGGTTCATACCAAACGTACCTAATGCTCACTCACAATCAGCCTCCGAATGTAAGCTAGCTTTACGTGGTTCACTGATTTTCCATAATTTTCAACTTTACGTATGCTCTCATATGTATGTGTGTATTAGTTAGCGTTACACTTCAATTGCTTCCAATCACAGTCCACTAAGCCTCAAGACGCCGCATAAGCAAAGTTTTGCATGAGAATCCAGTTGGCCGGCTCAAGAGTTCGGTGGTATGATTTGTGCTGCTCGTTGACGGAGTGACGTCTCGATTGGCGGTGGCGCGGCGTATGATATGCAGTGCTACTGCATATGCTTGGTGACCGGGGGTGTCTAGAAGCTTACTGGTCTGTGCTTCCGATAAAATAAATAGCTAGGTATAACCACAGTAAACATAACATACGGTACGGAAACTACGTCCTAACTCCTAACGCTCCGGCTTGAATCACTCACACAGACGCACTCCTCAACAAGAACCTAAGCGGACGTGGCAATGCTGTCATAGCAAACAACCCGCTTAGGGGCCTTCTTGACGCGTGCGTTTATGTGAGTGCATCGTTTCGAGCGTTTGTACGTAGTTTACGTACTGTATGGTATGTTCACTGTGGTATAACATTATTTCCCTTCACTATAGGTGCGGCACGCTATTATGGCGTTTTTGACGTTTGTCTGCTCATGAAGATCCGTAAATATTGACAGCTACGTATGAAGGAACAATTGCCGTACTTATATAATACTATCTAAACATCTCATTCACACTTACAATATTTTTCACATGGCATGGGCTTTGATGGCATGGGTAACTACGTTGACTGGTGTCAAATACATACATTTTGCGTTGAAGACTCTATTACACTTATTCATAAGGCATCGTTCTATCCTACTCTCACCGTACCCATGCTAGGTATGTGAAAAAGATTGTAGTAGGATGGGATGGGCTAACTGGAACGTTCAAGTTTATGAGTAATGACGTAATTAAGGCGCATGTAGCAGCACTAGTAGCCCAGTAAAATAGCAATGGCGCCCCCATCAGTAAAATAATTATACTTCGCTGAATAAATCATTTATCGAAAATTCGTTTTTAACAATTGAAGTCAGAAACTATTTACTCTAAAAATTATAGTTAGCTGTAGTTGTAGAGAAAAAAAGTGCGAAAATCGTCCACTTTTGGCCATCAAAATATATGTTAGCACAAGTAGGTACATATAGATCGCTGCTTTTGGCACTTTTTCAATCTACAACTACAGCGAACTATAATTTACAGAGTTGATAGTTTCTGATTAAACTACAGTATTTGTACTTCAATTGTTAAAAACTAATTTTCAATAAATTATGTAGGTATTCAGCAAGGTCTAATTATTTTACTGATGGTGGCGCCACTTGGCTGCTACATGCCCCTTAAGTACCTTGCAACTGAAGCCCTCACTAGTTTAAGATACAAATATAGGTACATAAGTCTTCTCTTGACAATTTTAATATTATATTGTACTTAAATAAGTAATCTGTTTTATTTCTGACCCGTGGGGTAATTGTGTAATGCATTCACAATGACATTAGCGTTCATTTTGAAATGACAAAAATATTCATTGCGTGGTCCATAGTCGCCTATAAGACGAATTGTCAAAACACATGGAGCAATGAACATTGAAATCCTATTGATTGCGATCGCGAGCGAGTTACGCAATTTGGCAGCTAATCCCAGCCTGGATATTCATCAGCAATGGCTGAACCATCATTATTATTCCCCAGCAGAATCATAGTAATTTGATAAGATAACAATATTTTTAGTACTTGTAAACCTAATTTGTAATTAAAAAACTCGTTAGGTTTATTTGGAAATTACGAAAAATTTGCTTCTATTAGGTACATGAAAAATTATTTCAATTTACAATTACCTATAAAGATATCCATTAACTAGACAAACGTCGCAGATTTTACAATTCGCATATTTGCCATGAACGTGACTCATGGCTTCTGGTTAGACTGTAAACGTTGGAGAAAGATTAGAATAAAAAATATATCATAAGAGTCAATTTACAGTATACTTTTATGCTTTTCAATGATAGCAAACTATGATAATATCATCAGGCGTCTAAATATAACATATTTAGTTTAAAAACTAAAAAAACTCGCTTTTAGCCTACTGTAGTCCATCATCAGATCAGCTTAATGTTACCAAATTATTGTTTTGTCATCCGGATTACATATACTTGCAAAGTTTCAACTCGATACGACAATTAGAAGTAGGTAAAAATCGACTTCCAAGATTTGTTTACATACCTAGTACAAGTGAGTAAAAACCGTATTTCTGTTGTAGCCAGAGAACCAATATTGGTGAACATTTTTTCTTTAATGTCGGTTGCAGGTGTTGTCCATGCATGAGCATTGTGCATACCTTGATGCATGGACTCATGCCGGAATACCGACCACTGTTGCCCCGACTGCAGCCATTATTAATATTATGTCGGATAAACTCATTTTGTTGGGTGCAGGTGTTGTCCATGCATGTGGATACCTTACTGCGTATATACTACTACGAGTCCGGCGCCCACAGGCTCACCACTCCTAAGGTGGCTGGAGGTCAGTGTACACCCGTCTCCTGCGGCGCCTGTTCCAGATGGGACATGCGGGTGGAGAGAGAGGTCGTCACCTTTTGAACCCTCTCCGCTGCCTGCTTCGCGAGCATCACTTCCTCGTACAGTAGAATAAAATAGTAATGATACAGTAGAATATACGACGCTTTCCTAAGCGCTTTCGCTCCCGACTATGGACAGAACCACGGCCGGAATCGAGAGATGGCTGCCGCCTACTGCAGTGATAAGGTCACGGCGCTGTATGGCCCAAGCTGGGCACTCCACCAGTGTATGCTGCGCCAAGTTCTCAAGGCATCTCCCGCCGTGATGACACTCAGGCGTCGGCTCCCGGCAATACTGATACTTCCAGAAGCAATCGTGACCCGAGGAGTAATTGCGTCAGGCGGTAGGTGAATAAGGAGCCATGGCGCCTCTCCAAACACTCCTCCGCCGCTGTTTCGGCGTGCTCAATAATGCTGTAGCCTATATATGTTATGTGTCTCTCTGTGTTGTGTACGTACCTAGGAGTGTGTCTTTTCAGAAACTGAAAAAGTCTAACAAAATAAAAACATGTAACAAGTACTAAGTACTTCTTTTATATCGATAGATTTTCGTTTAAAAATAATACATGAGGTTTCTATATTTTAATCATAAAACCTAGGACATTATTAATTTTATTTACCTACTTCATCTGTCTGCATGAAGTTAGCACGCTAAACTAAATATTTAGTAGATTTCATGAACGCGTACATTGTTTTCGCTACCGAAAAATAATTTTTTTCTCCCGAAAACGAAAAATGCCGAAAACGGCCGAATACCGAAAATTAAATTCGGTCAGACCCTACTTCTCAGTCATCTTTTACGCCACTTTTGAGAAATAAAACATTTAACTCACGTAATCTAAAAACAGAATGACTATTATTGTAGTATTACTCATAGAACATACATTAAAAAGTCACGAATTACCAAATCTTCTACGTCATAATTATGATAAGAAATCACTACTTGTTATCATAATCTATATCTGTACTGCACCCTAATATTATTGCTTCTACAAAATAGAAATATTTCAGACTAAAATATCACTATTCTGATAACAACGAGCCAAGGTAAATTCAAAATATTCAGGTTGTCAGTTCGTTAGGGAAAACTTAACAAAAAAATTATCGCATAAAACCAATATTTGACTATTTAGATATTATTAATCTATTTATTAGATACATTGTTTATTTATCTAAAACAAATCACAAACCTTGGACGAATATTTTATTCGTCCAAGTCACAAACACAACAAAAAAATCACATGATACAGGATTCTATCTGGTGTACTCCTTCAATTATTGGAGCTCGCAGCATGTACAAAATTAATGACTGACCTAACTAAAATTAAGGTGAAAGCAAACACAACAAAAAACAAAAAAATACGTAATATATATCTACGTGGGACACTCAGAAAGTTTTGCGAAACTAAAAAAAATTGTTCTATACGTACATATATTTTTATCAAATCTTTTCAAAGTACTTTCCACCAGCCTCTATACAAAGATTCATGCGCCTAAACCAGTTTTCAAAACACTTTTTCCAGTCCGCCGCAGACACCTCGTTTACAGCCTGCTCGAACGCAGCCAGCGCATCTTCCGGCGACGAAAATTGTATCCCTTTGAGCTGATTTTTTATTTTTGGGAATAAAAAGAAGTCACACGGTGCTAGATCAGGGCTGTAAGGAGGGTGACCCAGGAGTTTGACTGGCGTGCTGTCCAGGAAGTCCCTCGTTTTGAGTGCGGTGTGCGCAGGTGCATTGTCATGGTGGAGCAGTAGCCCGCGGAGCCCTGTGTTTGGTCGCTTGTTGCTTATAACAGAGAAAACTTCTGGCAAACATTTGGTAGTATACCATTCGGCATTAATGCTTCTTTGATCCCGTAAGGGAATTGATACCAAGTGGCCAGTCAAATTAAAAAAGCTAGCGATCAAAATCTTACCCCCGCTTCTAGATCGCTTCACTTTGGTAGGCGTTGGCTCATTTTGAAACACCCAAACAGTCGACTGGCGCTTGGTTTCTGGGTCGTATTGATAAATCCAGGACTCATCACCTGTAACGATGTCGTAAACACGCCGAGACGAGCCTGCTTCAAATTTGTTAAGCATATCACGGCACCATTCCACCCGGGCCTGCTTCTGAGCATCGGTGAGGTTGTGCGGCACCCAGCGTGATACTATCCTCCTCACGCGAAGATGGCTGTGTAGAATCTCGTGAACGCTTCCCGATCCAATCTTCAATATGTGTTGAATCTCCTGATATGTAATTCGCCTATTGTCTTGGATTAAATTTTTCACTGCTAGCACGTTTTCTTCGGTAACAGCCGTCAAAGGGCGACCGCTTCTTTCGTCATCCCCCAAAGTTGGTCGACCGCGCTTGAATTCGTTATACCAACGATACACGGTTGCCTTGGAAGGGCCTTCATCCATGAATGCCATTTGAAGTCTATCGTACGATTCATCCGGTTTCAGGCGACACTTGAAATCGTATAAAATCATAGCTCTAAAATGTTCCCGGCGCAGATCCATATTTCAGTGAGACACAATACTTTGAATTAACTCGCAAAAAATGTGGAGGGAAATTTTGAAATTGGAACTTACTTATTTTTACTTATAAATAATCATATTTTCGAAAAACATTATAACTGGCCAGTCTCCCATATATAAAAACTTTTTTTCGCAATACTTTCTGAGGGGCCTGGTATGTCTTCCTGTTTTCAATCGAGTCAGGCACTTTTGTACATCTTATCTTAACTATTATAAAATTGTAAACGTCTAGCGTCTGTTTGTTTGTTTGTTTGTTCCAGCATCACGCTAAAACGACTGGACCGATTTTGATGTTTTTGTTTTTGTTTGAAAGCTGATGATCTGACTTAAAAACTGGTATGGGTTTTGAGAAAGAAAGAAAGAAAAAAAGAAAAAAATTAATTCGTGGGTTGCGTACTCACCCGACAGATCGAAGCTTCTATGCATTTGCACGAGCGGATAGTAATGTACGATGGAGTGGAGTGGAGTGGACAGGGGATGGGACTGGGGATGGGACTGGGGACGGGACAGGGGACGGGACTGGGGACGGGACAGGGGACGGGACTGGGGACGGAACATGGGACGGGAAATGGGACGGGACATGAGACGGGACATGGGACAAGACAGTGGGATGGCACATGGGACTGGACATAGGATGGGACATGGGACAGGACATGGGACATGGGACGGGATGATAGTGATATAGTGAGATAGTGAGACAGTGGGACAGGATATGGGACATGGGACATGGGACGATAGTGATATAGTGAGATAGTGAGACAGTGGGACAGTGGGCAGTGGGTCAGTGGGATAGTGGGACAGTGGGACAGTGGTACAGTGGGACAGTGGGACAGTGGGACGGTGGGACAGTAGGACGGTGGGACAGTGGGGCAGTGGGGCAGTGGGGCAGTGGGACAGTGGGGCAGTGGTGCAGCGGGGCAGTGGGGCAGCCGGGCTGTGGGGCAGTGGGATAGTAGGGCAGTGGGGTAGCGGGGCAGTGGGGCAGTGGGATAGTGGGGCAGTGGGGTAGCGGGGCAGTGGGACGGCGGCTCAGTGGGGCTGTGGGGCAGCGGGGCAGCTGGGCAGTGGGGCAGCGGGACAGCCGGGAAGTGGGGCAGTGGGTCAGCGGGACAGCGGGGCAGTGGGGTACCGGGGCAGCGGGGCAGTGGGGCAGCGGGGTAGTGGGGCAGTGGTGCAGCAGGGCAGTGGGGCAGTGGGGCAGCGGGGTAGTGGGGCAGTGCTGTAGCGGGGCAGTGGGACAGTTGGGCGGCGGGTCATTGGGGCAGCGGGGCAGTGGGGCAGTTGGGTAGCGGGGTAGTGGGGCAGCTGGGCAGTGGGGCAGTGGGGCAGCGGGGCAGCGGCGCTGTGGGGCAGCGGGGCAGTGGGGCAGAGGGGCAGCGGGGCAGCGGGGCAGTGGGGTAGCGGGGCAGCGGGGCGGTGGGGCAGTAGGGCAGCGGGGCAGCGGGACAGCGGGACAGTGGGACAGTGGACTGGACTGGAATGGACTGGACTGGACTGGACTGACCTGGGTTACCAGAATTTAACGCGAGCGGAGCCGCGGGTAAAAGTTAGTTTTTTATAATAATATTGCTACCGAGGTTTTTTAAGTACCTACACACATATATGTAGTTACATAAATTAGGTGTTTCTAGGTAGAAAGGCTGAATGCTATATTTTTTTAAACTTTGAAAATAGAACAAGAACCGCGCGCGGACAAATTGGCGCAAATGAAAATTAGATACTGTTGGATTGATTTGCGTATTGTTTCCTCCCAAATGAAAGAAAAGTACTAAACAAATCTCGGCTGATTAGTTAAAAAGGACTCGGCTTGCGCCTCGTTCTTTTAAAATCACATGGGAAGTATTATATACCAGGCCCCTCAGAAAGTATTGCGAAAAAAAGTTTTTATATATGGGAGACTGGCCAGTTATAATGTTTTTCGAAAATATGATTATTTATAAGTAAAAATAAGTAAGTTCCAATTTCAAAATTTCCCTCCACATTTTTTGCGAGTTAATTCAAAGTATTGTGTCTCACTGAAATATGGATCTGCGCCGGGAACATTTTAGAGCTATGATTTTATACGATTTCAAGTGTCGCCTGAAACCGGATGAATCGTACGATAGACTTCAAATGGCATTCATGGATGAAGGCCCTTCCAAGGCAACCGTGTATCGTTGGTATAACGAATTCAAGCGCGGTCGACCAACTTTGGGGGATGACGAAAGAAGCGGTCGCCCTTTGACGGCTGTTACCGAAGAAAACGTGCTAGCAGTGAAAAATTTAATCCAAGACAATAGGCGAATTACATATCAGGAGATTCAACACATATTGAAGATTGGATCGGGAAGCGTTCACGAGATTCTACACAGCCATCTTCGCGTGAGGAGGATAGTATCACGCTGGGTGCCGCACAACCTCACCGATGCTCAGAAGCAGGCCCGGGTGGAATGGTGCCGTGATATGCTTAACAAATTTGAAGCAGGCTCGTCTCGGCGTGTTTACGACATCGTTACAGGTGATGAGTCCTGGATTTATCAATACGACCCAGAAACCAAGCGCCAGTCGACTGTTTGGGTGTTTCAAAATGAGCCAACGCCTACCAAAGTGAAGCGATCTAGAAGCGGGGGTAAGATTTTGATCGCTAGCTTTTTTAATTTGACTGGCCACTTGGTATCAATTCCCTTACGGGATCAAAGAAGCATTAATGCCGAATGGTATACTACCAAATGTTTGCCAGAAGTTTTCTCTGTTATAAGCAACAAGCGACCAAACACAGGGCTCCGCGGGCTACTGCTCCACCACGACAATGCACCTGCGCACACCGCACTCAAAACGAGGGACTTCCTGGACAGCACGCCAGTCAAACTCCTGGGTCACCCTCCTTACAGCCCTGATCTAGCACCGTGTGACTTCTTTTTATTCCCAAAAATAAAAAATCAGCTCAAAGGGATACAATTTTCGTCGCCGGAAGATGCGCTGGCTGCGTTCGAGCAGGCTGTAAACGAGGTGTCTGCGGCGGACTGGAAAAAGTGTTTTGAAAACTGGTTTAGGCGCATGAATCTTTGTATAGAGGCTGGTGGAAAGTACTTTGAAAAGATTTGATAAAAATATATGTACGTATAGAACAATTTTTTTTAGTTTCGCAAAACTTTCTGAGTGTCCCACGTATATATCTACTACTATTATAAAATTGTTAAATGTCAGTTGTCTGTTTGTTTGTTTGTTCCAGCATCACGCTAAAACTACTGGACCGATTTTGATGTTTTTTTTGTTGTTTGAAAGCTGATGATCTGACTTTAAAACTGGTATGGGTTTTGAGAAAGAAAGAAAGAAAGAAAAAAAGAAAAAAAAAAATCGTGGGTTGCGTACTCACCCGACAGATCGAAGCTTCTATGCATTTGCACGAGCGGATAGTAATGTACGATGGAGTGGAGTGGAGTGGACAGGGGATGGGACTGGGGATGGGACTGGGGATGGGACTGGGGATGGGACTGGGGATGGGACTGGGGACGGGATAGGGGACGGGAATGGGGACGGGACAGGGTACGGGACTGGGGACGGAACATGGGACGGGAAATGGGACGGGACATGAGACGGGACATGGGACAGGACAGTGGGACGGCACATGGGACTGGACATAGGATGGGACATGGGACATGACATGGGACATGGGACGGGACGATAGTGATATAGTGAGATAGTGAGACAGTGGGCAGTGGGTCAGTGTGATAGTGGGACAGTGGGACAGTGGGACGGTGGGACAGTGGGACGATGGGACGGTGGGACGGTGGGACAGTGGGACAGTGGGACAGTGGGACGGTGGGACAGTAGGACGGTGGGACAGTGGGGCAGTGGGGCAGTGGGACAGTGGGGCAGTGGTGCAGCGGGGCAGTGGGGCAGCCGGCCTGTGGGGCAGTGGGATAGTTGGGCAGTCGGGTAGCGGGGCAGTGGGGCAGTGGGATAGTGGGGCAGCGCGGCAGTGGGGCAGTGGGGTAGCGGGGCAGTGGGACGGCTGGGCAGTGGGGCTGTGGGGCAGCGGGGCATCTGGGCAGTGGGCCAGCGGGACAGCCGGGAAGTGGGGCAGTGGGGCAGCGGGACAGCGGGGCAGTGGGGTACCGGGGCAGCGGGGCAGTGGGGCAGTGGGGTAGTGGGGCAGTGGGGCAGCGGGGCAGTGGGGAAGTGGGGCAGCGGGGCAATGGGGCAGTGCTGTAGCGGGGCAGTGGGGCAGCGGTGCAGAGGGGAAGCGGGGCAGCGGGGCACCGGGGCATTGGGGTAGCGGGGCAGCTGGGCAGTGGGGCAGCGGGACAGCCGGGAAGTGGGGAAGAGGGGCAGTGGGACAGCGTGGCAGAGGGGTACCGGGGCAGCGGGGCAGTGGGATAGTGGGGCAGCTGGGCAGCGGGGCAGTGGGGTAGCGGGGCAGTGGGATAGTGGGGCAGCGGGGCGGCGGGGCAGTGTGATAGAGCGGCAGTGGGGAAGCGGGGCAGCGGGGCAGTGGGGCAGTGGGGTAGCGGGGCAGTGAGGCAGTGGGAAAGTGGGGCAGTGGTTTAGCGGGGCAGTGGAGTAGCGGGGCAGCGGGGAAGTTTGGCAGTCAGGTAGTGGGGCAGCGGGGCAGCGGGGCTGTGGGTCAGTGGGGCAGCGGGGCAGCGGGGCAGCGGGGCAGCGGGCAGCGGGACAGCGGGACAGCGGGACAGCGGGACAGCGGGACAGCGGGACAGCGGGACAGTGGACTGGAATGGACTGGACTGGACTGGACTGACGTGGGTTAGCAAAATTTTACGCGAGCGGAGCCGCGGGTAAATGCTAGTATTATATAAAAACGGAACTGATAATAATTATAACTTAAATAATAAGATAACAAAGGGCACAGTGGAGGATGAGGGATGAGAAAGAAAACCTCTATAAAAAATTACGGGAGGATTCGGGGTGGTCTGCTGTCTGGCGTAGCTGGCGTGGCTGGTGTTGCTGGCGTGGCTGGTGAGGCAGGCGTGGCTAGCGTGGCTGGCATGGCCGTGACATCAGCGTGTTAGCTGCGTCATGGCGTGGCCCGTGAGGTGGCACGCAGCAATCGGCGTGTGCCGCCTAGGAGGGTGCGGCCGACGGTAGGCCGCACGGGGAGTAGGGGCTCGCCTACTTGTGGCGGGCCGGGACCTGTCCGGGGTGGTTGTGCGAATACAGAGGGTTCCCACGCCCCCAGCCAAAGGTAGTTGAACGAACACCGTGGTGGTTTTAGTCGGTAAGAGTCCGACACTGGCTCCACCGTCCCCGGGCGGAGTGTGTCCATGTAGATTTCCCCACGGAAAAAAAGCCTGTATTTTAGACGTTAGTTTCTTCCTGTGTTGCAGTACAGTAATATACCTATATACCTATATTATTATAGCGAGACTTTGCCCAGCAGTGGGATAGCAAAGGTTAATAAAAAATATATTCTCAAATTGGTTATATAAACATTTATGAATCAACCCTCGCAATTATCAACTAAAAAGTATGAAATAAAAGCTTTTTAACAAAAAAATAAAACCAACTTCAAAAACCTTAACTAAAAAGTAAAAAATAATCATTGTATGTATTTAATTAAACCAACATTTTGAAAGCGGCGCGTGATTTTCATGTACGTTCACATAAACTGTTTTTTACTATAGATATGCGCTCGACTGTACATTATATTTACATGACGTATAGGGTCAATCACGCGCCGCCTTCAAAATTTTGGTTTATGTTAAGATTTTAAAATATATGCAATGATTATTTTTTACTTTTTAGTTAAGGTTTTTGAAGTCGGTTTAATTTTTTTGTTAAAAAGTTTTTTTTGTAGTATTCTATGGACTTGAACAGAGGAAGGTTTTTGGTTTCTTACACGCCTAGCTATCGAAATAAGCAAGATTAGCAAGAAAGTACTAAATTATGCAATAACGTTATATAAATCGAGTTAAGTATATGCATCACACTAATATTATAAATGCGAAAGTTTGTGTGTGTGTTGTATGTTTGTTACTTTTTCACGCTGTAACGGATTAACTGATTTGGATGAAGTTTGGCACACAGATAATTAGACTATGCTACTTTTTATCCCGGGAGATAAACAGTTTCCGAGGGATCCGCGATAAAAACCATCCACGCGGGCAAAAGGGGTCTAAGTGTTATAATATACAATTTTATTTATACCGTATAGTTAATTCGACTAAAATACAAGTAGGTATTCAGTCGATAGTAAAGAGAATTAAAACTACATAATAGATCGGGCACTAAACTCCATTGCTTGGTATCCTTGACCTCGCCGTTGGCAGCAGTTGCGCGGTAGTCGTTTTCGGTAATGACATCATAATACGAGTGGGGAATGTTCCCTAGCCTGTCATTCAATGTGTCAAAGTCTGATGTAATTGGGTCAGTGATAACTAAGGTAAAAAAAAAAGATTTTAAGATAGATACTTATACATACATACATACATATATTATTATCACGCCTGTTTCCCATTGGGGTAGGCAGAGACTACTTATACGTTTCAAAATCAATTAATGTCTATGATTCCTATGACTTCTGTCAAGTTAGTGGCATTGATAGGTAGGTACCAAAAGCTTGTTAAAAAAATGTAGGTATTTTGATATTTAAATGCCTAAATTGTTAACTTTTAAAGTTAATGACTTCTCTATATATCTCACTTTACCGTATTCCCAATTTTATTGTAATGCATAGCCATTCATAGTTTTGATCATAACCTAACCAACCAGCGTGGTAGCTAAGGCCGGTGACCAGCAGTGGCAGCAAGGGTGCCTTTCCAGTTTCCACTAGAGCTACGCGAGTAAGATAAAAAACAAAAAAACAAAAAAAAAAAAATACAAATTCTCCTTTATGAGGTTTATGAGAGCTGCGCTGTACCAGGCTAGCAAAATAAAGCAATCCCTTGTCAGAATTTTTCCTCGTCGCTAAGTTTCTTCGAACCTAAGTCGTTAAGTTTGGCACCGGGTGGAAAACCAATGTAATAATAGAAGAAGGTACCATAGGAACGACGTCATCTGACAGTCGGCCGGCCGAGCAATGTCACTCATTCGTTCTTTTTTCTAATCTATTTTGTTTATCTGTGGAAACACATGTCATTAGTGGAGTAAAGGCCACTTTACACTGTGCGTTGGCATGTTTTTTATAATATAAAAATATGTATTAACATTTGATACTTGAGTATTTTTTCATAAAAGTAAGTTCCTAATTTGTAAAAAGGGGTCGTGCCTATTTAAAAAGTAGACTAGTAGATACCAGGCCCCTCAGAAAGTATTGCGAAAAAAAGTTTTTATATATGGGAGACTGGCCAGTTATAATGTTTTTCGAAAATATGATTATTTATAAGTAAAAATAAGTAAGTTCCAATTTAAAAATTTCCCTCCACATTTTTTGCGAGTTAATTCAAAGTATTGTGTCTCACTGAAATATGGATCTGCGCCGGGAACATTTTAGAGCTATGATTTTATACGATTTCAAGTGTCGCCTGAAACCGGATGAATCGTACGATAGACTTCAAATGGCATTCATGGATGAAGGCCCTTCCAAGGCAACCGTGTATCGTTGGTATAACGAATTCAAGCGCGGTCGACCAACTTTGGGGGATGACGAAAGAAGCGGTCGCCCTTTGACGGCTGTTACCGAAGAAAACGTGCTAGCAGTGAAAAATTTAATCCAAGACAATAGGCGAATTACATATCAGGAGATTCAACACATATTGAAGATTGGATCGGGAAGCGTTCACGAGATTCTACACAGCCATCTTCGCGTGAGGAGGATAGTATCACGCTGGGTGCCGCACAACCTCACCGATGCTCAGAAGCAGGCCCGGGTGGAATGGTGCCGTGATATGCTTAACAAATTTGAAGCAGGCTCGTCTCGGCGTGTTTACGACATCGTTACAGGTGATGAGTCCTGGATTTATCAATACGACCCAGAAACCAAGCGCCAGTCGACTGTTTGGGTGTTTCAAAATGAGCCAACGCCTACCAAAGTGAAGCGATCTAGAAGCGGGGGTAAGATTTTGATCGCTAGCTTTTTTAATTTGACTGGCCACTTGGTATCAATTCCCTTACGGGATCAAAGAAGCATTAATGCCGAATGGTATACTACCAAATGTTTGCCAGAAGTTTTCTCTGTTATAAGCAACAAGCGACCAAACACAGGGCTCCGCGGGCTACTGCTCCACCATGACAATGCACCTGCGCACACCGCACTCAAAACGAGGGACTTCCTGGACAGCACGCCAGTCAAACTCCTGGGTCACCCTCCTTACAGCCCTGATCTAGCACCGTGTGACTTCTTTTTATTCCCAAAAATAAAAAATCAGCTCAAAGGGATACAATTTTCGTCGCCGGAAGATGCGCTGGCTGCGTTCGAGCAGGCTGTAAACGAGGTGTCTGCGGCGGACTGGAAAAAGTGTTTTGAAAACTGGTTTAGGCGCATGAATCTTTGTATAGAGGCTGGTGGAAAGTACTTTGAAAAGATTTGATAAAAATATATGTACGTATAGAACAATTTTTTTTAGTTTCGCAAAACTTTCTGAGTGTCCCACGTACAACAATCATATTTCACTCAAAATAATTTTCATAGCTCTATTGTAAAATTTTGGGACCACTATAAAACAAGGAAAAAAACAGCCTAGTGCGAGTCGGACTAGCACACTGAGGGTTCCGTACCACCCATTGACCTGATACCCCGTAGAAACTGATTTAGAAAAAGAAAGAAGAAAGAAAAAGATTTATTGTTGCGCTCCATTTGACGCACATTTAGTTTATAGTTTTTATGATGTTCACCATGCCTTGATGTCTTCCATATTTGCATCTCTTTCTTACGCAGGTACCAACACAAATGTCTTTGTTTGCCTTATTTATATTAATAATGAACTTACAGAAATTCATAAATTAAGCACCGAAAATCATTGCTCTAACGACAGCTGATTGAACTCTAAGCCGGATTGAAGGAAAAAACAAATTGATACCAAGTAGAATCTGGTTGCATTTATGTTGCATAAAAAATATTTTTTATTGTATTATCTGTGTTTTGTGTTCTTGTTGCAAGCCGAAATAAATATTTTTCTTTCTTCATTTTGTTAAAAAAAATGTTGTCCCATACATTAGTCTACATCATGGTCTATGCTCCAATTGCAAATGTAAGTTTGTAATCGCATAAAATATTTTATAAATAAATAAATATCTTTGGGGCATTTTTATACAGCACCATCTAGTCCCAAACTAAGCAGAGCTTGTGCTATGGGTACTATTCAATGGATATAATACTTATTAACTTTTTTTTTTTGTAAATACATAGTTATAATACATAAGCAACACCCAGACCAACACAAACACTTATGTTCATCACACAAATATTTGTGTCCTGTGGGAATCGAACCCTAGACCTCGTTATCAGCAGTCCGACACTAGAATCACTAGACCACAGGGTCGTCATTTTATCTGTGATATAACTACAAATTAACGATTTTCGGACATTTTCCTTTTAGTGTGCTGTGAGTCCTTGCATAATGATTCTAGGTCAACGGGAAGTACCGTATAGGTTTTGATGAGTGAGTTTGCGAATATCAAAGTATGTGACATAAATGGCCGTATCCTTTGATTGCGTTGACATGGAAGCTTGAATTTTTTGTACGTCCAAGGGACCGTAGACTTTAGTATTTATTTTAACTTGATACCTGTACCCGTCCCTGATAAAAAGAAACCTTACAGACAGACAGACAGATAGACGGACGGACAGACAGACAGACGGACTGACAACAAAGTGATCCTATAAAGGAACCTTTTTTTTTCCTTTTGCGGTATGGAACCCTTGTAATGTAAGAATTATTTAAAGCATCTAAAATGGGTTATCGGTAAAGATTAAACAAAAAAATTGCTATTTTATGGAAAGGAAATAAGGTTAACTACCATTATTATTAATTACCATCCCACTTACATTTCAACGAACTCAACTGTTAATTATTTCATTATTTCGACACAATTGTTTGCCTGATACCTAGAAACTAAACGTCACGCATTTTGATATTACGAATCAAGGAAAAAAATCTTTTTCATAAGGTATTTCTGGAAGGTGATTAAAGCTGTCACGAAGATGGGTAGTTGGGCACCAGCATCCTCGTAAGGAAGATATGGTGGTGATGGATATGGTGGTAGATGGGTGGTAGGGATGGTAATAGATGAGCATCATAAGCCATCCGACGCCCCACCACACTTTGGCCACCTTTATTTATTTAAGTTTATAAACATGCAGTTGTACGCCACGGACTGCCCCCATTATCTAGATCTTACGTCTTCTTTGTCCATCCAAAGTTTGTCTGGAAGACCGCCCATGAACCAATAATTTATACGTTGTTCCTGTTTACTACTATTTTCATGGTGTACAATAAAGTATATTCTATCTATCTATCTAATGGTAATGTTGGTATGGTTACCAACCCGCCGCCTACGTACACCAAGAAATTGATGATGCGTTGCTAACCTAGGTGTTAGGACAGTCAAATTTCAAGTGTTTGTAATTCTACCGTCACCCATTTCATTCATATTGTAGGATAGTGATGCTTGCTGCTTGGTGATTTGTGCTTAAAAGCACATTTTAAGTAAGCTGAAGTGGCAGTGGGCTGGCCATGTTTGTCGAAGGACCGATGGCCGCTGGAGCAGACGAGTCCTTGAGTGGAGACCGGGAATCGGCAAACGTAGTGTAGGGCTCCCCCTAGCCAGGTGGATCGACGACCTGTTGAAAGTAGCTGGCGTGGACTGGATGCCGAAGGCAGAGAACCAAGTGTTGTGGCGCAATTTGGGAGAGGCCTATTGATTGATTGGTCAGGTAGCAAACTACCCCGAGCCCGCTGCCCGAAGGCCCTGTTCTCCCGATTTTTTTTTACATAAGTTTTCTTGCTCGCAGTCCGGGTTGTGGAGCCAAGACCCTTGGTCCCAAAACGACGGGGAGTCTGTTAATTATTCTTATAAGGTGGCTTATGTAGCCTATGTTCAAGAGTCGACCATGAAGCTCATTTAAAGATGATGGCCAATAATTAATTCCATGATAAAATTGTTAGTACTTAGTTCTACATCAGAAACTTTGGATGTGTTGTCTGCATAGATTCCGGCCAGAAATTTGGCGAAGTTCCATGTCAAATATAGACGTTATTCCAGACAAAATACTCCACGGAAGAGTGCCCACCTGCTCATAACTTTGCCAGTGATTTCGATTGATTCGTTTTCGATACACAGACGGATAACAGGTTTCAACAACTAGGTTTCGTTTGATGATAAATGTCAGAGCGGCGACGACGCGCAGCGCGGCTTGGGTGAAAACGACGTTACATCTCAACTATTCTCGACCAGTGTGAGGAGACCGTAACCAATGACTCACTAGTTGTAAGTATTAATAAAATGAATCGTCGTACGCCGGATAGAATGAGTAGAATGTGGTGTATTCTCTCAGTTCAGTTCAGTTCAGTTGCCTCAGTTGCGTGTTGATAGTGCTTGAGGCAAGCCGCGCCATTTTGTTATTAAACTAATTCACTTTCTGTTGTGTGCGCGTGTTTCTAGGTAAGTGCTGTGTTTACGCTACCTATTTTACTGAGGTTTATGATTAAAAGTTTGAAATTTTTAAACAGTTTGTGTGGACTACTTTTTCGTAATACATGACATTTACGGAAGTATTTCGTATACCTACTACTTCTCAATACCTAGTTAATACATGTAACTTTTAAGAAGTTTTAAAGTAGGTAGTTTTGCATATGTGGTTGTAATGTGGTATGGGAGTGAAAGTGTTTGTAAAACAACTGGGTTGCATTACAAATACAAGCATTCACAGAAATGTGTTGTTTTATCAGTGTTTGTTTCAGAAGCGAAGTAAGATAGTGGATAGTGTCACTATCTTACTTCAACTACCTATAGGTAAAGTTATTAAATTCACTTAGGTAGAAATTTGACATAAAATTTACTTAACTTGTCTACTGGTAGGTACTCTGGTACTTCAAGGTCCGGGTTTGGTAATCGAGTCAGACTATAAAATCAGAAATGCATGGTCATATTTGAAGAGCCCATTCAGGGAATGCTATAGAACAAATTTTACTACGGGGCAACCCTGAAATAGCAAAACAAACCCCCACCATCACCTGATTCATAAATGTTGTCGAGCGACAGCGATGATTTTGTAGGGAATAGCTGTTTTTTCCGATTTTAGTGTTGGTCCTATAGTAAAAGTTGTGATATGCTATGCCCTGAACGGGCTCTTCAAAAGTCACCACGCATTTCTGATACACGTACCTATATTGTATATGTTCCTGAAGAAATCTAACTTTTATCCTAGAACCGAAATAGTCCGAAATGTCCGAAAAATACCGATTTACCCACATATTCCAAATAGTAAGTGTAACTACTTAAACAGTCATCTGAACTGTCATGGTTGCCTGATGACGACAATACAAATACCTGACTCTTCAATAACCTTTTGAGGAAGTAAAATCATGTTGCTTTATGTATAATCCATAGAATTTAAATAAATAAAATATCTGTGGTATAATCTATAAGAACAAAAATTATTAGTATTAATTAGTAGCTTGTTAATTCAATTTTAGACAGAAAGGTTGAACACAATTTTTGTAAAGAATAATGTCGTTTATTGTTTTAGGGCCTGTTTTTCAATCGCCAGTTAACTTTTAACTGAGGATTAAGTATGACATTTTGGCAGTTATTCTATAGAAAATCTGTCAAAACTTCACATTTATTCCTCAGATAAAGTTATCAGATGATTGAAAAACCAGCCCTTAGTCACTTAGTTCATATTTCAACTATTTTGACATTTCAAAAACGTCAAATCGATCCAAGCCTATAGAAGTCTAGGTCATAATTTCGCAAAATCACGCCATTATGACCTTTATACCAATTTCAAACGTCAAACAAGGTAGGTAGTTTGCGGAATTCTGGAGTCAAAATTTTGATACATGATGTCATTCTTCTGTGGAACCTATTAGAATTTCAGATATTTAGCTTAAAGTAGATATAAGTATGTGTAAACCGAGTAAACTATAATTATTGACGTTAATAATGTATAGTTTATTATTAAGATGTAGGTAGGTATGGCGGTATTACGGTATGACGGTGTGTATGACGGTTATGGAAGAAGAAATGTTGACGGAACCGGTTTTTATTCGTATCAGATTAAATTATTTTGTCTATAGCTACCTAGCCGGTTGTTGGGGAATCACACTTTAAATATCGTATTTTTTTTATTAAATCTTTATTTAGTTAGCATTTTAGGTATCAATACATCATCATCATCCTCCTGCCCTTATCCCAATTTATTTGGGGTCGGCGCAGCATGTTTTTTTCTTCCATACATCTCTATCAGCCGTCATCTCCGTGTTCACTTTCTTTCTATTCATATCATCTTTCACACAATCCATCCATATTTTCTTCGGTCTCCCTCTTTTCTTATAGCCATCAACATTCATACTTAAAACTTTCCTCGTAACATACTCCTCATTCCTCCTCATCACATGTCCATACCATGACAGTCAGTTGTTAGGTATCAATACGTAGATTGGTAATCCCCAGCTCAGCCAGAGCAAAGTATGTTTTAGAATGCTATTGGGATTTTGTTTTGATACTTTAATAAATTCACGATATTTTGGTCCCCAACCCAACAGTAGTCGAGTTATTGTTACTTTATTATAGTTAATCAAGATTCATAGAATAGTATAAAATATTGTAAAATATTGTATCTTATAATGGACATCAGAAATGGCATTCGCTTAGCAATCAATGGATATCTATAATTGGCATAATTAAAGGTAAATTGTTTCGCTGATAAATAAACATTGGTTATCTCAATAGCTAAATAAGTACCTATGCGGAAAATACAGCGTCACAGTACAAAAAAATATTTAGTAGCGACAAGTAGGTACGTGTATTTATGTAGGTAGGTACGTTACAAGCAATTTTTTATTAAGATTACGTCGATTTCTCAATAAAAAGTGATTACAATTGCTTTCAAGGCAGTACACAAGGTTGAAACTGTTTGTTTACTTCTTGCATTCGATTCGTAAATCGATTTTTTTGAACCTAGGTAGTACAAAGATCTGTAGAGCTAGGCTTCCCTTTCTGCCACACGCTGGTATTTAGCTGACATAGTCCAAAGACACTTCCAGAGATTATTTTTACAGAGTTTTTTAGGTTTTTTATACAGGATTAGGAATAATAACATGTAAAATTCCTTCGATCGTCATGTCTTCGTCACCTTTGCACGAGGCGTGGTACCGTCAGCACCCAAAAGTCGATGAACAAATATGTTAAATTTCAAAACCAATTTTCTATGGAGATAATAATTTGTTTAAATTATTGTAAGGTAAATGTCGATAGATATACTTATTTCCAAACAATAGCATTATTACTAATTTAGACAAATCATTAACACTTGTAAAAATTATTTTTAAATTTAAAAGACATTGCTAGGAATAGCCTGTCTGTCACAAAGATACAAAAATATACTACAGTTAGATGAGTATTTTTTCATTACTTACTATTTGTCGTATTTAATGCGGACAGTACAATAAACATTTTTATTTTAAAGAGGTAATCAACACAATAATAATGTGAGCAGCTAATATGATATTCTACTTGACTTCATATTTTTGACCAATCCCGTATAAGTACTTTAAGGTTTTGTATTGTATTACATTGGCACCACTGTTAAAGATCAAATCTACAGGAATAGAAGAGTAAAACTGTTTAGTTGCTAGGCTACCACTTGTTTGACATAAGTTTTGTGAACAAAACATAACCTCAAAGTAGTTAATATTTTTGTAAATAAACATTTGTGGACTTGTGGCGTACTGTCCGTTTATTAAAATAGATTGCAACTCATTGCCTTCATCGAATTTTATATGGTGAGCATCTTTTATTCGTAACTTCCAACGGCTGGGGCACTATTAGCGATGGGCGATTGTTACTGATTCCAATAATCGAATGGTTTGATACTACTAATATTAAAATTCGAATACAAAAACAATCGATCGCTAGTTCGCAAATTCGAATAAAACCGCTAGTTCATTCATTTACTTTGCCATACAAAATTGGTACGTATGTAATAGTGTAATAAAGTCTACTTTTAATTGATATTCGTAGTAATAAGTTAATAGTTACCGATTTGCGAACCGCTAGTTCATTCATCATTCAGTTAGCCATACAAATTTGAGCGTTTTTCTCGTACTATAAAGATTACTTTTAGTTGATAGCAATAATTAGATATGACTAATTACCGAGTAGGCAGGTACTTCAGAAAGTGTCGAAAATGTTGTCGTTGTCCTTTCTACTAGTTCGATGGTTTGCGGATTTTCGAATATATAAACTAGTGGTAATGAAATTTGAATCGGAAGGAATGAGACGACGCAATACATTCTTATTTACTTCTCGCTTTTGTTCAAATTCGAATGAGTTGTAAGGTTATTCGAATAATTTGAATGACTTCTACAATCGAATCATTCGAATAATGTCATTCACAATCGCCCATCTTTAGGCACTATGGAACTTTAGCAATGTCCTTTGTTAATTGACTTTTTGGAGCTAACTGTACAATCTGATATAACCATTAGGATAACCATTCAACTTAATGATTCTAACTTAGTCCGTAGACAGTTGTAACACGTGTAAGCTCTTGCAAGACTGGTGTTGGCTGTGCGGTCATCAACCTGCTTGCTGGCCTTGACTCTCACTGGCATACTCCGCATAACCTCGATTCTGTGAGTGGCATAAATGTTCAATAGTAACAGTGATAGCTTAGCGGTTAAATGCTTACTTTGAGTTTGAACCCATCCTACACCTCTGTTTTTCCTACATATATACCTACATAAGGACATTATTTGTATGGAACTTACGTCAAATGTCTATCTTTGGTGGAGAAAATCGTGGATTACGTTATTAATTTTGGCCGTAAGGCCCTTCTTATACTGATAATAGGCCCGTGCCCAGCAGTAAGACAGTAATGGGCTGATTATGTTACATAACTGTGACGGGCTGTGTAGATCCTATAGTATATGAATGTAGAACCACAACATTAGGTAATCATCATCATCATCATTTCAGTCGAAAGACGTCCACTGCTAGACATCGCCACAGCGACCGGTCCTGTGCTTTTCTCATCCAGCGGATTCCCACGTCCTTCACCAGGTCGTCGGTCCACCTTGTGGGGGGCCTACCCTCGCTGCGCCTTCCAGTACGCGGTCCTCATTTCTGACTCGATCACGCAGGGACACTCCGAGCATAGCCCTGTCCATTGCCCTTTGAGTGACTTTGAGCCTCTTTTCTTCTCTTTTCTTATTGTGAGTACCCACGTTTCAGTGCCGTAAGTAATTACTGGCAACACACACTGGTCAAAGACTTTCGTCTTGAAACACTGCGGTATTTTGGACGAGAAGATATTGCGTAGCTTCCGGAAGACATTAGATAATACGTCAGGTATTCTGTTCCGGTGACACCTAGGCCACGTGCATGATTGACTCAAAGACTGCGTCAGAAGATTATTTGAATATCATTTAGTTTTCAAACATAATTTTTTTTGTGCAGTAACGTACGTCACAATTAGTTAACGTATTGATAATGCATACCATCTCTACAAAAATCGGTAAATTTATGATAAGCAACATTTGTAACTAAGAACTTATCACTGTGTCTTTTCCTACCTTGACATTGGCAAAATCATCGAATAACGATGGAGCCATAACTTAAAAAAAAATAATTGAATAACCTATTGTGACATACGTTACTTTAGTTATGAGTAATCTGATAGCATGCTTTTGTAATTTTCACTTTTTTGTCGCTTGCTACAGTTTCGTTAGTTTTCAATCATCATCATCATTTCAGCCGAAAGACGTCCACTACTGGACATAGGCCTCCCCCACGCATCGCCACAACGACCGGCCCTGCGCCTTCCGCATCCAGCGGATTACCGCGACCTTCACCAGGTCGTCGGTCCACCTTGTGGGGGGCCTACCCATAGTTTTCAATAAAAGCTAATAAAGGTGGTGTTTTCGCTATCGCGAGAATATTGAAGCTATATTATATTGAAGCTATATTGACTATTGAGTTGAGTTACAACAAAGAACAAGAATTGCCAAACTTAAGTGGCAGTGGGCGGGGCACATTGCTCGCAGAACGGATGGCCGATGGGGCAGTAAAGTTCTGGAGTGGCGACCGCGTTCTGGAAGGCGCAGCGTGGGTAGGCCCCCCACAAGGTGGACCGACGAACTGGTGGAGGTCGCGGGAATCCACTGGATGCGGAAGGCACAGGACCGGTCGTTGTGGCGATGCTTGGGGGAGGCCTATGTCCAGCAGTGGACGTCTTTCGGCTGAAATGATGATGATGACAACAAATAATAATAAATTATATAATTTTTTATTCTTAGAGCTTGATGGCAAAATTCATACGTCAAACAAAAAGAATCAACAACACCAATATCAACCCAACTCCACTATACTCAAACAATACAAATTTTCATTTAAAATGTGGGTAGTTTTAGGTATATATTACATTTATTCAAAACCACACAATATCACCTAGGATATCCTTAGTTTAGTTGCGTATGTGAGTCAATAGTCGCTGACGACTGTATAAAAATGCAGGATATTAGGCATCCGGTTTTTATATCAATTGCAATAAGCACTGGAACGATAGATAACAATATCAACGAGTGGGTTAGTAATTTTTATACTCATATACTTATTTCCATTTGTATGGATATATGGATACCTATTTTGTTAGATTTAACATAATTGAAGAAGATAAAGACTCTCTAACCATGTGTTATAGGAAGTTATAATTATTTAGATTAACATTGCCCTAATTACTATGACACGCAAGTAACGTGGTAACGTTGCAATTATAGGTATGTATGTACACACGGCTACACATCAAGCTATACAAAACCAGTAAAGACTGACCTCGCGTTGTAAGGAAAACCTATAAAATGCGAGGTCAGCTTATACTGGATGAACAGCTTGATGTGTAGCCGTGTGTACATATGAGTAATTTGCGCTTTGTGAAGGCCATTTGATAATTATTTTATTAGGTACGTATTTTGTCAAACTCAGTACCTATATTCCATGTAATATGGAATGTGTATAAGGCCCCTGAAGTGAGGCAGATGCTCGATTGTTTTGGCTCAGAAGTGTTAGGGAAAAGCGATAAAGGGTAGCCGTTTATGGAGGCTGTTTTAATGTTTGACGTTCAAAAAGAACTTCTTGAATTTAGTCAATATTAATTGAATAAACGATCTTCTACTTCGTCTTTGAATGCACCGAAGACTCGTACAGACCAAAAGCATGTTAGTAGCGCGCGGGTTGAAGGAGGGCCCGCGCAAGTTGTAATACAAGGAAACGATGAAACGACACACACCAGCCGGCATACTGCACCGCTCCTGCCCTGCTCTAGACCCGCCGCGTGCCATCAACATACCAATTCAGGCCAATTCGTAACTAATGAAGTGAAGTTGTAGTGCAGTTGTTTGTGTTGTCGATCAAAAAAATGCTTTTCGTATTCTCTTATCTACGGCGATCGGTGTCAGAAACGAACTGCAGCGTCACTGAAACTTGATCGACGCGTCATAAAATTACTTGAATTAGGGCCCTGGGCCTTAATTAACGTAATATTGGCGACCTACATTAGTGTAATTTCATAGATGTATTGTAGACATCGGTCGTCTGTTATGAGGCGTCTATGGGCTGTGCCTGTGTGTGTGGTCGTTGCACCGGAGCGGTGCGTTAAATGCAAAGACATTAAATATTTACTAGTTAAATCTCTTTGGTTAAACGTCAAAGCGGTTACGAGGTATGGTCTTACAACCGACACAACATGTCACACTGAAAGCAGTTCAATCGCAGGCCCGCCGTCAAAACGCTTAAAAACTGTGTCGTGTGCCGCGCTGCTTAAATGCACGTGCTTGCCTCGCGCGTCTGCGTTGGCCTGTTCTGTCAGACTAAATTGGATACGGCTATTACTGCCAGCCACAATTTGACCCAAAAGTTGATTACTCGTATCCTGTTCAAATACAATAAAACAAACTCATCTACAATAAAAATAACATGTCTATTATAATAATATGACCTTTAAACTAAATGTTGCAAGTTTACCTCTTAACGTTAATTCTGGTTAGGTAATTATCAAATACACGAGTCTACGTGTATCCATTGTTCTAAAATTTAATGTATTTACTTCAAATGATTCATGAAAGAAATCATTTTTTGAATGAAATTGTGTAATTGACTCCTTAAATGACGTTATTTGGTGGTTTCCAAATCTTGAATGTTGTACAAAATATTGTGTTATTAATAAAGAAGACAAGTTAAAAATGTAGGTACCTACCGGTTTAAAATGTGATTATTTTAACAAATCCTACTATCGGACTAATATTATAAATGCAAAAATATATAAATGTATGTTTGTTTTGTTTGTTTGTTCTTCAAACACGCGGTAACGGCTGAACAAATGGATTTCACGGAATTTAGTTTTTTTTTCTGTGGTTTAACCTAATGAATGCCGAGATTCCGGACACTAACTACTTAGTACCAGCCGCGGTTGAGAGTGGCACATAGATGGATTATAACCTGGATTTACATGTAGGCTATTTTTTATCCCGAGAAGATAAACAGTTCCTGTCCTGCGTCACCATCTTTCGCAAACTGCGAAGCGACAGGCAAAATATAATTATTTAAAGATTGGCTTACTTACTATCCACGACTATTTCGGGAGAGCATATTTTTTAATCAGTAGCTAGACGACGCCTTATCAATCAGCCAATTATCACTACTAACATCAAAATGTAAATAAAACACTACCATTACGCAAGCGATAATAATTGTCAACTTTATTTTGTTGGGTGTAATTGACACCTCCTAACAGGGATGTTATTTGAATAGTGGGTAGTTGTTTGTTTACATTTAATCTCCTGTCTAGTAGATGCTTTCTTAAAAACTTAAGTACTCTGTTGTCTCTCGAGTAGGCAACCCGTCTGTTACAAATCTTTTGAGTAATTTGTTCTTCAATAAATGTTTCAAGTTAGGGACCTTTCATTATAAGAAGGTCAATTCTTGTAATTAAAAATATTCAAAATATAGTTCCGATCTAGTCTCAATGTTTACAACATTCACACATCTATGTCATGACGGTTGATGTTCGCGTCTGACGTGTCTTTGTGACATTTTTGATTTTGAAACTAGATCGTAAGACTTAAATATAGATTACGAGAATTTTGTTCTTCTGAACCAATGCTCTGAACAGGTAAAAATTGAAAAGCAGGGGAGTCTACTCGCGTTTGACAATATTCGATTTATCATACCATTCACCGCACATTGTGCTGCTCCGGTCAACCATCGTTCCCATATCGCATGCGATGATCGTGTTTTGACGTTTGTTTTTTTGATCTCCGGTCAATTTCATACGACTCTGAACCGTAGTCTATCTTTATTGTGCCTTTTTATGGGCCTATCTTTATTGTGTAGGTATCAGTCGGAACGAAAGTTCGTATTCCGTTTGTCGTTTGTCAATCGCGAGTAGACCCCCAGATGCGTGTTGATTCAATGATGAGACAGTAACATTTACAAAAAAATAATTATAAAATTTCATTAAATCTTTTCTTTGCAGTAATTGAAAATGAATATCGTACCAGTTGGTCCCGAGCCCTCCCAGATCACGTGCCCGTCGTGTCGAGCCGTCGTCGTCACGAGGGTCGAGAGAAAGTCTACCACTAAGACCCACGTTATTGCCCTCCTCCTATGTTTGTTCCTGTAAGTATTTCTCTATTTACCACACCGTGTCTAGTTGCCGACAGGCGACAATTAATAGACAACTAATAAAAAACTTATTACCACAAAAATTTTTTTTTGTATAAAACGTGTTATTGAAGTAACTGAAAACCTCTTAAGAGGTCATTGTATTCATCAGTATGAACAAGTTATACTATGGGATCAACACTGAAATCGCAAACAAAACCACCGGTCCCCTACATTTTTGTTCACAAGAACCGACAAATGTTTCCTAAATTTTCAACTGATATTTTTTTCGCGATTTCATGATTGGTCCCATAGTAAAAGTTGTTCATACTGATAAGTACATTGACTCCTTAAGAGGTTTTCAGTTATTTCAATAACACTTCACTTCACTCACTCCTAAAAAGTGTCATACACGCCCATAATCATCACACTGGGTACTGACAGTCTTCAAGCGCAGCCCGGTGACGCTGCTGTACCAAATCAACATAATCAGCCCATTAGTAGAGGTCAGGTCTTATTAGTCCATCACGCTGGGTTACTGCTGGTTGGCAGACTATACATATAATTGAGAATTTTATAGAGAAATCTCTCAACACAAGTAGGCAGGCTGATCCAGGTTCAGGTTTCCTCACAATGTTAAAGCAAGTGAAAATCAAATTCTGATCCGCGCATTTATTCTAAAAGTCAAAGACGTGGTCAAAGAAATTAAAGAATTGAACACACGCTTTAAATGTAACACACCCTTTATTTATCATTAGACTATTTTGCAAACGTTAAGTATACCTTATCACAATACAAACATTAATTTGATAGCGATATTTACCGTGAAGTTATCGTAATATACAAACAGCTCACTTGGTAAACTAAGCAAACGAATAAAGTCCTCATGTATTAGGTATATCTATAAAATTATGGTTTTTCCACGAAACTAGGGAGCCTAAACCGCACTGTGTTACAGTGTATTACGGTTTTATTTTTTAGTTCAGCGTTCCATTTATGATTGGTTTGGCCAGTGTTATAAGTATGATATATAACACAGTTAGGTATAGGGAGACAAGGAAGATACCAACGACCATTTTTGTTATCCTTGATCAACCTTTACGAAGGTACAGAAAGAATTAGAGTAGGCTATAATAATGTCCTTCCGGCCAAATTTCGGTCACTCTTACTATAGTGCAGGAGTAAGTGCGCACTCTCTATTCCGTCATTCTCATAATCCAATAGGACGGCATTCCCACACAACCGGAGAGAGATCAGGCGCAGGACCGACGGCTTTACGGGCTCTCCGAGGCACGGGGGTGTACTACCACCAACGTCCTGACTCTGGACTGCTACTGAGAAATTTTCTTGACAGAAAAATTCCAATAACACTTTTTACCCAACCCGCCGGTTATCGAACCTAGGACCTCTCGTTTAGCAGTCTAACCTACGACCACTAGACTATCGAAACATTCAGAGTAGGCTATATTGTATGTCTAAAGCAACACGGCAATACATAACTCAAAAAAGTAGTGTTAGCCTTGTGGTTGAACGCTTGCCTTCTGTGCGGGAGGGTGCATCATCTCTGAATTTTGAATTCATGTGCAGATAAGAATTCAATTATCACTTGCTTTAACGGTGAAGGAAAACATATTGAGGAAACCTGCACATCTAAAAGGCCACCTGTTCTATACAGTTCTCTCCAGTTCTCAATGGTGTGTGTAGTCCATCACCCCGCACAAGGCCAGCTTGCTGCCCTAAGATTCTCGTACTAAGAAGAGGCCCGTGCCCAGCAGTGGGACAGTAATAGGAAAGAAACAAATAAAGAAAAAAAAAATTGCCACTACAAGGCAGACACACAATGTGTTATTGAAATAACTGAAAACATCTCAGTTTTCAGTTATTTCAATAACACGTTATAGATAGATAGGCTGGATTACGTATGTATTAACAAATGACGACAGGTAACCTGTTTTCTGTCATTTTTAAAGTTTTATTGATATGCCATACTGCCAGTCTAGTTAGTCGTTTTGATCTATGTTGTATCGATTTGCTTTCTCCTTATCATTGAATCCAAATCGATATTGATTGTTACTACGTTAATTCCTGTCAATGGCTATACATCTAAACAATAGGTTATTATTAATGATAAAAACATTATTTTATATGCGGTAAATGCGGTAATACGTAACTGTAACACGTAGTAACCATTACTATTATGATGATTTATCAAATAACTTAGATAAATAAATAAATAAATATCTTTTGGGACATTTTTAAACAGCACCATCTAGTCCCAAACTAAGCAGAGCTTGTGCTATGGGTACTAGACAATTGATATAATACTTAAATACTTTTTTTTTTGTAGATACATACTTATAATACATAAGCAACACCCAGACTAACACAAACACTTATGTTCATCACACAAATATTTGTGTCCTGTGGGAATCGAATCGAACCCACTACCGCAGTCGCAGTCAGTATCAGCAGTCCGACACTCGAACCACTAGATCACAGACGTCGTCAATTAGATTAGATTGGACATACAATTTTGTAAAATAAGTATTAGGAAGATACACATACATACTCGTACATATTATCACGCCAGTAGGCCAATTCACGTAAAAAAGTGCAGTTGCAGAGCAGTTGCTATACATTACATTGATTTTCGTATTCTCTTATCTACGGCGATCGCTGTCAAAAACAAACTGCAGCGTCACTGCAACTTGATTGGCGCGTCATGAAATTACGTGAATTAGAGCCCTTGGGGTAGGACACTAAGCAGAGACATGTCTTAGGCAGAGACTATGGATTTCCACCAGCTACGATCCTGACACACTTTTTTCGCTTCATCTACGATTATTAACATCGTCTTGTATGCCCGTCAGCTGAGTCCTTTTAACGTGCACTTTTATTGAAAACGTCGGTGATTTATTTCTGGCATTTAAAAGATAACAATGCTATGTGAAACCCGATGAAGGCTTTGAGCTAGAGTACGTGTTAGCCAAGTAATAAATAAGTAGTAAGTAATTCGACCATAATTTTCATTTCACACATTCACGTTTCGTATATTTTCAAGCAGTATTCTTAGTTTAAAGGTAATTAGGAACTGTCTGAATACAATGTAGCCCTTTACATCTAGACACACGGCAGTGTGTGCAGCCAAGTTCAGAAAAGAAAATGCTAACGTACCAGCTGTATAAATATGTAAAACTTTGCAAGTTTTCACAGCGAATGTTTCAACAGTTATATCAGTTATGTCATGCAAATAAAACTAACAATTTTTTAAATATTCAGTAGCAAGGAACCGAAAAAAACTTTCTTATTCTTTATTGTGCATATTTACATTTATGTTACAGTAGGAAAGTTTATATAGGTACATTGCTGCATTGGCGAGCTTAACTCAGAAACGAGTTTCCTTACTTTCTTTTTTAAACAAATGAAGAACGAAGTATATTCTTGCAGAACTTGGCACCCATCTAGATCCATCAATCTTGCACTTTTTTGGTATAAAACTGGCCTCTTTTGTACATTGATGGTTTTGATGTGATTGTTATATCACTAACCACATTTTGAACTATCAGAGCATCCCATATTTGTAGTAAGGCGTGGGGCTTTGAATGTTTAAGTGGTTATGCTACACAGTTGCGGGCGCGATCTGTGGTGCCCCGTGCGAGGCCCGGATGAGGCACGAAATTGCCTCGTCCTGGCCTCGAACGGGGCACAACGCCCGCGACATTAAATCGTCTTATATCATACATTAAACTCAACTATATCAATCATCATCCTCCGAGCCTTTTCCCAATTATATTGCGGTCGGCTTCCAGTCTAGCCAGATACGGCTGAACATCAGTATTTTACACGGAGCGACTGCCATCAGACCCCCGCAACCCAGTTACTGGGTAATACTGATATTCGGAGGTTAGACCAGTTGTCAGACTTTCAGGCTTCTGACTACCAGTAACGACTGCCATAGATGTATGATGTATGTATGACAACCGGGACCGACAGCTTAACGTGCTCTCCAAGGCACGGAGGGGTCTCGATGTGTAACGAAACGGTCACTCATCCACAGACTGACCGCGGCAAGTGCAGCTTGCAGATCGTACAATCCGCGCAGTCGTTGCTTCGCTACGCTCAACTATAGCTCATTGTAATTCCAAAAGCCAAACGCAAACCAGTTCTTTAAAAACGTGACTGTATTGAAGACACGCCAACGCCATTTTAATCACAGTGTCAGTAGAACCAATGTTGACCTTGGCACAGCAAGGCCAATGACTATATCAGATCGTTGACACGGCATCGATATTACCATAATAGTTATTTTTAATATTCCAGATAGATATGACAACTTTGTAACAAGCTTTAATGAATAATTTTCATTGACGACTCTGTATAACCCAATTTAGGAACCGTGTGAGCACAGATAATATAATACTATCCTGTGAGACTTATTGGGAATTAGTTCATTTAGTAGGTAGGCCATGGACGTAATTGTACAAAAATTAGATTTTTTAATAATTTCATAGGTTTTCGCGATCAATACAAATTAATAAAACAAAGTTTAAACGGATTAAATCGCGTATATTATTAAAATTGGTTTTCCTGACGGTTTTTTTCATAGATTGTTTTTTAATTTTGGTTGTCACTCGTAGAACACAAAAAAAGCCAAGATACTATTTTGGTCGTACAAACTGGAACAAAAATATCGGTACTTAGCTAATTAATAGTTAATGGATAGTTTAGTTGATTAGTAAGCCGTGGCTTAGATGTGGATCGATTGCGATCAATTTTATTATTAGAATCAGCGGCCAATATAGATTCAATTAACAATCATCATTAGTAAAAGTAAAGGGGGATAATTATAATGACCACCAAAAAGACTTTTGTGACCATAACCTCTATTACCTAAAATATATACCAATCACCAAATTTAGTAAATTGATCACCAAATTCTTGGTGCACCCCGACTCAGACAGGTTAGATTCGTAGGGGATGGCGCGATCCCTTTCGTGGTTATTTATTTGAAACCTTTGAGCCCGACTATACGCCTTTTAAGAAACTCATAATCGTAATTTGGAGTTGGTTGCTTTAAGTAGGATCACAAGTTGTAAAAATGTTGGTTCTAATATTACGCTAAAATGAGGATTTAATTTTGATGATCATTTACTATTTTTGGCAATATAAAGTGATTTTTTGCCGTAACATTTTCCTAGATCTGGTGGTTCGTTAAACATAAGCCAAAGTAAAGTATTGTGACACACGGAATAAAGAAAACAAAGGGAAGTGGCATACTGCTAACGCACGCGTGGCACAATTAAACGCAGATGATCGCGCTTAATTTCCCGCTGTGACACTGACTTTCGCTTACGTGACATACTAGATTATACCTTATTGTGTAATTGTACGGTGTAAAATTTATAGCAGAACGAAAAATTATTCTCATAGAGGTGTATTATATTACCGCTGTTTGTAAAATTTAGATTTCTAACAACATTATGTAATTGCTAGGCCCCATTTGAATTTTAAATACACCCCATCACATAATTATTTTTTGTGTATTTTAATGTACTATTTCAATTGTTAATGTGTTATTTTAGCGACACTTTTTCCCGTACTAAGTAATCATAAGGGCACTTCCACTTGTTTTCTTTATTTCGTGGTGTGTCATGGTTTCAGCGTAATTAGTCAATTTCACGTCTATGGTAATAGTTTGACCTTGACAGCGTCTTTATTTCGTAAGCAGTAAGGGCGGTTTTCGTAATTCATGTGTGTTATCACTGTAGTGCCGGTGACTGTGCAAGCCATTGATCTAGCTTAAAAGAAGATATACAACGTTTATTTTTTCGCGATTTCAGGTTTGACCCCGCTGTAAAAGTTATTCGATAGCATCCCCTGAATGAGCTCTTAAAATATGACCACGATCATTTCTGATACACGATGAATAATGGTCGTGATATTTTTTACAATTAGTTTAATCTTCTTAATCATCAATTTGTATTATTATGCTCGGGTATTTTATTATTTAGAGTCATACACATTTATCATACAAAATCAATTTTATCTCATATATAGTAGACCTCACGTCACTGGTAACATTTGAATTACGAGAACCATCCTTACTGCTTACAAAATAAAGACGCTGTCAAAGCCATACTGTTGCCTCTGACTTGAGGTCGACTGTACAAATAATATTATCAGTATCGTTGTCACTATCGCCCCAAATTGTAAAGCAATTAGCCTGATAATGTCTACAACATTTTATTTTTGTTACAGTTGCTGGCCCTGCATCTGCGTCCCTTACTGCTGTAACTCATGTCAGAACGCAGACCACTACTGCCCTAACTGCAACTCTTACTTAGGCACCTACCAACGATAGTCCACGGAAGATCTCCTATTAAATATTTCATGTAATATTAAGTATTGTAAAAGCGTGTATTTGATATATTATATTTGTACTTATAAAATGGCGTCCAGTATTCTACTCAGCTAGGTTTCCCTTGAAATCGAAGGGTCGAATATAAATCTAGTACGAATTTATTAGGGAGAAATGTAACAGTCTTAAAATAATAATAAAAAGCCAGTGAAATTGTAAATGAATCCTTGTAATTTCGTCCAATATAAATGATGTAAGAAAACACTTTTGTGCCTCTATTATAGTGTTTGCATTCTTTGTGTACCCACTTTTTTATCTATGTTTTCTATAGAAATAAGCTTTCTACTACATTCTAAAACTATCTTATTTTTCTATACTTGAAACTCAGACTTGAAATTTTCATTGGTTCTAATCTAAATATTGATTGTTTGTTGAACACAGAAATTCGTTCCAAGCACAAACCATAGAGTTATCAAACGATATTGATTGGACATGAACTGTTTATATTTCGATTATCAAAATTATTAACGTTATTTTTATTCACTCTTCTTGTTATGTATCTTCCATATTTTATAGCTTTTCTTACAAATTATTATTATTAAATGTAAACTGAATTTTTAGTACCTCCTTCTTTGAGGAGAATTAAAGTAAGAGAGTAATTTTGAGTGGAATATGTTTTATTTTATAAATTCTGTTGCAATTTAAGTTATTCTTGAATTACTTTTGCTTGATATGCAGAAGTCATTGTCAGCACTTTTCTTAAAACTATAAAAAATCCTCGACTTGTATTCGTAATGACGTCATCTTGTAACCATAATAATACTTACTGCATATCAAAGTATTATGATCTTTATTAGGTTTAAAATAAAGTCTAAAATGCTATGATATTAATTGTCAAGAAACACATAATTTATAATATACAAACATTACAAACATCTTAGTTCGCTAGAGAAAGTTGGTTTAACAGATATTGAATAATGGTAACCAACTTTGTTATTTTTTTAATAAACATTAATCATCTAATCTCTATATTTCATTGGAAACAAACTACCTACCCTTGTCAATACCTTGTACATATTATATTCCTGAGTGTTTTGAATATTATTAGATCAATTCAGATGTACAAGGACTATTATAAAATAACTAGACTATGCCCACGGCTTCGCCCGCGTCGATGTCGTATATCGCACATCCCTCGGTGGCTGTTCATCTTCCCGAAATAAAAAGTAGCTAATATGATCCGGGTTATGTTCTATCAGTATGCCAAATTTCATCCAAATCCGTTCAGCCTTTACAGCGTGATTGAATAACAAACATCCAAACATCTCAAACTTTCACATTTATAATTTACTAGCAGACCCGGCAGAGTCAGCAGACGTCGTCCTGCCCGTAAAAGCAGCTACACATGAAATTGCCGTTTATGAGAAGATCAGTGACACACAGACTGCAGCGCCACCTACTGGATCCAATTGTATTTTCAAACCATCCAGGAACCCATTGAAATATACACACATAATTTCATCCAAATCAGTCCAGCCGTTTAGGAGGAGTTAGGTGACAAACACACGTACAGAAGAATTATAGGTCTACCTGTATTATTGTCATAAAAACAACAATTAAATTATGTAGTTAGTTGTACAGTTTTAGCTACCTATTGTTAAAAGCAAACAACAATAATTAGGTATTTGCCTTACAGTAATAAATTATAATTTTATTACCTAACAGAAATGTTTATTAAGATTAATTTTATCTATAAAAATTATTATCTATCTATTCTTTATGAAAATATGTATTTATAAACTATACTTCTATTCTATTCTATTTTTTTATGTCAAGCTATGCCGATGTCAACAATTCTGTCAATGTCAGTGCAGTGGAAAAGCAAGTGTTTCAAAGTAAAATAATTGTAGTATTTAACATTGTCATTAAAACAATGGGCATTAAGTGCCAGACTACCAGTAACGCGAAAATCTTACTTGTGTAAAACAAAGTTTTTTATATAAAACGTGACGTCACGAAGACGGCAGCGTTAAGGGGAAGTTCCGCAATAAACTGAGCTCAGTGTTTCCGTACATAAAATATCTGTGTCGCGCCTACGCGCCTGCCCGTCCGGCCGCGTTGGCCGGTGTGGCGCTAGCGTCGCGGCGGTACATGGAGGTTTATGAATGAGTGAAGTGGATAGGGCTGCCCTACCATTATTGTTAAATGAAGCACAGACGTAAATATCATCTTATTTATATGTCTGTGCAATGAAGAAAAATGTTGAATAAGAAAATGCTTTTATAGAAAAAAAAATAGCAGGCAAGTTTAACAACATAACATCACGCCTGTATTTCCCCGAAGGGGTAGGCAGAGGTGTAATAGTACACCCACATTTCGCCAGTTATGTTATAGTCCCATGTAATAGGGGGCGAGCCTATTGCCATTAACCGGGCACAAATCCATACTCCAGGCTGCTACTGAGAATTTCCTTTTTTTTTTTTTTATATCATAGGGTGGCAAACTAGCAAGCGGGTCACCTGATGGTAAGCAATCTCCGCCGCCCATGGACATCCGCAACACCAGGGGAGTCACCGATGCGTTGCCGACCTTTTAAAAAGACGTATGCTCGTTTCTTGAAGGCTCCCTCCATGTCGAATTGTTTCGGGAAAACCGCTGACGGGAGTTGGTTCCACAGTTTTGCTGTACGAGGCAAAAAATGACGTGTGAAACGTACAGTAGTTGATCGCCAATCATCAAGATGGTGAGGATGGAATTTAGATTTATGGCGAGTGGTACGATGGTGGAAGTCAGCGGCTGGTATAAGGTCGAACAATTCCTCGGAGCATTCCCCATTGTAAATGCGATAGAGTATACATACAGATGCAACGTCTCTACGCAAGGCTAGAGGGTCAAGCCGATTGGGAACAATATAGTCCTAATGAAAAAACCCAATAACACTTTGCCCGACCCGGGAATCGAACCCAGGACCCCATGCTCAGCAGTCGCGCTTGCGACCACTAGACCAACGAGGCACGAGTTTACTGTGTTTAAATTAAACTTTCGAGAGGCAAAGAGGCTGGGTTAAGCTGATTGTGCAGCTAGTGACTGAAAATACGTTGACTTTTGTTTGGGGTAACGATGCAGCAATGTTTAGAATTAAAATACGGCTGAAGAGGAAGAAGATCCTTTAAAATAAGAAGACCCATTGAGCATTTCATTTCCTTGGATAGCTTTATCAAGTTACTTTCCAAGCATTATCCCAACGGAAAATTTTCCTGAGGATTAGGAGAGCTACCGAATCCTTGACGGATAAAAAAGTACTAACTAATTAACTAAGTTATTTTAGGTACTTTTTTAGATGAGCGACAACCCTTGTTTATGTTTTTGCTAACTTATAATTATTACCATTTCTATTCTAAAAATAGAAAAACCAGTGGTATGTGGTTAGGTAGAATGGGTGTATGTATCGCTTAAAAGGAAAATAAAGACTTGTATTTTTATGTCGCGTTAGGTTCAAAATTAATAACTAAGGTACCTATAATTATTTTATTATTTTTAACGCATGTACGCATGCGATGCAAAATCTTACAATTTTAATTGTGGAAAGAAAAAATCGCTCACGAGCAGGATTCGAACCTGCGACTCCTGGCTCAGTACGCCAGTGCTTTAGCCACTAAGCTACCGTGAACACTAAAAATACACAATTAAATATACAATTTAAATCGTAAGGTACCTATACTTTGAAATAGGCTCAAACTCACTTATATATTCATGTTTTGTTAGAGATTACCCTTTTACTATTTTCCGTGTTTTTATGAGTAAGGGAGTCAAAAAAATTAAAAATTAAAATTAACATCTACCATATTTTTACAATATCTTTGAAGTAACAGAATACCAAATTTCGAATCGATCAGACCTATGGAAGTTGCTCACATCCCCTCATCAACTAAGAAAGAGCTGATGATTTTCAAACGACTGAAAAGATTTTCTTGAATCATAGCACTCTCGATCAAGTTACCGTTCAGAAAAGAAAAAAATCGGTTCACCCGTTTTGCTACGTTTTTTTTTGTTTTATAGTATAGGATGGCAAAACGAGCAAAAGGCCCACCTGATGTTAAGGTAAACACCTTTTCCCATAACGACTGCAATACCGCCTTGACTGTTGCCTAAATACCAGCGTCAGGTTTAATAACCTGGCAATATGCTGAGCTGGACACCCATTTGTCACAATTTTGAGACACACATGGCGCATGACTTTTTCCTCGATTTGTTTCGTTAAATCTATTTCTTGTATCCTTTCTTTTGTATGTGTCTCAGTTATGCCAAATAAATATTTTTCTTTCTTTCTTTCTTTTATTTTAAATGGTACCGCAAGTCAGTTCGCCAAACTGAGACATCAAGATGGAAAGTCTCATGTGATTGTAATTTTACCGGCACCCGTACCCTTCAGTTCAGACCGAAACACAGTCATATACATACGTTAAACTTACAACACCCCTCTGTTTGCATCGGGGGTTAAAAACCAAAACAACTTATAGTACCTACTACAAGTACCAAGGAGGTCTTATTTATACCAAGAGCCGCACCATAAACTAACATCATTGTCAGCCAGTGCAGACGCACGGAGCGATGCTCAACTTGCTAAAATCATTTCCATAGCTTACGTTGCACATCGGCTGTTGAGCACTAGCCTTTGAACTAGCTATAATTAAATTGCATCGTCCCCTTGCAGTAAGTTTCGGCCACACTTCAATGGACAAACTTGAACGCTAACCGACTTAAGATCGGAGTAAGGTTGTAGGTATGGTGTTTCAGGAATGTATTCAGACTGTTTTGGAACCGGCAAGAAACTGTGGCTTTGACAACCAATTTATACAAGCAGTTTATCTGTATCCGTTCAATATTTAAGGTGGTTACTCTACCACTGATACTAAACAGGAATCAATAAAAAAATATAAAAAAATAAAAATATTTTAAACACCTATTTGTAAACAAACAAATTGCCCCCATGTGTCACGCGCGAAACAAAAAGGACGCGTGCGAAACCACCAAAAAATAGGCAGACTTTTCCACCCTTTGACTTTTTCTCAGAGTCGTTTCAGATTTATTCTCAAAACTCGCCAATGTTTCCTTGTGAAAATTTTGTTTTTAAATATCCGTAGAATTGGTTTAGTATTTTTAGATGATCAAGCTCATTTTTTATCATTTGCTTTAAAAATATGCCATGGTTACAGATCAACATCTTGTATAACTTCTAAGCTATACCCACGGCTTCGCTCTCGTGGTTCTTCAGATCTATCCCAAACGTTTTTTTTTAAATATATAATAAAATATAGACCAGTTTTTAGTTAAATTATATCTCTATATTCAGTAGCATACGGTATCCTTTTTAACCGTCGAAAAAAAGGAGGAGGTTCTCAATTCGACGCGTATTATTTTTATTTTATTTTATGTATGACCACGCATAAGTTTTTACTGAGCAGTCCGATTTTGATGTTTTTTTATATTGGATATATCATCATATATCATATATCATCATCTCTCGATGTTGGTCCCATTTAAATGTAATTGATCAAAATCCACCCCTAAGGGTAGGAAAACAGGGGATGACTTGATGTGGGGATGTTCACCCACTGAATTCTCACCTGTTAACCAATTCTGTTGAAACATGGCACACATAAATGTAGTTCTAGACACTGCAACATAATGGAGAGCTGGAGTTAGATTTCAACCACAAAAAAAATAAAAACTTTTGACAAAAAAATTAACCTTAATTTTAAAAAGATTTAAAAATAAAATGAAGCTTTTTAGTCTTAATAACTAATCTCCTAACTAAACTAATGTAAATAACTAATTATGAGTCGGCGCCAAAGAAATGATCAACGAAGATCATTAAATTACTCTAAAGAAATAATTAAAACAAAATAACATTAAATACAACGTGAAATTTTCAACGATAAACATAGCAGTGGGCGATTATGAATGATTGGCATAATTGAATTACTTTGTAATACTAATATTAATAATCGATTATGAAATTAGTAACTAATTTATTTTCATAATCAAATGACGTTACTAATTTGTACTACTAATCCTTTTGTGAAAACTTCTTACAACAGTATTAGTAGTACAAATTAGTACTTGAACTTTTTACTAATAAGTAGGGAGACTCGAGTGTTTCGTACTACTAATTTGAACTAGGTATTATTCCTGTTGTAAAAAGTGACTTTTTTGGTGGAGTCATTTAACAGTACCTAAGTTTACTTATTTAATTTTTGTTATTGATAGATTTCTATTAAATCAACAAAACGAGTCAATGGCAATTAACCTCAGCTAAAATTTCATTTAGTGTACCCGACCGACCATCGTGTTTCGATCGTTCTGCTCTGCGTTTACTCGCGATCACGATTACTAACAAAATTAGTAACTACTAACTGCTATAATCGAGATATCTCGAGACATTTTCAGAATGATTTCATTAGTATATCTCATAATCGCCCACCGCTATAAACAATAACTTTCCAAAAATGCGGTCTTCGCTCAACCACTTGCAAATTGCACGCACTTTGCTTGTTTGTTTGGCGCCGACTCATAATTAGTTATTTACATTAGTTTAGTTAGGAGATTAGTTATTGAGACTAAAAAGCTTCATTTTATTTTTCGCTTTTCAGTTTTTGTTCTCGTCGGTTCAATTTTTTGTCAAAATGTTTAATTTTTTTATTTCATATCGTTGTTTGCAGACTAACGGAAACAGATAAAACGTTGCAGTCACATTCTGTTGATTATACAATGTAATAATCCAGTCGTTTTAAATATTAGCATTTACAAACATAAAAACGAGCTGATAACAGAGTTTTACTTTGCCTTAATGCGTATTTTCCCATTTACTTAAATGCATTTCGTTCACACACAGCAGGTCCACACAAAGCACTGACTTATAAGTACTGACTTCAAATAAAGCCAGGTAATTGATTGAACTAATCGAGTTGTGGTAGCAACAAGGTCAAACAATAATTGAAATCATGTGTGACTAGTGTCATTTTGGAAATTATACAATGTACAATCTTTATCAGTATTAAGGCCATCACACACGGTGAAGATGCTATCCTACTATATATTATAAATGCGAAAGTGTGGATGTTTTGTTTATTCTTCAATTATGCTGAAATGGCTGAACGTATTTGGATGACATTTGGCACACAGATAGACCATATCCTGGATTAACATAGGATACTTTTTTATCAACTGACTACAGGACCGAAACCGCACGTTTCAAGTATTATAGTACGACTTGTTAGTTCTAAAAACTGAAAATTTCGATCCCTTCAAATCCAAAAACCACGATTGGGGACACAAAAGAGGGTGAAGGGGGGAAACAACCATGCCTCGACGTGTTTCTACTTCTAAATTGAAGCACAATTTATAAAACTTGATTTCACAAATTTTTATGGAAAGTTACGTCTAAATTATTTAAATCAGACATAATAAACAAACCCACACCAACACCTTGTTGTAATGAATGTCTGCGGACGGATTTCTATGTGGAAAAAAAAAAAAACATTAAAGCATCTAAACCTTGTGTGATGGCTTCAAAGAACATAGGACGTCGAGTGTGGTAAAATACAGCGTTTTGAATAAAGCACCATTTCTTTTATCAACTCAGTAGTATAACAACAAATTGTCGTGTATTCCGCCAGTCAAAGGACAGTATTTGCATCGACGCCGGTCTTCCGTTGTTCGATACTACCTGATCACATGCCATCGTTTTTATCTGAGAAGTAAAAGCAGTTTCAGTTGAATACATGCATAGATAGGGTAGTCCTAACTTTTTAGGGTTCCGTAGACAAATGGCAAAATACGGAACCCTTATGGATTCGTCCGTCCATATGTCACAGCCACTTTTTTCCGAAACTATGTAAACTATATTGTTGTAGATGTATTCTGTGAACCGCATTAAGATTTCCACAGAAAAATAGAAAAATACAATACATTTTGGGGGTTCCCCATACTTAGAACTGAAACTCAAATTTTTTTTTTCATCTATAGCATACGTGAGGGTTATCTATGGACAGGTCTTCAAAAATTATATTGAGGTTTCTAATATAATTTTGTTTCTAAACTGAATAGTTTGCGCAAGAGACACTTCCAAAGTAGTAAAATGTGTCCCCCCCCCTGTAACTTCTAAAATAAGAGAATGATAAAACTAAAAAAAATATATGATGTACATTACCATGTAAACTTCCACGGAAAATTGGTTTGAAAGAGATCTAGTAAGTAGTTTTTTTTATACGTCATAAATCGTAAACCGCAATTTACCTTTCATTCAAGTTACTATCTGCTACGGAACCCTTCATGGGCGAGCCCGACTCGCACTTGACCGCTTTTTAAATTATCCCACTAATACATATTAAGAATCTCATCATCCTACTAATATGGTAGCTAGAAGACGGTAGCTGGGGGGGGATTGATGAAATGAGAATGAGAAGCCTATGTCCAGCAGTGGACTGCGATATGCTGAGTTGGTTGATTTATCCAACGAATACAATGCAAAAGTGTGGATGTTTGTTTGTCCTTCAAGAATCTGAAACGGCTGAACGGATGATGATGCAATTTGGCATACAAATAGATCATGTCCTGAATTAACACATAGGGTACTTGTCATCGACATACCACGGGTACGAAGGTTTTATCTAACTGAAGATGTCGATTATAGAGCACTATTTGAGAAAAGTCTATTTTTTGAACTAAAGTGTTCTTCTAAACATCAATTTTGTATTGACATTAATAGTCGCTTGTATAGACAAAGTGCTGCGAACAATCATAGTGAAGCCCACAAAACCATGCTCCTCCGTGTACAAACCAGCGCTCGCGCACACACATGCACCTCAAACTGTGCTCACCGCTCTGAGTACACATGTCGCGGCTTCGTCCAGTAAGCATCGTGAAAACAAATATCCTTCAGGTGCATGGTGTGTGCGTGAGCTCTGGTTTGTACACGGAGGAGCACGGTTTTGTTGGCTTCACTTTGATTGTTCACACCACCTCGTCTATATTTACTATGTCCGTGTTTGTGAGCGACTACTGTAACGCACTTACTACAAAAGTATGCGTTAGTCTCGAAGATGTCTGCATACCCTTAAACCTATTGAAAACAATAATGAAATGTCACAAAACCCAACAGTTCCAGAATTGCACAGTAACGTGCATTGAAATATGTATTTGTGCATTACAGGCTTTGTCTGCGACAGTCTGAAGCGGTATTTTTAAGGCATGTTCCAAATTGTTTGACGACGTCTGTGGTCTGGTGGTTCGAGTGTCGGACTGCTGATCACGAGGTCTTGGGTTCGATTCCCACAGGACACAAATATTTGTGTGATGAACATAAGTGTTTGTGTTGGTCTGGGTGTTTCTTATATATTATAAGTATGTATAAAAAAAAAAGTATATAAGCATTATATCCATTATCTAGTACCCATAGCACAAGCTCTGCTTTGTTTGGAACTAGATGGTGCCGTGTCAAAATGTCCCAAAAATATTTATAAAAAAAAAAAAAATAGAACGTTCCTGAGCGCTCACTGAATCCTGGAACACTTTATGACGAAGAATATTGTGAATTGTAATTTCCTCATTGGTTAATAAGAGGCCTTTTTAGTTTCACAGGCATCACGGTCTAATTTAGAACATTTTAAAAGATTTCAAAAGATTTCAGGTGAAATTGAAAAATGTATTCTATAAATGTTTATCAGGGTTACATTACGAATATTTGAAACATATTTTCGTCTTGGTTTCTTGCTTAGAAGGAGGAGAAAAGAGAAAAAAGATACTTCTTTGTTTTTCTTTCTATATTAATCTTGAAACCATTGTTTAAATGATAAAATTGTGATGACACTCTGAAGTATGGTTATAGAAACCGTTTTTCAATTTGGGTTTAAATCTCTTTAAATCTTTAAAAAAGGCTAAAAATGAGAGCAAGATGTCTTTGCGGTTTTCTGTAAATAGGTACTAATGGCACAGTAAATATATCGCTAAAGCAGTAAATAAATTATGAACAAACGCTCGAAACGACGCATTCATACAGACGCAAGCCTCAACAAGATCGCTAAGCGGGTGTTTGCACTGACATCACTGTGACGTCTAGTGGTGTGAACCGGAGGCATTTTCAGCCTCCGGAGATTATGCGGAGATTTTATTGAATCACCGGAGATTATCCGGATATTCTCCGGTTATTCAAAATACTCTAAATCTATACATATGAGAAGAAAAAACAAGCTAAAAAAAAAAAAAAAAACACCGATTAGTCTCCGGTACTCACTCTAACCGGTGGTTATCCGGTTTTTTGAGAACCGGTTCACACCACTAGTGACGTCCGCTTATAGGGTTCGTGTTGTAGCATGTGTCTGTGTGAGTTATTCAATCCGTAGTGTTAGTACGTAGTTACCGTACTGTATGTTATGTTTACTGTGTAAAGCCTTCTAATGGAACACTATACAGTTAACATGTAACAGAATAAACTTATGTCCTGAAAACTAGGAGAATCGATTGGTATGGATAAGTATCATATAACATTTTACAATTCTTTTTTCAAAATTTGTTTTGGATAAGTTTTAAGGATAAATATATATATCAGTGGATCCCGAGTAGGTCCTTGAGGTTCAGGTAGGCCACCAAAAGCTATCCACCAACTAACTCAGGAAATTACTGAAGCCTAAAAACTAAATAATTGTGTGATTAAAAAAAATAACAATATTCTAATACTACTGTTGATCGAAGCTTAACATAATTAAATAACAGGCCTGCCTGATTCCAGCTATTACCAGCACAGTGAGATAGTTTAATATTAATCGGAATTTTACGTAGACGCCATCACAGATCGATTATAACACCGAAAAAAAAAACACACTGCTAATATTCACGATGTTTATTTGGCGAGAAGCCAATAGTTAAAATTGTTGGCCAACCTTCAACAGTCTCTTAGAATTAAAAGCTATGTGAAACCAATATTGACGTTATTATACTGCATAAAGGCTCCACTACACAGGTGCGTTATTAACAGCCGATATTATCGCATGCGATATATGTTCTTAGTACATTTTATATTGGGATCTTACACACTGCTGCTGTGATAAACGCGTAAAAAGTAAGACGTTTGCGTTTTTGCGTCTTGCGATCTTGCAATATCTGTTCTTAGTATATTTTACATTACGACGCGTGCGATCTTACACACAGCTGCGTTTATAACGCTAGTACAGACAGTCACACAACGACATTCGGTATTATATTGAATAGTACACATGTTGGAATTATCAGTATACAAAAACGCAGCTGTGTGGCAAGAATGCAAAAATTACTACCGCAATAACGCATGCGATAAAATCGACCAATATTAACGCACCTGTGTGGGGTGTATGGTGGAGCCTTAAGGCTAAGTTTAAGCTGAGACTTTTCATGTGACTGCATCGCAGCTTACGCAGCTCCGTGCTTGTTCATAGGTTAAAAAATCTATGCTCTGCCAAGCACTGCGGGGAATTGCGTGGCCTGCGTCTCAGCATACGCTTAGCCTTAATCTGGTTTTCTTTAGGGTGTGGTCCCACAAAGCATGTAGTTTATAACTGCTACTGTTTTATACTAAGTATTTCTAAATCCTAAGCACGTAGTGTGAATAATCTACTTTTTGAAATGTTATGCTATGCAATCGTAAAGTCGTGTGCTATGTGGTCGACCTGCTGTTCTACCATTCATCAAAGGGTTCACCGACAGAATTTGTCATATCTAGAAGCGTGCTTCTATCAAAACCTATTTCAAGCCACAGTGAAAGATCAACCAACTCCTCAGACCGATGATGTGTCACATTCCCTTACAAGATGCAGGGGTCTACAAGATTGATTGTGATTGTGGGTTATCATACATAGGGCAAACAAAACGTAGTATAGCCACTAGAATTAAAGAACATATAGTTGACGTCAAGAACAGACGCTCCGCGAAGTCTGCAGTGTGTGAACATGCCCTAGACAAACCTAATCATTTTCTTCAAATTGATAAACCACAAGTCCTCGCGAAGGAAAACCATATGTAACTCGAATGCTCAGAGAGGCTATTGAAATTAAAAAACATCCTAATTTTAATAGGGCAGCTACCACCTGTTTGGAACCTAGTTTTAAAAACCAGTTCATTAGTCTGCGCTAAGGGTTGCGGGTTCAATTCCCGCACGGAACAAATATTTTCTAATACACGAATAGTTGTTCCGGGTTTGGGTGTTTTTGCGTGTGAATTTTGCGTTCGTAAATGCACCCCTGCCTACGATACAGGAGCAATCCTAGCGTGGGCCTATTGGTGACTGCCGACAAAAGTGAAAACTTAAAACTGTCACGTTAGCATGTCGCAATCTTTGGTCGCATATCGATGACGTAGGGTGACGCAAACTCATAGTTTTGCCACTACCAAAAATCGCTCAATGCGTTATAGAAGTTTTAAGTGTAAGATGCACTTGATGACCAATGTAACACTCATAAAATATCACCCACTTTAAGATAATTACTCCATTGAAATGTTGTTTTAGTCATCAAGTCTATACCTACTTACTTTGTAATTTTTTTTTTTTTTCAAGAAAACATGTTTTTACATTATAAATGTGACACTGGATCCCACACTAGGATACCCTGTGTTGCAGGATCCAGTCTCTTTCGACACGTCGGAAATGACATTAGTTTTACCACAATTAGTTGCGTATTTTAATACAATAATAATAAATAACTGTATGTGTGTGGGGTGTGTGTGTGTAGTGAGAGTGTGTGGTGTGTGTGTGTGTGTGGGGTGGGGGTGAGTATGGAGTATGTATGTGGGTGGTGGGGATGATGAGCGCGCGAGTATGTCCGTGTTAGTGTTGAAAAACAGCATGGATGAATATTAAGTTTATTTGTCTACGGAAGTAGTGATAAGGTCTTCCGTTTTCAAACGAAAATAAGTTTGAATCATAGAAATCTAAATAAAGGTAATAGAAGTAGCAAAGGCGCGTAAACTTGTCGCCGCGTACAGGCACACCTCGGACATTCAATACAATATAAATGCTAAGCGCCACCTACATACACAAGATGTCTGTATACGAAAGCATACACAAGCGTAGGTTAGGGATGCTCGCCGCTCGTAATACCGACTCGGTTTAGGCGCTTTTCATAGATGGCATGCTTGTATAGTGACTGCCGAATGATAGCAATCTTGCAGTCCAATTGCTGGCCAATTGTGGGCGGGTGCGGGGTGAGTGGCCGTTCTATACGTTAGTACTATTAGATATTCTATGGTATAGGTGTCTTTTTAGGACACCAGTGCGCGAACCGTTTGCTTGATCATCAGAGCTGTTTTGGACGCAAAGTCACTAAAATTGTATTTTGCAGCATATCTAGCAGCGGATTTTTTTTAGGCTTAATTTATTTTGCATTTAATGCTAGAAACATGGTGAGTATGATGCGTAGTTATGTGTTGGTAGCGGAAAACAGGCGACATGCGTTCTCGTAGTAAAACACAGTAGATACCATTTCTATTACCTTATTATTTAGATTTCTATGGTCTCTACTTTACCAATTTAGATACTGGCATCAATCTGTTGGAACCTGACTTATTATAACAAGAACAAGAATCTCGATTAGAATTTAAAACTAGTGCAATATTTTATTAATTTTTCAAGCGGCTTAAATTAGACACTAGGCTTACATTCAAAGACGAATCTAAGCGTGAAGTAATGCTTCCAAAGTCAAATAGCACTGCATTTTGACAGTTGGAATTATGAGTTCCTGAATATTATATAAGACGTAAAGTAGACTTAAAGCTTACATGAACATCACGATGTTTTCAGGCAGCATACATTTTTTTTTAGTCGCTCAGCGAGCTATGGAGCGAGCTATGCTTGGAGTTTCTTTGAAGGATAAAATCCGTAACGAGATTATCCGGAGAAGAACCGGAGTGACCGACCGATCAGTAAGCTGAAGTGGCAGTGGGCTGGCCATGTCTGTCGAAGGACCGATGGCCGTTGGAGCAGACGAGTCCTTGAGTGGAGACCGCGTATCGGCAAACGCAGCGTAGGGCGCCCCCCTGCCAGGTGGACCGACGACCTAAAGAACGTGGCTGGGGGGGACCGGAAGGCAGAGGACCGAGCGTTGTGGCGCAACTTGGGAGAGGCCTATGTCCAGCAGTGGACTGCGATAGGCTGAGTTGATTGATTGATAAATTTTTTTTTGGAAATAGTTCAGCCTAATTGTGACGGCTCCAATTCTCTTTTATTAATTCAAGCTATTCTTTTTAAGGTTCCTATTATTCTCACTACGCTGTCCATCCGTCCGTCCATCTGTCTGTCACAGGGTTGTATCTTTTGAACGGTGATAGGTAGCTGGTTGAAATTTTCTCAGAATATATGTTGTTATGACCCCTATAAAAACCCCGAAAAATACTAAAAATAATAATAAAGTCTAAAACCAAAGGGTCCCCCCATCCAAGAAACCTCGAAAAACATGAATTTTTTTCAAAGTTTTTGTTCTTGCTTTATCTTCAAAACGGTAATACATACCAGCGTCAAACTTGGTTTGATTATAGTGCATACTGTGTTATTTAGCAACAAATAATAAAAATAGAGTAAAGATAGACGTATGTAGTGTGGTGCAAAAATTCATATTTCGCTCACGGGGTACGTTGATGTATGATGATTGTAGCAGCCAAGTGGCGCCCCCATCAGGTAAAAAAAACAATTAAATTGGTACTGTAGTTTAATCAGAAACTATTAACTCTGTAAAATATAGTTCGCTCTAGTTGTAGATAGAAAAAATGCCAAAAGTCACAGTTTTTCGCACTTTTTCTATCTACAACTACAGCGAATTATAATTTACCGAGTTAATATTTTCTGATTAAACTACAGTACCTGTACTTCAATCTTTAAAACGAAATTTCGATAAATGATGTATTCAGCGAGTAATATTTTTTTTACTGATTGACGACGTCTATGGTCTAGTGGTTCGAGGGCCGGACTGCTGATCACGAGGTCGTGGGTTCAATTCCCACAGGACACAAATATTTGTGTGATGAACATAAGTGTTTGTGTTGGTCTGGGTGTTTCTTATGTATATTCAAAAAAAAAAAAGTATATAAGTATTATATCCATTGTCTAGTACCCATATCACAAGCTCTGCTTAGTTTGGGACTAGATGGTGCTGTATAAAAATGTCCTGAAGATATTTATTTATTTATTACAATTATTTATTATTTTACTATCACTTTGATACTACATTCCCCTTAAGTTTAGTAGACTCACAGCCATTATGTGTCATGAACGAACAAAATAAAGCGATTCATTGCTAAATTTAGATTGCTTAATCATAAAAGCATAAATTATTCCGGAAAGTCAGATAAGGTTTATGAATTTCCCTTCACACATTTTATCGTCAATGAACATAACAATATGTTTGTATGTTATAAGGAAATTAAATTCCTTGTATAATATCTTATCGATTTTGTAGTTGTTAAGTGGATGATGATATTGTATTATGATGATAATTGTGATAAGAGAGATTTGAGTCTAAGCATTTCATAATAACATGCAAGACCGCACCATGACAATAAATACAAGCTATATTCTTTAATGTTTAGGTGATTAATTAAAGGCATACACTATTTTATCTTTGTTTTTGTTCTATTTTTATTTTTACTTCATCATCCTCCTGCCTTATTCCAATTTATTTGGGGGCGGCACAGCATGTTTTTTTCTTCCATACATCTCTATCAGCCGTCATCTCCGTGTTCACTTTATTTCTATTCATATCATCTTTCACACACCACCACCATGTCACCATGCCAGTCTGTTGCTACTTAACTTCTCTGTCACTGGCGCTACTTTCAGACTCCCTCTTACATATTCATTCCTTATCCTATCCATTCTCGTTACAACACAAATTCCTCTTAACATTCTCATCTCAGCTGCATGCACTTGCCTTTCATTAATTCCTTTCATAGTCCAACATTCCGATCCATACAGGACAGCAGGTCTTATCATTTTTATTTTCACTTAACATGTTATAAAACATCAGAAAACAGAAAATTATGAGTAACTATGCTTTGCCCGCGGCTTCGCCCGCATGATTCAGCTTATCACTGAAAGACTTATCGGGCGTCCCCCGGGAACTGTTTATATTCCTGAAATAAACATAACATAACATAACATCACGCCTGTATTTCCCCGAAGGGGTAGGCAGAGGTGTATTAGTACACCCACATTTCGCCAGTTATGTTATAGACACATGTAATAAAAAAAAAAGAAAAAAAAAAATATATATATTAGTAAATTTTAAGTTTATTATTAATATACTATTTTTAGTTTTTTTTTTCTCGCCTGTACCGAGACTGAAATAAATTTTTTCTTTCTTTCTTTCTTTAATAGGGGGCGAGCCTATTGCCACTAACCGGGCACGAATCCATACTCCGGGCTGCTACTGAGAATTTACTAATGAAAAAACCCAATAACACTTTGCCCGTTCTGGGAATCGAACCCAGGACCCCACGCTCAGCAGTCGCGCTTGCGACCACTAGACAAACGAGGCAGTAAAAAAAAATATATATATATATATTCCAGAAATAAAACGTAGTCTTTATGTTAATCTCGGTTATGGTCTATCTGTGTGCCTAACCTAAAATTTCATCCAAATCCGTTCAACCGTTAACGCGTGATTAAGTAACAAACGAGTAGTTTATGGGTTAAGCTTGCCTTTGTACATGTAATTTCAAAACTTATATGTATTAATTATTTATTATTTTTAACGCATTTTACGCATGCGAGTCGAGCATGTCGAGTCGGTTAAGAAACACTGTTTCTTAATAAGATATCGCTGACGTCACCCAAAGATGTACCAAGTGGATGAGAATTTCGTTACCACGAGCAGTGTTCACGGTAGCTTAGTGGCTAAAAGCACTGGCGTTCTGAGCCAGGAGTCGCAGGTTCGAATCCTGCTCGTGAGCGATTTTTTCTTTCCACAATTTAAATCCTTATATGTATTGTTGTGATTTTCTTGTGTGCAATAAAGAATAAGAATAAACATCCAAATATTCAAACTTCAAAACATCACATTTAGATTATAAGTAGTAGGAAAACATATTTTATAATACAGTATTTAAATTGTATACAAAGCTAGGTAATTAATAATTATATTTTGATATGAACCTGTGTGCGAATACAATCAAATAATTTAATTAGTATCAAGCTAAAATTGTATTATCCTGTTTTTTTTCCTATTCATTGACGCATTTAATTAATACCTAAAAGAAAAGATAATGGGAGTTTCGGGAGCATAGTATAGGTACGGTGACGTAAATGTAGACGCTGATAGTTATTTTTTTTAGTTATCGGGTATTTCATATTGTCAAAATAAATAGCGCAGTGAATGAATATCGCTGGGCTTGCTTTGCTACGGTTTGTAGTGATAACCTAGTTTTTGATCGTTTGCGTTCCATGAAGCAGGGTGTGAGTGTGAGTTCGAACCCGGCCCACACTAGGACTAGCGACGCATTGGGAAAAATAGAGATTTTTGATTCAAAATATTTTCATTTGTGGACACGACGTAGATCTAATTTATATTTTTTGTCATTATATTTACTAAATTTTGGTAATTGGAAATACGATTCAATATAAATTTGTTCGATAGGTAGATTTATTTTCCAAACTAAGTTCTGCTTTTCCACTATTTCGCTTGGCATTTCGAAATTCCAATAACTTTTCCTATTATTTTTTTGCGAATTAGATACACCTTGTATTATTTTCTTGGTCATCTTCAAGATGCTGGACTGGACTGGATGGGGTATCAACGTTAACGGCGAGAACATCTCACATCTCCGTTTTGCCAATGACATCGTTGTAATGACTGAGTCGCTAGAACAACTACGCGAGGAGCTGCACAGCCTAAACGGAACCTCTCGGCGTGTCGGTCTCAGCATAACTCTGGACAACACTAAAGTCATGTTCAATATGCATGTCATGCCGAGGCCAATATTAGTCGACGGGTTGGCACTTGAAGTTGTAATGGAATACCTGTACCTAAGGGCAGGTAATTCAGCTTGGTAGACACAACGTCGAGAAAGAAGCCAACAGAAGAATCCAGTTGGGCTGAGCAGCATTTGACAAACTTCACCGAGTCTTCTCGTCGCCTATACTGCAAAGTTTGAAGACGAAGGTCTTCAACCAGTGAATCCTGCCTGTCATGACTTGACGTAGACGTTGACACTGACAGTTGGGCTAGTTCACAAATTCAAACTCGCTCAGCTAGCTATGGAGCGAGATATGTTTAAATGATAAAATCCGTAACGAGATTATCCAGAGAAGAACCGGAGTGACAAACATAGCTCAGCATAGCAAAAGCAGCAAGCATAGTGATCAGTAAGCTGAAGTAGCAGGCGATTGGCCATGTCTGTTGAAGGACTGACGGCCATTGGAACAAACGAGTCCTTGATTGGAGACCGCGAATCGGCAAACGCAGCGTAGGGCACCCCCCCACCAGATGGACCGACGACCTGAAGAAGGTGACTGGGGAGGCTGGATGCGGAAGGCAGAGGACCGAGTGTTGTGGCGCAAAATTGGAGAAGCCTATGTCCAGCAGTGGACTGCGATAGGTTGAAATGATTGTACAATTTTTAGATTATTGTAGAGCAGATTTTTATTTAAATTTCTTTCGCCGAGATCGTATTCATATAAACAAACAAAATCTAGGGACCAGCTGATTTATTTTTAGCGATTTCAGGTTTGTTCCCATACGAAAAGTTGTTCATACTAATGAGTAATGTTGTATAAAGTTTTATGTAGTGTATCTATATTATTCAAGCTGTCGACAGCCTCGGACACCATGGCCTTTCTTGTTGCAAGAGTGCAGGTCGCATATCACGGCACGCCAATATTAACGACATTATTCGTCGTACTCTTGCCACCGCCGGCGTACCAGCCGTACTAGAACCTAATGGCTTGGCACGTGACGATGGTAAGAGACCAGGCGGTATGACGTTATTACCTTGGAAGTTGGGTAGGCCTCTGGTGTGGGACGCAACCTGTGTCGACACCCTTGCTCCATCCCATCTTCCTAGCTCGGCGGGCTGTGGCTGTGCTGCCGCTGCAGCTGCGGAGACCCTGAAGCGGCGCAAATATAGTAATCTTATTGGATGCTATGATTTTGAGCCGTTTGGGGTCGAAACGCTCGGGCCATGGGGTCCGAGCGCTCGGCTTCTTTTCAAGGAAATATCTAAGAGACTGGTCGACACTTCGGGTGACCAGAGGGCTGGCTTGTTCTTTGGGCAACGAATAAGCGTTGCCATTCAACGTGGCAACGCTGCCAGTCTTCTGGGCACGCTTCCGGATGACAGTGATGTGGAGGAATTCTTCGACGCCTAAGTCTACGTTTATGATATTTTAATATTATTGTTTCTGTTTTTTATATATGTTTATATTGTATATATTATTTATATTAATGTAGATAGGTAGTAGTTAATTATAAGGTGTGTATTGGTGTAGTTAGAAAATTATTCTATTGGCGAATAAATGTTTTACCGCAAGATAGTACTGCTATTATGCATTAAAATTTTATAAAATACAGAAACAGTGCATTCTACGGCAGAATTTCACAATTTAGGTACATGGCGTATAATCCGGTTGTTCATTAATAGAATGGCAAGACAAGCATGAAAATCGCAAGGGCGCTTCCAGTAATCAAATACAGTAAGTAAATAGGCACTTGAGTCAAACAAACACGAGCAGTTTGCTCTGCATCTACGATACATATACATTACTAAGATTTAGTACGCAGATTTCATGATTAGTTTGTATGTATTATGATTGGTTTTGTTGTTCTGTTCTTATGTGGGTAAGATGGAACTTTCAAAATATATGGAACAATGAACACTGAAACTTTTGGACATGGAAATGGACCTTATATTGTATTGAAAAAATTGTACATTTCTGCAGAGGCATTGATGGATCCATTAATGTCTGGTTGCGGCCAAAGTTTGTATAGTACTTTTCTCAAATAATGCGCGGAAATTCAAACTAAGTAGTAGGTACCTATGTAAATTCTAGAATCAATGACGAACAACAATAATTTTTCAGGCGTCAATATGTTAATTTATTCTTTTTTACTATAAACAGTTCTATTTGCAAGCCAGTTTAAAATTTAAATTAAATATTTGATAAGTAACCTCCTTGGTTGCGGATTTTTGGAAGTAAAAAGTTCGTTCCAATTATAAATTACACGACAGATATGACTTTTCATAGTAATTATTTTCTCTGTGGTAATGATATCTTATATTAAACCAACGATTTAAGAAGCTAATTTATTCGTAGGATTAAACAGATATGAATTTTCATACTGACATTGCCGGCCGCTCCTTGCATGTATTTGACCAATACAGCATTTACGATTTATCTCGAAGAAGGTTGTCAAAATAATGTTTGAATTTCCAAGCATGTTTGAGAAAAATTACTTCATTCCTCGGTTATGTGATATATTATATACCCCATTTCTTCTCGTGGGTGTCGTAAAAGGCGACTAAGGGGTTCACCAGAGGATGGGCAGCAGCGTTCTCTGAGTATTTATTCAACCATCTGCGATCCCCAACCCACCTGCCAAGCGTAGCGATTATGGCATATGGGGGATACCTATGTCCTTTTGGGGGAGGCCTATGTCCAGCAGTGGACGTCTTTTGGCTAAAATGATGATGAAGTGCTTTTTGTAAATTTTTGAGAAATAAATGATATTCAACCGAAAATTAACATGAGTATTATGATTGCGAGTGAGTTACACAATTTGGTAGGGTTTTCAGGGTGCACCACAACAAAGTGAAAGTCTCTTGTGTAATTAAAATATTATAATTGTAGGCTTTTCTTATTAGGAACCCTTCATCATCATCATTTCAGCCGAAAGACGTACATTGCTGGATATAGGCCTCCCCTAAGCATCCACAACGACTGGTCCTGCGCTTTCCGCATCCAGCGGATTCCCGTGGCCTTCACCAGGTCATCGGTCCACCTTGTGGTGGGCCTACCCACGGTGCACCTTCCAGTACGCGGTCACCATTTCAGAACTTTACTGCCCCATCGGCCATCCGTTCTGTGATCAATGTGCCCCGCCCACTGCCACTTAAGTTTGACAATTCTTCGAGCTATGTCGGTTACTTTTGTTCTCCTGCGATTCTCCACATTTCTGATTCGATCACGTAGGGACACTCCGAGCATAGCCCTTTTCATTGCCCTTAGGAACCCTACATGTAAGTAAACGGTTTTGGTTTTCCATATTCTAATCCATAAACCAAGCACTGCATAAGCTATACAAGACCATCTTCCCAAACATAAGTACTCTCCATAACTACAGTACAAGTACAATGTACGGGATCAGGGCTTTCAGGCCAAGTCATTAGTGTAAAGCACTATTCAGAGAGCTGATTACTCGCCATTTGACACGAGTGCGTATCAGACAAAGCAAACGCATTACTGCATCAATACCATTATAACGACGAAGATTGAAATGGGTTATTGAAATAGGTTCTATTGAGGAGAATAGTTTTTAGGTGTGGGTTATTGTGCCCGACGAATGGCGGTAGCTTTGGTACCGAAAGCATAGAACAAGAAATAGTTACTGGGTTAAGAGGAAATGCGAGATGAGAGACTTTTGAAAGTTAGGGATTTGAAGAAACTATGGCGGTCGTTTGCGAGCGCTCAGCCTCAAATAAGTGCGATAAGGACAACTGAAGTTCCGACTGAATAGCCTAAGTAAAAACGTCATTAGTCGAGGTTTGGCTCTCGAAAAGTTTCTCCTCTGAAACTGGACCAGTTAAATAGATATTTTATTAACTGAATAAGAAGAATATGTACTATGTCGAAGTATGTCGCTATGTTTTTTCTGTGTCATTAACAGTTGTCAAATGTATACAATATTATAGGCCTCTGTAGACAGCTGTCTAAATAGGCAATATTGGGTGTTTTTGAGGGCTTCTAGAATAATTTATCAACAAAAACGAAAACATAGGGACATTTATATAAAAAGTTTATATTTATTATATTTATTTTACTGTAAAAAAATCATTGCTCTTGGGTTAGAAGCAGTGATCGGAATAGGTAGAGCGAATGTGCCTAAAGTTCAAAGAACATAGACAAAAACGTGGGGATTTCAAAATTGGAATATTTGTTCCGAGTTTCGGAACATTATTTAAATACAACTAAAATTAATAAAGTAAACCAACTATCGAATTCATTTCCTGTTTCTGTTTTTAATTTAATTATATAGAGCGACTTGTCATACAGGGCAGAATACAGGGCTCAAGAGTGCGCGGAAGGCCTCCCATGCGATGGACTGATTTAGTGAAGTCTGCCGTGGGCCAGCCATTACATGAATGCACCAGACTAACCGAAAGCAGGGAAAGGTGGCGAGGCATCGTAAGGCGAGCTACAGCAGCCCCCGGCAATAGTACATGATGGCCACGACCACAAAATAAAATTGCAATATTAAACCAATTTAAACAATGATATTACATTAAACCATTCACATTTTATCATCAAAGTATTTTTTGATAGAGTAGTATGCTTTTTTATGTAAAAATTCTGAGAGTGATTTCTTAAATTTATCTATACATTTATTATCTGTTTCCTTGATGATTTATTTTCTTTAACTTTTTATCAAAGGTGTGTCTTCGTGTTCTCATCTCTTTTATAGTAACTATACGAGTGGATACTTGACATAAACTGTTTATATCCGGAATAGCCCTTGAACTTTCCTATCAAATAAAATGCCCAGCCATTACAACACGCTAGTATTGTCCCGGTAACTAATCAATTAGTAATCAGCGCAACACCGTATTGACTTTACAATATGTACCAGTGTACACGTATAATGAGGGAATGTTCAACATTAATTGGTTTGCAAATCCAATTAGGTTGGCTTCGATACGCATTAAGCACGTTCAGATCATTATAGATCACTAATGACCGACGTCTGAGGTACAACTACGATTATAGATTAAATTAAATTAAGTTTTTAATTAGTAATTAATTTTGTCATTGCTAAACTTATTTAGGTATACATTTTAAACGTGTACATGAAAGATGCAAAAATGTTTATTTCAGATAAAACAAATGTGATTAATTAAATATGAACAAGTAAATAATTAAAAGCAGATAATTTGATAACGTGCCTAGTGAAATGTTATTTAATTAATTAAAAAATTAATGAATTTTAATGATTTTAATGTAGATGTAATAATTTACACTAATAAATCTTTAAATAGTGAAAACATGTATGTTTTGTTATGTTATACAATCTGCTTGATGAATGAAAAATCTATATATGCATAAATTGTGACGTATAATTTTAACTAATTATCAATAAAATATTTTATTCACCTAGCAATAATCACTGCAATGAATTGCCATGAATACCGCATTGCCGTAGTATAGGACCGTGGCAAAAAATATTTGCCGCAGTACCATCAATGGTAATATCAAATGGTACCAGGGCGTAGTAACGTATTCTTAGCGTAGATCTACTTGAAACTGAAGTTTCACTAGTTCTACTATTCTAGAACATACTAAAACGTACGTAGTACTCTAGGGAACAAAAACTCCCATTAGTTCTACCGTAGTACCGTGTAGAGGAAGTAGGAATAAAGAGTCCCACTAGTTCTACTATTTTTTAACACATTATGTTATTTTGTGGACTAGAGAGAACAAAAAACTCCCATTCATAGAGCAACCGCAACCCCAGTGCTTAATGCTCCCATTAGTTCTACCGTGTAACTAAGTAGAAGAAGTGGGAATAAAGAGTGAAAACAATTTAGCAGATTCAGCTCGACTTTGATTTATCTTGATGTTAGGTATATATTTATAGTTATATATATAGGTATGTATAATATGTATATTTAATTATATGTATAATGTACATATGTATTTATCTATTTTTATTATATGTAATTATAAGTCCGTAGTACGAAACATATTTTACTACTTTACTGGTGCATCTACCTTATTCTTTGTCTCTGCATTACCCTAAGCTTGTCTGGTAGAGAACGCCTATGGCGTTAAGACCGCCTTTGTACCCAGTTGTGCATAAAGAATTAAATAAATAAATAAATAAAAAGAGTCCCACTAGTTCTACTATTTATTAACACAATATATCGTAGGACTAGTGAGAACAAAAACTACCTAATGGTAGTTAGTTACTTAGTACCAAGGTAGAACTAATGTTCTACCTTGGTACACACGGCTACACATCAAGCTGTAGAAAACCAGTAATGGCTGACCTCGCGTTGTAAGGAAAACCTATACAATGCGAGGTCAGCTTATACTGGATATGTACAGCTTGATGTGTAGCCGTGTGTACTAAGTAGAAGAAGTGGGAATAAAGAGTTCCTCTGGTTCTACTATTCTGTAACACATTATATCGTAAGACTAGTGAGATAAAAAAGTCCCATTAGTTCTACCGTAGAACTGTTTAGTAGAACTAGTGGGAACAAACCAAACCGCAGACGGATTGGTGATACCGCATTTATATTGCAATTAAAATATGACCGTATAATAATAAAATGAATTTTAACGTAAGGAAACACGTTGGAACTCCTTATCTCATGTCGACATATTTTGTATGAAATTTGCCTGTTTACTGATACCTATAATTGTGTTGTGTTGATGATATTATGCGAATATATAATGGATAGATAGGCACTGGATGCGGAAGGCAGAGGACCGAGTGTTGTGGCGCAACATGGGAGAGGCCTATGTCCAGCAGTGGACTGCGATAGGCTGAGTTGATAGATAAGTAAATTTATCTCCCTAATTAGTACTTATGTCTTTGGATGAAAATTAGGTATGAAAATACCTAAGTGGCGTTAATTTGTAGGTGCCTAAATTACGGTACCTGTTTGATCTAAGGTTATCAACATTCCATAACTATATTAGCTTTATATCATAATTATCTACATTTTATACCTAATCTTGTTGGAAACAACAACCAACTGAAGTATTCTATTATTTTAACGAATTAACGCATGCGGAGCGAATTTCTAAAGATAGAAATTGTAGGACCAGAAGTCGCAGATTCAATGATATTTCAAAGTACAGATATGTTACATGCGCTCGCAATCTGAAGACTCTAAAACGTCTTAATTAGGACGTTTTCTATTAATCCGCGTCAAGTAAGTCGCCAAACGGGACCGGTGACAAAAAATGCCGTCGTGTGTGTACAGAAAGTGTTCCAATTATGACGCGAAATTAACTTGAAGTAACCAACATACAGTAAGTACAGTACAGTACAGTACATTACGGGGTGCTGGCCAGAAAACCTCCACGTGTGCCTGACGGCTGCTTGTTCTTCTGGACACGTCTGGAGGGAACGGCAGTTGTTTGGCCGATGCATCCTGGGTAGGGGCAATAAAATCCATTCGAGGGATTACCCTTCGGGGGATTTTATTGCCTGTGGCGAATATTCGCAGGAGGAGCCCGTTCTGGGCCAGTGGGGAGTTACTCCACGTGTCGCACAGTGGAGGAGCAGGGGCGGGCCCGGTGTGCACTCACCCTGCCACAGGGCAGGCAGCGGGGGGACTGTCCTTCCCTGCCCCCGTCGATCTCGTAACCCCAGGAGTGCCCGCTGAGTAGTGTTCTCGCGCCTCTTGGGACCGAGGGTCTTGGCTTAACCACCCGGACGGCGAGGAAGAAAACCTCTATAAAAAATTACGGGAGGTAGGGCCTGTGGGCAGCAGACTCGGGGTAGTCTGCTGCCTGACCAGCAGCTGGCGTAGCTGGCACAGCCAGCGTTGTTGGCGCAGCTGGTAAAGGCCCATGAGATAAAGTGGCGTGCAGTGTTCCGTGTGCGCCACCGAGGAGGGTACGGCCCACGTTAGGTCGCACGGGTAGAAGGGGCTCACCTGCTTGTGGCGGGCTGGGACCTGTCGGGTCTGGTTGTGTGAATACTCATGGGTTCCCACGCCCCCGGCTAAGGTAGTTGATGGAACACCGTGGTGGTTTTAGTCGGTAAGAGTCCGACACTGGCTCCGCCTACCCCGGGCGGAGTGCGTCCATGAGGATTTCCCCACGGAAAAAAAAAAACCAAAAAAGTACAGTACAGTTGGCGGACTACGCACACACCATCGATAATATATGGAGCACTCTTAGGTGTGCAAATTTCTTCATGATGTTTTTCATTACCGTTAAAGCAAGTGATAATCAAATTCTGATAGACACATGAATTCGAAAATTCAGACGTGCAGGCCGGGTTCAAACTCGGTCTGAGTCTGTCTCAGACCCTCTTACATGGAAAGTGAGCGATCAACCACTAGGCTATCACTGCTTATTATCACAGCGCCTTTTATCATCATTAACTCAGCATAACGCAGTCTACTGCTGCCTCTCCTAAGTTGCGCCACAACACACGGTCCTCCGCGTTCCGAATCCTGCAGCTATCTTCTTCAGGTCATCGGTCCACTTGACTGGGGGGGGGGGGGGGGCGCCCTACATTGTCGTTAATTCGGCGATATTCCTAAAACGCTTCAAAGATGGCGCCAGACAAATAAATTGACAACACACATATACGTCACGTTGAATATTATTATGTTCCTTCCCCAGACTATATCAAAGGGGGAATATTTCAACAAGCTCATAAAGATGTTAATCTGTGACTGTTTTATGTTATCCTAATTCCAGCCGCAATTGACTGCATTTGGTTAGAAAAGATTTATTTTTAGTGGTTGTAAAGTATGTGTGTTACCAATTTATTTATAGAGCGTATTTTTTTGTTTTCGAGAAGGGAACCTGCTGCCGAATTGCGTAACTCACTCGCGATCGCATGCATTTGGATTTCAATGTTCATTGCTCCATGTGTTTTGACAACTCCGTGTTATTGGCAACTACGCACTACGCAATGAATGTTGCTTTAATTTCAAAAGGGAAGCTAATGTCAAAGTGAATGCATTGCTCACACAATTGCCCCACTGGTCTCGTGGAGGAAAGATCGGGGTGTGTGATTTTTACTGCACTAAATCCTCCCTGGCGGCCATCTTCAGCACAAAAGAGCCTCTGTCCAGGAATTCCTTGCTTTTAATTATCTAAACTATAGGGCCATCAAGACGGTCAAACGGTTGGATTGGTTCAAACACGTAGATTTTGGTTTGCCACAAACCATTTTGATCGTTTACGCGACTGGTTTAAAAGGTTTGTCAATCATTCACGGGCTTGAAGTTTGTTTGATGAATTTTCATATTTTTGTTTTGTTTAACGCGTCGTTTGATCGTGTCCACACTTCGTATAAGCAAACTGACTACTGGCAGCTGACTTTCGTTGTGTGTTATCATTCTTACGAATATGTTCATGTGTAAAACGATGTATTGAGTTGTATGTACTTCCCATTGTTTGGACTATAATTTTTTGTTTCTTTTATTTTGCTTCTTGGCATTTTCCGATCACACCACGTGACTAAACCCTGCGGTGAGCTGATGACACTATCCAATATCGTTTGATGAATCTTCAACCGACTTCAACAGTTTGATCAAATACGTAAAGTTTGTAGCAAACCGTTTGACCGTGCCGCGGGCTCTTTAATTATGCTATGACGTAGCATATCCGTAGCGTACGTAGCCGGTTGCAGCTTAAACAAGAGTCCCTCGTAGCGCTACGATAGAATAACTTGTGATATAATACCATCAACAAAATAAATATTGTTGTTGGCAAACCAAACAACTGGCTTGTATTTGCTCCTTAACCATGTAACTTATGATTGGAAAATTAATTAAAACTCCATTCTTATTAACCCAATCTTGTTTATATGAGAATGTTTTAGAAATTATAAATTAATTTCCTATCGTAATATACTTTTTGTAACGGTATGTTATAACATTTTCGCTTCAGTTATGCTTGTTCCTTATTGATTAAGGTTTATTAATTGTCGATGAGTTTGTACGTAGAAATTTACAATTAATTGACTTTCATCAGTTAATTATTAGTGCCTAAAAAGTGCCTTCAAAAGCTAGGTTCAAGATTCTGCTTATTAATTAATATCGACCTATTGGCACTGGAAAACCTACGAAACACTTATAATTACTGCTGGGCTAGACATCCGCTACGTGCTTCCTATTTCTTCTCGCGTTGTTCCATTTTATAGTTAGCTAGCAGGATTGTAAAATGCACAAAGACAAATTCTTAGATTAGATTCCTTTGAATTTTTCTTGGAGTTTTTTTTACAGTTCCGATTTTATGGAGCCATTTTATGTAGCTTGGAATGTTATGAATGTATTTTTATTATTTAAAAAAAATAGAAGGAGCTCGCGGATTCGCTTTCGTGGATGTCGTTTATCGGACATGTCTCGGAAACTGTTCATTCTTATTCTTTATTGTACACCAGAAAAATACGGTATTAACTTACAAATAGAAATTACATGTACAAAGGCGAGCTTAACTCAAAAATGAGTTTTCTACCAGCAAACCTTTGATGAGCGATAGAGTGAGTGTAGAAAAGAGGCTGAGGGTAAATTTAGTGCACAACTGTTTAGGTCTAGGTCTACATGAATTACTTAATAATCAAACATACATAAAACCTACTTGGATAAACTACAAATATATATATAAATAGCATAATATACCTACATACCGAAGGGGTAGGCAGAGGTGTAATGGTACACCCACATTTCGCCATTTTAATACTAAATAAATATATATTATCTCTCGGAAACTGTTCATCTTCCCGGGATAAAAAAATATATATACTATGTTAATCCGGTAATGGTCTATCTGTTTGTCAAATTTCACTCCGTTAAGCAATTATGGCATGTAATAGTAACACACATACACATATCTCCACAAACTTTCATATTTACAATATTAGAGTGATATTAGTCTTTTAAGAACCTACACACCTGTACACCACAGAATATAAAGCACAAGACCGACTTGTTAAGCGTAGCATTCGTAAAGATTTGAGAAACCACAATACCCATCTCATCCAGTTAGCTTTAGAACGAAACACCTCTTTGAAATCATCCAAGCAGGGAATATCCAGCAACGGAAGACCTACGATTGCTTGTTTAAGGAATGATACAGGTGTGAGGCAAAACGATAGAGGCAAAATCATTAATATTTGCACTGAATTTTATAGAAATCTATACAGTGAGCGATCGACTTTTCAGCATAAAGAAAGTGTATATTCGTGCTCCGATGATATCTCGCCTTTCATAGGTTGGGAAGTGCATAAGGCGTTACGTAGCATGAAATACAATAAGAGCCCCGGCGATGATGGTATAACAACAGAAGCCATAAAAATAGGAGAACCCGTCCTTCTTCTACACATAACTAACCTTTTCAATAGTATTCTAAAAACAGGAATTCTACCAAAATCATTTTGTCACTCACTTATTATTCTTCTCCATAAAAAGGGTGACAAAACAGACATTAGTAATTACCGTCCTATCAGTCTTGTCTCGCACCTTTATAAAGCTTTTATTAAAATGATCGAGAACCGCATATCCGGGTCTCTCGATAAACATCAACCTCCCGAACAGGCCGGTTTCCGCCGTGGCCTTTCTACCACCGACCACCTTCATTCCATCAATCAAGTTATAGAGAAACATTTGGAATTTCAGCTGCCACTTTATTTAGCATTCGTGGACTATTCAAAAGCCTTCGACAGTATCAGCCATAGTGCAATATTCAATGCTTTACAAAATCAAGAAATAGACAGCACATACATTCACCTTTTACAAAATATATACATTAACAGCACCGCAGCCATCAAAATCAGTTCCATGACGGGTCCGTCTTTTCCCATTAATAAAGGAGTTAAGCAAGGAGACCCACTGTCTCCGAAACTGTTCACGGCCGTATTGGAAGAGGTTTTCAGGAAGCTGGCAGCTGGCTGGGCGGAGAAGGGTATCATGGTCGGACTCAAGAAACTTTAAAATCTCCGTTTCGCCGACGATATAGTCCTTTTCTCGTCTTCAGCCTCCGAGTTGACTCAAATGCTAGACGACCTTAGCATGGCAAGCCTCGAGGTTGGACTCCGGATGAACATGTCAAAGACCAAACTGATGATGAACAGTGCGCATCGTAGGATCATGCTAGGGGGTGTAGAGATTGCATATGTCGATGAGTATCTCTATTTGGGTCAAATAGTTTCCTTCCAGGCAAGACAAAACAAAGAAGTTGCAAGACGCACCGAAAATGCTTGGAGGAGCTATTGGGCTATGAAAGATCTAATGAAGGGTGATCTACCTCTATCCCTTAAAAGAAGACTCATGGACGTGTGCATTCTTCCCATCCTCACATATGGATCCCAAACATGGTCTTTGACATGTCAACTGAGGTCCACGCTTGAGGTTTGCCAAAGAGCGATGGAACGGAGTGTTCTGGGCATAAAACTTGTAGACCGGATAAGAAACACAACGATCCGTTCCAGAACAAAAATAGCTGACGTCACCCGTAAGGCTGCCACTCTAAAGTGGAACTGGGCTGGACATATCTGCCGCATGTCAGACGACCACTGGGCCAAACTAACAACTCAATGGGTCCCTTTACATGGCAGACGTCAACGCGGCAGGCCCAGACGGAGATGGCGGGATGAGCTGGACTCCTTCCAAAAGGACTGGACGCTTGTAGCAATAGACAGGGAGAAGTGGAAGGAGAGTAGGGAGGCCTTTGCCCTGCAGTGGGACACTTCAGGCTTCTAATAATAATAAGAACCTAGTGTATGCATAATTAATAATAGTCTTTTTGACACTACCAGAAGACCATGTTAGTTAAAGTTGCTTTGGTATAGTATCTCAGTGCATTCTTCTTTTATCGTTACAACATGAAATAAAAAGATAGAATAGTTGTAATCACAATTTTACTTGCGATTCATGCGTCGCAACTTTCGAACAAACTACGCATCCCGTATTGACGTCATTAATTTTTTTCATCATCATCATCATTACAGCCGAAAGACGTCCACTACTGGATATAGGCCTCCCCCAATTAAGGGAGGGATATGCCATAATCGCCACGCTTGGCAGGCGGGTTGGCGATCGCAGTTGGTTGGTTAATACTCAGAGAACGCTGCTGCCCATCCTCTGGTGAATCCCTTAGTCGCCTTTTACGACACCCATGAGAAGAGATAAGGGTGGTGCTATTCTTTAAGTCTGGCACCACACGGACTATTAATTTTTTTTTTATTTTTATTAATTTTTTTAAATTAACTTTAATCAAAAACTGTAGTACTTTACAGCTTTTGTTTCTTTAGTTAGAAACAGCACAATAAGGCATTTTTACAGGTTTTTGTATTGTATTGTATTGTATTGTATTTATTGATAACAATTGTTACAAGTCATTTTTACAGTAATTGTTACAGTATTTATAGAATCAAGTCATAAGGTTTACTGAGAAAGGCCGAATGAAATGCCCTGCAATATGGTGCAGAGTGTTGGCACGCGCGCCCTGCCCACTTGGCCGTTCTATCTATTTCTGTGAGCTATACAATTATTACGGTACTGAAACGTGGTCGCTCACAATGGGCCTGATAAGAAGGCTCAAAGTCACTCAAAGGGCAATGGAGAGGGCTATGCTCGGAGTGTCCCTGCGTGATCGAATCAGAAATGAGGAGATTCGCAGGAGAACGAAAGTAACCGACATAGCCCGAAGAATTGCCAAACTTAAGTGGCAGTGGGCGGGGCACATTGCTCGCAGAACGGATGGCCGATGGGGCAGTAAAGTTCTGGAGTGGCGACCGCGTACTGGAAGGCGCAGCGTGGGTAGGCCCCCCACAAGGTGGACCGACGACCTGGTGAAGGTCGCGGGAATCCGCTGGATGCGGAAGGCACAGGACCGGTCGTTGTGGCGATGTTTGGGGGAGGCCTATGTCCAGCAGTGGACGTCTTTCGGCTGAAATGATGATGATGAATGATGATACAATTATAATATCTCATGACGTGGGGAAAAGTATAGCCAGTCAGCAAATTGGTAGCGGGGCTGACTGCCCAGGGTGCGCCGGACGATCAATTAAATATCGCCACTCGTGGAAGCTCTTTGAATGCAAACTTTTTACAACATGTGTTATTACTATTACTGCAGTCATTGTAACACTTAAAATTGCTTAAATACAGATCAACGACATTTCTATGCTAATTTATTGTTCTAAAGTACAATAAAACAATGTAAAAATAAATTAAAAGTTGTTAAATAGTTTTTTTATTTTATTAAAGAGTTGTTAAAATTTTAGGATTTTTAGGTACCTACGGCTTCCCTTTTGAAAATATTCACCCTTCGCCACTAATGGACACATGGACGCATACTTTTATGAATCGAGCTATCGAGCTATTGCTATTGTTAAAGCCAATTTACTTTCTACGAATGTAAATTTCAGATGTTTATTGATTGAAACCGAGATTCCTAGTTTTATTTAACAATGCGCCCTCACTCAATTACTTATTTATTAGGTTGTTATGGGCAAAGGCAACCGCTTAACATCATGCCATGATGGGCCTTTAGCTCTTTTCGTAATTTTTATAATGTCATAAGAAAAAAGGTTATGGAAAGGTTAGTCTGTATAGGCTACACAAATAATTAAAAAAGCATAGCAAACCGTTTGTTTAGCCACTGAACTATCGGGTAAAACTTTACCAATTCCAGGCAAAATAAATAATGTTAGTAAGCATTAAACAAAACCAATGTTTGATACTGTAATACTCATAAATGTAGGATGTCACTTAGGGCTGCCACCTCTCCGGGTTTGAATAGTGCATGTCCGGGCTACGGGTTAACATCAAATATCTTCTGGTCAGACCGTTCATGTTCTCGCCTAACTGTGGGTTTGCACCAAAAAACATTTAACATGTAATGTCTCGAAACTTGTCATATGAAACTAATGTCACAACTTGTTTTGTTGATTGTTACGTTCGCACTGCAGAAAACTGGGTAAATTCTTTGACAGATTTCAAGATTTGTTGTTAGCTGTGTTTGCACTGACTAAAAACTTATACATTGACATGTTTGTCTATAGATTTGTCACGGCTGACGTTCGCACTGATGCTTAATCGTGTGTCAAAACTTGTATAAATCTCGTTTTTTGTGTTATCCAATGAGGTCGGTAAACATGTATGGCCGAAAGCAGATACTTTGAAGTGTATCGAAATTAATTGTGAAACATGTCAATAGACTATGAAATGTCAAACAAGTTTCGTTTTAACAAGTTGTGTGATAATGCGAACGCGATTTGATACATTGACAGAAAATTGACTTTACAACATGTTTTTATGTGAATGTCTCGTCAGTGCAAACTCACAGCAAGGGTGGGCCAATTTTTTCTATCACGGGTAAAAATCCCTAAGGAATCAAATGGGTTTCAACCAGGTTTCAACTAACTACTTGGTAATAAAACAAAGTTTAACCGGATTAAATCGCGTATATTATTTAAATTGGTTTCCCTGACGTTTCGAAAGCTTTGCAGCATTTCGTGGTCGCAGGTAGACTAAGATGACAAGCGTCGTTACAAATATTTCTAAAAAATTATTTTAATCTACCGTACAATATTATTAATTAAAATCGTTTCGATGCACGCAGTAATCACTCACAATATCATTATCTTTTACAGTGTTGCGTGCTGTTTGGGACTTGATTATTTTTAGGACTGGGTTCCAAACAGGTGGAAGCTGCCAACCATCTTCTCTATTAAAATTAGGATGTTTTTTAATCCGGTTTTTGTGATTTAATCCGGTTAAACTTTGTTTTATTATAATGTGTAGTGATCGCGAAAACCTAAGAAGTTATTAACTACTTGGTCTTCGTTCTAATACTAACTAATCAAGCAATCAAACGATTTCTATGTTAAGATTCATTTAAAAACCTACATATATTAGCAAAATCTCCGGGCCTGCCTTTTTAGGGTTCCGAAGTCCGACAACGACCCAAACTGACCGAACCCGACTACTACGAACCCTTATAGTTTCGTCATGTCCGTCCGTCTGTCCTAATCCTTTACAGCTTAATAACTTATACTGTTATAAACATAAGTAAATGAAATTTTGTTAAAAAATTGTCTACATATAGATCTCAATTTACATACATTACCATGTAAACTTCCACCGAAAATTGGTTTGAACGATATCTTGTAAGTAGTTTTTTTTTTAATACGTCATAAATCGTAAACCGCAATTTACCAGCATTTATTGTTAAAACATCGATCAAAGTTACAACGAACTACAAGAACTTTTATATTATGTTACTTGCTGCTACGGAACCCTTCATGGGCGAGTCCGACTCGCACTTGGCCGCTTTTTTTAAATTATATTAGTGAACGTCACTCATCTCTCATTTTTAACCGACAAAAAAACGAGGAGTTTCTCAATTCGACGCGTATATATATTTTTTTTTTTTTTTTTTTTTTATGTATGACCACGCATAACTTTTTACAGAGTGGTCCGATTTTGATGATTCTTTTTTTAATGGATAGGGTATATCTCGAAGTTGGTCCCATTTAAATTTCAAAATCAAAATCGACCCCTAAGGGTAGTAAAACAGGGGATGAGTGTTTGTTCACCCACTGAATTCTTACCTGTTATCCGATTCTGTTGAAACTTGACACACATAAATATAGTTCTAGACACTACGACATAATGGAGACCTGGAGTTAGATTTTAACCACAAAAAAATGAAAAATAAAACTTTTTAACAAAAAATTGAACTGACGAAAACAGAAACTGAAAAGTGAAAAATAACTAATTATGAGTCGGCGCCAAACAACCAATCAACGAAGATCATTAAATTACTTTAAATAAATAATAAAAACAAACGTCACATCAAATACAACGTGAATTTTTCAACGATAAACAATAACTTTCCAAAAATGCGTTCTCCGCTCGGCCACTTGCAACTTGCACGCACTTTGCTTGTTAAAAGTTCGTTTGGCGCCGACTCATAATTAGTTATTTTTCACTTTTCAGTTTCTGTTTTCGTCGGTTCAATTTTTTGTTAAAAAGTTTTATCTTTGATTGCTGTACCAATGTACCCAAGATAAATACAGGTACACGTGGTTTATAGTCCATGTTATATATGAACGTTGTTATCGTATTTAAGTCAAATTTAAACGTATTTATGTCCCCCGCAGATGGCTAGTCTCCATTGAGATTGGCCGCCGTGACCGAAATTCGGCCGGGAGGACATTATTATAAGTCAAATGCTTCGAGTGTACAATCTGTCTTATCGGCAACTATGCACCACGCAATGATGACTACGATAAATAAATCATCATCATCATCATCATCATCATTTCAGCCGAAAGACATCCACTGCTGGACATAGGCCTCCCCCAAGCATCGCCACAACGACCGGTCCTGTGCCTTCCGCATCCAGCGGAAGGCGCAGCGTGGGATAAATAAATAAATAAAAATAAATATTTTTGGGACATTTTACACATCACCATCTAGTCCCAAACTAAGCAGAGCTTGTACTATATACTTAGATACTTTTTTTTTGTCAATACATACTTATAATATATAAGAAACTCCCAGACCAACACAAACACTCATGTTCATCACATAAATATTTGTGTCCTGTGGGAATCGAAACCACGACCTCGTGATCAGCAGTCCGACACTTGAACTACTAGACCACAGACGTCGTCGACGACGATGACGTTAGTAATGTCAAAATAAACGCTATTGTTGTTGTGATTGTGAATTTTATTGCGTTACACAATAACTACCCCACTGTTTTGAAAACCAAACCCTTTCTACTGGCTATTCTATGACTTCTTCTAGGACCTAGACGAGCAATCAAAATTCTTCAAATACCGAAATGTCATTTAGAAATGACAATAACGATTCCGGACATAGGCTCACGTTTTACTGGTACTTTTAGTGACACGGGCCGACGTGGGTACCGCGTGGTCACCCTATCACACGCTAATGAAAATTCTTTCGGACATCCGGACACCCCAGTTTTAAACCGGACAGTGTTGGATAAATCGTTGTCACAGTACCCCAAACTTTGGTTACCGTGAAGTGAAATATTTGATGAACTTCAGCTAAATGAGTTAGCAATGTTAGGAAACAGCAATTGCTTTTGGTTTGGAATCCCACTTTCTACTATTCTACTAATTTTATAAATGTAAAAGTATGGATATTTGTTTATTTGTCCTTCAATCACCCTGAAATAGCTGAACGGATTTAGATGAAATTTGGCACACAGATAGATAATGTACAGGTTTAACAACTTTTTACTACTCTAGAAACACAGTTCCCGAATGCTCGTTTTACTCTTTCTGTGATAAACCGAATTGTATGCGGGCAAAGCCGCTGACAAAGGCTATTTAAAATTTTACGTTTTATTTGGAGTTAAATATTTTGATGAGCTGTTAGAGTCTGGGACTATTATACTGGTCTCTACGAGAGAAAACCTTTGTTAAAAAGTTAATCTGTCTTTGGAAATATAACTGTAAGGACCATCCTTTCACAGTTAGCGGACTATGCGGTACGCGTTACAGAAAGTGCACAGTGTTGATTCAACAGTAGAAATTAATAGCACCGATTAATGATATATGTACTAGATTAATAGTTTTGACCTTAAAATAAGCGTGTTAAAAACGAAATTCGCTTTGTATTCTTTGTTTAGCTCAAATTATAACATGAAGGGCAATCACGACGCATAGATGCACTAACCAGCAAAAGAGCCATCCGTTTACCTCCCTGTACCAACGGTCATAATTTCAACCTTTCATTGACAAGTAGACGTAAAGTCACCCTTACCCGATTGGTCGTTAAACGCCAAGGGTCTTCGCGACGCCCTCTCAATCGGGCTCTGCTGACGTGGCATACAGCATATACTACTGACGGCCCCTTAGCCTGGTCGAGTGTTTTGTATGGGCCATGAGTTCAGTCGGCTGAATGAGCTATGATGGCAATAGATGCCCTTGTTTTCATGATTTGTTAGGTACGGCTGTAGTACCTAATATATTTTCTTGAAAAAAATTGCAATGACACTTTGCTCGACTGGGAAATCGAATTCAGGACTGGACAGCCACGTTTGCGACAGCGCTACTGCTAGACCGTTTCGATATTTTGTATATCAAACATAGATATCGTAAAAAATACTATGTCTGAGATATCAAATAATTTATTATGTATTTACTTAAATGTGATAGAATAGTTTCATAGTAAGTACATACGACCGCACGTCAGTAGTAACAGTTTGACCTTGACTGTGTCTTTATTTCGTAAGCAATAAGGGCAGTTTTCATAGTTCAAGCGTTACCACTGAAGTGCGGTGGATTGCACATTCGCTTGCAGCGATATACGTACAATAAAGCAGATATTAATTTTTACGATGCTATCAAGCCATACAAGTGTTTGATAACACGCTGTGTTTAGTAAATCACATTAGGTTAGAATCATGCAAACCTGTAACAACAACCTGTAACATACTACCCGCGCCAATGTTGACACAATTAAAAATTCATAAACCATATTCAACTCTGCAAAAGCGCCTACAACTTTACGAATAGCAAACAATCCCTCGCGCGCGGTTTTGAGGTTCATGTAAGTATTACAAAATAAAGGTATATAAGGCAAAGTAAACTAACGATAGGCAAACTTGGCTATGTCAACGCTATCAAAGGCCTCACTAAAACTCTGCCCACGGCTGCCGGTGACAGATAAAAACGTCGGATTTGGTAGCGCGGTGTACCCGTGTCTTCGTCAGCGTATTTACTTACCCTGAAGCTGTTTGCTCCTTTACCCTTAACCTAACCTTTAGTGCGTGCAAGTGATGAAAGAAAAGCGATATCTTCAAAGATTTGGTGCGAAAAGTTTCTTAGTAATGAAATAAATCCCATTTTATCGTATTACAGTGGGGCGAAATCTAAAGTTTATATTATTTTAAAAATAACAATTCTTTCGCGAGCGAGATTATTCTGAAATTCTTGGTCGCGGGTAAAAATTCCTCTTGCGAACGATTTTTCGATTCCGCAACTAAACTAACATGTGCTCTGAAGTATATTATAAACCCATAGTGTTAGTCCAAAAGTTTGAAACTAGTTTCCCGAAACTTATCCATTAGGCCTGCTTGGATATCAACACGAAGAGCATATTTTATGTGTTATGAGTATTTAACTATAAGTTATGCAGATAATAAAACAAGTAGATAATTCCTGAAAACTTAACCTATTGAATTTTCGGGCTGAAAGCCAAAACTCTTATGATTCTCGTTGAAGGAAAGCCTGACCTAAATTATTTTATCCTGACAAAAAGCACATCATAATATGTATACTGAACTTTTGTTATTTTATCGAAAAAAAAATTCATAGCAACACGCTATCTGTTGTTATAAATATGCAAAATCGAAATCGATACAAAAAAATATAGGTATTATCTAAAGTTTCATATGCATATTTCGCACTTTCTCGACTGTTATCAAACCAAAAAATTTACACCGTTACCTTTGATCCTCATATACCGCTGTCTTTCGTTGCTGAAAGCTCATCACTTGTACCGCTCGTCCTATTGATTCTGCACTCCTCCAACACTTTACATATTGCTTATTTAGCATTATTTCATTTCGGTGTGCCGCTATTTGTCTTTCGTGTTTCGCTGATATTGTTATCTGTTCACTTGTTCCACGTGAGATTCGCGATTTTTGCTGATTTTGTGAACGTGATAATGTGTGTCTATTTTTTAATCGTGTGCTGCCTCTGCCTCGCTCTTATAAGTTTTGTTTTCGTTCGGAAAGATTGTGTTGCGGTTGTTTCCATTTGTTTTTCTTGTAACTATATTTAAGTTGTATTGATATGATAGGGATATTGATAGTGTGAATGCAATCGAGTGAATGCTCTTATTATTTTTATTTATTATGATTGTGCTTTGGGAGCAACGACTTGTCAAGATCAAGAGCGTGTTTATAAATATTTGTTCATAAATATAATACTTGTTTGAATTTATCGTCAGCTTATGATTTTGTTAGATTGTTTTCATCAGTCATTAAACTTAGACAAGTCAAAGTAAATAAGTGGGGTAGGTTATTTGTTATTTAAACTTTTATTCACAAGAGATACGTTTTTTTAGTCGAAACAATTCATTCTTTCTCAAACGAGAAACAAAACTTTCAAATCTGGCCATCGAGACCAAAAACAAGTTTAAACAATTTGCGGGATCGAAAGAAATGGAAACTTCTGGTCCGAGGGTTAGGGGAAATTGGCGTCTTACGGGAAAAGCTCAAGGGATCCCCCTGGTACCGACACGCAAAGCCGAAACCGTGAAATCTCCGGGTCCCATCCGTCATAATTTCAACAAAAAAGCCTACGACTTTAAGAGGTTGAGTTTCTGTCTGTTTTTCATACAAAGTTCTGTTGTTTAAAAAATTTCACATAAAAAAAAGTTTAATGAAAGCTATTCAATGTAAAATTTATTAATTTAGTATTGTAAAATGTAGACTTTTTTCAAACACTATGTCAATGTGTAACTGTTGTACTGATTGTTCTTCGAATGCAGGAGTATAATAAAAAACATTTACAGATTTACAGACTTGTAAATGTATTCAGAACAAAAACCAAGTAATGACAGATGATTTTAAATAATAAAAAACCGGCGAAGTGTGAGTCAGACTCACGCAGTAAGGGTTCCGTACAACCCATCGACCTAATACCCCATAGAAACTGATTTAATTTACGAGAGTTTATCAAAAGACGTCAACGTTCGTACGTGAAATGTGAATTTTTGCATCTCTTTCTTCCGTAAGTACCACCATATATGTCTATGTTTGTCCTATTTTTAGTATTTGTTGCAAAACTACATAGTATGCACTATAATCAGACCAAGTTTGACGCTTGTATGTATTACCGTTTTGAAGATAGAACAGGAATAAAAACGTTGAAAAAAATGCATGTTTTTCGAGGTTTCTTGTATGGGGACCCCCTTTGGTTTTAGACTTTTTTTTGTTTTTAGTATTTGTCGTGAAACACCTCATAGCAACACATATTCTGTGAAAATTTCAACTGGTTATCTATTACCGTTACAAAGATACAGCCCTGTGACAGACAGACGGACGGACGGACGGACGGACGGACAGCGTAGCGAGAGTAATAGGGTCCCGTTTGGAACCCTTCGGGTACGGAACCCTAAAAAACCAAAAACGAACACATCATAAAGAAGAACTATTCTAAAAGTGGCCGGTGTTGACCAGAGTCTATAGAGTGTGTCAACAGTAACACACCATCTTTATAAGGTCAATTTCTCACCTTTTACCGATTTTTTTCAAGTTTTGCATAAAAATAAGAGTTGTGAATAATTTTCCATAAGGTAATAAGTATAAAAATGCTCTATTGTTTTTTATTCTATAAAAATAGATACCTATTGATACTTAAGTGGCAGTGGAATGGGCACATTGCTCGCAGAATGGATGGCTGATGGGGCCGAAAAGTTCTGGAGTGACGACCGCGTACTTGAAGGCGCAGCGTGGATAGGCCCCCCACAAGGTGGGCCGACGACTTGGTGAATGCCAAACAGCAGCACCTTCACCAGGTCGTGGGAATTTGCTGCATGCGGGAAGCGCAGGAGCGGTCGTTGTGGCGATGCTTGGGGGAGGCCTTTGTCCAGCAGTGGACGTCCTTTGGCTGAAATGATGATGAGATACCTATTACGTAGGATTTCATAAAAAAAAATTGTATGGAGATCATACGAAACACATCCCCTTAAATAACGCTCTACCAAAAACACTCGTGAATTTTTACAACCTGAAATATAGATACGTTTCCACAACGTTTTTTGAACATAATTTTATATTATAGTCTATGGTTACGATCCTAAATGATATGTATTTACGATGTTGCACTTTCTGTTTTAAATCAAATTTTTGTCGACCCTTTTTAGTAGGGTGTTAAATTTATGTTATTTATTTAGGAAAACAAGCAGGAAAGCGTACACGAATATGAGTATATATATCCTTTTACCTTATTTATTGAGAAGCAAACTCTGGCACCTTTCTATTTGCATCAGAAAATCTTTAGTATCATTAGTATAATTAAGAATTTTATAAATGACTGACTCGTTGGTCTAGTGGTCGCAAGCGCAACTGCTAAGCGTGGGGTCCTGGGTTCGTTTCCCAGTTCGGGTAATGTGTTATTGGGTTTTTTCACTAAGAAATTATCAGTATATAAAACAATGTAACTGGCGAAATGTGGTTGTACTATACACTTCTAACTATCCCTTCCAAGAATAGAGGCGTGATATACTTGAAGTATGTGTGTGTGTGAAATACAAGAATAAAATAATATTTTTCTTCTTTAGAATTTAAAAATTGAAATACTTCGTGGGCGAAATGGATATAATATTTTTTGTCGGATAAATCTGACTGTTGCGGTCAAAACAATATGGTGTGGCATGTTTATTCTCGATATGCATTATATTTGTCCCGGGAATAAGCATCGTTTAGCGTCATAATGAATGTTGTTAGCAGTATAAAATAATATAGGCCTAGGCCTAGTACCTAGGTACTGAAGTTGAAATAAAACGACTCCTACTGGTTATAGTAATCAAGTACGTAAACTTTTTTCATTTAATCTTTTAAAAATTAATTAAAAAGCCAGCTTTTTAAAAATGCTTCAAAACAATCGCTTCTTATTTTACTAAACAAAGGCAAAATCAAATTTCGAATTTCATTATCTTTTTAATCACAAAAGCATATTCCAGCCAGCCGATTCCATTTGTCAAAAGGTTACATATTCCAAATTCAAGCTTCGTTTGTCCCGTACAAATTAGAATCTGTCAAACGTTCAGTAAAGTCGCATTCATTACCGAATGCAGTCTATGGCCGGACCGCCCTCCGGTCGGATGTTTTGCAATTTTCCTTTTTGTGCGACCCTAAAAGCAAGCTTTGGTTACTGGAATCCTATAGACGGACAACACGAATATTTGCTTTGAGAATTCCTATCGATATTGTAGCGATATGATAAAATCTTTAGGGGAGTTTGGCATGATAGTTTTTCTTTAAGATCACATTTTTTGTTTGTAGGCAAACTGATTGAAGTTTTTTGATTTTGTAAGTGGGAGTTTTTGCCTGCACCCATATTCAATTTTTATTACCAACGAGCTTTTATCCGCGGCTTTACTCCCGTGGTTCTTCAGATTTTTCCCATAGGAACCGTTTTTTTTTCTTCATAAAATACATACTAGTTTTTATGTCTAATTGCAAGTTTTTGTGTGATGCTCAAACAAATAGACAATTACAGTTTTATAATAGGATACCTTAGGTATATTAAATTCATAGCGATGATGTTGAATATTATTTTGTGAACTATTTGTATAACCTGCTTAGTTATACATTTTTACAAAACAAATCAAAATAAGTACAAGCGGTATCTGGTAAGCTGTCACAACAAAAGGTATACATTTATTTTATTATTTTAACGCATTTTTACGCATGCGAAGCGAATTCTAAAGATATAAATTGTGGAAAGAAAAAATCGCTCACGAGCAGGATTCGAACCTGTGACTCCTGGCTCAGTACGCCAGTGCTTTAGCCACTAAGCTACCGTGAACACTGCTCGTGGTATCGAAATTATCCTCCACTATACGTCTTTGGGTAACGTCAGCGATATCTTATTAAGAAACATTGTTCCTTAACCGACTCGACTAACTTTACAGTTAAATCAAAGTCGTATAGATATGCCTACCCTTACTAATTATTTTATTATTTTAACGCATTTTTACGCATGCGAAGCGAATTCTAAAGATATAAATTGTGGAAAGAAAAAATCGCTCACGAGCAGGATTCGAACCTGCGACTCCTGGAACAATGTTTCTTAATAAGATATCGCTGACGTCACCCAAAGACGTATAGTGGAGGATAATTTCGATACCACGAGCAGTGTTCACGGTAGCTTAGTGGCTAAAGCACTGGCGTACTGAGCCAGGAGTCGCAGGTTCGAATCCTGCTCGTGAGCGATTTTTTTCTTTCCACAATTTATATCTTTAGGTATACATTTTATCCAAGACTGGGTTTTTTACAAGCTGGTGAATTATCAGGTTGCATTAATTTCATGTCAATGTCTAGTTAGGGTTCCATACCCAAAAAGGAAAAAAAAGAAACGGAACCCTTCATATGATGACTTTCGTGTTTGTCTGTCTGTCACAGGTTATTGTCTCCGAATCTATTGGATAAATTGAAATTTGGTACATACATGCATAGAGTTTGATGACCCAATCGCAGAGCAGAGTAAATGAACGAATTTCTGTTATGGGGTTAATTTTGGGAAACAAATTAGTAAGTAAAGAAAAAAAACATTTCACGTGCTTTATGTGACATATCAAATGACAGGACTCGTTAAGAGATTATTTTTTAATAATTTTGAAACGCCTAGTGTAAAAGATATTCGAGAAAATAAACGAAAGTCAAGCATTCTCCGAAACTACAGCGTCTAAAATTTTCCAAAAAGATATGGAAATTTGGTCCACTTTTATAGTTTAAAGGGAAACCTAAATGAAGATCCTTCCTCCCAACATATGCTTGGTCCCTCCCCCAAGCATCAAGACGTCCATCATCTTCAAGACGCAGTGGACGTCTTTCGGCTGAAATGATGATGATGATAATGAAATATTATCTGTACTTTTTAATGATTTTTGTAAGAAAATAAAGATATGTTAAGTTGTCAAATTAACAATTGTTATAATAGTTGTGTTATGCAACAGAATAATATGGTTTACCTTTGTAACATCTTATCTACAAAAACTTTTTAACAAAAAATTTAACCGACGAAAACAAGAAACTGAAACGCGAAAAATAAAATTAAGCTTTTTAGTCTTAATTACTATTCTCCTAACTAAACTAATATAAATAATTAATTTTGAGTCGGCGCCAAACAAACGAAGTGCGTGCGAGTTGCAAGTGGTCGAGCGAAGAATGCATTTTTGGAATGTTATTGTTTATCGTTGAAAATTTCACGTGTTTTTATTATTTAAAAAAAAAAAAAATTATATTTGTTGATTGTTTGTTTGGCACCGTTTGTTTAAGACTAAAAAGCTTAATTTTATTTTTCGCTTTTCAGTTTCTGTTTTCGTCGGTTCAATTAAAAAAAAAAAATGGTTATTTTTTCTGGCTAAAATTTAACTCCAGGTTACGTTGTAACTAATAGGTAATCTGTGCTCCAGGTCTCCATTATGTTGTAGTGTCTAGAACTACATTTATGTGTGCCAATTTTCAACAGAATCAGTTAACAGGTAAGAATTCAGTGGGTGACCAAGCACTCATCCCCTGTTTTCCTACCCTTAGAGGAGGATTTTCATTTTAAATTTAAATGCAACATATTTCGAGATATACCCTATCCATTAAAAAAAGAATCATCAAAATCGGACTGCTCTGTAAAAAGAAATGCGTGGTTATACATAAAAAAATTATATATATGTATACGTGTCGAATTGAGAACCTCCTCCTTTTTTTCGTCGGTTAAAAACCATTTTTATAATATAATTTATGTGCCAGTTACTTACAAAGAAAGAACTCTCATAGAATACAATTTATCTTTGAAACTTGCAACGGCATTAGTTGACATTAAAAACCGCTGGCATACAGAGGGTAACTGTAAAGTTTCAGGAAAAACTCGCACTGAACAAGTTGAACTGGACTAATATTGGCTAACTGCCTTCGAGTCATTTAGCAGAGTTGTTAGTAGTAGTTATTAGTTGTTTTTAGTTGTTCGTTTACTATATTCCAATGAGTTTTTTTATATTATAGGATCGCAAAACGAGATAAAGGCCCACCTGATATTACGCGGTTACCTTTGACCATAACAACTGCAATATTACCACCCTAAATGGTACTGCAAGTTGGTTCGCCAAACTGAGAAATATAGGTAAAAATCTCATGTGATTATAATTTCACTGGCACCCGTAGTCTTCGCACCGGAATTAATTGAATTCTACTTGTTAAAGAAGTATGTTAGGTATGGGAGCTAAGCAGCAAGAGTCATCTGATTTACGACACAATGATTTTTTTCATCGTGCTGTAGTGTTTTTTTGGGCATACAATATTTTCCAGAAAAAAATAACCAGTTTCTGTTTTATTACAAGTATAATAACTATCGTGAGTTAAATTCATAATGATTAATATAACTCGAACGCTCGGCTCGAACGGAGCCCTTAATCATGAGCAGATCAGCCAGCTCATGATTAAGGGCTCCGTTCGAGCTCGAAACCGGTCGGGCACACCCGATGAAATAACGTGAGTGAAACCGTTTATATTAATCATTATTACAAGTATACAAATCGCTGAGGTAAAAGCGATAAAAGAGCAATGATAAATAAAAGCTTTTATTTCAATATTACAGCAATATTCATTGCGTGGTACATAGTTGCAATAAGACGGATTGTCAAAACGCACGAAGCAATGAACATTGAAATCAACATGATTACATGATGAGTTGTAAGGGAAAGAAAGAAATTATTTTAGTGCAATAACTGAATTGTATGTTCTTGGGATAAAGATTGGATACGTTAAGTGTGTCCGCTGTTGATTATATTGATAATTTAAAAGATAAGTATTACAAAACTTTAAATTGAAAGAAACTGTGTCGCTTAGTGTTTTTTTTACAAAAAAACATTAAAAAATAATAGACAGAGTTAGAATTACTGTATGGCAGCCGCAAAAGTAACTACATATTTTATACAATAACTTTTTTTATTATTATTTTGTATAATTTTATACATTAAGAGAAACAGTTTCTATATCTTTTAAATTAACCAAATAATCAGCTGGACACGTTGTTTCCACCCTGTATTTATGACTATATTCAACAATCAAAATAGCCGCCACTTTCTATCCAAAACCCAATTCCATAACTCATTTTATCTTCATTTCACATTTGATTACTTCCTAACATGTAAATTGAATCCATTGAGCGAAAACCTTGTAAGGACGTCAACACATGTACTGAGCATGCATCAATATGCATATGAAAATGAAATTCTGTTCTCACAAGCTGTTGAAGCAGTAAATAAGATCCGGAACAAATATCCGGCCGCCAACTGAACCCGTGGTGTTGTGTCTCTGTCCTAACTACGTGGGAGAGAAAGGGATGCAAGCATACCGCCACCCAGAGTTGATGGCGAACTATGATATTCCCCACGGCTTCCCGTGAAGCAGTGATTGACAGTGCAATCGATGCACAGTGGGCTGGATTTACAATTAACTACAAAAATAAAATGTAGTTTTGATAAAAAAAAATAGGGGTGACAAAATTGGTTGGTATTGGTTGTTTGCGGGTTAGAGGAAGTCGCGTCCTTCTGCGAGGATGTCATCTTGCAGAAGGAAGCGGTGGAGTCTTCACTCCTTCGCTGATCGGATCCACCGCAGGAGGACGAGACGGCACAGGCGGCTTTACGGCGACCTGATGCCGCTCTAAGAGAGACCAGTGGGTGATAGATTGGGAGTCTATCATCCGTACTGCAAGGACCTCGAGCAGGGGTGATGTCCAACGTGTGCCCGGACATCGCCGAAAGAGAGTTTAGGTTAGAAAAAAGTTAGTGAATGGCTCAGAAGTGGGCCGCGTGGATAGGTTGCAATTGCCATGCATTGCAATTCTCTTGGCCCATCTACCCATGGCGAGAGTGGGCACACAGCGGAGTTTTTTGTGAGTGCAAGTAACGATACCACCTCACCGGGTGGTGTGAAATGCGATAGGAATTTACTGTCTAAATAAAATAAAACTGTTTTGCTAAATTAATGACGATAATCGACCTCATTTTACAAGTGCATATATATTTCTTCCTTATTAGTACCTAATCGGTCCTTTCAAATATACCTTAAAGTACTGTACGGACTACGTAAAACCCATAATATAATAATAATTACAATTAGTCCGTGTGGTGCCGGACTTAAAGAATAGCACCACCCTTATCTCTTCTCATGGGTGTCGTAAAAGGCGACTAAGGGATTCACCAGAGGATGGGCAGCAGCGTTCTCTGAGTATTTAACCAACCAACTGCGATCGCCAACCCGGCAGCCAAGCGTGGCGATTATGGCATATCCCCCCCTTAATTGGGGGAGGCTGAAATGATGAATGATGAATCAGAATTGTAATTTTATAATAATTTACAGATAATGTATTTTCTTCCACTACTTAATTGAAATTGACCACTGTGCGGCGTAACGTTGCATCGGAAATAGAAATGTTAGATTTTACTACGGCCGCGGCGCGTAGAGATTTGGTACTGAAAGGTTTCACGAACATTCACCATCAGCAATTTCTGCAATTCTAAATAAAAAAATCCACGTCAAAGATAAGTATTTTCAAGGAAACGAGTTAGCCTTATTATAAGGGTTTTGGATGTTATGAATACTATATTATACAAAATATTTTTTTCAAAAAAAGTATGAGTATAGAAAGTTATTCCATGCAACAGATTTTATCACACTTTTATGGCATAGGATGGCAAAGTAAATGGACCTTTGCCCATAAAAACTACAATACTACCTAAGTTGTCGCCTTAATGCTATTGGAAGTGCCGCTGACCAAACTGAGACCAAATCATGGAAAGTCCCTTGATTGTAGTTTCATCGGCACCGGTACCCTTCGCACCAGCACACAGCAATGAAAGCATCACTGTTTGTTGGTAGAAATAGGTACGGTAGTAGTAGTTCCCTGGATGAGCTCTTTCACATGGAGCTCTTTTACTACTAAAATAATTAAAACGTTAGAATGGATTAATATTTTCCCTTCAATATTACAGAGAAACGTTCCATTAGATCAACAATCATACAGTAAACCTAGAACCCGTACATACGGACTTGCGTACATTTGATGAAAACAGATATTTAACCCACGCAAGACTTAACATTCATTTTCTACTTTTTTTTTGTTCCTAAACAACTTATTTTTTACTTATTTTGTGACCCAGTCCTAAAAATAATCAAGTCCCAAACAGCACGCAATACTGTAAAAGATAATGATACCTATTGTGAGTGATATACGTGGGACACTCAGAAAGTTTTGCGAAACTAAAAACAATTGTTCTATACGTACATATATTTTTATCAAATCTTTTCAAAGTACTTTCCACCAGCCTCTATACAAAGATTCATGCGCCTAAACCAGTTTTCAAAACACTTTTTCCAGTCCGCCGCAGACACCTCGTTTACAGCCTGCTCGAACGCAGCCAGCGCATCTTCCGGCGACGAAAATTGTATCCCTTTGAGCTGATTTTTTATTTTTGGGAATAAAAAGAAGTCACACGGTGCTAGATCAGGGCTGTAAGGAGGGTGACCCAGGAGTTTGACTGGCGTGCTGTCCAGGAAGTCCCTCGTTTTGAGTGCGGTGTGCGCAGGTGCATTGTCGTGGTGGAGCAGTAGCCCGCGGAGCCCTGTGTTTGGTCGCTTGTTGCTTATAACAGAGAAAACTTCTGGCAAACATTTGGTAGTATACCATTCGGCATTAATGCTTCTTTGATTCCGTAAGGGAATTGATACCAAGTGGCCAGTCAAATTAAAAAAGCTAGCGATCAAAATCTTACCCCCGCTTCTAGATCGCTTCACTTTGGTAGGCGTTGGCTCATTTTGAAACACCCAAACAGTCGACTGGCGCTTGGTTTCTGGGTCGTATTGATAAATCCAGGACTCATCACCTGTAACGATGTCGTAAACACGCCGAGACGAGCCTGCTTCAAATTTGTTAAGCATATCACGGCACCATTCCACCCGGGCCTGCTTCTGAGCATCGGTGAGGTTGTGCGGCACCCAGCGTGATACTATCCTCCTCACGCGAAGATGGCTGTGTAGAATCTCGTGAACGCTTCCCGATCCAATCTTCAATATGTGTTGAATCTCCTGATATGTAATTCGCCTATTGTCTTGGATTAAATTTTTCACTGCTAGCACGTTTTCTTCGGTAACAGCCGTCAAAGGGCGACCGCTTCTTTCGTCATCCCCCAAAGTTGGTCGACCGCGCTTGAATTCGTTATACCAACGATACACGGTTGCCTTGGAAGGGCCTTCATCCATGAATGCCATTTGAAGTCTATCGTACGATTCATCCGGTTTCAGGCGACACTTGAAATCGTATAAAATCATAGCTCTAAAATGTTCCCGGCGCAGATCCATATTTCAGTGAGACACAATACTTTGAATTAACTCGCAAAAAATGTGGAGGGAAATTTTGAAATTGGAACTTACTTATTTTTACTTATAAATAATCATATTTTCGAAAAACATTATAACTGGCCAGTCTCCCATATATAAAAACTTTTTTTCGCAATACTTTCTGAGGGGCCTGGTATATTCTAAAAACTCTGCAAAAATAAGATTAGAATTAGAAGGACCAATGTTTCCTATAAGAAAAGGCGTAAGGCAGGGAGACCCACTCTCACCTAAATTTTTTTCATCTGTTTTAGAGACGATATTTAGAAACCTAGATTGGGGAAATAAAGGCGTGAAAATAGACGGCGAACATTTAAGCCACCTACGTTTCGCAGACGACATCGTTGTGTTCTCAGAGGAGTCGGCAAAATTGGAGAATATGTTGCAAGAGCTTATGTAAGAAAGTAAAAAAGTAGGATTGACAATGAATACTATAAAAACCAAAATTTTAACAAACTGATCAGAAAGGACAATAATCGTAGATGGACAGGAAATAGAATATGTTAAAGAATACATATATTTAGGACAATCAATTTCATTTGAAGACCAAACAGATAAAGAAATTAACAGGAGAGTAGCAATTTCATGGAAAAAGTACTGGAGTTTCAAAGAAATTATGAAGAATACAAAAATAAAAATAAATTTGAAAAGTAAATTATATGAGATAGCGATCCTTCCATGCCTTACATATGGTTGCCAAACATGGTCTCTACGGAAAAAAGACGAACACAAACTTGGAGTACAGCAAAGAAAAATGAAGAGAAGTATGTTGGGTATTAAAATATCCAACAGAATTACAAATAATGATATTAAGAAAAGAACTAAAATAACTGATATAGTAGAGAGAATAAGAAATCTGAAATGGAAATGGGCAGGACATATCTGTAGAATGGAAAATGAAAGATGGACTAAGAAAATCGTAGAGTGGGATGGATGGAAAAAGAAAGAAAGGAAGGCCGCGGAAGCGCTGGGAGGACATATTCAAACAAAGATGTGGACCAGACTGGATGAGACAAGCCAGAGATAGGGAAAAATGGAGAAGATTGGGGGAGGCCTACGCCCAAGAGGCGACTTCCATAAATAAATAATTTTACATGCATGTCAATAATAATAATATAATCAATAATCTAAATAAGAAATTAATAATAATAATGATATGTATATTCAAATCATATGATAATCTAACTAAATTGATAATAACTAATTATTAGAAGTACAAATTTACTAATTATTGTTATAATGATTTATGGTAGAATAAAGAGGCTTTTTATTTATTTTATTTATTGTGAGTGATTAGTGCGTGCATCGAAACGATTTTAATTAATAATATTATACGGTAGATTAAAATATTTTTTTTAGAAATATCTGTAAAGACGCTTGTCATCTTAGTCTACCTACGACCACGAAATGCTGCAAAGCTTTCGAAACGTCAGGAACACCAATTTAAATAATATACGCGGTATAATCCGGTTAAAATTTGTTTTATTATAATGTGTAGTCATCGCGAAAAACTAAGTTATTTTTTTTACTGTTTGAGGAAAAAATCGAATATTGTCACATTACCTATAACTGTGTTCATTATATAGCGAGAAGACACTGGCTCCTGCAACACAGTTATTACTGTGGTTATTACTAATACAGGAGTCTGATAATTCTACATTAAGTGTTTATGCATTTATGTCAATAAACGATTATATTATTATTGTTATTTATTCTCACTCAATTTGTGACGGAAAACCAGTTTAATTTCAAGTAATGGATTATCAATCAATCAATCAAGTACTTTATTTCGGACAGCTAAAAGATCCATAATTTGTTAGTAACAGACAAGAACTTAAATACTATTGTTAGTAACATAATAAAGTGACATATATTATAATATTGTTTTTGCATAGATCACCCGACAGCTAGGTGATCACTCTATGCACAATTTTTTTAATCATAGCAGAGCAAGTATCTGCTGCTATCGCCTTCAGGATATTGTTGGGACTGCCCCTGATTCTTCTCAATAGTGATGCCGTTTTTTTGCGAATGATAGCATTAAACCCATCGGTGTGAGTTACCGCGAACATAGCGGAGGCACTGCAGAAACGAGGCAGTCGCAACAACATCCTAAAAGCATTATTGTATTGGATGCGCAGGGCATCCAACGATCTTTTCGTGTAGTTGACCCAAAGATTACCCGTGTAGAAACTCTGACAGTACGCTTTAAACAGTGTAATTTTTACTTGGTCAGTACACCGAGCAAATCTTCGTGCCAACATATTACTCCTGACCGCCAGTGCCCTATGCTCCCTCTCCATATCAACATGGTCACTAAGGTCGTCAGTAAGAAAATGCCCAAGATATTTAAATTTTGCGACTCTGTGTATTGACGTACCGTTTACAGTAAGTTCGAGTGCATTTTCCCGACCTTTACCAGCAGCCCCAAAAACCATGTATTCACATTTTTTGGCATTGTAGACCAGTCCATGTGCAGCAGCGTAAGCCTCACAAACTTTGAGCATCTCAGTGATCGCCCCCGGTGACGTGCATTAACCAGTATAAAGTAATACTTTGATATCTAAAAACTCATTGCATGGTGTGCATAAGTCGTGGCAACATAACATTATGATATACCTATTAGTTCTACGATTCAGAACATTTTCGATAAGCTGTTGTCGACCGATTCGATTTGTTATGTCGTTTTGTCTACGTTTCTCGTAACGAGAGAAAAAGAGATAACAAACCGAATCGTTCGACAACTGCATATCGAAAATGTTCTGAATCGGGGGGAATCAGGGGATCTGGTTTTAGAATTAATAGGTACATGATAATGTTATATTGCCACGGCTCATCCACACCACACAGACATAGTAAAAAAATTAGACGAAGTGCTGCTAGCAATCATATTGAAGCCAACCAAACCATGCTCCTCCGTATACAAACCAGTGCTCACGCACAGCACACATGCACATCAAACCGTGCTCACTACTCTCAGTACACATGTCGCGGCATCGTCCAGTAAGCAACGCCAAAAACAATTATCTTTCAGGTGCATGGTGTGTGCTTTAGCGCTGGTTTGCACACGCAGGAGCACGGTTTTATTGCTTCACTATGATTGTTCGCAGCACTATGTCTATATTTTTTACTATGTCTGTGCCACACCATGTAACGCGTTTTCAAGTGACTTTTAGGGAATCGCCCATAGGACAATAGAGGATTGCAATATATGTAGTTTGCAACTGAGATTCGTTTTGATTCACTCATCATTCATTAATCAAATATATTCTTAAAACCTTGCTAGATATCAAAGTAGTAATAATAATAATAGAATCAGAGAGCAGACAACTTTAGTTAAAACTGTTAATTATTATCAACGTAATAGTTAATTACATTAAAAAAAAAACACGTGTGCCAATTTTATTCAGTCTCCTTTAAATTTTTGATGTAAGTCCTATTACTAGGGATTAAAAGCGCAAATTGAAAGTCTAAACTAATACTAATTAATATCTAAGCCCTACCTGACTTAACTAGCGAACTAACCTACGCAAGACACGAACCCGTGTATTGCGGACGAAGGTGTTATATCACACTAATTAATTTTATTTATATCGGTACCGAGGCACCAGTCTACCATGACCTCCCGCTTACCCCTCTACTAAACAATTTTGCAGAAACAAGGAGAAATTTAGCGAAGATGGAAAGGTCTAATAACACTGGTTCAATGTAACAGGTGACGTGTAGTGATTTACTTGCGACCGATAAATCGGTTCGTAGTTCGTCTACCTAGGTTGTAGTATAGATAGAAATTTCATAATCGTTTTAGTAATTTGTCGCGGTAATAAATATTAGAACTGTAGTGCTAAACATAACTACGAAAATTTGGTTAATGTGGCACTTACATTATACATAACATAACATCACGCCTGTATTTCCCCAAAGGGGTAGGCAGAGGTGTAATAGTACACCCACTAGACCAACGAGGCAGTCATTCAACTTCAGCAGTCGACTTACATTATAAGTATAAATAAATACATTTTTTGGGACATTTTACACAGCACCATCTAGTCCCAAACTAAGCAGAGCTTGTAATATGGGTACTAGACAATGGATATAATACTTATATACTTTTTATTTGTAAATACATACTTATAATACATAAGAAACACCCAGGCCAACACAAACACCTATGTTCATCACACAAATATTTGTGTTCTGTGGGAATCGAACCCACGACCTCGTGATCATCAGTCCGACACTCGAACCACTAGACCACAGACGTCGTCAAAGGTCATTATTGTCGTATAGGTTATTATTACCTTCAAATATTGTATTGAATATGGGAAAGGGGTAAAGTTATTGAGATTTCCATTCAATCAATTTCGTTTATATGGAATTTAATGATTTCTTTAAAATGATTTTGACATAATCAGATTCTGAAACAAAGCGATCGTTACTTGTCCTACGTATTAATTAAGTTAGATTCAGCGCTACCTTTTTTTTTTTTTTTTTTTTTTTTTTTTTTTTTTTTTTTTTGCTGCGAGGAGGAAACCTTCAAAAGGCTACCGGCCTCATGGGGTACGGAGGCCGGGGTGTGTGGGTTTCTTACCCACTAAAACCCCCTCAGTGGCCGTCTACAGCATAATAAGGGGAGACTCCGGGAAATTAATATACCTCCGGAGCCCTCCTTATGCTACGCCTGTAAGGCACGTCTACATGTGTAGTAATTGAGGAGCTGGCGAACAAAACGATCCGATGAAATAAAATGTAATTTTACAGGAAAAGCAAAAAAACTGAATGTCATCCTTATTAACATTTTGTTCAAAACCACAAACTTATGACTTCATTTTAACATTATTTTAGGCCGTTTTAATGGAAAATAAGTACAGAATTAGATTAATGTTCCATATTTAATTGGATAAAAAAACATATTTTACCCGGATGTAATACACCGTTTTGGTCGCCAGCTCCTCAATTTATCTTGTATGCATGTTTTTTTAAGTTACCTACAACCGTTCTGAATAAGAATAAGAATAATTTTTTGTTTATAGGTTACAAAAAATTGCGTTGAGGTCCTAGACCTCACACTAGGATTCCCTGTAATAAATTCGTAATTGTCTTTTTTTTTTCTAGATAATGGCTTCTCCCCAGATGTTCTTTCAGCCTTTCGTATCATGTGACAAAATCAATACTAAACCAACAAATATAGCGTGAACTTATATCATCATCCTCCGAGCCTTTTCCCAATTATATTGGGGTCGGCTTCCAGTCTAGCCAGACGCGGCTGAACATCAGTATTTTACACGGAGCGACTGCCATCAGACCCCCGCAACACAGTTACTGGGTAATACTGACATTCGGAGGTTAGACCAGTTGTCAGACTTTCAGGCTTCTGACTACCCGTAACGACTGCCATAGATATTCGTATGACAACCGGGAACGACAGCTTAACGTGCTCTCCGAGGCACGGGGGGGTCTCGATGTGTAAGGAAACGGTCACCCATCCACAGACTGACCGCGGCAAGTCCAGCTTAACCTTGCAGATCATACAATCCGCGCAGTCGTTGCTTCGCTACGAGCCCCTAGCGTGAACTTATATGAAATACGTAAATCATTATAAAAATAATTTTATATTCAAAGTCATTTTTCAAAGTGAAAATATCACAGCTTGCCACATCATCACGAGAGAGGGTAGAAAATTGCACGCTGCCCGCGCACCACGTATATTTCATACATGGATGTACGAAAATAGTTTTCATAGGAGTTGTTTATTTTTCTGTTCGAGAGAGTGGTTGTTTATTCTGAATTTGTTCTATCTTTATATTATATTCTGCGCTTATGTTGTGTTTTGTTTTCAGTATTTTCTTTTTCATAGAAATTTTGTATCTTTCTATTCAAGAGAATAACAGCGTATTCTTTCTTTATTTCCTTAGATAAATCCTCATGAACGCACTCCGGAAGATGGAGTCAATACCAAAGGTAGTTGAAGGAAAACCACAATGGTTTTCCTTCAACTACCTTTGGCCGGGGGCGCACCTCCGGATGACTGAAAATATATCACACAGGATATATTCTGCATTCTCAGTCACCCACTCCCGACAGGTCCCAGCAAGCCACTAGAAGGTGAGCCCCTTCTCCCCGTGAGGCCTCAACGTCGGCCGCATCAATCAACCAATCAACCAATCAATCAATCAAAATGTTTATTTGTGTACACAGGTAATTTTGGTGTTAGGTACATTATAGGTAGTCTCTCTGTGTGCTGCCACAGGTGGCATACAAATATTAGTACTTAATTAATTAAACATATTATACAACATTTTTTAACATTCTCTTTCTGATTGGCACTCGCAGACCATACGCGCACCATCGACACAAATCTTGAGTTGACGGACTGAGTCTGCCTCTTGCAGGCCCACTGTAAATGAAATAAAATGCAACTGAGCTGGTTAGTCCAATTTAAGCCTCTTGTTTAATTGAAGTGTAATTACATAACATAACATAACCAGCCTATTACTGTCCCACTGCTGGGCACGGGCCTCTTCTCAGTACGAGAAGGCTAAGGCCATAGTCCACCACGTTGGCCTAGTGCGGGTTGGCGGACTACACACACCATTGAGAACTGTATGGAGCACTCTCAGGTGTGCAGGTTTCCTCACGATGTTTTCCTTCACCGTTAAAGCAAGTGATAATCGAATATAAATCCGCACATGAATTCGAAAAGTCAGACCCCTCCTGCATGGAAGGCAAGCGTTCAACCACTAAGCTATCACTGCTTGCAAATTAAGAAGAAATTGAAGTGTAATTATCACCTTTAAATTCCTTAATTTCTCCTATAAGAAATAAAAATCCTCCTATAAGAAATAAATATGAATCCTCAGTATTTATTTACTTGTTTAGCTATTTATGGTTACACAAAATGAAATAATTTGAACAAAAGAGTAAAACAAAAGAGTTAAAGGGACCAGAAGGTACTACTGTAGTTTCAAATCACTCAAAATTCTAGGCTGTAATATATTTAGGACAAGGGTAGGACTATTAAGTTTTAAATAGAGCTTTGTCACAAATACTAACTCTGTCAAACTTTCGGGATCACACGGTGTAAACTGGTACCTATTGTCTATATTTATTCCAATTGTTAAACCCAAAAGGGTAAAACAATTAGGTATGTAGGATCAAGTTTTGAATAACCTCACTTTGTTAGCGCTAATCCGGACTATAAACAAAGTAAATTGTGAAATTACGTTTTGTATTCTAATTTAATAAAAAAAAATTGACGGAGGAAAAACATACATAACACTCGGGCGAATAAAAAATGGCGGACTAAATCTCGCTAAGAAAAGATTGAAGCACTTAGTTTTTTCCTAAACCTACTATAATTTCGACCCAATTTTAACACACCAGATATATATTGTTATTTTATTTGTGACAATACGACAATGACTACCCTCACACTAGATTTGTTGCGTAATCGCGGCTTTTTGTCTTACTATGAGTGTGATTGTGTGCGTGCCAGCCCGTACTTTTAAGCGAGCCGCCTTAGTGCTTTACTTTTTTTTTGCAAGATTCCGTCCGCCTATTTTATTCGTCCAAGACATGACATGGTCATCATAATTATTATTAAATTATTTAGTCTTATTTTCCCGCGGCTTCACCCGCATATAATTCAGTTTATCACAGAAAGACGTCATCGCTTATCTCTCGGGAACTGTTTATCTTCTCGGGATAAAAAATAGCCTATAATATGTTAATTCGTATCTATCTGTGTATCAAATGTCATCTAAATCATGCATTTTTAATATTATTAGGATTTAATATGGACGTCTTTGTTTTCCTCGGCTGAGTATAAAAGTGTTGGAAAAGAAGCGATTGCCTACGTTGCCACCATAGAAAGAATTGCCTACGTTACCGTCATAAAAATCTAAATAATTTCTATGGTTGCCACTGTGACACTAGTAGATAATGTTTATTAAAAGTATAAAAAAGCTAGGATTAAGAAACATCAGATCTAAAATTTGGAAGTCTTTTATTCACCATCAAAATAGTTTTTTTCTAGGCATAGGTGTTATTAAAAGACAAATTTTTGAAAAGAAAAAGGAAATTGATAGGTAAAATAAAATTATCGCTAGCAAATAATTTTCCCGAAAGAATTATAATTTCTGCGTGATTACTGAGTCAAACGTAAACTTTGTGGTGCCATATCTCAATATTTAGGCACTAAAAGAAAAACATGTTTATTATTACTTTCACCAAAAATCATAATATTAGGATGGTGATTAAAAAGTCTTAAGGGGCTCATGGTTAAGTAACAATCGCGCGGATTATATTATATGATCTGCTAAGTTAAGCTACACTTTCGCGGTCAGTCCGTGGATGGGTGACATTTTGTTGCACATCGAGAACCCTCCATGCCTCGGAGAGCACGTTAAGCTGTCGATCCCAGTTGCCATACGAATATCTATGGCAGTCGTTATGGGTACTCAGAAGCCCGAAAGTCTGACAACTGGTCTAACCTCCTAATGTTGGTATTACCCAGTAACCGAGTTGCGGGGGTCTGATGGCAGTCGCTCCGTGTAAAATGATCATGTTCAGCCGCATCTGGTTAAACTGGTAGCCGACCCCAACAAGGTTGGGAAAAGGCGAGGAAGATGATGATTAAAAACTCTTCTTGTATAAAAAGAATTCCTATCCTACTTCTTACTATCCTATTAATATTATAAACGTGAAAGTTTGTGAGGATGTATGGATGTTTGTTACTCTTTCACGCAAAAACGACGGTATGGATTTTAATGAAATTTAGCATACAGAGAGAAAATAGCCTGGATTAACATAGAGGCTACTTTTTATCCCGGGAAGATGAACAGTTCCCGAGGGATGCGCGATAAACGACATTCACGTAGGCGAAGCCGCGGGCATAGGCTAGTCCTACTTATATATTATTATATATGTATATACAGTCAAACCTGGGTGAGCGAGAGTTCAAGGGACTGGAATATTTTTCTCGCTCATAGAGGTTTTTCTCTTAACCAAGTTTCTTACTTATAGAGGTGCAATGGCGGTTTTTCTCACTTACAGAGGTAACTAAATAGCTATTACTAATCTATATTAGGTGGTTAATAGTTTTTATCGAGGGATTGCTTAATCCATTTAAAATGTACTTTTCTACGTTAGGGAATTCAGAAACTCTTATATCTCCGTGTCCTTCAGAGCACAATACTTTACAGAAACTTTAGATTTTATCTTCTTAAAAAAGGAGAATTCTGGCAAACCGAAATCATTCTGTAGTTCAGTAGTTCATTTCACGATTTACCGCTCTTGAACATGTTCACAATTTTAAGTTTGATATCCCTTCGGTTTTTGTTTCGATAGAGAAAGAATATGTCGAACCTTTCTTTGCAATTGATACATATCAACTGTAATTCATCATCATCATCATTTCAGCCGAAAGACGTCCGTCCACTGCTGGACAAACTCAACTGTAATTAGTTTGACAAAAAGGTCGGTGCAGATGCACATTTGGCCATTCTGAAAGAATGCGGTGCAAAAACAATGACCTGGATGGGACACAAAGACGCTCGATTTGTTGTTTTTTTTTGTTAGAAGCGAACCATATGTGCGTTAGTCCCAAGAAATTTAGAAAGTGTCATAAATAACAGATAATAAATACGCTCAACTCTCGCTTATAGAGGTATAGGGTATGGCAGTCTCAGTTATAGAGGTCCAGACGTGAAAAATTACTCTCTCATATAGAGGTTTCTGTTTCTCGCTTGTAGAGGTTTTCGGGGCTTAACATGACGGGACCTGGCAATTACTCTCACTTGTAGAGTTTTCTCGTTTATCCAGTTCTCACTTACCCAGGTTTGACTGTATAATATTATCAATCAAGTTTGTGAGGATGTATGGATGTATGGATGTTTGTTACTCTTTCACACAAAAACGACGGTATGGATTTTAATGAAATTTGGTAAACAGATTAACATCTAGACTTTTTATCTCGCAAAGATGAACAGTTCCCGAGGGATGCGCGATAAACGACATCCATGCGGATGAAGCAGCGGGCACAGTATAGTACCTAATAAAATAAACTTTACTTTGCGTCAACTTTTTGTTTACTTCACGCTCTATCCGAAGCAAAGCTTATTCTAAACTTCTTGCTGAACGCATTTACAACAAAAATAACGCCAGTTCACAGTTGGCAGGGAAAGTTAAACGTCTTAGTACATCAGGGAGCATCTTGCAACGCAGGTGTCGCCGGGAAAAGTTGGGGTACTCCGACACCCCTGATAACCCCCTACGAGGGGAGACGCGGGGATTTTTTGTCGATTTAGACGTAAACACCGTTTAAGACTTTCCGAGTGTTATATCCTTGTTTCGAGTGTTATATTGGAGTTACTGTATAAATAATGTAATATAGCTTCTGCTGAGTTTGTTCACGAACACGTAGTGTTTTGTTTTGAGTATTTTGTAACAAAAAACTGTTATAGGTACAGTTTCTGTATGTTTCAGATTTTATTTTAAATGCTCATAAAAAGTTTTAGTCTCGTTATAAAACTAATAGTGTATGTGTTTGTTCGAGCATCACGCAAAAACTACCGGACCACTTTGGATAAAATTTGACACACACATATCTTGCATTGAAATATAGATTAGTTTTTTCATATTACGAATAGCTATAGCTAAGCCGCGGCCATAGGCTAGTACTATTATAATACTGTAATTTTAAGTTTGTTTGTTCGAGTATCACGCAAAAACTACCGAACTTATATGGATACAATTTGACATACCTACAGGTAGACCATGCCCTGGGTTAAAATATTGAATACTAGAAATTTCCCGGGGATTTGCCTGCATATGATTCAGCTTATCACAGAAAGACTTATCACACATCCCTCGGGCACTGTTTATTTTTCCGGGATAAAAAGTAGCAAATTAATTTTTTTAAATTCCTAATAAACTCGAATACAGGCGCTTTTGAAACGTAAGGCTCAGTCGTAGCATATATGTTAATCCGGGTTATACTCTATCTGTGTGCCAATTTCATCTAAATACGTTCAGCCGTTCAGCGTAATTAAGTAACAAACACCTTAACAAACTTTCACATTTATATATTAGTAGGACTTTTATATGTATATTTCATGCCACGGGAGCGAAGTCGCGGGCTTAGGCTAGTATTTAATGTAACTGTGAAGATATTTCCAACAGAAAAAACAACATATTGTAACGAAACGTTACATGATTAATAATTTATATTGGTAGAAGGCACAGTTTCTTAAGGAGAATAATAATATAATTATAAAAATAAATAAATAAACTATTTGTTTACTGAAATAATTAAGATACTATTACAATTGATATTTACAATAAACGAATACGTCGTTATTGATTGTATGCATATCGGAACGCGCCGAGAACTCGCGGTGTTGTCGTGTCCGTGTGAGAGGAGTGTTCGCATAGAATGAAGAGATAGCGCCCGCGCACCTCCAGCAGTCGCTTCTAGGCTGATTTGAAAGTGCACGTATGAATTTGCGTCCGCGCGACCTGTCAAGCGCCCTAGCAAACACGTGTTTAAATTAATATAAATAAATATTACATATTTAATAATAAAGTGATATTGCTGTAATCCCGATTTAGGGTAAGTTTTAAATAGCACACAAATCACTCACAACCTTAGATATCATCGTATTTTACTAATTACCATTTTGTGTAACTATGTTTTTGTGTTTAATTATTCACTTTCAGCTTCCTATTTCAATTAACTCAGTAAATAAGCATCATTTAGCTTCATTCTTAGATATTGCTAAAATGTTGCATCATGCTAATTATTTTTCTCCTACCTACATATATTTAAAAAGTGTACCTAGTAATTTTAATTCTTAACACAACTATTACTTATTGATTTTACTGTTTTCCCCCTTTTTGCTCAAGCTTGATTTTATTATGTAAACTCCGTTCTGGTCAGTAACACCACGTCAATACTACTACAATTAAATAGGTATTTTCTTCTTGTTGACGTTGGTGGTACCCCAGCACGGAAGATATTAGGCCAAGTTCTAATGTACTGGAACGGTGGATTCCAGGTTCTACGGCAAGATTGCAACCTCGCTCTGCTACGAAAGTCGGACCGTCTCGCCGTACATTTAAACATCATTGGCCGACTACCATCTCCGGCCAGGGGCCTCCAACTGAATCCACAGGGAAGTACCTATCCCTGCAGAGGTGACAGCAGACAGTTGTTAACCCACGACCCACAAATTTGTGTGCCTCAGCATACCTACGTAGATTAATTTTTATTTATTTAATTTTATAATAAACAATTTTAAAGGTGCACACTCGTTTTATTCAATTGCCATAGTATTAGGTGGGAATAAAACGGGTGGAGAAAACACTGGCGCCCCCTTACGTGGTTCTGTCTGTTTTCGCTTCTGTAGTGAGTAGTTAGTTATTGTTCGGTGAGTGGTATTTTTTTTTTTTGTTTTTTCTGTAAAACGCTTTGTTTTTTTGTTGCCGTAACTAGAGTGAAGATTAGTGCTCAGAATACACATTTTTATCTGTCAAAGTATTGTTTATGTAGCTTTGGCATATAATTTGTTGTTGAAATTTTTGTAATTTTTTATGGTAAATTTATTTTATGTTCAAATAATTTATTAAAAAGTTATTTTTGTTTAAAAATAATTGTTTTTGTTAAAAATCTTTTTTTTGTAGAAGGACATTTTTTTATGGTTAATAAATAGTTTTTTTACATATATATACCTATATATTTTTTATTTTTTCTAAAAATAAGTTTTTGTTCTTAGTATATTACATCATTGTTGTTAAACTACCTTCACACCAGTTGCAATTTTATATATTTTTTTGAGGTTATTTTTGGTTTTTGTTTTGGTTCTTTCGTTTCTTTCACATTTCTGTTTTTCATGAACATTTAACATAGCGTTCTGTTTAAGTTTATTGTAACAGAACGGAGTACTTTTATCATTGATCATTGTGTGCTATTTACAACTTTTGTATTATTTAGTTAACTTGTTTTTTTTATTTAAAATGGCATACCCTATAAAATATTTGTCTTTACAAAAATCCGAGTTAGAGTACGAGGTTGCCGTAAGAGGCGAAACCCCTGCTAGTACTGTTGCTGATCTTAGGCGACAGATTTGCAAACTTAGTCAAGCATTTCCATCCGAGGATATTTTGTGTTCCCATCTTGACTCTCTTGAAGATTTAAACAGTTCCTTAGAAATCTTAAATAAAATCAAGTCTGCTCTTGATGCGGACACTAAAGATAAAAATATTTTAGGGCGTATTGAAAATCTCTTTCATCACCTGTATCACAGGCTTAATAGGATTGATGTGGACGAGAAAATTTTGGATGTGCATTCAGAATGTAATAAACTTTTTAAAGAATATCATGAAATTTTTTTGTCACTGAAAATAAAGGGTATTGATCCTCTTATTGCTGCCGTCTCAATTTCCGATCCACAAGTTACATCTGAAAGTATTAATGTATCAGTAACATGTGAAGGTGGCACTAAGTTTTCAGAATTAACTAAGCTGAAATATGATGGAAAAACCTGTGTTCGGTCTTTTATTCAACGAGCCAATGAATTTAGTGTGGCTCGTAATATCTCAAAAGTAAAATTACTATCTTTTGCTACCGAAATTTTCATAGACGATGCACTACATTGGTTTAGAAGTGTCATGGAGCAGGTATCATCTTGGGATGAGCTTGTCATTCTTCTACAGCAAGACTTCGACAAAGCAGATTACGATTACCGTCTTTTGTCTGAGATTCGGTCTAGGACTCAGGGTGCGACGGAAAATATTACGATTTACCTGTCAATTCTTTCGGGCATGTTTTCACGATTGTCGAGGCCTTGGTTGGAAGAAGACAAGCTTGAAATAATTTTACACAATATAAGACCATGTTATGCGAGCACTCTAGCCTCTGCAACGGAAATTAAATCGATTGAGCAGTTGAGATCTCTTTGTAGGAATTATGAAAATGTCCAGTCACGGATGGTTCAATTCCGAGAACCTTCAGCTGCTACTTCTGAAACACTAGCACCAGAGTTTGCATACAAACAAAAAACGAACATAATTAACAAACAAAATCAATATGTTAGTTATAAAAATGTAAATAATAATAATGTTAACGAAAAATATTTACATTCTATAAATAAGAATGATCCAGTTCCTGATCTAAGGCAACCGTATTGTCCTAGATGTCGTAACAATTCTCATAGCCTAAGAAATTGTCAAAATATAGAAATTAAGTGTTTCAAATGTGGTCATCAAGGTGTCAAGAAACCAGATTGTCCGAATTGTAACAAAGATCTGAGTCCAAAAAACTAGGTTTGCAGGATTGTATCAGCCCATCTTTGACAGAAGGTCGTTTTAATAAAGATGACTGGAATGATTGGTTGAAAACAATCCGTTTATTTTTTAATACTTACAAAATTTCTTCAATCCTGCAAACTAAGCCTCTAGGTGATCCGCGACCATATTTAAATATTAGGATTAACGACATTACAGCATCCGGCCTCTTGGATTCTGGTGCAGCTGTTACAATGTTGGGTAACTATGCACATAATACTTTGCTAAGTCGTGGCCTTAAGCTATGTACTGATGATACACCATCTATAATAGCTGCTGGTGGTCAGGCACTTAAGAGTATTGGCTATATTAATGTTCCAATACATTTTGAGGAACAATTTCACATAATTAAAGTGTATGTAGTTCCAGAAGTTCAATTATCGCTAATTCTAGGTATTGACTTCTGGCGCACCTTTCATTTATGTCCGAAATATTTAGGTTCTATTCAGTTGTCAGCGAATCCATTAGTAGATTTAGCTAATAATACAGGCAATTCAAATTTTATCAATTCTTATGATAGTTTGGATGATTCTCAAAGGGCTATAGCTGATAACGTTGTTGAGAAATTTAGTGACATTTCATTTCAGCGCAAAGGCTTAGGTCGTACGCACGTTATAACTCATCACATCAATACTGGCGATTCTCCTCCTGTTAGACAAAGATATTACCGATTATCACCTGAGAAACAGAAAACCCTAGTTGAACAGGTGGATGAGATGTTAGGCCTAGATGTGGTGGAGTACTGCGAAAGTGCCTGGCAGTCACCTGTACTCCTCGTTTCTAAGAAAAATGGTCAGCCTCGTTTTTGCTTAGACAGCAGAAAGTTGAACTCTGTCACAAAACGAGATGCTTACAACTTGCCATACATTGCAGAAATTTTGGATAACCTGCGTGACGCTCACTTCCTTACTAGCCTTGATTTATCCAAAGCATTTTGGCAAATACCTATTGCAGAGGAGGACAGAGATAAGACGGCTTTCTACGTCCCAGGTCGAGGAACACTTAGATTTAAGACAACACCTTTTGGCTTGACAAATGCTCCTGCTACGCAACAGCGTCTAGTAGATAACTTGCTAGGTAATGTAGATCACCGAATATTCGCCTATCTAGATGATGTAATTGTTATTAGCAGTAGTTTTGAAGAGCATGTGTCCCTCCTTCTTTGCGTCTTAGACAAATTACGAAAGGCAGGCCTAACCATCAACTTGGAAAAGTGTGAGTTCTTTCGAAGTCAACTTAAATACTTAGGTTACGTGGTTGATGCGAATGGGTTGCGAACTGATCCAGGAAAAGTTGAAGCCATCCTCAACTACGCAACTCCCATTAATCGCAAGGAGTTAAAGCGTTTTTTAGGCACAGCTACATGGTATCGTAGGTTCGTTCCCAATTTTAGCACAATTGCAGGGCCGCTTAACAAGTTGACTTCCAATAAAAAGAACACTCCACCTTTCAAGTGGACTGATGAGGCAGATGCTGCTTTTAAAAAGCTAAAGGAATGTCTAGTTTCCGCGCCTGTTCTTTCTTGCCCCGATTACAATTCATCATTCGAGGTGCATACGGATGCAAGCAACTATGGGATAGGAGGTATGCTCACTCAGTCCGTTAACGGAAAAGAGCACCCCATAGCTTACATGAGCAAATCATTAACGGCGGCAGAAAAGAACTACAGCATTACGGAGCGGGAGACGCTGGCAGTTCTTATGGCATTAGAGCATTGGCGATGCTATTTAGAAAACGGGAAAACTTTCACTGTTTACACAGACCATAGTGCATTAAAATGGTTTCTTTCATTGAATAACCCTACAGGAAGGCTCGCACGTTGGGGTGTGCGTTTGTCCTCATTCAATTTTGACATTAAGCACCGTCGGGGAGTTGATAACATTATCCCTGATGCGTTGTCTAGATCTGTTCCTATTTCTGCTATGATTACTGCCAATTCATTCGCGACTTCTAGTGATGATTGGTATAAGAACATTTATAATAACTGTGAAACAAAACCTGAAAATTTTCCTAACTACCAAATAAAAACTGGCACTCTTTTCCGCCTTAGTAAAAATAAGTGTTTGCTAACGAATGAATTTTCATGGAAAGAAGTTGTTCCATCTGAGCTTCGAGATAAAATCATTGCGGAAAACCATAATGAACCAACTGCTGGTCATTTGGGAATATTTAAAACATATAGGCGTATTGCTCTCAGGTATTACTGGCCGGGCATGTATCGAGATGTAGCTAAATACGTTGGATCTTGTTGTACTTGTCTTCAGTACAAAACTCAAAACCATGCTACTCTTGGTGAAATGGGTCGCCCAAAGCAATGCTCTCGCCCTTACCAAATGATATCCATCGACTTAATGGGACCTCTTCCTGTCACACGGAAACAAAATAGTTACATACTAGTAATTACCTGCTGTTTTTCAAAATTTTGTCATATATTTCCAATAAAAAAAGCAACGTCACAGATAATTGTTAAAATTTTAGAAGAACAAATTTTCTTATTTCATGGTGTTCCTCAAAGTATTTTTCTGGACAACGGTGCTCAATTTATTAGTGGCCATACTAATGATTTATTCAAAAAATATAACATACCAAATATATTCTTTTCACCAAAGTATACGCCCCAGGTTAATACTGTGGAGCGATACAATAAAACAATTATTACTTGTATTTCTACTTTCGTAGATGGTGATCATCGATCATGGGACATATTTATTCCGAAAGTACAATTCGCAATTAATAATTCAGTAAATGAAGCTACCGGATTTACACCTGCTTTTCTAGTGTTTGGACGAGAAATAGTATTATGTGGTTCCCATTACGCTGATACAGACTTAGGAGATGAGGTTCTGTTTCTTCCTCGCGATGTATATGCGGAGAACCTTGGATGCCTAAGTTCAATCTTTGATCAGGTTCAAAAGTCTTTGTATCACGCCCATATAAAAAACACGACATATTATAATTTAAGGCGTAAGGCTTTTGAGTTTAACTTTGGTGATATCGTGTACAAACGCGCTTATGTCCTGAGTGATAAGGACAAGCACTTTAGCAAGAAATTAGCTCCTAAATACATTAAGTGCCGGATAATTCAAAAGCTATCACCACTTGTGTATGTCTTAGAGGATATGTCGGGTAAAAATTTGGGTTCTTGGCATATTAAGGACTTGAAAATATCCACTTATAAATAAATTATGAACTCTCGCTACATTTCCCCAACACTAAAAAACGACTTCAAGACTCCATTCCAGTCTGGACACTTGAATTTCATTTTGTTGGGATACGTTGCATATTTTTAAATAATATGTGATGTTTTATACGTTAGGTTTTTGAGCGCCGAGGTATGAATGAAGTGAAAGAATGAGTGAAAGGTAACAAACGTTTGATGCGGATTTTATTTTAAGAATAAAATCCTTATGAGGGACCGGCGGGTAATGTAACGAAACGTTACATGATTAATAATTTATATTGGTAGAAGGCACAGTTTCTTAAGGAGAATAATAATATAATTATAAAAATAAATAAATAAACTATTTGTTTACTGAAATAATTAAGATACTATTACAATTGATATTTACAATAAACGAATACGTCGTTATTGATTGTATGCATATCGGAACGCGCCGAGAACTCGCGGTGTTGTCGTGTCCGTGTGAGAGGAGTGTTCGCATAGAATGAAGAGATAGCGCCCGCGCACCTCCAGCAGTCGCTTCTAGGCTGATTTGAAAGTGCACGTATGAATTTGCGTCCGCGCGACCTGTCAAGCGCCCTAGCAAACACGTGTTTAAATTAATATAAATAAATATTACATATTTAATAATAAAGTGATATTGCTGTAATCCCGATTTAGGGTAAGTTTTAAATAGCACACAAATCACTCACAACCTTAGATATCATCGTATTTTACTAATTACCATTTTGTGTAACTATGTTTTTGTGTTTAATTATTCACTTTCAGCTTCCTATTTCAATTAACTCAGTAAATAAGCATCATTTAGCTTCATTCTTAGATATTGCTAAAATGTTGCATCATGCTAATTATTTTTCTCCTACCTACATATATTTAAAAAGTGTACCTAGTAATTTTAATTCTTAACACAACTATTACTTATTGATTTTACTGTTTTCCCCCTTTTTGCTCAAGCTTGATTTTATTATGTAAACTCCGTTCTGGTCAGTAACACCACGTCAATACTACTACAATTAAATAGGTATTTTCTTCTTGTTGACGTTGGTGGTACCCCAGCACGGAAGATATTAGGCCAAGTTCTAATGTACTGGAACGGTGGATTCCAGGTTCTACGGCAAGATTGCAACCTCGCTCTGCTACGAAAGTCGGACCGTCTCGCCGTACATTTAAACATCATTGGCCGACTACCATCTCCGGCCAGGGGCCTCCAACTGAATCCACAGGGAAGTACCTATCCCTGCAGAGGTGACAGCAGACAGTTGTTAACCCACGACCCACAAATTTGTGTGCCTCAGCATACCTACGTAGATTAATTTTTATTTATTTAATTTTATAATAAACAATTTTAAAGGTGCACACTCGTTTTATTCAATTGCCATAGTATTAGGTGGGAATAAAACGGGTGGAGGCTACAATATATAATCTTAAATGACGAAGAAAACATAAAAAAATGTGTGTGTGTGTTTACCTACATACAGAATAAAAATAAAATGAAAGCGAAAACATTAAAATATCGGAGCACTTGCTACGGCGTAGTGCCTCGCGTAACTGTTTTGCTACGGCGTAGCGCCTCTCGTAACAGTTTTTAAAGAGTCGCGTTAATTGTGCAATTACGTCATTAGAAGGCTTCGTAAAAACGTACGTAGTTTGAAACTTTAACGGAAAACACTCGAAGTTTAGTTAAATAAAAGTAAATGGACTGCTACTAGGTACTTGAAGTGGACTTACTTAGAGGTAAAACTGGTTAGGGCTACGTTTTACATTTATAAGAAAATAATAAAGTTTTTTAGTTGAGTTTAAGGGTTTTTCAGTTAGTTAAATTAGGGAAAATACCTAATTAAATCAATTGTGTTTAAGCTTAAGGTTTTTCTTAGTCTAAATTATACTTGTTTCATAAAATGTTGCTACTGTATTTAAGCGTGATTAAGTAAGAAACATCCAAATATCTTAAAAAAAAATCATATTTATAATATTAGTAGAATTACCAGACGACTGATCATCATTTTATTATTATTAGCAAAACTTTATAACATGCGTAAATAGATTTCATGTTTTTTTTTTAAATTTAATTTTTAATTCGTACTGCTATATTCAACTCTACTATCCTGATAAGATTCCTGCGAGAAGTTATGTCACAGTAATAAATTGAGTACACAATTATCAAATGTAGTTGGGCCCCTATTAAGAAGGCGTAAGTGTCTGCGGGGCGAACAGTTTATCACAGTGTATTGTCGTTTCCTACAAATATCCGCCGTCAGTGGTTAGACTGGGAGACGTAGGAATAAACTTTCTAGATGGTGTAAGTCCTTTTCTATATTTAAATTCTTAGTAGATACAATGAAATGAAATGTGGTGAAATTACAATCACATGAGACATTCCATCTTCATGTCTCAGTTTGGCGAATCGACTTGCGGTAACATTTAGGCAACAGCCTAGGTGGTATTGAAGTTGTTATGGGCAAAGGTAACCGCTTAGCATCAGGTAGGCCTTTAGCTCGTTTTGCCATCCTATACAATAAAAAAAAAGATACTATAGTAGATGGTAGTCGGCAAATAACTGGAACAAAGATAACGCCACTGTGCATGTTACTGTTATGACGTAAAGCGTGTGCTACACGGTGACAAGCCAGCCTCCCCACCAAGGTAACCATAATATAACCAGCCCATTACTGTTCCACTGCAGGGCACGGGCCTCTTCTCAGACGAGAAGGTTAAGACCTTAGTCCACCACGCTGGCCTAGTGCGGGTTGGCGGACTACACACACCATTAAGAACTGTATGGAGCACACTCAGGTGTGCAGGTTTCCTCACGATGTTTTCCTTCACCGTTAAAGCAAGTGATAATCGAATATAAATCCGCACATGAATTCGAAAGTCAGAGGTGCGGGCCGGGATCGAACTTACACCCGCATGGAAGGCAAGCGTTCAACCACTAGGCTATCACTGCTTATACTGTACATGTGTGGTTTGTCACCAAATTTTGTTTGACCTTATAACGCCTTTGGTGGACGGGGGTGCGTTGGCGACCGCGGTGGGATTCCACTGTTGTGCGCTGTGTAGACGCTTGTCGCCAACCACCCAAACGTAGTTGAACCGCTGCAGGCGACGAGTGCACACGGATTGCGTTTATAATTGTTGGTATATATAGATAATCAAAACTACTTATTATAAATTATTTAGATAGGTATACCAGTATAGTAACATTCATAATTAAAATAAAAAATAATTTATATTTGTCTCGATGTTCTTTCCATAGAAATAATAAGTATCACGTACACCTATGGACGAATAAAAAAACCCTGAGCCATATCCTATCGTGTGCAGTTTTGTATGATGCGTGTTTTCTGTATGAGAGTTACAAACATACTGAAGTTGGCAACTGTGTAGTCGGAAACGACGACGGCTGTCAGCGACCAGCCTCCCACCAAGGTCACCTTGGTGGGGAAGCTGGTTGCTCACCGTGTAGCACATGCTTTAAGGTTAGAATCGTTTGAATCGATCATGATCATTGTGCATGTACGTTCAAGTTATTTGCCGGCTACTGTACAGTCTAGCCATTTCATAACGTCGTATAACGTTGGAGTTGCGTGTCAAGGTGCCTCTTAAAACCATTCGATGATTGTTAGGGATCGGCGGAGTAAAATGGCAAAACTGCGCTATGACACCCCACCAAAGTCTGCCATATTGATAGTGGGCGGTTGGGGCGGGGAGCGTACACTTGGCTACAAATTGTTGAAGAAGACGGACTGCTAGTTATGGAAATAGTTGACAGAAAATAATAAACCTAGATGTAAAACAAGACGATCCTACAAAACACTCTAATGAATAAATAGCATTTTGCAATAAAACAAACAGCATCAACCTTTGTTGTAGTCTTATTTTCACGATATTTCGAGCCAGTAACAAAGCTATTCACGAATAATTTAATTAAAGACGATTAGTGAGTAAATAATGAACAGAAACCCTGAACTTAATTGTTATTTAGTGATAAACAATGCTTACCCAAATATTAGAATTTGTTCGTCCCTAATTAAATTTCTATAGTATGAAAATTATTGTCAAGAGGGTACTAAGCCCACGCTACGGTGAAGTAGGTCATATACATTTTCAGGAAGCTCATTAGCTTATGTAATTTAATCTTGAAACAAGTTGTTAATAGGTTATCTGTACTATATATATAGAGTATAGAGAGGAAAGATTTGTTTGTTTGTAATCTATATACTCTGAAACTACTGAACCGATTTTGATAATTCTTTAACCACTAAAAAGCTAGATTTTCCAGTTTTTTATAGGTCATATTTTATTTCAGTATGCAGGCGAAGCTACGGATAAAGTCTAGTTTTAAAATATAAACAGAAGATGTTGTAGTTCTTTAGGTTTAGAAAAAATATTGTTGTTATTGGATCAGCTATCAGCTGTCTCTGTCCAAATATAACTTTGATCTTATTTTAGTGATCGCTCGCCAAAATTTATGGCGATAAAAATATCCTTCTCCAGGGTTCAAATTATTTTGGTTCCGAGTTTCTTCAAATTGGTTTAGTAGTTTATAGTCGTGAAGAAGTTACAACGATCGGACAAACAAATTGACTTTCTTATTTAGTGAGATTTTAATACAATTTTGTGTATCTTTAACCAACTATCGTCCACGGCGTTGCTCCCGTGGTATGTCGATGAAAAGTATCCTATGTGCTTATCCAAAATATAGGCTATCTAGTTAACAATGTTTCTTAATAAGATATCGCTGACGTCACCCAAAGACGTATAGTGGAGGATAATTTCGATACCACGAGCAGTGTTCACGGTAGCTTAGTGGCTAAAGCACTGGCGTACTGAGCCAGGAGTCGCAAGTTCGAATCCTGCTCGTGAGCGATTTTTTCTTTCCACAATTTATATCTTTATCTATCTAGTTGCCAAAATTCATCCAGATTCGTTCGGCCGTTTCAACGTGATATGAATAACGGACAAATGAATTTTCAAAAATCGATTACGAAAAAATCATCATCATCATCATCATTTCAGCCGAAAGGCGTCCACTGCTGGACATAGGCCTCCCCCAAGCATCGCCACAACGACCGGGCCTGCGCTTTCCGCATCCAGCGGATACCCGCGACCTTCACCAGGCATTTATAATATTAGTAGGATATTGGCTTGGCCCTTGTTCGCGCCGAACAAGGGCCAAGGGCCGGCGCGAACAAGAAGATACTGCGTGGCAAATTGCCACTACATCTAAAAACCAAAATTTTCGAGCAATGTGTCATGCCAGTGCTTACTTATGGCACGGAAACCATGACGCTCACGAAAAAGTCAGCTGAGAAGTTCAGAGTCGCGCAGAGAGCCATGGAGAGGGCAATGCTCGGAATAACACTGTGCGACCGGAAGCGGAACGAATGGATCAGAAGCAAAACAAAACTGAGTGACGTGATGGCTTCTATAGCAGCGAAGAAGTGGGCATGGGCAGGACACATTGCAAGAATGGATACCAACAACTGGACGAGAAAATTTTTAGAGTGGAGACCCAGAGCCAATACTCGAGGAAGAGGCCGACCACCGCAGCGATGGGTCGACGACATTAGACGGCACGGAGGTCATGACTGGATGAGTCGGGCACAAGACCGCCAGGAATGGAAAAGGAGGGAAGAGGCCTACATCCAAGAATGGATAACTGACAGGCCCCAATGATGATTGGCTTGGCCCTTAGATTTTATGGCTTGGCTGATCAATATTTACATCACCACATCTAGTTATCTGTACTTCTTTGATTAACAAGATTTACGCTCACGTTCGAATTACGACACGCTACCTTCACCGTGCGAAGCGTACGCCAAATAAATCAAGCGGTGCCCGTTCAGCCCTGTCTCATTCTCCCCTATAAAGGAATAAAGTCTGGTCGAACGTGACGCGGCCCGTTTGATGGCCACGATTCTCGCCTGAATATTTTATTTACGTTGCTTCTGTGATTTTTGTTTTTGGATGTACATATTGTTTACATGCGACGGTGTCTTTGCTCTAAGTACATACATACTTATTTATTTATTTAACTATTTATGCATACAGACAGTTACAGAAAGAAATTAATTTTGTTTCATTTCAACTATGTTAAAAAAAAACCCGCTGAATACATAACCTCCTCCTTTTTTCATCAAAAACAAAATATACCAGCGAACTAAACTTAACTCTGTTAATGTTGCATTAACCTAGTTAACTTAACTTTTCTGGTTTCAAAGTTTATTTGTGCCTGTAACCCTAAGCACGGAAACTAAATGCGGTCTTAGGTAACTTCTCCTCGAAGGGGTAGGCAGAGGCACACCTCTACACACTACTTAAAATACATAGTACACCCACTTTTCGCCAGTTTTTTATGTTAATAATCCCATGTAATAGGGGGCGAGCCTGTTGCACAAATCTAGACTCCAGGCTTTTACTGAGAATTTCTTAATGAAAAACACAATTACACTCTGCCAGTTTGTTGTATAGCCTTTTTTTGCCTTGGGGAAATACTTACAGATGCATTCCGCCTGGGGACGGCGGAGCCAGTATCGGACTCTTACAGACTAAAACCACCACGGTGTTCCTTCAACTACTTTTGGGCGGGGGCGTGGGAACTTGTGGGTATTCGCACAACCACCACTGACAGGTCACAGCCCGCCACAAGCAGACGAGCTCCTTCTCCCCGTGCGGCCTAGCGTCGGCCGCACCCTCTCCAGCAGCGCACATGGAACGCTGCGCGCCACCTCACGGGACCCGCCATGACGCAGCTAACTCGCCGATGTCACGACCACGCTAGCCGCGCCTGCTCTACAGCCTCACCAGACACACCAGCAACATCAGCCGCGCCAGCTACGTCAGGCAGCAAACTACCCGGAGTCTGCCGCCCGCAGGGCCTATCCTCCTGTAATTTTTTTATAAAGGTTTTCTTCCTCATCCCTCATTCTCCACTGTGCCTTCTGCTCACTTCAGAAGAACACGCGAAGTCACGCCCTATTGGCCCAAATCGAGCACCTCCCGCGTCACAATATTCACCACATGCAATAAGATCCCCCGAAGGATAAAAATGTGCCTCGATAAAAAGGATATTTACTGCCCGTACCCAAGATGCACCGACCTAACAACTGCCGTTCCCTCCAGACGTATCCAGAAGGACTAGCAGCCATCAGGCACACGTGGAAATTTCCTGGCTAGCACCCAGTGGCGTGCATTGGCCTACTTCACTTGAATTTAATTGTGATGTAAGTTATTGATTTTTTGATGTAGGAAGATTAATTTAGCATGAATAGGTCTATTTTAAGATAAATAATCATCGTACTCTGAAAAAAAGATAATAATTTACACCACTATTGAATTTGAATGAGGAAAGCAGTAGGTATTGCCTAATTGCCTATATGCAATGCACGCCACTGCTAGCACCCCAGTTTGTTGTTTAACTGAAAATTTCGTTTGAGCCAATAAAGGCATATTAAATACCAAAGTTAAATACAACAACAATGCAAAGATAGCCTATCGTTTGAACGCTGCCTTCAATGTTTGCTGACTTTTTGGATTCATGTGCAGGTCAGAATTTGATTATCATTTGCTTTAACGGTGAAGTAAGAGTGCTCCATGCAGTTTTCAATGGTGTGTGTAGTACGCCAACCTGCAGAATGCCAGCGTGGTGGATCAAGGCCTTCTGAGAAGAAGCTCGTGCCGAGCAGTGAAACAATAAACCACAATTATTAATATAAACGGTTTCACTCACGATATTCCATCGGGTTTGCCCGACCAGTTTCAAGCTCACGATAGTTATTATACAGGGTGTCAGGGAAACGCTTCCGAAAACGAAGATAGGTGATAGTGCTGATGATTACTGATACGAAACCACGAAAAAAAATGCGATTCTTCTTTTAGATTTTTTCATATTTTTTTCCATTTTTCATTATGTATGAGTTTTATTCAACTGCCCAAAGCTGGTTATGAATGAAACATGCAAAAAAATGTATATTAAAAATCTAAAAAAAGAATCGCATTTTTTTTTCGTCGTTTCGTATCAGTAATCACCAGCACCTATCTTCGTTTTCGGAAGCGTTCCCCTTACACCCAGTATAAAAATAAACCACAAAATCCATATCTCAAAAATATTATAACCTTTTTCTTTACTCCGAAGCCTTTTCCCAATTATGTTGGGGTCTGCTTCCCGGATGCGGCTGAACACCAGTATTTTACACGGAGCGACTACCATTAACCCAGTTTCTGGTTAATACCGACATCCTTCTTCTATCGTGTCGACATGAGCTACATAATGATAATAGCTCATGCCGTGGGAAAAAGATTTGACGGTCAGCGGGTTGGTAGCGGAGGTGACTGCCCAGGGTGCACTGGACGATCAATTAAATATCGTCACTCGTGGAGGCTTTTTTAATGCACCCAACATCGTAACCGACATCCTAAGGTCTAAGGTTAGACCAGTTGTCCAGTTTGGTCTTTTGACTACTCGTAACGGCTGCCATAGATATTCCTGTGACATCCGGGACCGACAGCTTCACTTGGTCTCCGATGCACTGAGGGGTATTAATGTACAACACAAAAGTCACCCATCCGAAGACTGACCGCGGCCTTACAGATATTGTAATCTAACAGTTATTACTTCGCCACAAGCCCTTTTTAGACCGGCTTCAAAAAAAGGAGGAGGTTATGTATTCAACAGGACTTTTTTTTTCTCAAAAGCATACAATGCTTTAGCTACCTCACCAAAATGCACATAATAAACGATCATAATCATTATTTATTTAATGATCCAGCCTACCCTTTTAAGATGCATCACTCATTATATAATTCAACACTTCATAATCCCGTTGCCCGCTACAACTGAAGTTTTAACTCCACGGCGGCCATTTTGATTCCGTGCTCGAATTAATCCTGCGGCATGTCCGGTCCGCGAAAATTATTTAGACTGGCGAACACCGTAAATAAAGGATTATAAGGGAACTCTAAATGCCCGCGTGTATTAACGTTATACCTTCTATTTTAGTGATGCGACTCGAGTCCGATTATACCACTCGAGTCATTCGAGTCATTTTGCAATTTTACTCGAGGACTACTCGAGTCGTCGAGTCATTCTAGTGATTCACGATTCACTTGATCGAGTCACCTTTCGCAATACGTTTTTTTTAATTTATTTTTTTGTCAATAAGTTGAGGTTTATAAAACGACAAGCATGAAGTTTTATTCAAAACATCGTCACTCTTTCAAAATCAACATTTATATATCGAAATTAATATTAATATGCTTATAAAAATGAGCAAATATGGTCTGTACATAAAATCAAATAACAGGCATAGAATGGCAAAGCGTTCTTAAGAATAAAAAAACACATCGTTTCGCATGTCTCGGTGAGTGATTGGCGAGTCGATATTTTTTTCACTCGAGTGCGTTTTATTCCGATGTCACTCGAGTCACTCGAGTAAAAGTGGACTCGAGTCGCATCACTATTCTATATGTTTCAGACACAGACATAGTAAGACATATAGACGAAGTGCTGCGAACAATCATAGTGAAGCAAAAAAAAAACTGTGCTCCTTCGTGTACAACCAGCGCTCACGCACAAACATGCCCCTCAAACCGTGCTCACTTTTCTCAGTATACATGACGCGGCATCATCCAGTAAGCATCGCGAAAGCATTCCTTCAGATGCATGGTGTGTGCGTGAGCGCTGGTTGTAAAGAAATAAATAAAAATGGTTTATTGACTACAATCAGAGGCAGAACAGCAATCTGCAAAACAACAGAACAATATTAATTAGTTTGTGATCCAGTATCAGTATCTCTCGTAATAAATTTATATGGTACCTTTTAATAATGTCATACAGCTAATGTAATGATTACTGACAATAAACACCTTTTAATTAATTAATTTATTTATTAATATAAAATTTTATTATCTATCATCATCATCATCATTTCAGCCGAAAGACGTCCACTGCTGGACGTAGGCCTCCCCCAAGCATCGCCACAACGACCGGTCCTGCGCCTTCCGCATCCAGCGGATTCCCGAGAGCTTCACCAGGTCGTCGGTCCATCTTGTGGGGGGCCTACCCACGCTGCGCCTTCCAGTACGTGGTCGCCACTCCAGAACTTTACTGCCCCATCGGCCATCCATTCTGCGAGCAATGTTTTATTATCTATAGTATAATACAACTAGGAGTACCTAAAAGTATAATTGTGTGCCCCACGGCACATTGTACACGAAGGAGCACAGTTTTTTTTGGCTTCACTATGATTGTTCGCAGCACTTCGTCTATATTTTTTGCTGTTTGCATTAACGCACAATATGGAAGTTAGACAGGCTCTGTTTAAAAAGGTTCGAATACTTCGAAATTTGTTTGTTATCGAATGTCAAGGTCGGTAACCTGTGAAGGTCTGAAGGGTCGTGACAGGTAATGACGCGGCAGTTTTTAACTTTTGTTGTCCTCTTCTATCGATTTATTGACGTTAGTAAGACAGTTTCTGTTGTGTTGTTATAAGGGATAGAAGGATTAAATATGAAAGATGAATATGAACAACACGACTACCTATGCGCGTGGCTTCGCCTGTGTATAATGCCGTTTAACACAGCAATATAATAGTGCGCATCCCTCGTAAACCATTTATTTTTCCGGGATAAAAAGTAGTTTTTATATTAATCCGGGTTATGTTCTATTATTCTGCCATATTTCATTCAAATCTGTTTAGTTATATCAGCGTGATTGAAGGACAAACAAACAGACACACAAAAAAGAAACATTCATACTTTCACATTTAATAGTAATAGTTATCGCCCGAGATTTCGCTCACGTTCAAGCTTTGTTTAAAGTTAACTTATAATTCCTAAGTTTAACCCCGAAGAAGTTACGGATAGACCTACGCATACTAACTATAGTGTTTTGTAAATAATTTATAACATAATTTATGACAACGGGTTTATGTATACTCAACGGCATGGTAATAAAATCACTATAAGTGAAACTGATTTAGGGCCGGTATTTCAATAGTCTGATAACTTTTAACTGAGGAACAAATGTGACGTCTTGATAGATTTTCTATACTACAACTGTCAAAATGACAAACTTATTCCTCAGTTAAAAGTTAACTGGCTATTGAAAGACCGACCCTTAATGTAAAGAGACGTCCGCTTTTTGTATGGACGTTGGTTTTTAATACACTGAAAGTTTAACTAAAAACTTTTTAATACACACATACGCTTTGGTCAGTAAAAATAGAGTCTATTGTCCAAAGAAGTAAAACTAACTAAAAAAAAAGTGAAAATAACTGAAAAAACAGTGAAAATAAAGTCAGTAATCATTTATTCGTAATAAAAATAAGTTGCCTGAACCGTTTTTTTTACTGTACAAGAACAGTAAAAAGTCTCGTTTTATTTTTTCCAGTGTACCGAGATAATTCTAACCAGCACCAAACTATACTGATATAAATGCGGCAAAAATAAGAATCTGGAACAACTGAACAAATAATTTTAGACCATTTCAAGTTAGTAAATACATTTTATTGGCGGAAGGCAACACAAATAAATTAATAGTTTAAAAAACACTAGAAAAACACCCTTTTTGTTCAAAGTCCATTGCATGGCCTTTCTCACAAGTGCAAACACGACTATGATACGATATTCCATCATGGAATGCCAGTTCCTATCTTCCGGCTACATCATCAGACCTTGAAACCTAATCGTGGTCAAAGTTCATTACAAGACTTTTCTAAGAAATTCAAAACAGCTATGATACGATTTTCCATCATGAAGTTCCAGATATCTTCGGGCTCCATCATCAGATCAGTTCGACTGTACCATATTATTGTATTGTCATCAGAACTACATACAGCTGCCAATTTTATTAAGCTACGACCCTTGGAAGATGGTTAAATTAGTTACCTTAGATTCCATTACATAGTTACATACAGTGGGGTAATTGTGTAATGCATTCACATTGACATCAGCTTTCATTTTGAAATTACAGCAATATTCATTGCGTAGTACGTAGTTGTCAATATGACGGATTGTCAAAACACACAGAGCAATGTACATTGAAATCCGAATGAATGCGATCGCGAGTGAGTTACGCAATTAGGCAGCAGGTCGACCTAATAAAAGCGTGTTAAAAACTACACTAACTTTGAATTATCTGTCAGATTGAGTTATCAACGAGTTAGACACAGTCAGATATGAATTTTTGAATTCTATTTGAGTTTTGGATTGAATTAGCGCCAATTGTCAATTTAGAAAAGTTTACTTCTTTTCTCGGTGCATTCGTTTTAATATTCTTGATGATTCAAAAAGGTGTAAAAAATGTAGGCGTAAATTCTTACAAAAATAAAAATGAAAATCTGGAGGTCTTTAAATATATGTATTAGTGTAAAATGCTAGTTTTAAAGACCTCTATTCTAGTCATCCGTGTTAGAACTTTTGATAATTAAAAAACCATTTCTGGACATCTCCTTTCATACAAGACAGGCTCAGCTTCTATTGATTTTGTTACCAACATTGTGAGCTTTACTATACAAGAGGACATTTCAAAGGACATTTCACGATGTGAAAAGATTTATACTTCAACAAGTAATCCTTACTGAGAGTAAGGATTACTTGTTGAAGTATAAATTTCAATGAAAAAATTAGAACTGCAAATTAAATGATATCAATGAGAAGAAATACTGTTCAATTTTACATGATAATATTCTGCAATAAACACAAGGGCGACATATTAATCCACCGTGACACCTGCACAGAATGCAATGTTTTGCTCACTGCGTTCCACTTCAGATAAATGAGGATATTCCCCGTTTTAAATGCATTTAAAACTGCTTGCTTGCTTGCTTTTTTTGTTATTGGTGCCATTTTATGCGAGACTATTGTTGTATTTTTGTGTTTCTGATAAAAAAATACATACATACATATATACTTTAGCAAAATATATTTGTGTTCATATTGTTAAATCTAAATTCTTTCATTTAATCGGACATGGTTAAAACTTCAGATTCGAGCTCGTCATAACATATGGTTTCGGGCAACACACGATCAATCAATCAATCAATCAATCAACTCAGCCTATCGCAGTCCACTGCTGGACATAGGCCTCTCCCAAGTTGCGCCACAACGCTCGGTCCTCTGCCTTCCGCATCCAGTCCCCCCCAGCCACGTTCTTCAGGTCGTCGGTCCACCTGGCAGGGGGGCGCCCTACGCTGCGTTTGCTGATTCGCGGTCTCCACTCAAGGACTCGTCTGCTCCAACGGCCATCGGTCCTTCGACAGACATGGCCAGCCCACTGCCACTTCAGCTTACTGATCCTACAAGCTATGTCGGTCACTCCGGTTCTTCTCCGGATAATCTCGTTACGGATTTTATCCTTCAAAGAAACTCCAAGCATAGCTCGCTCCATAGCTCGCTGAGCGACTTTAAATTTGTGGACTAGCCCAACTGTCAGTGTCCACGTCTCGGCACCGTAAGTCATGACTGGCAGGACGCACTGGTTGAAGACCTTTGTCTTCAAACTTTGCGGTATAGGCGACGAGAAGACTCGGCGAAGTTTGCCAAATGCTGCCCAGCCCAGACGGATCCTTCTGTCGGCTTCTTTCTCGAAGTTGTGTCTACCAAGCTGAATTACCTGCCCTAGGTAAACGTATTCCGTTACAACTTCGAGTGCCGACCCTTCGACGAATATTGGCCTCGGCATGACATGCATATTGAACATGACTTTAGTCTTGTCCAGATTCATGCCGAGACCGACACGTCGAGAGGCTCCGTTTAAGCTGTGCAGCATTTCGCCCAGTTGTTCCAGCGACTCAGCCATTACAACGATGTCATCGGCAAAACGGAGATGTGAGATGTTCTCGCCGTTAACGTTGATACCCTGTCCAGTCCAGTCCAGCGTCTTGAAGACGTCCTCCAACGCGTTAGTGAACAATTTCGGGGATATTACATCCCCTTGTCTCACCCCTCTGCGCAGTTGGATTGGCTTCGTCTTTTGGTCCTGGAGCTGAACAGTCATGGTAGTAGCGTTGTATAGGCATCTCAGCATCTCTATATACCGCTCATCAATGTGACATCGCTGAAGAGCATCCAGAACTGCCCAAGTTTCGATAGAGTCGAAGGCCTTCTCGTAGTCCACGAATGCCATACACAGCGGCTGATTGTACTCTTCAGTCTTCTGTATGATCTGCCGAACAGTATGGATGTGGTCTACGGTGCTGTAGCCTTTTCGAAACCCAGCTTGCTCTGGTGGCTGGAATTCGTCGAGTCTTCCGGCGAGACGATTCGTGATGACCCTCGAGAACAGCTTGTACACATGACTCAGGAGTGAGATGGGTCTGTAGTTCTTCAGAAGGGTTTTATCCCCTTTTTTGAAGAACAGTACCACCGCACTCCCGCTCCATGCCTCCGGTGTAGAGCCTTGTTGGATGACGGAATTAAACAGACTCTGTAGCTCCTTCAGGACCGGAGCCCCGCCTGCTTTTAGGAGTTCAGTAGTAATTCCGTCATCGCCCGGAGCTTTGTTGTTCTTAAGCTGCTCGAGGGCCGCCCTAATCTCGCCCTGGTCAACGTCCGGAAGATCCTCGGTGTAATGGCGCGTGAGCTGGGCTCTTTTGTCGTCATTGCTAGGAACCGCTGGTCTCGCCGTTTTCGTGGAATACAAATGCCCATAGAAGTTTTCGACCTCATCAAGCATCTCGATCTTAGAGGTGACAATTTTGCCATCCGCGGCTTTCAGTTTCATCAGATGGGTCCTCCCTAGCTGCTGAGCGAAAACTTTCGACCCCCTATTTTGCTCAATCGCAGCCTCAACGGCGCGGGTGTTGGAGCGGCGGAGGTCACGTCGCATCAGCTTCCTAATTTGTAGGTTTAAGGACCTATTATCTGATGAAAACGAATGCGCGGCTGACATTTCCCGTCTTTTCCTCATCAGATCGAGAGTCTCAGTCGAAAGCTTGGGCATCTTGCTTCCACGCTGCGGCGGAAAGAATTTTCGAGACAGTTCCTGCAATGTTTTGACTATGGTGTTGGTTTTCTCCTCAATATTGCCAGTGGTTTCCAGCGAGTCGAATCGATTTTGAAGTTCCGCTTGGAACCTTTCGGAGCCCAAACTGGTTTGGAGCGGCGAAGGTCGGAGAGTAGACTTAATCATGCGCGTTCTTTCAGCTCTAAAATTGATATTTAGAGTGCCTCGGATAAGTCGGTGATCGCTTCCGGTGTTGAACCTATTGATCACAGAGACATCTCTAAATATGTGCTTCTTATCCGTCATGATAAAGTCTATCTCGTTCCTTGTCACCTTATCGGGGCTTTTCCAGGTCCATCTTCTTTGGGGCTTCTTCTTAAAGAAGGAGTTCATTAAGAAGAGCCCCTGGGACTCCAAGAAGTTGACCAACATTTGGCCCCTGTGGTTTCTGCGCCCCAAACCGTAAGGTCCGATTTTCGATTCGCCGCGTTCTTGTACTCCCACTTTAGCGTTGAAGTCCCCCATAACAACGTTGTAGTGAGCCTTAGCGGTACTATTCATAGCCTTAGCTATGTCTTCGTACATCGCTTCGGCTATATCGTCAGAGTGTGTCGACGTCGGCGCATATACCTGCACTATTTTCAGCTTGTACCTATCATTTAGCTTTAGTACAAGGTACGCTACCCGTGTCGACACACTACCGATTTCCACAACGTTGTTCACGAGGGCCTTATTGACAAGAAAACCAACACCACCTTGGGAGAGCTGATCACCTTCGTGGAAGTAGAGTAAGTGTCCTGACTCCAGGGTTATCGTGTCCTCCCCCTCTCTACGGACTTCGGATAACCCCAGTATATGCCATTTTATATGACTTAACTCTACTTCAAGCTCGGCGAGGTGATGGTCCAGTCTCAACGTTTGTCCATTATACGCTGCCAGATATAGTCGTCGGTTTTGGTAGCCTGCCGTAACCCGGGGATTCTTCGCACCCCCCGTCCCACCGTTACCGCGACCGCTACCGTAGTCGGGAATAGAGGGAGCACCGGGAACTGGGGGCCGTTTTTTTGGTTGTGCGTTCATTGGGATGTATGCCCATAGTCACCACGCTGGGCAGGCGGGTTGGTGACCGCAGTGGGTGATGTTGCACGATGTTAGTGCACAGAAGGACGCTGCTGCCCATCCTCCTGATTTCAACCCTTAGTCGCCTTTTACGACACCCATGGGTAGAGGGGGGGTGGTCTATTCTTTTTATTTGCCGGATACCACACGGATAACACACGATACGACGTCACATCGTGGCACATTGCGACGACGTGTCTCGATGCTATTTCGTGTCGTGGTAATCTACGATGTGCATCGTAAAAATGATGTGATGTCAAATCGTGGTACGTTGCATGGCACGACGTTGTGTTTCGTACGATGAAAATAAATGGATGGACCCTGTATCTTCTGTTTCTGTCTCTTCTTTAAGCGTCATCTTAATAACAGCAAGAAGAGAACACATCTAGTGCGGTCCATATCTCCGGATCAACTGTGCCAATTTTTTTTCACATTTCAACGACGTTGCAACGTGCCACGATGCAACGTCGTATCGTGTGTTTGTGTTTTGGCCCTTACAACTAGTGCAGTGTCTATCTTAATTTGTCTTTTTCTTAGGGATTTCTCAGACAGAAGGCTGTCACGTGTTCAAGCGTTCCGCGTTCACGTTCTGCGTTCTTTGTTTTGTATTACGTCACATACACAGCAGGCATTCTGACCACGTCGGTCAACTTGAATGTGAACAACGTGAGTTGGAACGCAGCTAATGCGAACGCGAAACGCTTGAACGCGTGAACTCTGTCTGCAGAATCCCTAAGAAAATGACTGGGTTGATACCCAAATTAAGATAGACACTGCACTAAGACCGCTTGAAAAGATTAAATGTACGATTTAAACTTATGACGCCAATTATTATTTTTTAAACAACAAGCAGTTATGATTTGACAATTGATAACCTAAAAGAAACATAGGTATCTCTGAAAATACAACTACCAAAAATATTCGAAAGAAAACCCACCAACTTACACTATGAATAAGTTAAGCGGCCTTCCGAAAAGCCTATTACATTGCCAGGAGTGACACCCATTCACATCTCCACATTCGTCATCTCAGTACAATGTCGAAGGGAACCACGCAAAAAGATTTGGTTCACTCGTGAATGGAATAGACCGGGAATCCCTTGAGCCGTCTTGTATGATGAATGATGTTGTTCTTTTCATTCGTACTTAGAATCCTGATCTTCCGCGGAATATCTCGGAATAAAATAACGTTTTTTCTGGAGGTGAAGGATGTGCAAAGTTTGTAAATGTTTTAACGTATATGAATGTACAGTCTTATATAAGTATTCAGGGTCGCCAGATATAGATTAAAATTTCTCAAGAAATTATTATAGAATGGTTTGAACAGGGTTTTGTACACAGGTTTTGTATGTATATAGTTTAATTTTATCCATTATTGAAATGATAATTCACTCTAAAATATCCACAAAATATTCTGAGAAAACCTCATTTATATCTGGCGACCTTGGATAATAATTTTTTTGTTAGACTGTATTTAAATATTATCTATTGTATAGCTAATATTTAAGTTGCTCTATACTATAATATTATAAAGAGGAATTTTGTTTGTTTGTTTGTAACCTATACACTCTGAAACTATTGAATCGTTTTTAATAATCTTTCACCATTCGAAAGCCACTTTATTCAGAAGTATAAATAATAGGCTATATTTTATTACAGTTTGCGGGCGAATCCGCGGGCTGTCTAGTAAGCTATAAGTAAGCAATTAAACTTTGAATAAAAATTCATCCATCTATCTATACTTAGAGAGATGTCCTGATTGACTGATTCATCAATGCTTAGCCAAAACCGCTGAAGCTAGAAAAATGAAATTTGGACAATAGGTTTTGTTTGTAACGTAAACATGACATGCACTATGAAAATATTTCGAGAAATACCACTCCTGAAAGGGTAAAATAGGTTTTTAGTTTGTATGAAAAATCTTTTATCCGGATCGATTCCCTCAAATCTTGGGAAAATTAATCATTAAAGTAAATATTAAAATATTTTTTATTTTATTTTTCAAAACTGCTTTTAGAAGAGGATGTGATAAAACGTTAAAGTTTGAATCGAAACTCGGTATAAATAATCATCAAAGAAATAAAAAATACCTACGCATTTTAGGATTTTTCGTACGATAACGTTTCTATGAGAAATCATAACTGAGTGAATCTTCACACAGATATTCTTCGAAGTTATTAATGATAAAGTAATAAGTACTCTTGAGAGCAATTAATCCAGGTCACCAACACACACCTTAATATCAAACTTCAAATAAAAATAAGATGATAGTAAATAGATCTATAAAATAATAAATACTCTATTGTAAATAATAAATACTCTATAAAATACTTTTTATTTGAATAAGCAATCATTCTTACTTTCTGAGATGTGCAGGTTTGTTGGTGGCCCGGATTCATTGCTCTCGAGTGTATTTTTATTTTCCCAAAACTACGATGGCATAAAATACTATATGGCGCATGTTAACACATTATACGCGAGTAAAGCCGCAAGGGCGCTGCTAGTTTCATATAAAAATATCATAACTTGTCCACTACGCTTCAGTCCATTTTATCACTGTAGATCAATTTCCTGACAGCCTCTATCTGTGTACTAACGAATCCATATGCCAGATCACCCTTATCATGTTTGCATAAATAATGCGTTTGTGCTTGTGCTATTTAATCCTATATTTCACCACTTAGTCCTCCAAAAAAAAATTAAAAAAAAAAACATTTATGGTTTTATCAATCGCAAGCTTATTTACAATTATGTAAACACAGAGATTACATCCCCTAAAATTTATAAAACACTCAACCTCTAAAAAATTGCTGCTGTAATTGAGAAAACCTTGCTGTTGACTTTTATTGCAGTGTTTTTAAATTCGCCTATAAATATCTCAGCGTGATGCCCCCGCCCTATGCAGTACTCGGGGAGGCATCGATTGGCTGTAATTATATTATCCTACCCTACGGTGACTGTTAATCTATGAAAATAAGGGGCATGCGGTGGTGTCGCCTGTTCATTTTACTTAAGGATAGAGCCTTAGGAGAATTACTTCGAAGTCTTTGATGTATGTTTGTATGTACAGTGATTACTCTACCTTCAAAAAAATCGGGTGGCATTGGGGGACGAGCGACAGAAGTGAATCTTCTACGCATTTGCAAGCGCAGATAGAAAGCACGTGCGTGTTAACGGTGACGTTTTTTCTAGATTTACTTCTCGGCGGCCTCACTATGTTTCACTGTTCTTAAAATATAATAATTATTAATATTTATCGTGAATTAACGCGCACATACCAATTTTAAGCTCGACTTTTTGACCAAGTTCCACTAGTCGTGGTCTGCTCGTGGACATGGTCGGGCTTAAAATAAGTAGTTATGTGCACGATAATTCCCGTTTCAAATTAATCCTTACTAATCCTGCTTCCTACTAATCCTACTTCCTACTTATCCTACTTCTTACTAATCCTACTTCCTACTAATACTACTTCCTACTAATATTATAAATGTGAAAGTTTGTGAAGATGTTTGGATATTTGTTACTCAATCATGTTCAAACGGTTGAACTGATTTGGATTAAATTTTGCGTACAGTTAGACTATTAACATGTAGGCTACTTTTTATCCCGGGAAAATAACCAGTTACCGAGAAATAGGCAACAACGTCTTTCTGTGATAAACCGAATTATACGCGGGTGAAACCGCGGGCTTAGGATAGTAAGTAAAAAATGCAACGTAAAAAAAAATATGGAATCATTATCCAGAAATAGACAAAGGGTCTCCTTCATCGATGAAATCGAAATCTCATGTAATTTCAGATTATTTCGCCTTTTTCAATGATATTTAAAAGTATAGATTTGTCATATCCTAACAAAACAAACGAAAACATATTCCGTACGCAGCGGCAGCACAATACACATGAACTAGTACAAAGTAAGTAAGTTAGTTACTTCAAGTTACTTTCGCGTCATAATTGAAACACTTTCTGAACAAGAAACCACAAAATTTGGAACCGTGCAACTAGAGCCTGACGTTTCAAAAGTACCTGTAATTAGGTTTATTTGAAATAAAAAACATTTGATTTTGATTTTACACACACGACGGTTTTTTTTGTCACGAGTCACGCTCGGCGCCTTACTTAACGCGGATTAATAGAAAAATTTCCTAATTAGGACGTTTTTGAGTCTTCAAATTGTGAGCGTAAGTAACATATATGTACTTTTAAATATCATTGTTCCTTATGCTTAATAAACGACCACTCCTTTAATCTACAAAAATGTTCGAAACATTCCTGTTGCCAATAATTAATGCAGGAACAAAAACAAAGTTGGTATAATCCTATTAGATGTACCGTGCTTTTGTCCGAGGATTTATCCGGTCGACACTACTTCGGATAGAGTGATCATCAGCATTAGTGAGGACCGCGGTTCTGTAGTGATGTTCTAGCGTTGCATTCCCGGGAAACGGGAACATGTTGGTAGCGAAATGTCTAGTAAGAGACATGTATGAGAGGGCTAGGCTTCATTTAACACGTTTATAGATGGAATATAGTTAAGACGTAAATTGTGGAAAACAAAAACACTCACGAGCAGGATTCGAACTCTGCGCGCGGCGTGGCAGCGACTCCTGGTGCAGTACGCCAGTGATTTAGCCACTAAGCTACCGTGGACACTACTCGTTGTATCGAATTTAACTTCCACTTACGTCTTTCGGCGACGTCAGCACCGATGGAACTGGACCGGTGGAATATAGTAATTAGAATACAAAATAATAATTAGAACAGCAAATAGTTTTCTGTAAAATCTAAAAATTCGGAATCTTTCATGAAATTATTCAATATACCACCACGCTCGTGACCACGGCCAATGCAACTTGACCGAAACGTCGAGGTTAGTCAAAATGTTTGTTATATTTTGATTTAATTGTGCGCGACAAGTCCCGTAAACATAGTTCAATATTATTCAAAATAATTCACAACTGTGTAAATTGTGGGTGCGTCGACAAATACACAAAAACCAAGACCCAATATCTGTAGGTAAGTCTAACTTCTTCTCTGCTGGAATTGAACTGTCAAGTTCTATATTGCACAAAATATCTACTCAACTGTATTAGTTCATTATCGTATTTAATAGGTACTGACCGAATTTCCGTTATACGGGATAATATTACCCATCCCGGAAATTCCCGATACAAACAACACTAGTCGGGGACCAAACCGTTCGATATAGGGTACATTAATATTCTAACTTTGTCGAACGTGTTTTGTTTCCGTTGCCATTTTGTTTTTGTTTTAATTAGTAAGCTTGTCCATGTATGTACCTGTAGGTGTACCTTGTAAGCCATTAAGTAGACATGGATGTCACTAATTAAAATGTGTACCTACCTGCAAACATATAAATGGGTGTTTCTGGAAATAAGTTTAGATTAAAATGCTGTGTTTATAGAAACTTAATAAAAATGGAATAGTTAAAAAACGAACATTTAATGTTTATAAACCTACACACTTCAATTGAATGTAGTGTTAAAGACTAGGGTAAAAAAAGATAAAAACCGGCCAAGTGTGAGTCGGACTCATGCAGTAAGGGTTCCGTACCACCCATCAACCTGATACCCCAGACATGAAACTGATTTAATTTACGAGAGTTTATCAAAAGACATCAACGGACGTACGCGAAATGTGAATTTTTGCATCTCTTTCTTCCGTAGGTACCACCACATATGTCTATTTTTATCCTGTTTTTAGTATTTGTTGCTAAACTAAATAGTATGCACTATAATCAGACCACGTTTAACGCCGGTATGTATTACTGTTTTGAAGATAGAACAGGAACAAAAACGTTGAAAAAAATGCATGTTTTTCGGGACCCCCTTTGGTTTTAGACTTTTTTTTTGTTTTTAGTATTTGTCCACATATTCATGTGTGTGCGTGAGCACTGGGTATACACGAAGGAGCACGATTTTTGTTGGCTTCACTATGGTTGGTCGCAGCACTTAGTCTATATTTTTTACTATGTCTGTGATTAAGAGACCAAATTAATAAGATTAGCGTTGAGCCTCTACCGCATGTTTTAGTAACAAAAGCTTTCATCGAAATTTTTTATCTTTTGCCTTTAAGCTGGAGACTAACAGGAGCATTCACGCGTAATATAACATTTAAACAAGTGAATACGACAGATGTGAGTACAGTGAGTGAAAATGAGAGCTCCTAATGTTAAGTTACGATAAAATGCTCCAGTCAGTCTCCAGCTTTATAATTTAGATTAGTTTACCTTTTGACTGTCCTTATCTTTCCCATCGCTATGGCTATGCTCCCATCAAAAATTTATGAAAACATTTAAGCATTTTATTTCTATTTCCAAACTTTTCCTGCAATTATCTCCCAAAATACAAAGAATACATTGCTCATCTCATAACAGCCATTTCCATTCGTATTTAAAAACAACGAAAACAAAAGGTTTAAAGCGCTTTGTTTACAAAACGTGGGTAGGAGAAAATCCTCTAATTGCGGCGTCGCACGGCCGAGCATTGAGGCGATAAACATGAATAATGTCGCGAGATGTCCAACACTACTGCCATGGACTTTATTTCCTCGTTTTTCTTTAGGGTTGGTGGGATTTAAAATCGGTTTGTGTGGATTTTGAATCGGTACAGAATAATTTTATTTATTGATGAAATTAATATGTTCAATAGGTATCAATAGGTTCTAGTACATTGCATCTGGTAAATTGGGTTGCTACAATTTTATTAGCATGATTTAAATTTTATCTGATGAAGATCAACTTCTGATTGGATTGCACAGCTAAGCATTAAGACCATGAATAAAGTCGCGAAAAACACGACTACCATGTTTGGTAAGGGTTCTTCGGCTTACCAATAGGTATTTGATAAATTTTATAGAAATGAAAATAAATGATTTCTATTCTATAAAAATCGGTTTCAATCGGTTTGCTTTATTAATGTCTATCGCACGGCTGAGTGCCAAGGGCCGCGTTCACATATATCACACGGCGTCGTCTGACGACACTCGGAACGTTGTTTGGGCGTTCGTTTGTATGATCGCTCTGATTAACTGAACGACAAAAGTACGCTCCGGGCTTCATCGGACGATAATATTGAACACGGCCCAGGTGATAGACATAAATAAGGCCACGAGATTTCAAGCACTACTAACATGGACTTTATTTCCTCGCGTTTCTCGAATAAAAAAAAACAGGCTTTGTGGGCTCTTGACTTCAAGATCAGAATCTAACTGAGGATTTTCTACGATTGTAAGCTTCTGCGACTAATCATTCGAGTAGTAGTACCCATAAAGGTTTCAATAGATTTAAAAATCGGTACACGAAGAATCGATTTTAAACCGTCAACCCTATTACCTCACCTGGTTTTCCGAGATAACACTCGCAGTGCGTCCTCTAGCTCGCTTTCGTAATTCACTCGACATTTTGATTCATTTTGATTAATAAGACTTTGTAATGACACTGAACTTGCACGGGTTAGGATTGTGATTTATGGGATTACTTGTAATTTATTACGTAATGGAGGCGAATATTAAGCGCCGGAGATTATGATACTTAAGTCTTTGTGCTTGCCAAAACTTTGTAGACGGAGTTACTTGCAGGCAAGACTTATTTGTCATTTAAATAGGTCGACTGAAATGAATGAAGTCAACATGAAAACATGGTTCTTTTTTGGTGAATAAATCAAACCTAAAAAATACAAGTTTTCAGTGATTTATGCAAATAATAATGCATGTTTATAATATTAAGATTTATGTTTGGTTTTTGTACCAGCGTCACAGCGGTGACACTCCGTGTACGTGTGAGCTCGCTTGCCGGTGACCTTGATCAAGCGCGTGAATGCAATTGTCACCGCTGTGCCTTGGCTGGGCAGCCGAGAGACTGCCTGTTCCACACGCCGCGCACCGCGCACGGCCCCCGCGCTCGTCCCGATCCGCACACATAGCCGCGAGCAATTTTACGAGCACACATGCTTAAGTGTTACTTCTTGTCGTAAGTATATATTTTATGCCAGCGTAGCATACAAGTTTTTTAAGATACACTGATTGGCCATTATTTTTTCATTTCATTTATTTTGTAAAAATGTGGTAAATACAGGTGGTAGGGTACTAAGATTAGTTTAACCATTACACATTATGGCATACAATATTTTTTTTTAATAATTTTACTACAAAACAATGATATACAGAGCTAAAATCACATTCAGAGACTTCAATATTAAATTGTCAATTTATATAATATACCTACCTGGTGAAGGTCGCGGGAATCCACTGGATGCGGAAGGCACAGGACCGGTCGTTGTGGCGATGCTTGGGGGAGGCCTATGTCCAGCAGTGGACGGTGAGTGGTTCTTTCGGCTGAAATGATGATGATGATGATGATAATATATCATAAAAGAATAACATTCTGAATACATTTATATTTTAAAATTTAGGTATTCGTCGACGGAGTAAAAACAGGATAGGTAAAAGATAACTATTTCAATTTTGGAAAACAACATAAATCATTTCATTCACAAAACAAACAATTAAAATCTCCTTAAATCACGAGGAAATTGAAACAATCAATTTGCATACAGCAACCATCTTGGATGCAACGTCACCCGTGCTCACCCCAACAAAAACGTAAACTTGTAACGTTTATTTAATGGCCAGGCGACTCCTGACGCAATAATCCCTGTAATTGCGCGCTTGCCTTGCCTTGCATTCAGAACAGGCAGATGTTCCCAAATTAGCATTGTTTAAACACAGCGACAAACGAAATTTGTTATAATTATAGTGATTTGACACGCCTCGCTGTGTAGCTAAGGTTTGGTCGAGACGCATCTTGGTGAATGAATAAAGATGGCGGCAGTAAATATTTAAAGTAGGAATAAATATCCATTCTGTAATTTTCACGCTGAAATTTTAAGAATATACAAAATTGAGTTTGTTGCATGTCATAATGAATGATCAGTGAAATGAGCCTAGCAAAATTATTTGAATGAAAAGGGCAACACCATATTCAGCATAACAAGATAATGATTATGATCAAATAGGTACAACTTATTTACCTCTAGGCTTAGCACACCTATTTCAACAAGGTAGAAATTTTGTTTCGCTGATGCTAGGTGTGATATTATGGTATGAATCGTGTAGCTACCCGAACAGGGTTGAATAGCTTGATGGCTGAATCAGTCGCAAAGGGTCAATTCAAAACCAATATAACTACTTTACACCGTACTCTCATTGGATCCAAAATTATTATTTTCATGAGTTTCTTGTGGCAATTCTTCTCAAGAAGTGGTCAGTTAGCTAGGAAATACCGGAGCCATCTAACATAATCTGTTAAAATTTATTACATTATATTAATGCTGATTCCTTTTAATTTTACTGTCAAAGTAAATGTCAGCCACTTTATTTATTTACCTATTATTTTTTATAATGACTTGTAAAAGTATTGCAAACAATCTACTTACAGAATAAGTATTTGAATTTGTTGATTGAAGATATTATTCATCTGGCTATACCTGTACGAAATATGAATAAATAAAATTCATTAATTTTTTTATTTTTTTTTTATTATTTCTATGTTATGAATAAATTCTACACACACAAGTGCATGCTCCCATAATTATTAGTAGGTATAAGTTTGCTGTCGTGTCTGGAGAAGTGCCAAACTTGACCACTCTTATTTATTAAGCTATAAATGAAGCTGTCATCCAAGCAATTTTCTAGTAAGAGCCTTCTGTTATCTACGAGTAGGTTGTACTTATATTAAGTGTGCACATTTTATTGTGCTCTACGTCTGCCAGAATATAGGTTCATATTAAAATAGTCGCTTAGTTTGCTTTGTGTTGCTTCACGCAAAATGTATGTTTTTAGTTTTATTATCTGAAACCCTTGTTTAAATATTCTATTCTAGCGGTGATTAAACAAACATATTATTAGATTATGTTAGAATAGTATCCAATCTGGTTTAAATAGGCTACGGAAATCTAACACTTTCATAGTTCGAATCGGTCATTTTCTCGAACTGAACTACAAAATTGCGAATTTCTGGTACCAATCTAAAAACAATTAGTTTTACGGAAAGAGCAGCTCATTCGAATACACTCGGCTTGGTTATGACATATCGACTTTTCATGGGTAGACTAAGCGCCATACATTAGGGGGCATTGTCCTTTCCTTAAAACATTCCTAATAATTGTAAAAAACTATTTCAAGATTTGATATTTAATGAATTAACGTTGGTATACTTTACATTTTTCCCAAACAGTTTAAACCAGGACCAAAGTTATAAGTACCTGTTAAGTAAATTGTGGCGTGCGGTAATTTAACGCTACCACATCACGAAAAAAACGTCCAAGCTTTCTTCTTTCAACGGTAAATAGTACAAAATTAATGAGCTTGTAATTAATCCTGTGTTTAGACAAACATGGGGACCGTTCACATCAAAGGCAAGGGATGAAGATTAAACAGGGCTGCGTCTGCGCCACGTGCCAGCATTAGACTGCTTTGTATCGCCAACATTATTGTGCGACCAAAAAAATCACATATTTCCCTTATCGCAAGCTCATAAGGTTGAAAATATTTTCGTGTTTTATTTAGGTAGGTGTAAATTTACCCTTGTTTATAACGAGAGTTGACAATGCAACTAGTCTCAACTACCATGGGATTTACCGTGTAATAGGGTATCTCTTACTAGTAAGCGTTTAAAAGCAGAGATAAGGCTGTTTGCAAAGTGGCGGGGTATTGGGTTTTTGTAATCTCGCTGTGATTTCGTCTGGGCATAAGTTTGCAAGTCACTCCCCTTGTGTGGATAAAGCTTATTCTGCATTCGTGCCGGGAGCCAAGCTATTAATTTTGGCCAATATCTTATGTCTGAGTATTTGTACGGTGCAGCCGTACCTAAATAGAAACGTTTTTTTTTTATAGTATAGGATGGCGAAACGAGCTAAAGGCCCACCTGATGTTAAGCGGTTACCTTTGCCCATGACAACTTCAATACCACCTAGGCTGGTCTGGTTCGAAGGAACAATTTGTCGGGCGTACGTTGAGGCCCACAAATAAAAGACCGATGGACTTGATTATAAAGGATATATTTGCACTGATATGTGACCGCGGAGCCTGTTTGGTGGAGCCCGTGTCTTGGTTCCGATACGACTGAGGTTATGACGCGATTTAACCGCGTGTTATAAAAGAGTTACTTATGTTGCTATTTAGGTACGGCTGCACCGTACGGTATTGTTGTTTTAAGAGTTTTACAAGAGTAGGTATTAAAGACTACGTCTTCACTACTAGACAGTTTTTAAATCTATTTTATAAGGTTGTCTACGCTTTATTTTCTAAGCTTATTTAACTTTAAAAAGAAACAAGTTCTGAAAGTTAAAAGTCACGCAGGGTACAAAAAAAAATATGTCCCAAAAAACAACTTTCATTTTCATTTCACGCCGAAACCGCTTCGATTTGGCAAGAGCACATCGTTTTTTCTGCTCGGAAGCCAGATTTCCATTTACGCAATCTGCGGTAAAAGCGTGCGATATTCGATACAGTATATCAACCTATCGATTTCAATACTGTTATAAGGATTGGTTCTTTGTCGTCCCTTTGAGTTGTTCCCTAGAAGTGGCAAGAAGTCATTCTGCATTTATTAAATTAACTGAGGTTACTTCTCGTCAAGTATCTTTATATTTATTTTTTTATTTGTTTACATTGCAAGCAAACATTCTGTTAAATTCTAGGATCGTATCAAAGTTAAATTTAAAGTTTTAACTTCATGTAGACCATAAAAGGGTACCTATAAAAAGTCAACTCAAGTTTAAGGGGCACTATTATTTATTCCATGGATGTACTCAGACGTCCACTGGCCGAACTGATAACTCAATGGGTCCCTTTATATGGCAGACATCAACGCGGCAGGCCCAGATGGAGATGGTTGAATGAGCTGGACTCCTTTCAAAAGGACTGGACTCTTGTAGCAATAGACAGGGAGAAGTAAAAGGAGAGTAGGGAGGCCTTTGCCTTGCAGTGGGACACTTCAGGCTTACAATAATTATAATACTCTTTTCAAAATCATTGTTTAATGTCTATTTTGTGATGTTCAATATATATTTTATGTATGTTTCTAAATTTTGATAAAGTCATTTTGTAAGACGAGACCTGCCCCCCTAGCCAAGTTGACAATCTACACAATCTACAATCGTCAACGCTAATAGAAAACGATCAAAATGTATGGGAATGACATAGAAAAGTCATTCGGTCAGATATTTCATTCCCATAAATTTTTATTGTTTTCTATTAGCGTTGACGACTGTAGATTGTGTAGATTGTCAACTTGGCTAGGGGGGCTGTGGACACAAGAAAGCATCTTAAAAAGCTATTATAGTGTCATAAATATTGGTTCTTCAATTTGTAAAAACAAACGGCTTCATTTCCAATGCAGGTTGCATCAAAAATCTTTCATAATACCTCCCAATGGACACATCCAACAAATACAAAAGGAACAGATCTGTTATAGCACAATAACCTAGATGCGTAAGCACTTAGGGATATGGCCGGAAGTAGGTCACCTCCCAAGAGGTTCGTCTCGGGATAATGCTTCGAAGACACGCGAACAATGGTCGGTGCATCGAACAGAACGGTCGCACTTGGCACGCTGCTATGTTCCACTTCTTCAATAATGCTGAGCATTGCACCTGGAATATTTGGAGCTTTTGAGAATCTTGTATATGAGAACGTGATGGTATCTAAAGTGAATATTGCGAGTTGGTGAAAATTTTTAGAAAATAGAAAGGAAAATGTTGCTTGTCTTTTTACGGAGTTATTTTAATACTAAACGTAGTAATTACCAGCAAGTAGTATGCAAGTAAATAAGTGTATTATAAAGTAACCCGCCTGCCAAGCGTGGCAATTATAGCATATCCCCCCAACATGCTTGGAGGAGGCCTTTGTCCAGCAGTGGACGTCATTCGGCTGAACTGATGATGATGAGTGTGCAAGTAAAAAATCGAATAAAGTACTCCGTTAAGAAGATGAGCAGCAGAGCACACTCCTGTTGCTAAGGGGTCCCTCCCTATAACCGCCAAAACCACTATGGTTGTCCACGCCACAGCGGCAACAAAGTCGCCGATTATAAAATTGTATTGAAACACGTAGTTCTATTCACACGAACTCGCAACAATATGTAGTAAAATTATTTACTATAAGAAGTATTTTGAAACAATGCTCATTCTGATTATAGGATGGATTCCCTATATTCTCCAGCAAAAACTACGAAAATATCACGTTTACATTAGAATATACAAACGTACGTTACGTTTACGTTTACATTTGTATACTGTAATAATATTATTTAGTTATTTTAATTATGACATCTTAAATTTATGACAATTAAATTTTGAATTTTTATTATTTTGTGACATTCGAATTTGACATCTATTAGCTATTGTGACTTTTATTTTATTTTTCTACAAGATTATATTGTGAACATTATTACTTATGGATCTACTGACGTGTAAATTAACTTTATAAATAAATGAATATGAATATGAATATAAGGGTATAAATAATTGTTACAAATAGGTGAAAAACTACCATAATTCATTAATTATATCATATATTAATTTGTATCCTTCGATATTTTTATTCTTAATACCAAAAATAAGTAACATAATAATATCAATGTTTATGATAATATCTGGATTTTTATGTTTATAATTTAAATATGTAGGACGCCAATGGTGACGGCATTTATCCTTTTGAGGATGTTATGCGCCATAAGAGAATTCAGCAGTCTAACCGATACAACAATGATGACTGTGTAAATAGTCATTCTCAAAGTTGAGAATAACTTTTAATATGAACAGACAGTAGTCTCTTCACATGAAAAGTTAGATAGGTATGTTGCGTTTATCTATTTCTGCACAAATAACATGAAATGTAAATACCAGTGCCTGCAAAGCGTTGGTAGTGATTACAGTATTCCTTTGGGACTGTCGCTCCCTTGAGGCTCACGTTTTGCAGTGGACATTTTCGAGTTGTTGTTTTATTTAACTACAAGCAGAGATTTTAGCAGTTGCTGTGTTTATGCTCAAGTTGGTCTAAGTGATATTTATGTTTTTAGGCTTACAATTATTGCAATTTCTGCAAACAAATTGATGGAACATTGTTTGATTTGGGCATTTTATTATTGAAGCATTAGACATAGCTACTTACAGACATACCTTGTAGGATCAGTAAGCTGAAGTAGCAGTGAGCTGGCCATGTCTGTCGAAGGACCGATGGCCGTTGGAGCAGACAAGTCCTTGAGTGGAGACCGTGAATCGGCAAATGCAGCGTAGGGCGCTCCCCAGCTAGGTGGACCGAAAACTCAATGAAGGTAGCTGACGGGGACTGCATGAGGAAAGCAGAGGACCGAGTGTTCTGGCGCAACTTGGGAGAGGCCTATGTCTGCAGTGGACTGTGATATGCTGATTTGATTGAAGCATTAGAAAAAGCCACCTTTGTTTTTACCCTCTTTCATTCCATAACAGGTCCAATCTCCACGCACCATTTTAAATATTTTCCATCTGCCTCTGAACGTTAATCTCTTTTAAACCCTTCCAATACTGCATATTACGAATGTATTACTGAAACCGTATTTGCCGATTTAGTATTCAAGTCAGGTCATTTTGCGTGCACCTCTGTCCGAGGTCCGAAAGCCCGATTATATTAATCCTACGTGCGTTTTGTGTCGTCCGAAAACGCTCTGGTGGACCACTCTCATTTAAATGCAGCGTTCTGATTGGACGGTTTTCAATGCGTGTGTTTTTAAATGACGTAATGCCCGGTTGTGGAGGTATTTTTGGTTGAATTAGTTTGAAATTAATTAAATTTTTTAATTGATTACTATTATTTTATTGTATATGCGTATTTAATTAATCTGCTGCGGGTTTTATTTGAATATATTTTCATTGTTTTGAAGTCCAAAGTAGGTAATAATTAAAAGTTTAATACTAATTGGTTCTAATCATTTTAATAATTACACTGTAAAATTAAATCATCAGAACAATTTGTAATAATTTTACTGTCTCCATTAGCAGTAGAAACAACTATGAAAAGTCGCTTACAAATACTGAATTATGAATAAATCGAATAATATATGAGCTGAAGATTTAATTGAAAAATGTAATACTTAAAATAATATATATTTAAGGCCTAAAAATATTGAACATATAAAATGCAAATGAAAATATAGGAAAGAGAATGAAAACCAAACATGCACATTCCCTATATTTAATATCCGAACTCGCCGGTGCATATCCGATTCCATTGAATAAAAAACTGAAGAGTAATCACTGCCCGTATGAAAAGTTCCCATTCATATCAGAGTTAACGTTCAACTAAGTTTCTTTCCACTCTTTTTACGCGGCCCGATCGAATTCGCGAAAACTGCTTCATTCTGCTATTTTTTTTTCAGCTACCCCAATTTAACAAGACCTTCCGCACCCCTCTTCATCAGTCTTATTCAAACAATTTTGGGTGATGCATGAGTAAATGTACAAGTTATGGGGGGTCTTCGTATATTGGTTAGGTCGTTCGAAGTCGGGAGTGCCGTTGAAGCCGACAATGTGTATAAATAGGCAATACCGATTGCGATCACGTAGCTGTAACGAGGCGTCGCGACTGTAGTAGCTATCGATCTACACCATCAAGGAATTTACTGACAGACATATACGTAGGTGATGGCGTTAAAAGCTGTTGGCTGCCTGGGATAAGATTTAGTAGGTACAGAAATTGGTGTAAACAGCGTTTGTAGAATATTAAAGAATGTAATATCAATTTCACCACAAGAATATTTTTGGAACGTTCCTTATGGGGGCTTGCGGTAGGTGTGATTCGGGAGAAAATGTGGTGCTACGTCACGCTTAGATTTTCGTAAAGAGTACTTTGAATATACGGACATAGAGTTGTCAGCTGACCTCACCTTTAAGCACTATCTGGTGGGTAACGTCAAAGTTACAGCTAACTATTAAATAAAACATACAAAAAGACATGTTTTACTGGAGATCGAACCTGGGCCCTGTGGTGTTTCAGTCCAACGCATGATGTTTCCTGCCATCTATGCTTGTACAATACAATACAATACGAATACTCTTTATTGTACACAAAAGAAGATAGCAACATATATGACTTATATTGAACACGTGTACAATGGGCGGTCTTATCGCTCAAGGCGATTTCTTCCAGATAACCTTAGGATGGACAATATGGGCAAGTAAAGAGAAGAGTAGTACGCAGTGTAACAACATAATAGAATACATATACTACATAACATAAATACTATACATATATCTATAACAAAACTACATAAATTTAAGATACAATAAACATAATAAATACAATACAATATGTCTAAATATTACATAATGTACCTGCCGGAAATTACAGTGATGATAGGTAATGATCTTTTACCAGTTTTTTAAATATAGGCAAAGATTGAGCACGCCTCACTTGTACTGGCAAAGCATTTTACAGGCGAGCAGCCTGAACTGTAAAAGAATTACCAAAGAAATTTGTGGAATGCGATGGTATCGCCAACGTGAGGTTTTCTGATGACTTTAAGAGCCTCGAATGTGTGTCACGAAGGAACTTAAAACGTTCTTTAAGATAGTGGGGAATTGAGGGATTGAATAGGATACTGTAAAGAAGATGAAGAACGTGAGCATTCCGACGAAGTCTTATAAGTAACCGCTTGTATTTATTTTATTTTTTTATTTTTATTTATTCATATTCATATTCATATTATTTATTTGCATTCCACAATATACATACATTTATTTAATCACAGGTACAATTTCTTTAGTTTTACTTAACTAGAAAACTCGCCAAACTATCAAGTTTAACGGCGAGATGCGCTCATAAATATGTATACTATCTTACTCTTACGTAAACATGCAACACTTAATTAGCAACAAATAAGTTGTATATTGTATTGTACATTTTATTTTGTTAATTATAGTTGCGAAATTTAGCGTTATAATAAACCGGTCAAAAATATGAATTTTAAGGTAAATTCGTTCCTGACGTTCCTGACCTGACCGCACACATTTTTTTAATAATCTACGTAGGTAACCTAGTTAGTGATATTTGACGACACAATCGATGCAGTGGTTAAGCACTTGGCTGCTTTAATGTTTGAGCAGGTTCGATTCCCGCACAGAAAATTCATTTGTATCTAATATGGAAAGTCATTTCCGTTTCTAATTTTTCTATGCATTTGAGATTCATGTCTGTTAAAATACTAACGATACAAGAGCTACTCTAGTGTGGGGCATGGTTTAAAAAAGTACATGATGTTAGAGCAAAAATACTTTGTTATTGTAGATTTGAGTATAATGTTACAATTATAAATAACTAGACCTTTCCTTCGGCTTCGCCCGCGTTCTGAAATAAAATATAGCCTGTGTTATGTTACTTCTAAATAAAGTAGCTTTCTAATGGTGAAAACATTATTAAAATCAGTTCAGCAGTTCCAGAGTTTATCGATTACAAACAAACTCTTCATAATATTGGTATAGATAGTATAGATGTATGCTTGTCCATTTTTAAATTCCAAATTTAATTTACGGAATTCTAGAATCAACTTTAGGTACCACTTTCTACTTTAGAATCATAGTTAAATTACCTTGTAGGTCTAATTACGTTCATATATGTAGATTCTGTAGGTCTATCATGTCTGCCATTTAGCTTTGTAAACCAATCTGTAGACGCAGATAGGCAGTCACTGACCTGAGATATTAACTAAGCTGATAATTGAATTGTTCTCCAGTGATCTGTCGCTTCAAAGTCTCATCAGTCAGTCACAGCGTCCTATGAAGATGATATCAATAAGATTTTAGGGGATTATTCTCAACGGCCATCACCGAAACCGTCACCATTAGTGGCTGTTGGGACAAGCTCTTCTATCCACTCTGTCCTCGTATACTTCAAGTATAATACTTGTTTCGTCATGATGTCCAAGGTATACCGTACTTAACTATCGGCACTTGTGTAGATTCAAAAAATCAACTCAGCCTATCGCAGTCCACTGCTGGACATAGGCCTCTCCCAAGTTGCGCCACAACGCTCGGTCCTCTGCCTTCCGCATCCAGTCCCCCCCAGCCACGTTCTTTAGGTCGTCGGTCCACCTGGCAGGGGGGCGCCCTACGCTGCGTTTGCCGATTCGCCGTCTCCACTCAAGGACTCGTCTGCTCCAACGGCCATCGGTCCTTCGACAGACATGGCCAGCCCACTGCCATTGTGCAGATTATTTGAATGCAATCTTTTCATCATCATTTCAGCCAAAAGAGGTCCACTGTTGGACATAGGCCCCCGCAAGCATCGCCACAACGGCTGGCCTTGCGCTTTCCGCATCCAGCAGATTCTCGTGACCTTCGCCAGGTCGTCGGTCCATGTTGTGGGGGGCCTACCCATGCTGCGCTTTCCAGTGCGCGGCTTCAACTACAGAACTTAACGGCCTCATCGGCCATCCGTTCTGCGAGGAATGTGCCCCGTCCACTGCCAGTTAAGTTTGGCAATTCTTCGGGCTATGTCGGTTACCTTCGTTCTCCTGAAATCTTTTACCCTTGAAAAAATTAAATTGTGTTGATTTTAATATCTTAGAGTAAGTTCAGCGTCATTAATATGTATCTTAAGATAATATTATGATGTTACCTCGTCATGCATGTTAATTAAGTTCAGCGCTTACAATAACTAAACTACTCAAGTTGCATTAAGAAAATATTATAGTAAAGTTTAAAGTAACATCGTGCGTTTAGAAACTTTAATGAAGTAAACTTGTGGCTTTAAACCTGACGTTTTAGTTATATATGACTGTTTATTGGAACAAAAACAATAACAAAGTAAGATACTTAGCATAGATAGACAGCAGGATTTTTCTTCAACAGATTTTGATTTTAAATATGCTAGAGTCTAGGTGCGCTGTGACTTATAATGTCGGTGATTTACCACAAAATATTAGGCAGCAAGTGATCGACTGCCAACCAACTACTACAAAATAGGTGTCGTTCTATGAGTGAGGTATGAGTGATCGCCGCTGCGAAACCTTTAAAGAATTTTGTACTTTTCAGGAAATCCCGTGATTGATTATTTGAGTACCGCTGCCCTAGATAGACACTGATAACCACGGAATACAAGACTTTACCTTTATGCTGGTAACATGGTCATAGGATGGGAATTGGTTGTCACCAATCTGCTTGCCTAGTGAGACAACTATAAGCGACACTTATTTTTTTATTGATAATCTGTGACATGTCAGCATCATATTCTGAGATCAAATTCATGTCATTCAAATCATCATCATCATCATCATCATTTCAGCCGAAAGACGTCCACTGCTGGACATAGGCCTCCCCCAAGCATCGCCACAACGACCGGTCCTGTGCCTTCCGCATCCAGCGGATTCCCGCGACCTTCACCAGGTCGTCGGTCCACCTTGTGGGGGGCCTACCCACGCTGCGCCTTCCAGTACGCGGTCGCCACTCCAGAACTTTACTGCCCCATCGGCCATCCGTTCTGCGAGCAATGTGCCCCGCCCACTGCCACTTAAGTTTCATTCATATAAAATTGAATTGATTTGTCATTCAAATAAAATAATAAAATCGCAAAACAAAATAAAACATTTTTGAAAAAAAAAACTTTAGCTTTACTACATAAATATTAAGAACTTACGATGTGTGTATCGTTATAATAACATAATGAGTAGGCACTGTAGGCAGATATAACAATTAAATTCAAATCTCCACACTATAATATTGCTTGTAGAAACTGACGCTCAAAATATCAGATGGCGCTACTGTCGCTTTCCACCATCACACTCGCTTAGAATTTATTATATTCAATCCGAGTGTTTCTTCGCATTGTTTTCTCTCTTTGTATTTTTTTCTTTGCAAGGCAATCACAGCTTGAAGCGATGTGATAAGGAATATTGGTATCACATGTACTGTGTACATAGTATGCGAGTAGGTCAATAAAGGAGATATCTTTTTATATTGATCTTGGACTCCTGTTCGAAGCTTATTAACTAACAAATTGATAGATATACAAGCTTCTGAAGGTCAATTCTCGTAATTAAAAACGTTCAAAATATAGTTCCAACATAACAACATAACATAAAATCACGCCTGTATTTCCCCGAAGGGGTAGGCAGAGGTGTATAGTACACCCACATTTCGCCAGTTATGTTGTTGTTGTTATATAGTTCCAAACTAATCTTAATGCTTTAAATCTCAATCTCCTGACAGTAGATGTTCCTGTTTGCCGTTTATTTGTGACACTTTATCCCCCTGCTCTGTCGATAAGACAGGGGGGCCTTTATGGTCACGGCCGTCCAATGTGGGGGATTTGGTTGGCCACTGGGTGACCTCAGTGATGACGGTGGCACGCGGTGGTCCCGTGCCACCATTTGTTGTCGCATCGGGAAGGTTTTTAGGGAGACAAAAGTCTTCCCAGAGACGTGGCTTATAGGCAAAGCACAGGGGGGGCACCGGTACTATACCTGGGAGTCCACCCTCTATTGTGCTGAAGATGGCCACCGGGGAGGTTTTACTGCGGTAAAAATCCCACACACCCCAGCCTCTTCCCCATGAGGCTGGTAGCCTTTTGAAGGTGTCCTCCTCGGAAAAAAAAAGTTCATTAATGTCACCAATAAACGCCAATCGGAAACATATACTGCCAGGAGATTGAGATTAGTTTGCAATTATATTTTACGTTTGTAATTACGAGAATTGGCCTTCTGGATGGGTGTGACAAAGTCACTTTATACAATCGTCAACGAATATAATGAGATTATTATTCTTTAATCTTAATATCACATGGCATTTCGATGCTTGCAAAAGTTAACTTAAGTTTTAATATGGAATCCTTGTTTTTCCCCTGGACGTGCCAAAGGCACTGGAGAGGCACCGGCGCGATCCACTGAAGTTTCCGGAGCTCTTGTATTTTGTGCAGAAGATGGCCATCGTGTGGTTTTAGTTGGTAAGAGTCCGCATACCCCTCTGCCCTCCCCAGATGGAGGGTATAAATGAGGATTTTCAACGAAAAAAAGATAGGTTCCTAGAGTTAGGTAAATGGTCTACTTATTATTTGAAAGCCTGTATCTATGTTTACCTTCCAATATGACTTCAATTGGGTATTTAACAAAATTATGGACATCATATAGTCAGAAAATGTTTTTTTTTTAGTTTATTAAGTTATTAAATAATAGTTGACACTGTGTACTAAATTAATGTTTAATGTTTTCATTGAAAAATTGTACCTCAAATCGAATAGTTCTTTTATCCTTTTAAAATTCTCACAACGTTTGCAAGCAGATAATAAATAAATGTCTCCAGATTTTCTTTCAGGAACTTATAAGAAACAACATTTCTTAAGCAAGACATCGTATTTATTATCTTTTAAAAACTTTTTTTTTTGAGTTCGTTTTCTCTGAGTTGTTGTCACATTAAAACGTAGAAAATAGCAGGTGAAATGCTCTTAAATGTTTTACCAGAATTTAAATTGTAGGAGTTTTGGTGAACTTGGGTATTGTTCGCAGCCATTGCTGCTTCGAAAGGTCCTGGGTTCCTTTCTGAAGCTGTTAAAAAGCTGACGAAATATTCTTAAATGTTTTACGAGAATTTATACTGTGGGAGTTTTGGCGAACTCAGGTATAGTTTGCAACCACTGCTGCTTGGAAAAGTCCTGGGTTCCTTTCTGAAGTCAGCCAGTGTTATCAACTTTTTTATACGAACATTTTTGTGGAAGCCCGAGGTTTGGATTTGTGTAGCATAATGACAGATAGGACCTTATAGGTACTAAAACTGCGTGTGAACGAATTAGTACACCTGAACTTCACAATGTAAGAAATTGAAACGTCATATTATGTCGAAATTGAATGAAAATAAATATTTTAGAAACAGGAGTAGGCAGGCAACAATATTTGATCCACGTTAGAGCTATTTCTTTTACGAAACATACTCTTATTTTGTATCAGTTAACAAAACATCACTACTTACGGTCAAAATTAATATCCAATCTATCCACGATTTGTCCTACTAGAGATAGGAATTTGACATAAGCTCCATACAAAATATTTCAAATTTCTATCTCTAGTAGGGTAAATCGTGGATAGATTGGATATTAATTTTAGCCGTTAGAAGAATAAGGGGCCGTTCCAACAATATCCTGAAGGCGATAGCAGCAGATAGTACTTCCTCTGCTATGATTAAAAAAATTGTGCATAGAGTGATCACCTAGCTGTCGGGTGATCTATGCAAAAAATGAAAACATATGTCACTTTATTATGTTACTAACATAAGTTACTAACTTAAGTTCATGTCTGTTACTAACAAATTATGGATCTTTTAGCTGTCCGAAATGAAGTATTTGATTTGATTTGATTTGATTTGAAAACCATTTTGTTTGGCCGCTTACTTTTCCATCCACTTAAATTCTTTGTGGTGAAAGAAATTGTTGTTACTGTAAGAGAGGTCTAAATAGACTGGTTACGTAAATGTATTGGCGTTTTTCATCCTTTAACCATAATAAATGTACGGCTAGTTTGGGAACAACATTGATTTATAGGGGATCGGCGATGTTTAAAATTGCTTTATAAATTGTAGTGGTTGAACGTGCAAGCTCAGGGGTAGAAAGGGGTATATAGGGTAAAATAGATGCAGGAGGTGGGAAAATGCTTGCTTATATGTAAGTAAGGCAGGTGCGTTACGTGTTAATGAGGTTAATTTTGATCTAAGTTAACCGTATTGTAGTTAACATGGGTCTATGATACTTAATGGAATTATCGTTTGAGTATTTGATCGATAATTTCAATTCTCTTTATTCATTATATTGACCATTTGATGCAGTATTAACTGTAGCTATTAAATGCATGTATTAACTAATACGAATTAATATAAATTTGATTTATTAAATTGACTGTAACATATACACAAAGACTGGTTAATTGTGAATGTTGAAAGAAATACCCATGCTTGAAAGTTTAGCTATAAGAAAAATGGGCATAAAAGTACAAAAAAACAAACCACCGAGAAAATAATACAACACTAAATATTATTTCGAGGAAAAAATTACATCTATTAGAATGCCTTTTTCAACACTTGACGTCTCAAGGCTTCTTTTAGAAACGCTATAATCTTTATTAATATCAGTTAATAAGGAACAACGCTGAAGTCACCATGCCATTGCGATCCTGGCACATTCCATTAAATGCGTTCGGACATATTATGAAGATTGTCAATACCCCAAACTGTCAGATTTTTAATGTGAGAACGCGTACCATGCTTTGGAAGAGTGTGCCCGGATCGGGGCAGAACGCAGAGCTTGGGAATTAAAGACTGGAGTTAGGTTAAGGGACGTTGGTATTTGCGATATGATTTTGTCAAAACCTACGTCCAAAGTAGCTATTAAGTTATACTCAAAGGTTATACTATGCTTAATTGTCAGATTAATCAAATTAAGATACATATTTTTGTACACCTATGAGGCTGGCCTTAATTTGGACTGTGTACTGCAAACTCCAACTTCATAACCTTATAAATCCTTCTAAAAAACCTTCCTCGTCACCTGTTTTAGGTACTTATGATATAAGAGTTATTCTTACAAGTTTCACGGATGAGCGCCTGTAGAGTGGCCAATAAAACGACGGCCAACTTCCGCGAGACAGACTGTAGTAGCTGCGTAATAAAAACGTGTACAATGCCGTAAAGAAAAACTTGGATTATGTTTTGAGAATAACACCCCTAATACTGGGAGTGGAGTGCTTTTGTGATGATATTGTAAGTAGTTGGAATTGGTTTTGTGAAAGTTCTACCGAGTGAAGAATAGGCCACTCTTTTCTTGTAAGTGTAGTATGATTACGTTAAAGGTCGTCACACACGGCAGCTATAATGTAAACATGTATCATAAACTAAGACATATTTCAATACGTCTTACCATATTATGACTCTACAGGAGCCCATATATGGCGATAATGTATATTTTTACATCTTTAATTTTCAAGGTATCAAGTGATATAGGTACAGAAATATACATATCCTGACTGACTGATTCATCAACGCAGAGCCTAAGCTTCTGGGGCTAGGAATATGCAATTTTGACAGTAGATATACCTTTTATAACGTAGGCGTCTAATAAGGAAGATTTTTTAGAAACTCCACCCCTAAAAAGGTAAAATAGGTGTTGAAAGTAAGTATGAAAATCCGTATATTTTTAAGTCAGATAAATAAAAATGGTATTTGACTTTTTGGTTGAAAACAAAGAAATACGTAAAGATTTAAATTGTGGAAAGAAAAACCAATCGTTGGTGGGGTCAGGGGGGCGGACGGCGCGTTATGATTGGCCGGCTCAAAAGTTCGGTGGTATGATTCCTTATGATTGGTGCCGCTCGCTGACTGAGTGACGTTCCGATTGGCGGAGGGACGTATGATATGCAGTGGTAGAGCATATGCGTTGTAACCGGGGGTGTCCAGCTAACCGGCGTCTAGAGGCTTACTGGTCTATGTTTTCAATGGTCGATCGGTCAGTTCTTCTTTCATCCTTCACAATATCCAGACAACACTTTCAGACAATATCCTCTTAGATGCACGAAGTTTAGCTTTATAACTATTCTATTACTTATTATAATCTATTAAGGCGCTGACAACACCTAAAAAATCAGACCTCTGCGGTCACTGTCATTTTGTACAGAAAAGAAAGAGAGGCAACGAGCGGAGGGACGTCGGGTGCGTCGCTCAACTTGAATGAAAATTAACAATATTTTTTTTTTTTAATAAAAAACTAAAAGCTTATTTGAAAAACCGAAACAATAGTGTTTTAGATTATTGTCTTTCGTAAATGTTTTCTTAATTTCATTTATAATATTTGGTAAATAATAGAGATTGTTTGCTTTAAAGCATGTTTTAAGAGGTTAGTTTACAATTCTTTTCTATCGAGAAAACTTCACGAAAACGTGTTTTGGGCACAATACAGTTTTAGGAAATACGATTAAGATTAACATACATTTTTTTCACTGCCACAAACTGAATAGATACAGCTAAAAATGTTTTTAAAAGAAGCCTATTTGGGGTGTTTGGCTGTTGTCAGCGTCTTAAAACAAGTTTACCAGGATTAAATCGCGTAAAATATTAAAATTGGTTTTTCTGACGTTTCGAATGCTTTGCAGCGTTCGTGGTCGCAGGAAGGATAAGATGACAAGCCAAATGATGCCAAGATGTAATCCGTTTAAACATGTTTTATTATAATGTGTAGTGATCGCGAAAACCTAAGAAATTATTATACTACTACCCCTTTCCCGTGGCTTCACTCGCGTGGATGTCGTTTATTGCACATCACGCGGGAACTGTTCATCTTCCCGGGATAAAAAGTAGCCTATTATGTTAATCCGGGCTATTTTATATCTGTGCAAAATTTCATTAAAATCCATACAGTGGTTTTTGCGTGAAAGAGTAACAAACATCCATACATACATCCTCACAAACTTTCAAGTTTTTTTTCTATAGTAGGTATAGGATGGCGAGACAAGCTAAAGGCCCACCTGATGTTAAGCGGTTATACCACCTAGGCTGTTGCCTAAATGGTACCGCAAGTCGGTTCGCCAAACTGAGACATGAAGATGGAAAGTCTCATGTGATTGTAATTTCATAGGCACCCGTACCCTTCAGACCGAAACACAGCACTTTTGGCGGAGAAGTAGGTACGGTGGTAGTACTTCCCCGGCCGAGCTCTTTCACAAAGGAGCTCTACTACTACTAAAATTATAATATTAAGTAGGATTACTTTGGTAATTACAAAGACGTTTCTAAATAGGTAACTAACATTGACACACAATGTCTTATACCCACACTGATTCAACAAAATGAACATGTTTACCAAGTAGCAACGCTTGCCTAGGCAACAAATTAACTGTGTAGGCGTAGGCACGCCTTAGTCCGCCCAACAGTTAATGAACCTAATTGATACGAGGCCAATTACTGGGAGACGGTTTTCATTACCTTAATAATATATGTTGGCCGTGTGATTATGAAGGTTCTTAATATGATTTATGAGTAATTTGTGCCTAGGTATAATATAAAAGTGAGAAATCTTAGGGACGCTTCACACCAAATGTTCCAAACGCTCACAGTCAGTCGCAGAATGTTAGTAAGCTTTAGGTACGTAGTTTGTTGATTTTTCATAATTTTTAACCTTACTAGTACAGTCGACTGCATGACAGTGGTAACACTAGAATTAGAAAACCACCCTTACTGCTTACGACATAAAGGTGCCTGTCAATGTCAAACTGTTACAACTGACGTGCTGTCGACCGTACCATACAGTGAGTGGAGGAACTAGGTATCATGTTCCTCCAACACTTAGGGAGAATCCTTCGACCAGGCTGGGTCTGCTCCTAGCGAGCTACTGCCCAACGGTAAATATTTTTTTTTTTGGCGACTGGCCTCTCGCAAAATTGGTACCCAAAATAGGTACCCTAACTGCTTAACCGGGCGGGTGGTGGAGAATCCCGTTAGGGACTCCATCCACCTCCCAACAACGGTTAATGTTGGGCGCTTGTATTTATGTTAACTGCGTGTCATACACTCAGCTTGCGCCATTCAGTATTTGTGACGTCATCTGCTACGTCAGTGTTATGTCGCATGTAGCGCGATAGATGTCACTACACAGCGTATAGTCAGCGGCTGAATGCCTCGGTAGTCTAGTGGTAACGTGTTCAATCGCAGATCGTGAGGTCCTTGGTTCAATTCCTCTGGGTCAGCCAAAAAGTGTTATTGGGATTTTCCGGTCGAGTCGGATAGCCGTCCCATCGAATTATGAGAGTGAGGGAATAGAGAGAGAGCACTTTTGTTTGCGCACACACTTGTGCTCAGTAATATATGTACAGTCAGCTGCTACAAAATTAAAACATGAATTTTAGAAAAAAAATGTTAATTATGTCTTTATATTTCACAAACCAGGTATTTGTATTTATTAGCAGATCTTAAGTGTACCCTAATATTAAAAGATTACCATCCCTATTTTTTCTTTAATTTACGTTTTAAATTCGCCAAGTGTATACATTTTTGTGCAGCTGACTGTACCGCACATAATTTTGGCTAATAGTCTCCGCGGGCATACATAGCCTAATATAAATAAATCAACAAAATCCCTACCTAGTCTCCCGAAAATATCACCATACCTACCCAACACCACGAGAGCATTGTAATCTGCACAAAGCAGGTATATTGATTGGTTCACAACTGTTTTCCATTAGCCCGACACAATCCGGGACATACCGCCGTGTTTCGCTTTAGGCAGTACTGCTCGTAGACTTTGAAATTATTTTATACTCGAATGAATGTCCTCGTATATCGTAGCGCGAAGTGATTGGAAAAATATTTTAGTAGGTGGGTCTTGAACTGTTTTTACATGTTTTTTTTTGTAGATTAAGTATTTTGATTGTTTCTTTAAATGTTTCAGTAAGTTGTGTAGGTAAAATTGTTATTTTTTGAGAATTTTTGTCTGGCTTGTGATTGACTTTTTCTTGATTCTCAAAAGTACAGATCTTATCTACCTATACGTTATATAAAAGATTTCATGCATTATTGCAATTATTTATTTTATTTTGTAGTTTATCTCTATATTAAATTCATTTTAGTTTTGTATCGCTATCTACTTATATTACATTCAATTTTTATTATGAAAATGTGTAAGTCATCCTACCAATAAGTGATGACTATTGACTATTGCTTTTCATACATAAATTAATAGTTTCAAAAACACTAGAAAAACACGCTTCAAAGTCCAGAATACCAGTCCCTATCTTCCGGTGTCGTCATCAGACCTTGAAACCTAATCGTGGTCAAAGTTCATTACAAGACTTTTCTAAGAAACACAGTTCGACAGTACAATATTATTGTATTGTCATCAGAAATACATACAGCTGCTAATTTTCATTACGCTACGACCCTTGGAAGATGGTTAAATTAGTTACCTTAGATTCCATTACATAGTTAGTTACATACAGGTCGACCTAATAAAAGCGTGTTAATAAATTAAAAATCATGACGTAGTACCTAGTAGATCGAGTAATTGAATATTACAGTATTTTTACTAAGTTAAAACATAATATTATACTAACAATTTTAACTTCTTATTAACAACGTAATTCACTTTTTTATGTATTTAGATATCATATTATCCATCTTTGCGTGAGAATTCCCGCAAACTTACTGTGATCACGTAACACAACTAACCACCTCATTCAACTATTCAAATTTCTAGTCCACCAAACACGTTCCTTTACAAAATATACCGAAACTTGTTAAAACATGTTAGCGGGCACTGAAGCGGTTAAATTCGGACGTTTCATTACAAGAATTTGATTTATCGGACGAACTCCCAAATACTGAGCACGTAGCGAACGTCCTACAGGAGTAATTTGAATGCGATCGCTGTGTACTGCGTTCATAATGGTTCCAGGATTTAGCTCGTTTTCATAGTTCTAGACGCTTTATTAATCAACTTGATCAATATCATTGACAGCGTCTTGGGAAAGTAATTAGTATTCAGTAGTATCAACTAGTAAATTACTACGTGTGGTCGAAATTCGACGGTAATTCATAATTTTTTTAAACTTGAACGTTATTGAGGTTCTTTTAACAAAGTTGTTTTTATATATTAATTAATGAATTGATTTTTTTTTTTCAGCTCCGTCGAAGGTAAGTAAAAAAAATATTTCCAATTATAATTTTTGATAATACCATAGAAATATAAATAGTATTAAGCATAAGCTGTGATAGCCTAGTGGTTGAACGCTTGCCTTCCATGCAGGAGGGTGTGAGTTCAATTTCGGCCCGCACCTCTGACTTTTCGAATTCATGTGCGGATTTATAATCGATTATCACTTACTTTAACGGTGAAGGAAAACATCGTGAGGAAACCTGCACACCTGAGAGTGCTCCATACAGTTCTCAATGGTGTGTAGTCCGCCACCCCGCACTAGGCCAGCGTGGTGGACTAAGGCCTTAGCCTTCTCGTACTGAGAAGAGGCCCGTGCCCAGCAGTGGGACAGTAATGGGCTGGTTATGTATAAATAATATTACCTTATTATTTAAATTTCTATGGACACTTCTTCTTCTATCGAATCGATTAGCCAGTCAGCAGGCGGGGCTGACTGCCCAGGGTGCGCCGGACGATCAATTAAATATCGTCACTCGTGGAGGCTCTTTTAATGCACTCCTAACACTAAAGCTAACTCAAATAAAGCAAAGCTCATCAATAGCTACTAAACAGAAAAAAAGAAAATCGGGTGACAAATAGAGGAGAAAAAAGTACTTAACTTTTGTCTTCACCTACCTGTCTATACTAGTATATCGCTCACTAGTATGTCGAAATTCGATCAAGGGGAAAAAAGCTATTGCCCATTTTTTTTAATTGATAACACTAAAGCTTTTTAATAGCTACTAAACAAACAAAAATGAAATTCGGTTGACAAACAGAGGACGAAAAGGTACTGAGCTGTTTTGTCTTTACCTATGTATGTACATATGTTCTGTTCCACGCCAATAGCATCCATAGATCTATATCCCATTGAATTTTTGTTCTATCTCCTTTTAATTACCATACAAAACAGTGTTAGATTTAGTAATCAACCTACTTACTTAATTATTTTCCATTATTTTTTGCCATATTACATGAAAGTTATAAATATAACAGTTTTAAATAGGTTTCATAGTAAAATAGCAACAAATCGAAGTTTAAACGAAAGTAAATAGAAAGGGGCGTGTCCACGTCCAAGGTACTTGACCCCAATTTGACATTTTCATCGAGCGCACTTGAGAGGTTAATTGAAACTCAGTTCCTCTAATCAGTTTACCTTTAGCGGCAATAAGATTTTTTAATAATCTATGGTCTTGTCCGAAGTTTTAGTAACAGAACCAAAAAAAGCAGAACTGTATATCTGCTGTACCTTCAATATCCAACCATCACGAAAAAAACAATAAACTGAAGACAACTCAAAAGAGTTGTATAAGAAGCAAACGAGACTTACGAGTATTGCATCGCTCTCGGAGCATAAAAATTGAAACAAATTATTAACTGGCTATAAATAAGGGTTCGATCCCGATATCTGGCACTTTGCCAGGAACGCTTTAGATAGGAAAAACCTCTTGTTCGAGCTGGGAGCCAGGAAGGACATTCGGACATGCAACTAATGGGATTTTGTGATTACAATAGTGATTTATGCTAACTATTTGAAACTGTTTGTGAATAATTTCTTTGTGTTTTTCACAAAATTCTTAAGAAAAGAATAAAGTTTGTACTTTCCAACTAAAAGGACCAAAGTTTAAAGGTCATTTGCTTTTTGTAAATCTTTTTAGGCACCAAAAATACTTATTTAAAGTCGACGTTCAAGGGATTGTAACAAAAGAATAAATTATTTTTTTGTTAAGAAATAAACACAATAGAAATGCTTAGTTTCGATGGCTTAAAGCAGCTAATGGACAGACTAAGTAATTCACGTTAAAACGCTTCGTGAAAAATATAAATGGAATTTACTTAGGATAAGTAATTTGGGTAATAGCGTGATAAATTCATGTCTTACTAAAATATTTAGTTATAAAAGATCTTTTTTAATAAAATATGATAAATGACTTGCTTCACGAAAAAATGTCTTGTCTCTATGCGTAATATAACAAAAAGAAACCTTGCTTGTCCATTGAAAGGTTTATGAAACTTAATTTACTTTTAACTTGTCTGTGGTCTAGTGGTTTGAGTGTCGGACTGCTGATCACGAGGTCGTGGTTTCGATTCTCACAGGACACAAATATTTATGTGATGAACTTAAGTGTTTGTGTTGGTCTGGGTATTTCTTATGTATTATAAGTATATACAAAAAAGTATTTAAGTATTATATCCAAATAAATCCTCATGGACGCACTCCACCCGGGGTAGGCGAAGCCAGTGTCGGACTCTTACCGACTAAAACCACCACGGTGTTCCTTCAACTACCTTAGCCGGGGGCGTGGGAACCCGTGAGTATTCACACAACCACCCCCGACAGGTACCGGCCCGCCACAAGCTAGCGAGCCCCTTCTACCCGTGCGGCCTATCGTCGGCCGCACCCTCCTCGGTGGCGTACACGGAACCCTGCACGCCACCTCTCTTCATGGGCCTTTACCAGCTGCGCCAACTACGCCGGCTGTGCCAGCTACGCCAGCTGCTGGTCGGGCAGCAGACTACCCCGAGTTTGCCGCTCGCATGCTCTACCTCCCGTATTTTTTTGTAGAGGTTTTCTTCCTCGCGGTCCGGGCGGTGAAGCCAAGACCCTCGGTCCCAAGAGGCGCGAGAACATTACTCATCGGGCACTCCTGGGGTTAAGAGATCGACGGGGGCAGGGAAAGACAGTCCCCCCGCTGCCCAGTGGCAGGGTGAGTGCACACCGGGCCCGCCCCTGCTCCTCCACTTTGCCCTCTGTTGGCAACAGAGGGTCACGTGGAGCAACTCCCCACTGGCCCAGAACGGGCCCCTCCTGCGCCAGAATATTCGCCACAGGCAGTAAAATCCCCCGAAGATAAAATGCACCGGCCAAACAACTGCCGTTCCCTCCAGACGTATTCAGAGGGACAAGCAGCCATCAGGCACACGTGGAGGTTTTCTGGCCAGCACCCAATTATCTAGTATCCATAGTACAAGCTCTGCTTAGTTTGGGCTAGACGGTGCTGTGTAAAACGTCCCAAAATATTTACTTTTTATTTATTTATTTAATTTGTAAATATTTTACGGACCATACTTACTCGTCTAGGATGTGTTAAGTTGCTGTAATTATTACCCAGAAAATTTCCATTCCTGGCCAACACATAGTCGTGTTTCAAAAATGTATAGAAACGTAATAATTGCATTTAATACTATTTTATTCTATGAGCAGCATAAAGGTTATTCGAATGCAGAATAATTTTCTTCCTAGAATTACGAGTTTACTAAACCTGTATAGGGTCGACCGCACGTCGGTGGTAACACTTTGACTTTGACAGCATCTTTATTTCGTAAGGAGTAAGGGCTGTACTATCATGCAGTCGACTGTACCTAAGAACCAAACTTACCCCTTACTTTCAATGCTTGACATGTATGAATGTTAGAAGCTTTCAAATCCCATCTCTAAGCTAATACCTGTGAGTTGAGGGGGTCATTCTTCACGCATCATCGTTCGTTCGCGTGGGGTGTGTCAATGGGGCGGAAAACTCGTTAGATAGTGCCTTCCTGCGTTTTCCGCTCAACTCTTATCGTGGTGAATATTTTTTGACATGTTGCGACGTTCAACTTTAAGACTCTGTTCGGTCGATTGTTGATGGAGTACTTTCTGATTTCTAGTTGAGAAAAGTTTTGAAATTTTATTTGGGTATTTTATTGTTTAGAAAATATTTTTAGTTGACATTAGAAAAGATTTTTAACCGACTTTAAAAAAAGGAGGAGGTTCCCATTTCGATGGTAATTTTTTAGCGTTTGTTACCTCAGAACTCCGTCATTTATAAACCAATTTGGAATTTTTGATTTTATTTGAAATGTTATACTTCCAGATTGGTCCCATTTTTATCAAAATCCAGTTCTGATAATGCGATCCATGTGGAATTGAAGGAACTCCTCAAATATTATAGGCATACACATATGACGATTTTGGAAATAAAAGTATCATTTGGTGAAAATCTAATAAAGATCTTCGAAGATAAAGATGGGAACTCTTCAATGGATGACAGCAAATCATCGAAGATTGCAGTTATGGCTTGTATTTCTATTGTTAATGCCAGTAAAAATAGAAAAATAAAATAAACTTAAAAAAAAGTAGAAACCGACTCTAAACATAATAAAATAATTTGCGTGAAACACTTTAGGAACTCGGTGCCAATTTTTTCTTAAATCAAACCGAATCAAAGGCACCTACTTCCTAAACTGTTTCACACAAATTATTTTATTCTCACTATGTCAGTCCGATTACAGGATCAAGCCTCGAAACCTATCCTTCTGCAGCGAGGTGTGAGACGGAGATGTGATCTCTCCGAAACTGTTCACTGCTGCATTGGAGGATGTCTTCAAGGTTCTGGACTGGAAGGGGCTAGGCAGTAACATAAACGGCGAGTACATCACTCACCTTCGGTTTGCCGACGACATAGTAGTCATGGCTGAGACCATGGAGGACCTCGGTACAATGCTCGATGACCTCAGTAGAGCTTCTGATAGAGTGGGTCTTAAAATGAATATGGACAAGACAAAGGTTATGTCGAATTCCCATATAGCACCCATTCCCGTAAACATTGGAGAATCTACACTCGAAGTTGTTGACAATTATGTATACCTAAGACAAATTGTCCAGCTAGGTAAGTCCAACTTCGAGAAAGAGGTCAATCGTCGAATCCGACTCGGTTGGGCAGCGTTCGGGAAGCTACGCAATATCTTCTCGTCCAAAATAACGCAGTGTCTCAAGACGAAAGTCTTTGACCAGTGTGTGTTGCCAGTAATTACTTACGGTACTGAAACGTGGTCGCTCACAATGGGCCTGATAAGAAGGGCTATGCTCGGAGTGTCCCTGCGTGATCGAATCAGAAATGAGGAGATTCGCAGGAGAACGAAAGTAACCGACATAGCCCGAAGAATTGCCAAACTTAAGTGGCAGTGGACGGGGCACATTGCTCGCAGAACGGATGGCCGATGGGGCATAAAGATGCGGATGGGGGATAAAGTTCTGGAGTGGTGACCGCGTACTGGAAGGTGCAGCGTGGGTAGGCCCCCCACAAGGTCGTCGGTCCAGACGACCTGGTGAAGGTCGCGGGAATCCGCTGGATGCGGAAGGCACAGGACCGGTCGTTGTGGCGATGCTTGGGGGAGGCCTATGTCCAGCAGTGGACGTCTTTCGGCTTAAATGATGATGATGATGATTTTATTCTTATTGAAGTCAGTTTTTACTTTATTTTGTTACGTAAAAAGATAAAATTTTCTTTCGTGCAAGCAAAGACGCTGGCATTTATTTCTTTACTCAGCTCTATTTTGTAACACCTGACGCTCGTAAAAGATAAAGGTGACGGTTTTATTTTTAGGTTCTTATTCTTGCTGCACTTAACCTGGGCTACCTATGTATTTTCATGATATTTTTTTCTTCTAAAATATTTTTTTACTACAGGGAGTTGAAGCTTGTAGTAAATCTTCTAGGCATCGATTTTATACAGCATGACTAGTGAACGAAGGATTTAATTCAAGAATATGGTAGAACGTGCGTACACATATTGAAAAAAAAATTGAAAAAAAAAATCCAGGATAAATCACGCGTACAGAGGCCAAATCACATAACTAAAAAATAGCAGTTGTAGTGCAGTTGCAGTTAAGTTTAAATAAAAAAATAAATAAAAAAATTGTTTATTCTCGCCACTAAAGATTACAATGTTATGATACACATTTCATTACAATTAATTTTGTGGTGGTTAAATTTGGAAGCACAAGATTTTGACCCTATCCCCTGAACTAGGCGTAAACCTGTATCTCAGGAGATAGTGTTCAGCCATCGTTAGTCTAAAAATAAGTCTTAAAATATAAGTTTCGATCAAAGCAATGCTTTTAGTATTCTCTTATCTACGAAAATCGCTGACGGAAACTAACTGCAGCGTCACTGCAACAACTCCCAAGTTGCGCCACAACGCTCGGTCCTCTGCCTTCCGCATCCAGTCCCCCCCAGCCACGTTCTTTAGGTCGTTGGTCCACCTGGCAGGGGGGTGCCCCACGTTGCGTTTTCCGATTCGCGGTCTCCATTCAAGGACTCGTCTGCTCCAACGGCCATCGGTCCTTCGACAGACATGGCCAGCCCACTGCCACTTCAGCTTACTGATCCTACAAGCTATGTCAGTCACTCCGGTTCTTCTCCGGATAATCTCGTTACGGATTTTATCCTTCAAAGAAACTCCAAGCATAGCTCGCTCCATAGCTCGCTGAGCGACTTTGAATTTGTGGACTAGCCCAACTGTCAGTATCCACGTCGAGACGTAACCGAAAACACCGTATCGCACCGTAAGTCATGACTAGCAGGACGCACTGGTTGAAGATCTTTATCTTCAAACTTTGCGGTATACTTTGTGCATCACATCACTGCATGAAATTTTGATTTATAAGCACGGAATAGTGTCCACAGCTATTGATAAAATCGATTGGAAAAATATTTGAAAAATTGAAGTGCCATTTTTTATACATATTTAGAATGAGAATCAAATTGTGAACATCCTCCTTCAATAAGTCCCTCGTTCAACCAGTCAACCTGTATATGGAGGTGGCTATAATAATTTGTCAAAGGATAACGTCCATCCGAATGCCGTAGTTAATTGTCAGCAAAGATAGGAGCTCTTTGTCACACTTATTACCACACCTGTTTCCTAATGTGGTAGACAAAGACGATGGATTTCCAACTGCTACGACCTTTTTTTTGTTTTCGGGTAGGATATCATTTAGAAAGAAAAGAAAGAAAGAAAGAAAAAATATTTATTTGCTTCAAAAGTGACGCACAAAATTACCAAAAAATTCAAGGACACAGAACGAATATATTTGAATATCTTTTTTTTTGTGGGGAAAGAGGAGGGATATGTCGGTTTCCTGCAAAAACCTGCGGAAACCTGCACACTTAAGATTGCTCCATAAAGTTCTTGATGGTGTGTGTAGCCCGTCTATCTGCACTAGGCCGGCGTGGTGGACTAAGGCCTGAATCCTTCTCATTCTGAGAAGAGGCCCGGCAGTGGGACAGTAATGGGCTGATGATGATGATGATGATGATGATGATGATGACGATGATATTGATACCAACTAAAACCACACGTTGCCCATACTGGCCATCCTCAGAACAAAATAGAGGTGCTTTGGGAACTCCAACCGACCTGGCCTTTTTTGAGAACGTCCACGATTAGCTTGGTTGTTAGGGTGAGGGTCACAGAAATAGATAGAAGTGAGGATAGTGACAGGTTTTGGTTCATATCTTAATTTAATGTCATCATCATCATCATCATTTCAGCCAAAAGTCGTCCACTGCTGGGTCATAGGAATTTGATGTATATCAGTAAATTATTATTTAGTCTCTAAGTAAAACAAATTAAATACAGCTTATTAATACACATTTCTTTCAGTTAACAAAGCAGTCCATTGCCCCACTGCTGGGCACGGGCCTCTACTACGAATGAGAAGATTAAGGCCTTAGTCCACTACGCTGGACTTTTGTGAATTGGTAGACTACACATACTATCGAGAACTGTATGGAGCACTCTCTGGTGTGCAGGTTTCCTCACGATGTTTTCCTTCACCGTTGAAGCAAGTGATATCTGGGTCCTAATTCTCGCGTTATAGAGATAAATGTCTAATTCGAGATAGTGTCTAATTTTAAATATCTACGAAAAATGTCGCCGTTAATGTCAACCGCTATTTACCGCTCGTTGTATTTAGAGCGCTAGACATATCTCTAACGTGACATTCTGAGAATCCGAAAATTTATTATCAATCGACATTCGCCATCTTGTTTCGACATTACGTCGAGTTAGAGATAATGTCTACGACGCGAGAATCACCCCCCAGATTCTGATCCACACATGAACCCACACCCACCGCATAGAATACCACCACACCACCACACACCATACCACATACCACACCACCACCACCACCACAACCACACACCACACCACCATACCACCACACACCACATACCGCACACCACCACACCACACACCACCACACCACATACCACCCACATAGAAGGCCAGCATTTAACCACTAGGCTATCACTGCTTTTTTCGGTTAATTCGCAAAAAAGTATTCATTCTTATCAACAAAATGGTTCCACAAAATACTATTACCTACACAGCGAATTGCGTTGCAGATTGTACGATCTACTAAGCCGGTATGGGATTAAAATTTAACTCCCATTATAATACCCCTTATTTTATTTTCCATTCACACACAATCCCAGATTTCTTCACACCAGACTTAACAGGTCCAGTCTATATCCACTTGTCCGTGAAGGTTGTCGTCAGCCCGGGATGCGGGCAGAATAATTCCTGCCCGCTTATGTCGCAAGATAAAGTGTCGCACGAATCGTGGTCACGAATGCTGGTCAAGAATAATGTGACGGCTCAATGATTTATGGTCTACATTCGTATGGCGGTTGAGTCAGGAAATTGTGTGGTTGATGTAAGGACAGAAATGTTTTTGTGTTAATAGGGGTTGGTTATAAAGTATGAATTTGTTACAGAGTATAGCAGTGGAGTGTGAAGCAGCTTGTCTCACTTAATTTTTATATCAAAACTCACATAATTATCTAGCCTCGGTTTCTGAAAAGTTGATTGTTTAATTTAATCTATTATCAAATCCTATATTAACTTATGTGACAGGTTGGTCAAAATGCTAAAAACCTACCACATTATTCGAAATAAGACTAACAGCTGATATGGCAATTCTTTTGTTGTTCAGTTTCTCACAGACTTTATTACTGTCAACAGCATTTTTCTTATTTAGACTAGTTCTTTATTTATCAGCATTATTTCGATATAGAAAAATCTAAATGTTCTCCACAGACATGGTAAACATAAACGAAGTACTGCCAACAATCATAGTGAAGCCAAAAAAACCGTGCTCCTTCGTGTATAAACCAGCGCTCACGCACACACACACGTGCAACTCAGACCGAGCTCACCGCTCTCAGTGTTGGAAGTAACATCTGTCGAAAGTATAAAACGTCAATCCTTCTCTAATATAACTCCGTATCGTTCACATCGTGTTTCAGTTCAAGGATCCTAAATTATGCCTTTTTCACTCAGTACACATGTCGCAGCATCGTCCAGTCATCAACATCAACTCAGACTATCGCAGTCCACTGCTGGACATAGGTCTCTCCCAAATTGCGCCACAACACTCGGTCCTCTGCCTTCCGCATCGTCCAGTAAGCATCGCGAAAACAAATGTCCTTTAGGTGGATAGTATGTGTGTGAGCGCTGGTTTGTACACGGAGCACGGTTTTGTTGGCTTCACTATGATTGTTGGCAGAACTTCGTCTATATTTTTTACTATGTCTGTGAGATTGTCAAAAACTTAATAATACTTCCATCACGTAAAAAAATCTGTAACAATACACTACTATAATAATATAAATATGAGTGTATTATTACAGTTTGTTTAGGTACACATCACTGGATATTTACCATGTAAATCAATTCTTTGAGTTCTCGATAACAATAGACGCTAGTTTAAAAACTCATAATACACTCATACACCTCTAATTACACCGAAATAAAGACAAACACAGCTAACTCCAACACGAAAATTTCGCCAAATCTCGTGGTCGTAAGTCGGCGCACTAAATCTGTGGATCCCATCGATTGCCAATAATGTCTATAATTACTGCCCTCGCCGCCTCGCCCGTTAATCTTACTTAGGATTATGCTCGCCCGTGCCAAGTTTAGTTAAAAAATATTGGTGTAGCAGATACCAGGTTTGTTGTTCAAAAATGTTGCTGAAGGAGATTTTCGGGTTTGGATTGGAACTAGGTAAAGTTAATGTTTGGAAATTTGAAGTTTTTTTTTGGTAAATTGTTGCATACTTTATTGTGGTATTATCTGGTTCATATAGTTGTTGGCCAATTGTTGGTATTGCAGTCTTGCGGTCTTATATTTTTGCAAGACCAATGTAAGACTACAAGACCAAGACTTTGGGAAATACTTCCCGTAGTCATTACAGAAAAGTGGCTGGCGACCGCAGAGCATGTCCTTCGCGCCCTTTCGAATCACAGATATTGATAGTGTTGCTCAGTCTTGGTCTTGCAGTGTTGCGGTCTTGCATTGGTCTTGCGAAAATGCAATACTGAAAAAAAAAGGTCCAGCAGTCAACTTCTTCTTCTGTCGTGTCGACATGAGCTATAATAGCTCCTGTCGTGGGAAAAAGATTAGCCAGTCAGCAAGTTGGTAGTGGGGCTGATTGCCTAGGGTACGCCGAACGATCAATGAAATATCGCCACTCGTGCAGGCTCTTTTAATGCACCCCAGCAGTCAACTAAAGAATGACGTGATGACAGAAAGTCATTTTTTTATAACCTCTGAAGTTATACATATAATATGGATAAAGATATAGAAATGTAAGAAATTCAAACCATTCTAAGTACAAAATCCAATATCTACAACGGGTTTGCCCAAAAACGTGTTCAAGGCAATACAATGATGCTGCCGCTCCAACAATTTCACTCGTTGTTAAGACGCTGGTCACGTGGACCCGTTCAGTTATACGCGCCAGCCCCCGGGCCGTGGTTTGATATGGTTCTATAAGTACACCGGATACTGGACATTTTTGGCTCATTTTTTGAAGAATTAATTAAGATTTTTTTTTAATTATTTTGGTGTGATTTGCTAATTATTCTAAAATTGATTTTACGAGTCTTTGTCCCGGCCGTCCTATATAACGTGTTATTGAAATAACTGAAAACCTCTTAAGGGGTCATTGTACTCATCAGTATGAACAACTTTTACTATGGGACCAATCCTGAAATCACAAAAAAACAGCTGATCCCTAAATTTTTCGATTTATGTGCACTCAAATGTAGGGATCACCTGATTTATTTTTCGCGTTTGCAGCGTTGATCCCATAGTAAAAGTTGTTCATACTGATGAGTACAATAACCCCTTAAGAGGTTTTCAGTTATTTCAATAACTCGTTGTATAAGCAAAACTATCAAATGACGATGACTTCCAGGGTCAGGAAATATACACCAAGTTTCAAGGGCGTCGTCAGCCATGAACCAAGGAGTGGGCAAGATGATAGACAGACAGATGATATGAACTGTAGGTAAAATAAATAAAATTTGTACAGTTTTAATTGTTTATGTCATGGAAAAAAATATCTTAGTCAAAACAATCTTCTTGGGTTTTTTTGTGAAATTTTCGACTACTTTATTGATAAAATCTACTAGATTTGAGTCTCTAGGGGGTGCAGCTGCCGTCTGCAACAGCCCCCCTTAGCAATGCCCTTTCCAAAATTGGTTATATGATAAATATAGCCAAAATAAAATTGACTGATTAGCTTCCCTTTATTTTAACTCCTTAAAAAATCCAGTACGACGGCCGCATTTTTTTAAAATAAATATGGTGGAGTATTTCTAAAATGTAAAACACCAACAATAAAAACAACAAAAATAAAAACAACAACAATAAAAACAACAAGAACAAAAATAACAACAATAAAAGCACCAACACAACAACAACATGAAAAGATTTTTATAAACTAATTCTCAATCTAAACTATGCTACTGCACGTCACACCTTAAACCCTCTGTTACGCAGTCGACCATCTCAGATATAAACGTCTCGAGAGTGACATTAGTAGTTGCGAGCAAACTGAACTGTCAGTTGGCTTTAATATCCACTGTTGTTTGCGGAGAATACCCTGAAGCGACCTTATCAGATGATACAAGAATGTTTCAGCAAGATATGAAACGAAGGATTCTTTGTAAATAAGTACATATAATATTTATAATTATTAATCAGACAAACCTGCTGAATTCATAAAAAGTTTTACAGGATGGAAAAGATAAGCTATTATGGCATAACAAACAGACTTTACAGAGACATATACAATTATACATAGGCATTGAGATCACAACCCTTTTTTTTTTTTTTTTTTTTCCGTGGTGAAAATCCTCATGGACGCACTCCGCCTGGGGTAGGCGGAGCCAGTGTCGGACTCTTACCGACTAAAAACCACCACAGTGTTCCTCTAACGACCCTTGGCCGTGGGCGTGGGAAACTTTTACTCTCCCAACCATCCCCGGTAGGTCCCGGCTCGCCATTAGAAGGTGAGCCCCTTCTCCCCGTGCGGCAGCCACATCGGCCACACCCTCCTCTAAACTGGCACGCGCGGAACACTACACGCCACCGTCACGGGCCTTGACTGGTCGGGCGGCGGGCCACCCCGAGTCCGCCGCCCGCAGGCCCACATCTAGGGTGGCTGGAGGTCGGCATACGCCCTCCTGCGACGCCCAGGTCGTCTCCTGCGGATGGGGAGAGAGGTCAACGCCTCTCCAACCCTCTCCGCCGCCTCCTTAGCGAGCATTACATCCTCGCAGAAGGAGACGACGCCTTCCCAAGCGCTCTCGCTCCTGACCATAGACAGAACCACGGCCGGAAGTGAGAGATCGCTGCCGCCTACTGCAGTGATGAGGTCACGGCGCTGCGCGGCCCAAGCTGGGCACTCCGCCAGTGTGTGCTGCGCCGTGTCCTCTGGGCAGCTCCCGCAGTGATGACACTCGGGCGTCGGCTCCCGGCCTATGCGACACAGATACTTCCCGAAGCATCCGTGCCCCGAGAGTATCTGAGTCAGCTGGTAGGTGTGGGCACCATGGCCCCTCTCCAGCCACTCCTCCATGACGGGCCTTACCGCCGCTATTGCGGCGTGCCCTGCACTGGGTTGCGCAAGTCGCTCCTCCCATTCAGCCACTAGGATCTGGTGGACCTCGGCCCGATCAGGCGGGTCCTCACGCTGGTGGTACCTCAGCGCAAGGTCTCTCGCCTCCAGATCCCAGGGCTTTGATCCGGCTAGAAGGCTCGCCGCCTCAAAGGAGATCGTACGATATCCCCGTATCACCCTGATAGCCATCGCACGCTGCGGCCTACGCAGCAGTGCAACGTTGCAAGGCGTCAGGGTGTCCGCCCACACTGGGGCCCCATAAAGGGCCATGGACCGTACGATCCCCACGTAGAGCCTCCGGCAGAGATCACAACCCCTGCCGTATAAGGTATGACATCGCCGTCACATACATAATCGACAATGATCCTGTTATACACAAACTATTATCTATAACATAATCAGCCTATTTCAATTGTCCCATTGCTGGGCACGGGCCTCTTCTCAGTATGGTAAGTATTCAGGCCTTAGGCCACCACGCTGGCCTAGTGAAGGTTGGCGGACTACACACACCATCAAGAACTGTATGGAGCACTCTCAGGTGTGCAGGTTTCTTCGCAATGAGATCACCGTTAAAGCAACTGTGAGCCGCACATGAATTCGAAAAGTCTGAGGGCCGCGCTCGAACTATTATTACCCAATATTACAATATTCTTACGAGTATCAACAGCAATTTGCATGTTTGATATTTAGCCGTTGTATCTACAAGAAACTACATGTATCCACAGATCGAAAATACGTGAAAACTCCATGGACGAATAAAAAAAGGAGGACGAAATCCCGCTAAAAATAAATAAAGCACCCATAGCAAGACGGCTCGCTTAAAAGTACGGGCTGGCACGCTGACGTTCACACCCATAGTAAGACAAAAAAGCCGCAATTATGCAACACATCTCGTGTGACGGTAGTCATTGTTGTAGTGTCACAAATAAAATAATAATGGTGTCTTAAAATGCTGTCGAAATCATAGTGAGTTTAGGACAAAAATTTACTGCTTCATCTTTTCTTAGCGAGATTCTGTCCGCCTTTTTTATTGGTCCGAGGAAAACTCTTGAATTATTCTAGATGAAAACTACTGTGTTAATTTTTGTTTTAATCTTTATGTTCAGAATGACAACAAAAAACATAGAGTAACATAATATCGAATAAGTAGTGAGTTTTATCGTTAACAACCCTACCATGTAATCAAAGATAACTGTTATAACTACATAATATCCCCTAAAATATTCACATGCAAGTCTTTCAAACTACCCATTACGATAACTTGCGTTCATGTACCCTAATAGACAGAGATGAGACGGTCAATGTGACACACGACACCCTCGGCTTCCAAGTTCCACCCCAATGGAATCAAATAAAAACATTGCTTTCCGATGCTTACATACGTATCTATAACGTTTAGCTAATTGGAAAAAAAAAAAAAAAAAATTGCATTACGTTCTATTTTATGTGATCTGCAAGAAGTTGTGGCCATTTTTGTGGTACTTATTATATTTATTGTTAAGGCCCAGAAAGCCGCGGAATGAGAGTGAGCGCGAGGAAAAATACGAGGCTTGCTAGGAAGGAGTAGTGCGGCATGAATTTGACGCCACTCCGAATGAAAGTGAATATAAGCGAAAAAAAAAATATTCCTCAGAATATGTGTGTTTTCAATAAAATGGCTCAGTAAAATTATTTTAAAATAATGAAACAATATTTAGGTAAAATATCATACCAAAATACCAATAAATGTGGGATATATTTAGGAAACTGTTTGAAAATAAACAGTTTTCGAGGTATGTTTGGTATTTTTTATGATCGAGTCAAATAATGACAATAAATAATAATAATTCATGTTTTGGACTCCATAATATTGTCACGTCTATCCTTGAGTAACATTTTTTTTTATTTCAGTACCTACGAAAAACTACACACTCTATGTGTGTAGTTTTTCGAGCGGGATTCGCATTAGTTTGTTGACTTACGCGTTTCGGCCCCTTAATAAAAAATATGAGGTTTCTTATGTAGGTATATTTTTAATTTAACTGATTACTAGCTTATGCCTAGTTTATCACAGAAAGACGTAGCATATCTCCCGGGAACTGTTTACCATCCCAGGATAAAAAGTTAGTCCAAATTATGGGCTATTTGAGCGCCAAATTTTATTCAAATCCTTTTTACCGTTCCAGCATGATTGATAGACAGATAAACAAACAAACATCCATATTTTCGCATTTATAATATTAGGTAGTCGGATATAAGTAGCAAGTAGGATTTTGATTGACTGTTTTCCAACTGTTTCCGACTTTGTTGGTATTGCCCAGTAACTACTGGGATGCGGGGGTCTGATGGCAGCTGATCCGTGTAAAATACTGATACTTAGCTGGATTTGGTCAGACTGAAAGACTACCGTAACATGGCTGGGAAAAGGCTATGATTTTTTAAAAATTCTGTAACAAATAGTTGAGTTACTTGTGAAAAATTTGATCCGAAGAAGTAAGTAACCTACCATACTTATTTCTGTCACCAAGCTGCAATGCCTGCAATGCTTTTGATCGAGTTTAAAAGGTATGGGTATGAAAGTAGATGCACATAATTGACTTTTCAACCTAGTTTCTTAGGTCGGTAACGCATCAGCAATCTTCTTAGTGGTGTAGGCTTAAATAAAATATTTTTTTATTAAATTTTTTAAAGTTAGTTTTTTTAAATGTTCAAAGTTGATTTATTATTTTGTTTTAAAGTGAATTTTAATAAAGCGGTTGCTATTAGGGACACATACTGTATTACAACTATGATTTTCCGTATTCCTTTTTAAAATATCCTTTATAGGCGGCGATAATTACTTTCCCTTACGAGCATAGTCATCTTATTTTCATAAATATTCGATTTCTCTCTCCTCGCTTTTACATTTGAACTTAATTATCAGTTGTCCAATAAATCGTAGAATTTTTGTGCTCTTATTATCTTTATTGCTCAAGAATTTTACATTTTCAGGGTGAATATGGCCTTAGGCGATATTAAAATTAGCCTTCGTTGGTTCTAAAATTATCGCGCGTGAATATGTACATGGGGTTGAAAAACAAGGGTCGTTTATGGTTTCCTAGTTCCTTACCAGCAAAGATCAATGCAATAATGGCCCGATATTTTATTGATTTATGTTGTAAGTAAAATTTACATATAGGTAAAAGTACATTACTGTCGAGGGCTGAAATAAAGCCATTGACGGCCGAGTAATATTGGAAGGACGAGGCGAAGCCGAGTACTTTCGAAGTGATTTTAATCGTTTAATTTTTAACTAAACGAAGCCGTTAATTGCTATTTCGGTCGAGACTTGTGTAGTACTTTTCTCTCAAGCGAGGAAACAACACACAAATTAATTCAAGAGTAACTAATTTTCATTCACGCCAATTTGTCCACGCGGGGTTCTTGTTCTATTTTCAAACATTAAAAAAAAATCGCATCCAGCTGTTAAAATAAATATCGTGTACCTAAATACACCTAGTTTATATAAGAAAACCTCGCTACCAAAATTAAAAAATCAAAACTGTCCAGCAATTTATATTATTGCCGTGTTGGAAATTGCTGGCGTGTTATTTCGTAGCGTACGGAAAAGAGCCGATTGATGTATTATTTTTTTAAATTAATGAAGTAATTTCCGAGTATGTTAATGGGTTTGAGATGATACTTGAATCTTTGCTTTCTGTATTATAGTTATTTGTAATTATTTACTCATTGCTATGAGACTGAAAACTACAAACTTTTGATCTATTTGTCTTTATAAAGCCTAAAACAGAAAGTTATTACATAACTACATCATTTCAATCACCACCATAGTTTGTGCAACAATGTCAATCTCTATCCGTCTGTGTCCAACCCACGCGACGCAAACTTTTATCTCGCTGGGGAAACTAAAAACCCCCTATTGTGTTATATCATCAAAGAGTTTTGGGGTGATGGATTAAGCCTGTATCGACGTGTATGGCACGTGTCAGTGAGAGATAAGAGATGTTATACTAAACGCGGTAGTTGTAGTTAGGGAGGCTGTCCTGATTGTAATGTTGTAGATTTACAATTGTTGATAATGTGAGATTGTAGTTGTAATTACGACGTTTTATGTATAGTTTTTTTTATAGATTTATCGACGTGGGAAAGTAATTCGGTGTGGGTACTTAGACTCAATACCGAAAATGACTCTGTTTGAGTGTTTAGCGCATTCAATTTTGCGAAGAAATACATTTTTAATTAAAATAATTTTTTAAACAAAAACGTTTTTATGTTACTGTTTATCATCTGATCGCATTAACGCATGCGAACGAATGTGTGTTTTACACAATTTATATACTTAAAAGCTTTTACTGTTCATATCATTATACATACAGTCGACTGCATGACAGTGGTAACACTTGAAGTAGAAAATAACTTTTACTGTTTACGAAATAAAGGCGCTGTTAATGTCAAACTGTAACCAAGTCGACCGTACTGAGTCGCCAGAACTACATGGTATAGGAAAACTGCGTGTGTTTTTCAGATAGTTTGGAACTGGCTTAAAAAGGGCTTGCAAGATTGTTAGCAGAGAGTAATAAAAAACTTTAAAAATAGTAGTATAGGTGTTTTCGATGTAAGTAAGTGATTTATTTTTCATAGTAGAGAATGAGAACTGGAACATTCGACGCAGTATTTTTCTGATTCTAACAATTCATCAGTCAACTCAGCCTAATGACTTATGTATGACCTATCGCAGTCCACTGCTGGACATAGGCTCAAATTGTGCCACAATACTCGGTCCTCTGCTTAACAGTTCTCTAATAGTTATTTAGTGCTTTTTTGGTATTTGGTTTACTTACTGAAAAATTGCTTTTCCATCCCGATATTCCCGCTAAAGAGTGGAATTTTTGCCTGTCTCTTTTTCCCGATAAGTATAATTTGGTGGCCTTCAAGACTCGAGTGAATAGGTTTTTGCTGAGCAAGCGTATATCATCGTCGACCGTACCATCGCTTAACATCAGGTAAGGTGGCGGCCAAATGCAAGCCCATTTGAAATTAAAAACAAAAAATATGAGGGAATTTTATCAGGCAAAAACTGTATCATACTGTTTAATTTACTTAAAACGATAAAATATTTTATTATGTGAAAAAGAAAATCTATAAAACTGTTGATTGTAGTAACTGACACGTGTAATGAAAATGTTAATCCTACTTTTTCTGAAATAAAATTTCAATTTATCGATATTATTTTTGCGATGAAATCCGAATACTCGCATGACAATTCATATACATACATCCAGAAAATATAATCACAATAAAAAATTCAACACAGATAAATTCAGAACGTTATTCATTACTACACACGATATACGAACAAATGAGCAAAAACTCCTCATTAATATTGATGCTGCCTTCAATTGTTTGCTGAAATTAATTCAATTTTTTTGGGGAAATTGCTTCGAGTAACTTAGAACGAGGGGAGAGATTTATCATATTACCGATTACTTCTTGCACCAAAGGTCCCGGTTGATATTAATAGCTTGCTGTGCAATATTACCAAATTGTAAATGAAAATGGAAACTTTCTTGTGATAAATTTCATGACATTTTTCATTACGACAAGACATCTTTTATATGTATTTTTTTCTTCTCTAGTGATATTGTTAACTGTTTAAAGGGTTAATAACAATCATCAAATTGGTAAAGGATTTAAATATCAGAAGTACTTATAATATATGATCAAGGTAACAACAACGGTTTGGGCGGGTACATTGAATTGGACGTTTAGAAATTAACACTAGGTTTCAAAAAGACCTGCTATCAGTGTTGAGAAATAGTAGGTATCGTCACTGTAATCTTCACTTCTAGTGAAAAAGACAGCAGGTATCAGTGTTGATAAACAGCTGATATTGGTGATAAGGGACAGCTAGTAAAAATATCAGGTGGTCCCTACATTTTATCGATTTAAGTGAACACAAATGTAGGGATCAACTGATTTTTTTGTCGCGATTCCATGTTTGGTCCCATAGTAAAAGTTGTTCATAATGATGAGTACAATGACCCCTTTTCGGGAAATAGGCGATTCAAATTTCAGCATGTATAAAGCTAGCGATCGATTAACGCGAACTATACTTACTTAAAAAAAGTTTAGTTCTTTAAAGTATCAAATCAATTATACGCAAAACTTCAAGCAAAAAGAGTATCACAAACAAAATAACTTTTAAATGACCAACAGCTCGGTAAATGTTGTAATTTAAAATCACAAACTCCCACAGTAACATTATTAGGAAATTCGAAATTTTCTGACGCAACCATTCCTAATTATGGTGTAAAAAAGTTTTCTAATTACGACGCCGAAACCGCTAAGTTGGCCTGTAAATATTTAAACGAGAAATAAGTGTCATTACTTGGTCCGCTTAATTTGATGCAAAGCGACAGCGTGGTGAAGGCCAATGCAAATTAGATGGCAAATTAACTAGCGATTCTGAAGAGACAGATGCAATGAATAAATATTTTGGCATGCTTGTATGTACTGTTATTATGTGTTTAGCTCCGATAGACTAGACTTACCTATGCCATAGACAATAGTTTGTTTATTATTTTATTTTTTTTATTTTTTATTTATTCATGACCATGGATACTTGTCCTTCAGTCGTAATCATTGAACATATTATACTTGTATCCTAGTAAAGTGATGGAAACTTTACTAGTTTTCTGAGAGGTTGATGAGATCATACGAAAGTCATGTTTTTCAACTTTGTACCATTTATCCACACTTGTACACGTTAACGAGCACTTAACATTTAATAATCCACCATTATTACACATTAACACTCGAAGAAACACAAATTTTGGAAAATAATAAAATATCAACAACACGATCTTTACGAATTTTCCCGCCAACCTCACAATAGTTTGTTTATGTTCAGTGTTGTCAGTTGTCAATTTTACTATAAATGTTCTAATCTACTACTATTATAAAATTGTTAAATGTCAGTTGTCTGTTTGTTTGTTTGTTTGTTTGTTTGAAAGCTGATGATCTGACTTAAAAACTAGTATGGGTTTTGAGAAAGAAAGAAAGAAAGAAAAAAGAATAAAAATTCGTGGATTGCGTACTCACCCGACAGATCGAAGCTTCTATGCATTTGCACGAGCGGATAGTAATGTACGATGGAGTGGAGTGGAGTGGAGTGGACAGGGGTTGGGACTGGGGATGGGACTGGGGACGGGACAGGGGACGGGATTGGGGACGGGACAGTGGACGGGACAGGGGACGGAACATGGGACGGGAAATGGGACGGGACATGAGACGGGACATGGGACAGGACAGTGGGACGGCACATGGGACTGGACATAGGATGGGACATGGGACAGGACATGGGACATGGGACACAGTGGGCCGTGGGACAGTGGGATAGTGGGACAGTGGGACAGTGGCACGGTGGGACGGTTGTACAGTGGGGCAGTGGGGTAGTGGGGCAACGGGGCAGCGGGGCAGCGGGGCATTGGGATAGTGGGGCAGTGGGGTAGCGGGGTAGCGGGGCAGTGGGGCAGTGGGGTTGTGGGGCAGCGGGGCAGCGAGGCAGCGGTACAGTGGGTCAGCGGGGCGGGGCAGCGAGGCAGTGGGGCAGCGGGGCAGCGTGCCATCGGGGCAGCGGGGCAGTGGGGTACCGGGGCAGTGGGGCAGTGGGACTGTGGGATAGTGGGGCAGCGGGGCAGTGGGGCAGTGGGGTAGCGGGGCAGTGGGGTAGCGGGGCAGCCGGGCAGCGGGGCAGCTGTGCAGCGGGGCAGCGGTGCTGCGGGGCAGTGGGGCAGTGGGGTAGTGGGGCAGCGGGGCAGTAGGGGAGTGGGGCAGTGGGACAGTGGGATAGTGGGGCAGCGGGGCAGCGGTGCAGTGGGGCAGTGGTTTACCGGGGCAGCGGGGCATTGGGATAGGGGGCAGCGGGGCAGTGGGGCATCGGGGTAGTAGGGCAGTGGGGCAGCGGGGCAGTGTGGCAGCGGGACGGTGGGGTAGCGGGGCAGTGGGGAAGCGGGGCAGGCTGTGGGGCAGTGGGATAGTGTTGCAGCGGGGCAGTAGGGCAGTGGGGTAGTGGGGCAGCGGGGCAGTGGGATAGCGGGGCAGCGGGGCGGCGGAGTAGTGGGGCAGTGGGGTAGCAGGGCAGCGGGGCAGTGGTGGGCAGTGAGGCAGGCAGTGGGGCAGTGGGATAGTGGGGCATTGGGGCAGCGGTGCATCGGGGCAGTGGGGCAGTGGGGCAGCAGGGCAGCGGGGCCGTGGGGCAGCGGGGTAGCGAGGCAGTGGTGTAGCGGGGCAGCGGGGCAGTGGGGCAGTGGGGCAGTGGGGCAGTGGGGAAGCGGGGCAGTGGGGCAGCGGGGCAGCGGGGCAGTGGGGCAGTGGGGCAGCGGGGCAGTGGGGTAGCTGGGCAGTGGGGCAGCGGGGCAGCTGGGCACCTGGGCAGTGGGGCAGCGGGGCAGTGGTGCAGTGGGACAGTGGGGCAGCGGGGCAGTGGGGAAGTGGGGTAGTGGGGTAGCGGGGCAGTGGGGCAGCGGTGCAACGGGGCAGCGGGGCAGTGAGGCAGTGGGGCGGCGGGGCAGCGGAACAGCGGGACAGCGGGACAGTGGGACAGTGGACTGGACTGGAATGGACTGGACTGGACTGGACTGACGTGGGTTAGCAGAATTTAACGCGAGCGGAGCCGCGGGTAAAAGCTAGTTTGTTATAAAATTATAAAGTATTATGTATAAGTATTGTAGTGTTAGGTTATTGTGTGCGTCAAATGGAGCGCAAGAATAAAATCTTTTTCTTTCTTTCTTTACTGGTCTGGGCTGGTATAGTTATGTACTGGTACTGTTATATTGTTGTTTGTTGTATGTTATTTTATGTTACGTTATTTAAAATCTAAAGAGAAGTATTGCAGCTGATTCCTTATTCTAGTAATGATATGAACTTTCTTGTACCTACTAAAATACCTTTGTGTTACTTTACAAGAATAAAGTGGTCAATGAAAAAAGAAGAATGCTAATGTTATCTATTACATTAGCATTCTTCTAATTGGTCTCTTATTTAAAAAGTATCAAAATTGTTGAGCTAAAGCAGCGTAGTCACCGAGAGCATTTGCTTGTTGTAATATAACAGTTGTTTTGCTTGTTGTTTTAGTAGTAATATAGCTCCTTTGTGAAAGAGCTCGTGAAATTACTACCACCGTACCTACTTCTCCGCCAAATAGTGATGCTTGCATTGCTGTGTTTCGGTCTGAAGGGTTCGGGTGCTGGTGAAATTACAATCACATTACAATTTCCATCTTCATGTCTCAGTTTGGCGAACCGACTAGCGGTACCATTTAGGCAACAGCCTAGGTGGTATTGAAGTTGTTATGGGCAAAGGTAACCGCTTGACATCAGGTAGACCATCGTTTCGCTATCCAATAATATAAAAAAAATAACAAAAAAATATTGATCGTTACATTACAATTTTAAATTTGAATCAAAATGCGAACTTTTTTGCGTGTAAGATTGATTCAATTGTTTTGGTGTTAGTTAAGTGGTGCGAACTGTATTGCTCTAGTCAACGTACTCACTGCTGTAATGTACGATATTGTAACATTCCAAGTCTAACGCACTCTAATCCTCAGCTTAACGTATTCACTTCTGTCATGTTCGAAGTTGTAACACTCGAAGTCTGCGCACTGTAATTCTCGCCTCGACATATTCACCAGTGTAATGCTCAAACTCGAGCTGTTACATTCAAAGACATTTGTATACTGACGTAAGTAGAGTAACTTTATGGTTACACTAGCTTTTACCCGCGGCTCCGCTCGCGTTAAATTCTGCTAACCCACGTCAGTCCAGTCCAGTCCATTCCAGTCCAGTCCACTGTCCCACTGTCCCGCTGTCCCGCTGCCCCACTGCCCTAATGCCCCGCTACCCCACTGCCCCGCTGCCCCGCTGCCCTACTTCCCCGCTGCCCCACTATCCCACTGCCCCACTGCCCCACTGCCCCGCTTCCCCGCTGCCCCACAGCCCCACTGCCCCGCTACCCCACTGCCCCGCTGCCCCGCTGCCCCAATACCCCGCTGCCCCAATGCCTCGCTGCCCAGCTGCCCCTCAGCCCCGCTACCCCACTGCGCCACCGCCCCGCTGCCCCACTGCCCCACACTGCCCCGCTGCCCCGCTACCCCACTGCCCCACTGCCCCACTACCCCGCTGCCCAGCTGCCCCACTGCCCCGCTACCCCACTGCCCCATTGCCACACTATCCCACTGCCCCACTGACTGCCCCGCTGTCCCCACTGCCCCGCTACACCAATGCCCCGCTGCCCCGCTGCCCCACTATCCCACTGCCCCGCTGCCCCGCTAACCCACTGTCCCACTGCCCCGCTGCCCCACTATCCCACGACCCCACAGCCTGCCCCGCTGCCCCACTGCCCCGCTGTCCCACTGCCCCGCTGCCCCGCTATCCCATTGCACCACTGCCAGCCCCGCTGCCCCATTCCCCTACTGCCCCGCTGCCCCGCTACCCTACTGCCTCACTGCCCCGCTGCACCACTGCCCCGCTGCCCCGCTACCCAGCTGCCCCGCTGTCCCACTGCCCCGCTGCCCCGGCATCCCACTGCCCCACTGCCCCGCTGCCCCACTATCCCACTGCCCCATTGCCCCGCTGCCCTGCTGGCACGCTGCCCCGCTGCCCTTCAGCATCGCTGCCCCGCTGCCCCACACCCGCTGCCCCACTGCCCCGCTGCCTCACTGCCCCGTTGCCCCACTTCCCCACGACCCCACTGCCCCACTGCGCCGCTGCCCCAAAGCCCCGCTGCCCCGGTACCCCACTGCCCCGCTTCCCCGCTGGCACACTGCCCCGCTGCACCGCTGCCCCGCTGCCCCTCTGCCCCTCTGCCTCGCTGCCCCGCTGCCCGGCTCCGCTGCCCCACTGTCCCGCTGCATCGCTGCCTCGCTGCCCCACAACCCCACTGCCCCACTGCCCTGCTACCCCACTACCCCACTGCCCCACTATCCCACTGCCCCACTGGCCCACTGCCCCGCTGCCCCGCTGCCCCACCGACCCACCCTCCAACTGCCACTGTCCTACTGTCCCACTGTCCCACTATCCCACTGTCCCACGGCCCACTGTCCCACTGTCCCACTATCTCACTAAATCACTATCGTCCCGTCCCATGTGCCGTCCCACTGTCCTGTCCCATGTCCCGTCTCATGTCCCGTCCCATTTCCCGTCCCATGTTCCGTCCCCTGTCCCGTCCACTGTCCCGTCCACTGTCCCGTCCCCAGTCCCGACCCCTGTCCCGTCCCCAGTCCCATCCCCAGTCCCATCCCCTGTCCACTCCACTTCACTTCACTCCATCGTACATTACTATCCGCTCGTGCAAATGCATAGAAGCTTCGATCTGTCGGGTGAGTACGCAACCCACGATTTTTTTTTTTTCGTTTTTTCTTTCTTTCTTTCTCAAAACCCATACCAGTTTTAAAATCAGATCATCAGCTTTCAAACAAAAAAAAATCATCAAAATCGGTCCAGTAGTTTTAGCGTGATGCTGGAACAAACAAACAAACAGACGTTTACAATTTTATAATAGTTAAGATTACACGCAAACGCTTGCGGTGAGTACGCACCTTAAGATATTGTTCCAACAATCTATAAACCTTTATTATCATCTTTGCTTTCGTCATACTGAAAGCCCTTAATTAGTTTACTGACTAGTTTTCTGGGCAACTGCAGGGTCAAAACAGCTTTGATCTGGGTCAAAATTCTCGTAGTCAGTTTCTTATACAGAAGAAAAACTTCAAGATATTGATATAGATAGACACAGATGAAACCAATAAAGACAAAAAAGTACAAAACAATATGCCAAATAGAGAAAAACGTTACACCCACCAACAAACCGTTCCGAACTTCTTTCATAAGGGAACTAATACATTTGAGTTGCAAGTTTCTTCAATTTAATATTGCTGAAAGGGTAAGAAACTGTGTCGGTACAACGGTGACTGATGTGTTTTCTTTGCATAATGTAATAGCTCTTTTGGAGAATCGACTTTCCTGTTTCTCCATTGATAAGATGAGGAATAAGAATACCCATTTGTTTTTATTAAGAGCCTTATTTAACTTCACTTGCTAGTGTATGTTTGAGACAGATCTTGCAAGTAAATTGTAAACCAGTTCCCATTATAATTCTGATATCTGATAGAAATTTGGTACACATTATTATAAATAATTAAAAAATAAATAAATATCTTTGGGACATTTTTACACAGCACCATCTAGTCCTAAACTAAGCAGAGCTTTTGCTATGGGTACTAGACAATGAATATAATAATTATATATTTCTTTTTTTGTAAATACATTCTTATTATACATAAGAAACACCCAGACCAACACAAACACTTATGTTCATCACACAAATATTTGTGTACTGTGGGAATCGAACCCGTACGACCTCGTGATCAGCAGTCCGACCCTCGAACCACTAGACCACAGACGTCGTCCGAACGAACTCAACCCGATTATGTGAACCCGATGACAATACTATATTATAATGAAGGCGAGCTGATCTGATGATGGAAATGGAAGGTTGTCAACGGAACTCTTCAACGAATAACAGTAGACTGATGGTGTTTGGGCCCATTTTGCTCAGCTTACAGTACCGAATACGTGTCTTATAAAAAAAATTGTCTTCAAAATATATACTTCGTAGGATAATCAGACAAATCGAATCTCTGCGAAAATCCTAGAATGATTACAAGAGACTGGATAATTGGAATCTGAGAAGGATTTTCGTAATCATACGAGCTATTTTCCGAATCATTGCAAAAAATCCTGTTTGTTGTTCCAGTCTGGACGATTGGAATATTGAACGTAGATTGGATAATCTAAGAGTCGATTTATAACATCTTTATTCTGGTTGGTCAGTAACATGGCTTTTCATAAATCTCTATATTGTAGACATAAAAAAGTAAAGAAGTCAAAACGCAATAGTATTAATTCAAATAAATCCTATTTTAATGTAAAAAATATTACTACGAAAAGGTAGGTACATAGTCGAAAAACACTAAAGCAATATCATACAACAACAAAAGATAAATAAATATCTTTGGGACATTTTTTACATAGCACCATCTAGTCCCAAACTAAGCAGAGCTTGTGCTATGGGTACTAGACAATGGATATAATACTTATATACTTTTTTGTTGTAGTAAATACATATTTATAATACATAAGCAACACCCAGATCAACAAATATTAAAACAAATATTTGTGTCCTGTGGGAATCGAACCCACGACCTCGTTATCAGCAGTCCGACACTCGAACCACTAGACCACAGAAGTCGTCAAGATGAAGGAATATAGCCGTTAGCCAATGAGCGCATCTATCCGTGCATAAAGTTTATATCAGCCAATCAGCGCTCAAACGTGGGCGACCGCGACTTACCTAAGATGAGCTGGATTTTTGCAATGATACTGAAAAATGCTCGGATGATAACGAAAATCTTTCTTAGGTTCCAACTATCCGGTCCTCTGCAATCGTCCTAGGATTTTCGCAAAAATCCAATTTTTCCGATTATCCTACGTCATGTTATACAAACAACTGATTTTAACTGTGGGTTTGCACGAAAAAACATAAACAAACAAACAGTTTCGAGACATTACATGTTAACATGTAATGTCTCGAAACTTGTCATATGAAACTAATGTTACAACTTGTTTTGTTGATTGTTACGTTCGCACTGCAGAAAACTGGGTAAATTCTTTGACAGATTTCAAGATTTGTTGTTGGCTGTGTTTGCACCAAAGACATTTCTATACTTACGTGGGACACTCAGAAAGTTTTGCGAAACTAAAAAAAATTGTTCTATACGTACATATATTTTTATCAAATCTTTTCAAAGTACTTTCCACCAGCCTCTATACAAAGATTCATGCGCCTAAACCAGTTTTCAAAACACTTTTTCCAGTCCGCCGCAGACACCTCGTTTACAGCCTGCTCGAACGCAGCCAGCGCATCTTCCGGCGACGAAAATTGTATCCCTTTGAGCTGATTTTTTATTTTTGGGAATAAAAAGAAGTCACACGGTGCTAGATCAGGGCTGTAAGGAGGGTGACCCAGGAGTTTGACTGGCGTGCTGTCCAGGAAGTCCCTCGTTTTGAGTGCGGTGTGCGCAGGTGCATTGTCGTGGTGGAGCAGTAGCCCGCGGAGCCCTGTGTTTGGTCGCTTGTTGCTTATAACAGAGAAAACTTCTGGCAAACATTTGGTAGTATACCATTCGGCATTAATGCTTCTTTGATCCCGTAAGGGAATTGATACCAAGTGGCCAGTCAAATTAAAAAAGCTAGCGATCAAAATCTTACCCCCGCTTCTAGATCGCTTCACTTTGATAGGCGTTGGCTCATTTTGAAACACCCAAACAGTCGACTGGCGCTTGGTTTCTGGGTCGTATTGATAAATCCAGGACTCATCACCTGTAACGATGTCGTAAACACGCCGAGACGAGCCTGCTTCAAATTTGTTAAGCATATCACGGCACCATTCCACCCGGGCCTGCTTCTGAGCATCGGTGAGGTTGTGCGGCACCCAGCGTGATACTATCCTCCTCACGCGAAGATGGCTGTGTAGAATCTCGTGAACGCTTCCCGATCCAATCTTCAATATGTGTTGAATCTCCTGATATGTAATTCGCCTATTGTCTTGGATTAAATTTTTCACTGCTAGCACGTTTTCTTCGGTTACAGCCGTCAAAGGGCGACCGCTTCTTTCGTCATCCCCCAAAGTTGGTCGACCGCGCTTGAATTCGTTATACCAACGATACACGGTTGCCTTGGAAGGGCCTTCATCCATGAATGCCATTTGAAGTCTATCGTACGATTCATCCGGTTTCAGGCGACACTTGAAATCGTATAAAATCATAGCTCTAAAATGTTCCCGGCGCAGATCCATATTTCAGTGAGACACAATACTTTGAATTAACTCGCAAAAAATGTGGAGGGAAATTTTGAAATTGGAACTTACTTATTTTTACTTATAAATAATCATATTTTCGAAAAACATTATAACTGGCCAGTCTCCCATATATAAAAACTTTTTTTCGCAATACTTTCTGAGGGGCCTGGTACGTCAGTATAATACCTTTATGGTTTGCACTGACTAAAAACTTATACATTGACATGTTTGTCTATAGATTTGTCACGGCTGACGTTCGCACTGATGCTTAATCATGTGTCAAAACATGTATAAATCTCGTTTTTTGTGTTATCCAATGAGGTCGGTAAACATGTATGGCCGAAAGCAGATACTTTGAAGTGTATCGAAATTAATTGTGAAACATGTCAATAGACTATGAAATGTCAAACAAGTTTCGTTTTATCAAGTTGTGTGATAATGCGAACGCGATTCGATACATGGACGGAAAACTGACTTTTCAACATGTTTTTATGTGATTGTTTCGTCAGTGCAAACTCACAGTAAGTGGATGAAAAAGTGACAATGTTGTATGCTAACAACGCATACGAAAGGAAGGCTTGGCATCATGAGGAAAATAAATAATTACCTATTTATAAGAAATAACAAAATAAATAAGTAAAATTCAATACCAGGAACAGAGTTCACGGTAGCTTAGCGGTTCAAGTGGCTTGTGTACTGAACCGAAAATTGCAGGTTCCAATCCTGCGGATTTCTGCTCGTGAGCAAACTTTTCTTTCCACATTTTATATATTTAAATTTCAGCCCGTTTGCGATAATGCGTTAAAATAATAGAACACTTTAGTTAAGTTGAAATAAAGTCATTCTTTCACCTGTCAATCCATCCTTTCCACACTTTGATAACTAACTATAAATCGAACATCCTGTAGAAATGCCATTACCATCGTCTCGAACCGGTAATGAACAACAAACGAAGTCGCATCAATCACGTCTCCGTAAGCAGTGTTTTAATGACATTATTTCCTAATACTCGAGGACAATTTCCCTGCCTAACTGTATTACGGAGCGAACGTGATTTTCGATAGATGCGTCGAGTTCCAATGGTAGGGGTAATTTACAAAGGCTTGTAATTATATAAGTACCAATGTATTTTTTTATAGAAATTGATTGTGTGAATGGATTGATGGTTTTTACGTGTGTTGACTCTATCGAAAAAAATATACAAATAGGTATTAGATATTTGTTACACTGACTTACCGTGTAAATTTTTTCATTCTTTGAAAACCACGGTTAAAAAATATTCATTATATAAAAATATTAAATAATATTATTAAATATTATTTATATGTATTATAAGTATGTATTTACAACAAAAAAAAGTATATAAGTATTATATCCATTGTCTAGTACCCATAGTACAAGCTTTGCTTAGTTTGGGACTAGATGGTGCTGTGTAAAAATGTCCCAAAAATATTTATTTATTTATTTATTCATGTGAAAATTAATAATTTGTTTGGTTTTACGTGATCATCGATTTATAAAATACTGGGAATACATAGTTGCTATGGTTCTCAAACATGCATAATATTACAAACTATATTATTATAATATGTAGAATACACTGCGTATGTCGTACATGAGTCATCATGGCATACGAGATTGGTTGATTAGCTACTTATCCCATGAGGAATACGGCAGGTATATTGTAACAGCATATCAAGCAATGGTCTTCGAAAAGCAGGAACCAGAATATTGATACATCATATCGATACTTGATTACTACAAATTTTTTTTTTTTTGATTATTGATACTTGATTGACTTTATTGAACTCGCATTTTTTATAGTATAGGATGGCAAAACGAGCTAAAGGCTCACCTGATGTTAAGCGGTTACCTTTGCCCATAACAACTTCAATACCACCTAGGCTGTTACCTAAATGGTACCGCAAATCAGTTTACCAAACTGAGACATGAAGATGGAAAGTCTCATGTGATTGTAATTTCACCGGCACCCGTACCCTTCAGACCGAAACACAGTAATGCAAGCATCACTGTTTGGCGGAGAAGTAGGCACTGTGGTAATACTTCCCCGGACGAGCTCTTTCACAAAGGAGCTCCACTACTACTCCTTAATTTCAACCAAGTCTGGTCTAGGACAAGAACACGCGTGTGCGTTGGAATAGCACCAGCTAATTCCCCATGCTCTTTCGATCATCGGACAACCAGACGCACGTGATGCACCTCTGTTATGTGGTAGATATTCCACCCTTACGAACCGATTTGCTAATATCTTAATCATGCGTACCGCTAAAGAGTGGAATTCCTTGGAATGGAAGCTTGTGTTCCCGGAGAAGTATAATCTGGTGGTCTTCAAGGCTCGAGTAATTTTTTTTTTTTGTGGGCAAGCGTGAACCTTCGTCGACCGTACCATCGCTTAACATCAGAACGGCAATTCCATACTAATGCAATGCTGACAGTAGCAATCTCTCAGCAGTCTCAATCTCTTGACAGTAGATCTTTCTGATTGCCGTTTATTGGTGACATTAATGACCTAAGTGTTACAAATAAATAATATTTGGGACATTTTACACAGCACTATCTAGTCCCAAACTAAGCAGAGCTTGTAATATGATGTTATTTGAGAATTGGCCTTCTGGTGAGGTGGCGATCAAACGCAAACCCATTAAGAAAAAAAAAACATAATTTTCTGGTCCTTCGAGCTGGACAACACATTGAACTATAAATTCGACTACAGGGCAACTTTCAAATGCAAATCATGTGTCACAGTAAAATAAATAAATAAAATGAATATTTTTGGGACATTTAACACAGCACCATCTAGTCCCAAACTAAGCAGAGCTTGTACTATGGGTAGGTACTATACAATGTATACACGCTGAAATTTTAATTGCTTAATTCCCGGAATGGAGTCATTGTACTTATCATTAAGAACCACTTTTACTATGAGACCAACCCTGAAATCACGGAAAAAAAATCAGTTAGTCCCTACATTTGTGTTCACTTAAATCGATAAAATGTAGGGACCGCCTGATTTTTTTCGAGATTTCAGGGTTGGTCCCATCGTAAGTGTTTCATAATGATGAGTTCAATGACCCCTTTCCGGGAATTAAGCGATTAAAATTTAAGCATGTATAATACTTATGTACTTTTTTTTTTAAATACTTACTTATAATATAATTATAAGAAACACCCAGACAAACACTCACACTAATGTTCATCACACAAATATTTATGTCCTGTGGAATCGAACCCACGACCTCGTGATCAGCAGTCCGACACTCATACCACTAGACCACAGGGTCGTCACATTCTAATACAACTGTCACACAAATAAAATCTATTACTTAAAATCCGCTTCAATAATTTAAAACGCAAATTACAACCACGAAAATCTACAAAAAAGTGTTTTAATAATAAAAGACGACAACGTTCACAATTTTTTCAACCAAAAAGATATTTACAGAAGATTTTCGCTGGCAAATAGAATTACCTGCTCTCGACAATATGCAGCCGGGAGAAAAATTATCCCAAGGAAATCAGCCAGTGCTTGCCAGAACAGCCTTTATGAAACGTGGGAAAACGAGGGGAAAATTGCGCGCATAGTTTTTTAAAATAACTTATACGGTTTTACTGGAATGGTATTTGTTTATAATATGAAAGTAATAATGTCTTAGGTTTTCGCGATCACTACACATTATAATAAAACAAGTTTTACATCTCGTATAATATACGACGTATATTATTAAAATTGGTTTTCCTGACGTTTCGAATGCTTGGCAGTGTTCGGGTCATGATGACAAGCGTCTGTGTGCATCAAAACGATTTTAATTAATAAAAAATCTACAGTAGATTCAAATAATTTTTCGAAATATCTATAAAGACGCTTGTCATCTTAGCCTTCCTGTGACCACGAACGTTGTAAAGCATTCAAAACGTCAGCAAAACCAATTTTAATAATATTCGTTAAGTAATCCGGTTAAACTTGTTTTATTATAATGTGAAAGAAATTGTCGTTTAGTTTTAGGGTTCCGTATCCAAAGGGTGTCAACGCATCCCCTGAACGGATTTAGATAAAAAAAGCATGTTACGAAAAAAGTTTTGAGTATGAATGTGGAAACGTCAGGAAAATCAATTTTAATAATTTACGCGATGTAATCCAGTTAAACTTGTTTTATTATAATGTGAAAGTAATTGTCGTTTAGTTTTTTGGGTTCTGTACCCAAATGGTGTCAACGCATCCCCTGAACAGATTTAGATAAAAAAGCATGTTACAAAAAAAGTTTTGAGTATGAATGCAGATGGCTATCAGAAAAGAGGAAGACCAAAGAATAGATGGATGGACTGTGTGACATATTATATGAATAAAAAAAAGTGAACATTGAAATGACGCCTGATACAGATGTATGGAAGAATAATACATGCTGCTTCTGCCTGTATCCTCAAATAAATTGGGATATAGGCAGAAGGGTGATGATGACTATATTTATTGATATAACAAGAAAGCGTAGCCACAGGCGTCAGCTTATAAACAAAATACAGTTAAACTAAGTATTATTTCCTACAAAACATACAAGCCCCTTTATTTCAGAAAATAAAAATAATCCGGCAAAATTATAAGCAGCTTTATTCCTAAAGATATAAATTGTGGAAAGAAAAAATCGCTCACGAGCAGGATTCGAACCTGCGACTCCTGGCTCAGTACGCCAGTGCTTTAGCCACTAAGCTACCGTGAACACTGCTCGTGGTATCGAAATTATCCTCCACTATACGTCTTTGGGTGACGTCAGCGATATCTTATTAAGAAACATTGTTCCTTAACCGACTCGACTAACTTTACAGTTAAATCAAAGTCGTATAGATATGCCTACCCTTACTAATTATATTATTATTACCTTTACTTATTATTATATTATTATTATTTATTTTTTTCTTTCCACAATTTATATCTTTAGAATTCGCTTCGCATGCGTAAAATGCGTTAAAATAATAAAATAATTAGCTTTATTCCTTTCACTATCTAAAGTAATGTCGGTACCACTTGAGTTAGCTGGCTAACCACCCTCTGCTACAACCGCCATGTAAACAGGGAACGTCTTCATTTCATTAAGGGGATACGTCTTATGTCAGTCCTTGGATAAGACAAAGGCGGTGTAAACTAAAGCTAGTAAGTTTTAGTTAGGATTGTTTAATGCAGCAGTATCGTGTACAATTTTGATATACAAGGTAGTAGAAAGAAGTGGGCTAATATCCTACGGGTGGTGGTAGAGTTAAACTGTTGGTAACATTAATAGTGGACTGTATAATAAAGAGAAACAACAAACGAATGGTTACAAGATTCAAAGCTATGATATTTAACGCGACAAAGGGGTATATGTGATGGGTAAGACGGACGATGACGCAGTAGGTGTGCTGGCCGGTCAAGCTCTGTGTATCACCGCGCCCCCACGCCTGTAGACCTCAGCCCGCGGTCGCCCGGGCGTAGTGAAGTAGAATGGAAGAATGGAAGATAGCAAATTTTACTCCAAGGAAACATTATTTGATTTAAAAAATTAAATTACTGCATTAACATATTTCTGAAAACATCCTTGCCTGAACCGGAAATTCAACTTAACCCAATGTAAAAGAGTACCATCCTGTGTTTTATGACTAATGTTGATTGGATCAATAATAATAAGGATCAAATCTGTCCAACAAATAAAATGACTTAAATTAAAGGAAGTCCATGAAAAATGAATAAATAACAAATAAAATAAGTTCCGTGTGGTGCCGGAAATAAAGAATAGCACCACCCTTATCTCTTCTCATGGGTGTCGTAAAAGGCGACCAAGGGATTCACCAGAGGATGAGCAGCAGCGTTCTCTGAGTATTTAACCAACCAACTGCGATCGCCAACCCGCCTGCCAAGCGTGGTGATTATGGTATATCCCCTTGGGGGAGGCCTATGTCCAGCAGTGGACGTCTTACGGCTGAAACGATGAAATGAAATAAGGTGTTTTTTGACGAATTCAGAGTTTCTGCCATACTAAGAGTTGTTCGTATTGAGGTACATTAAAAGAGCCTCCACAAGTGAAAATATTTAATTAATCGTCCGGCGCACCCTGTAAAGTCAGCCCCGCTACCAACTTGCTGACTGGCTATTCTTTTTCCCACGGAATGAGCTATTATCAACATGTAGCTCATGTCAACACGATAGAAGAAGATTGATAAGTGCTTTAAGGCACGCATCGACCTATCGGTATCGTACGCATCGTATGGATCGCATTAAACGAATCCATATAGCGTAGTGCGTCCACCTATCTGCAGCGTACGGATTACCGACGACTTTCTATGAGCAATCGGATTTTCGATATTGATGTTTTGATGCCGATGACGTCATCTGATTTTTTTACCAAGAAAAAGGAGGAGGTTCGCAAGTCAACGTGTATTTTTTTTTTAAATGTTTGACCATCCATAAATTCTTTAGGGTTCCGTACCCGAAGGGTTCCAAACGGGACCCTATTACTCTCGCTACGCTGTCCGTCCGTCCGTCCGTCCGTCTGTCTGTCACTGGGCTGTATCTTTTGAACGGTAATAGGTAACCGGTTGAAATTTACTCAGAATATGTGTTGCTATGAGGTGTATCACAACAAATACTAAAAACAAAAAAAAGTCTAAAACCAAAGGGGGTCCCCATACAAGAAACCCCAAAAAAAATGCATTTTTTTCAACGTTTTTGTTCCTGCTCTATCTTCAAAACGGTAATATATACCAGCGTCAAACTTGGTCAGATTATAGTGCATATTATGTAGTTTCGCAACAAATACTAAAAATAAGACAAACATAGACATATTGTGAGGTACGGAACCCTTACTGCGCGAGTCCGATTCGCACTTGGCCGGTTTTTTTTAATACAATGCGATTCATCTGATGTGTACGGTACCGATAGGCGGTGTTTAATCCTTTAAAGTATTATTGAAAACTTCTATTTAGTATGTTGTGTATTATATTATTTAAACTGTAACAAACTTAAAATATACGTAACCATATAAACACAAACAAAAATTTGTTTGGCCAACATTGAATCCAATGACCAAATACATATTTTCGACGATGTCAAATTTAAATCCAAAACTCTGAGCGTGAAATGTGGAAGTATTATTTTTTTTTTATAAGCCTTAAGCTGGATTGTCATATGACTTATAATGTATGTACTTTCACGCACCTCTTTTTCATAACAGGGTGCGTAGAACCCTAAAAGATTATAACAGCAGGTGCCTCGATGCACACCCTTAAAAGCTACATAACAATGTGATGGGGGAAAATCTGGAAAATTATTTAAAATTCAGTTGGTAAATCTTTAAACCAAACAAGGTCTATATTATATCAATAAATTTAACAATGTTTTTGTCACATTTTTCATGATATTTCAAGTTTGCATGCTAAACCAATCTACTAAGTAGATTATAACCTATATTTTTAGGAAATAAGTACAAAAAAAAACCGGTCAAGTGCGAGTCCGACTCGCGCAGTAAGGGTTCCGTACCTCTCAACAACCTGATACCCCATAAAAACTGATTTAATTTACGAGAGTTTATCAAAAGACATCAACGTACAGTGCGCGAAATATGATTTTTTGCATGTCTTTCTTACGCAGGTACCATCACATATGTCTAGGTTTGTCTTATTTTTAGTATTTGTTGCTAAACTACATAATATGCACTATAATCTGACCAAGTTTAACGCTGGTATATATTACCGTTTTGAAGATAGAGCAGGAACAAAAACGTTTAAAAAAATGCATGTTTTTGGAGGTTTCTTGTCTGGGGACCCCCTTTGGTTTTAGACTTTTTTTTGTTTTTAGTATTTGTCGTGATACACCTTATAGCAATACATATTCTTAGAAAATTTCAACCGGTTACCTATTACCGTTCAAAAGATACAGCCCTGTGACAGACAGACGGACGGACGGACGGACGGACGGACGGACGGACGGACGGACGGACAGCGTAGCGAGAGTAATAGGGTCCCGTTTGGCACCATTCGGGTACGGAACCCTAAAAAGAAGCTTTTCTAAAACGTGATGATCACAGTGATGATGGTGGTTGTATCATTAAGTCCTAACTATTTTTTAAATTATAATTGCCTGTGTAAACGTAAATCGTTGAATAAATAAATAAGGTTCGTTACGAAAAATACAAGATGTATTCGGCACCGTCTACGAAGTCTACGCAACGCTCTACGCCGTAGCAGCTGTAGATGTTCAGAACAAATTTCATCCGTAGCAGATAACGATACTAATAAAATTATATCTTTTAACTCTGTCTCAAACGAACCCAATTGACTCCGGTCTTAATTATTAAGAGTACTGGCAATATTTTTCTAATGATGTCATTAATCTTCCCTTTTTTTGTTTAGTGATATCTTGACTTTTAGCTAAGAAAGTTTTGCTTTTGTTTTTAATTTTTAAAATTATGTAGGTTCCTTCTTCTTTTAACACAGTACCTATAATAAAAAAATTCAAAAAAATAGTGTTCTTTTCCTGGGTTCGATTCTAGAGTCAGGCAAAGTGTTATTGGGTTTTGTCATTAGTAAATTTTTTGTCGCAGCCCGGAGTTTGGCTTCGTGCTCGGTTGAAGGTAATAGGCTCGCCCCCTTTTACATGGGACTTATAACAAAACTGGCAAAACGTGGGTGTATTATACAGTCACATCTGCCTACCCCTTCGGGGAAATACAGATGTGATGTTATGTTTTGTTTTTGTTTCTTTCTTTCTTCTTTCTTTGTTTTTTGGATTATACATTTTTAGTTTATTGTAGAACACTGGGTATACGCGACTGTTAAATAAGATTTATTTCACATACCTAGTAGTGGGTATGGATTGGTGTGGTGTAAATACTTCAAAGTATATGAAACTGATAAAAACCAGCAACCAGCCCATCACTACATAGTATAAAAAAGTCGCTTCCCGCTGTTTGTCCCTATGTATGTTTAGATCTTTAAAACTACGCAACGGATTTTGTTGCGGTTTTTTTTAATAGAAAGAGTAAATCAAAAGGAAGGTTTATAGATATAATACATGCATAATATAGCAGCATTGCACCCATGCGAAGCCGGAGTGGGTCGCTAGTAATATTATAAAGAGAAAATATTGGTTTGTTTGTAATCGATAAACTCAGAAACTACTAAACCGATTTTAATAATTATTTTACCATAAGAATGCTACTTTATTCAGAAGTAACATAGGATATAGTTTATTTCAGTACGCGGGCGAAGCAGCGGGCAAAGTCTAGTCCTCAATAATTATTACAGCAGCCTTAGAGATTAAGTAGAGAAGGATATTTAATATCAACAATCAATAATTTGATTTACATTTTGCACCCAAACTTAGGCGAAAGATGTCATAACATCTTGTTTAACTAAGTTACGACATGAATTACTGTCACTAAACTATGAATAATTACAACGCATGACACACCCTTGCTTACCCTCATACGTACACCACATCTTTGTTTCGACAAGATTCTCCATACAATGTATAATAATATGTCACAGTCAAAACTCTTTCATGGTCAAAACTAGTTCTGACTGAGGAAAATAGTCTGTAATTCCCAGTTGTCCCCACTGTGAACGCCCCCACTGGTGGCAATTGGGAACGATCGGTTTTTCTGTTCCCAGTTGCCTCTAGAGGCGATAAATGGGAAAAATATATTCAATTGCCTCCACTTGTGACGTCATAACGAGTTTTGACTTAGCGCTGGCGTAGCTTAGCTGTAGTCGAGTGAGCGAGTGAAGTGAAGGAGTGACAAAAAAAGTCTAAATATGCAAGTTTTTCTAGGATTGCTCCGCCAGAAGACTTGTTTTGTCATTGGACCCCGGTGTTTACAAGTGGTTTTGACTAACACTCTTGTTCAAAACCAGTTTTGATCGATGTTTGTCAGTCAAGGTAATATTATAATTGACTGTTATTTTTTCTGTCAAAACTACTATTGACTAACCTCCTTAGTCAAAACTGGTTTTGACCAGAAAGAGTTTTGACTGTAACATAATTATAATGTAGGTACTAGCTGTGCTCTTGCAGCTTTCCCCGCGTGAAAAGTTTTAAAATGGCCCATATAAAGCTTCCCGTCGCCGTCAATGTTATGAAAAAAAAAAAACCAATTTTCTTTATTATTATTTAATTTGAAGAATACTTGTGTCAAGCGCGACCCCAGGAATATTTTTCATAGGAACTTTAACGCCCCTTATTTACCCCCGTTTAGTTTATTTTAGAAAAATAAATAAAACACGTAATGCATTCATTGCTTTAAAGATTATTAATACCGGGTTTCTACTCAATCCAGCTACGCAATAATATTCTCCCGTACAAAATGTATAACCTTATTGCATCCTCTTTTAGAACTAATTTTAGAAAAAGAAAAGTTAAATGTTTCATTACATACTTTAAAGATTATTTTTTCCAAGTTTTGAGTGAATCGATCCAGGAGAAAAGATTTTTTATACAAACTCTAACGCCCAATTTCACCCTCCTAGGGTCAAAATTTACAAAAAATTCTTTCTTTTTGGGTGCTTACGTTACAAAAGGAACATACTGTTCAAATTTCACGTTTCTAGCTTGGGTAGTTTTGGCTCTGCGTTGACGAATTAGTCAGACAGGACATCTGTCTTTATAAGTATAGATTATATCGTGTATGTATATGACCTATACATTATGCAAGAAAACAACAACTTGATTGACGAAACAAGTATACGAAGCGAGTGTGGATGGAAGAGTTGGAAGGGGACGACCTCGGCGAACGTATCGCGATCAAATCGCGGACGTTCTACAAAAATGCCAGGTGCCAAAAATGACGTAGATGAAGTGAAAGAGTGTGTCAGGATCGTAGCAGGTGGAAATCCATAGTCTCTGCCTACCCCAATGGGAAACAGGCGTGATAGCATGTATGTATGAATGTACAATAACTTTGGCGTGGTTTAAATTATTTACAACGACAATAGGGTCTCCGAAGAGACAAAAAATTAAGGCACAAAGCTGTGAACATGTCGCAAAAAAGTGTCAGCACGTGACGTGACTTTCTATTATATTTGCTTTCGCAAAACTCATAACATCGGCATGAACAAAAAATGTACCTACGTCTCGTTAAAGGGTTAGAGACTGATTAGATTTGATCGCTTCGGTACGACCACAACGCGAAGCTCGATTGTGTTGTGACGCAACTATTTTGTTGCTTGTGTATATTTGGTGAAACCTAAACTCTAAACTTGGTCTGTGTTTTTCAAATGAACTGGAATCTTATTAATGGAAAATAATGGTATCCTAAATGCTTAACTTAATCACTGTATTATTATTATTTTCTGAGATAGTAATATTGCAGATTAATTAAATTGTTCATAATGCGAAACTATGCTTGTCAATTTTTCATGTTTATTAAAATAGTTCAGAATTAGTTCAGATTAAGGCGCATGTAGCAGCCAAGTGGCGAGTAGTGGCGACCCCATCATCATCAGTAAGAAACTATTAACTCTGTAAATTATAGTTCACTGTATTTGTAAACAGAAACAGTGCAAAAAGTGGCCGTTTTTCGCACTTTTTCTATCTACAACTACAGCGAACTAGTTTCTAATTAAACTACAGTACCTATACTTCAATTATTAAAAACGAATGTTCGATTAATGATTTATTCAACGAGTAATATTTGTTTTACTGATGGGGGCCCCACTTGGCTGCTACATGTGCCTAAATTTATCAAATCGTCTAGCTTTTATTATTTTCTTGGACTTGAGAAGATGTAGTACAGTAACAGTCGACTGCACGTCAGTGGAAACACTTTAATTATAAAACCGCCCTTATTGCTTACAAAATAAAGTCGCTGTCAATTTCAAACTGTTATCGCTGATGTGCGGTCGGCCGTACGTAAAATAAAAAGAAACCTATATTCTATACCACAAATTTTTCGAGTGGAACAAACTTGTCATACGTATTCATGTAGACGTTCCCTAACAGAACTAGAGAGTAAAAAGCCGCAAGCTATACACCGAGCCGTCAAGGGCGGGGCAAAAATTTTAATTGAAACATCCCACGGTCTGCGCCAGCTAACGCGGCCATAATTAGTGCACTACAATGTATTATGGTCTTTAATTTGATTATAAGTTTTTTTTTGTTTTTTCTCAAATGTTATTAAGCCAAGATTAAAGAAAATTATCCTATCCTACTAATATTATAAATGCGAAAGTATAGATTTTTGTTTGTGTACCTTTGTCCTTCAATTACGCTGATACGGCTGGACAGATTTAGATGAAATTTGGCACACAGATAGACCATAATCTTGATCAAAATAGGCTATGTATTATCCTGGGAAGATAAACAGTTCCCGAGGGATGGGCGATATGTCTTTCTGTGATAAACCGAATTATAAGCGTGCGAAGTCCCGGGCATAGGCTAGTTATTACTAATTTGATAATGTAAATGATATACCTCTGCCTACTCCTTATACAAGCATGATATTAGTACATATTATAAAATAGCATTTACTGTAAAATAAACAAGTAACTTTACGCTGTTACTTTTAAATTACACATCCCGGAGCAAAGAAACTTGGAATCAGGTTAACGTAACAAGACCGACGAACAATTAAAGTTTGACGTCTTCTGAGTAAAAAGCCGAGGCTTGCTCTAAGTGCTTCGCTTGATTTGTTTGAGTTTCGAGACATTTTCGAAAGAAAAAAAGTTACAAAAACAATCGCTACTTTTCGATTAATCAACAAGTTAATGATCATTGTTTTGCTGGAAATGATTTTTATGCTTTATTTCAAGCTAGAAATGAAAATATTTTTGAATGTTATTCAACAGCTGACGCCGAAGAATAGTTAGTGGTTAACTGCTTTTAGGAGCAAAAAAAAAACTGTACCTTAATGGTGCGGTCCACTTAAATAATATTTCACAGATAGCAGCTGACATTATTTTACACGAAGTGGACCGCACACGCGCCGGGCGCCCGCGGGTGGCGGCAGACGCGCGGGGCGTTTGAGCGGGACAGTTAAACTAGTTTTGAAGACGGGACTAGACTTTTTAAGTTTCAGTTAGAAACAGACACTTTTGAATCTTACGTCCTTCTGACAACACCTATTCTTTTTTATTTATTCGCTACATACCGTTGTAGAACTGATTGCAATATACCAGCATCTTAAATTACAGTCCACTAGTTACACAATTTGTCACAATTTTGAGACACACATGGCGCATGACTGTCAATGACATTTTTTTTTTTTTTTTTTTCCCGTGGCGAAATCCTCATGGACGCACTCCGCCCGGGGTAGGCGGAGCCAGTGTCGGACTCTTACCGACTAAAACCACCACGGTGTTCCTTCAACTACCTTAGCCGGGGGCGTGGGAACCCGTGAGAATTCACACAACCACCCCCGACAGGTCCCAGCCCGCCACAAGCATGCGAGCCCCTTCTCCCCTTGCGGCCTAACGTCAGCCGCACCCTCCTCTGTGGCGCACACGGAACACTGCACGCCACCTCACCTCACGGGCCTTTACCAACTGCGCCAACTACGCCAGCTGCTGGTCGGGCAGCAGACTACCCCGAGTCTGCTGCTCGCAGGCCCATCCTCCTGTAATTTTTATAGAGGTTTTTTTCCTCGCGGTCCGGGCGGTGAAGCCAAGACCCTCGGTCCCAAGAGGCGCGAGAACACTACTCAACAAGCACTCCTGGGATTACGAGACCGACGGGGGCAGGGAAGGACAGTCCCCCCGCTGCCTGCCCAGTGGCAGGGTGAGTGCACACCGGGCCCGCCCCTGCTCCTCCACAGAGCCCTCTGCTTTCTCAGAGGGACACGCAGAGCAACTTCCCACTGGCCCACATCGGGCCCCTCCCGTGCCAGAATATTCGCCACAGGCAATAAGGTCCCCCGGTCCAAAGGAGACTTATTGCCCGTGCCCAGGGTGCACCGGCCCAACAACTGCCGTTCCCTCTAGACATGTCCAGAAGGACAAGCAGCCGTCAGACACACGTGGAGGTTTTCTGGCCAGCACCCCAATGACTTTTTCCTTGCTTTGTTACTTTTTCACTATATCTATTTCTTGTTCATGTATATCCTTTCTTTTGTGTCTCAGTTAAGTCAAATAAATATTTTTCTTTGTTTCTTTCTTTTTTAGTTTCATTACCACCTAAGAAATCTTTTTTAGTTTCATTACCACCTAAGAAATCTTTTTTAGTTTCATTACCACCTAAGAAATCTTTTTTACACTTAATTTGCCATATAGTCAAAACTCGAAGACATAATTATTGTGTACGCAAATTGAGCTACTGATCCACCTGAGGGCTTAGTACGGGGTTGACACTTACCGATACTTCCATCGAATTCGGTGACTTTTATTCATAAACCAGTAGCGTCTCTAGCGGATACGAGGAGGAACTACTGATTTATGAATGAAAGTCAACGAAAACGATGAAAGTATTCTTAAGGCCCTACTAAGAGCTAAGTGGCACCCCCATCAGTAAAAAAAATATTATTCGTAGAGTACATCATTTATCAAAAAAGCCTTTTTAACTATTGAAGTACAGGTACCAACTGTAGTTTAATCAGAAACTATAGTTACTCTGTAAATTATAGTTCGCTGTAGTTGTAGATAGAATTAATGCAAAAAACTTTCGGTAATTTTTGTATCTACAACTACAGCGAACTATAATTTACAGAGTTAAATATATATATATATTTTATATTTTTGGGACATTTTTACACAGCACCATCTAGTCCTAAACTAAGCTGCCCCCCTAGCCAAGTTGACAATCTACACAATCTACAATCGTCAACACTAATAGAAAACGATCAAAATGTATGGGATTGACATATCTCAACGAAAAAGTCATTCGTTCAGATATGTCATTCCCATACATTTTTATTGTTTTCTATTAGCGTTGACGACTGTAGATTGTGTAGATTGTCAGTGGCTGAGCTTGTACTGTGGTTACTAGAAAATGGATATAATTTTTATGTCCTTTTTTTTGTAAATACATACTTATAATACAGTAATTAAACAACAGTAAATAAATAAATAAAGCCTTTATTTCCCAAATTTACAATAGATATACATAGTACAATTTTAATATTAATTTTCAAATTATATATTATTATTTTTGTAATCTATTAAGTATGTTTATACAATATTATTTTATATTTATCATTACATTACATTACTAATTAAATTTTACACAAAGTATTTTATCATTTCATATATTATTATTATTTATTATATTTATTATTATATTATTATTTAAAATTTTCATTTACACATTATAGATATTTATTATTATATATGTACATAATTATCGTTTATTATCATATTATTGGGTTACCCATTTCTGGGCGTAGGCCTCCTCCAACCCCTTCCAGTGCTCTCTATCTTTTGCTTGGCGAGTCCAGGCAAATCCGGCCACTTGGCAGATATCGTCGCTCCAGCGCCGCCTAGGTCGGCCACGTGGGCGTTTCGCTTCGTAAGGATGCCAATGTAGAATCTTTTCACTCCATCTGTTATCTGTCATCCTTGCTGTGTGTCCAGCCCAACGCCTTTTCAGTCTGCTTGCTAGCTCTACGGCGTCTGTTATTTTTGTTATGCATCTAAATACACAGTACTTGTACTGTAATGGTTAAAAACTAATTTTCGATAAATGATGTATTCCGCGAGTAATTATTTTATTACTGATGGGGGCGCCACTTGGCTGGTACATGCGCCTTAAGTGTCAAACTCATACTAGGCCCCTTGGTGTAATTTCTTAGTTGTAACTCACGACGCCTTCGAGAACATACAGGATATTTACCTTTAACAGAGGACCATACATTCCCCACAAAACTGCAAAACTCCAATCACACTAATTAGTATAATTAAGGCTGTGCCTATTTACAACCGCAATTGATGCCTCAAGTTTGTCGCTTAACAAATCTGCGTCAATTTTAAAAGTGGCCAATTAATTGTAACGACTCCTGTATGTCGTTTCAAAGTAACATTTGTCAACCCTAATAGCGACCTCGTAATGCCGAAACTTGAAAGTGTTCCGCGCTTTCGTCTCTATAAATTAAAGTGATTTATAGACGGAAACTTTGAGTACAACTTTTGTCTTTCGAATGAAAAAAAGCAGATTTTTTCTCTAGACTAATGAAAGAGGCTTTTTGTCTTCCCCAGTTCGTACCGCGGTTTATTTAAGTCGTATACTGAATGGCTCATGATAAAAGAAACGCTTCGGCATGAATTTTATTTCCTTGTTTTATATCTGAAGTTTTACGAGAAACCTTCCCTTTTTTATTAATTCATATTTTGGCTGTGAAAACAAAGATACGGTTTGGTTTTATCGGTTTGTTTTTTGTGGTGTGACGTTACGAGACAGTTGTCTGGTTTTCTTGATTATCGAAAGTGGAGATGTGATGTTGATGTGTTTTCGAATTTTATGATTTGTGTATTTCTTCAAAGATATGTTTAGGCCTCACTGAGACTTATTTATATTAAATGAAAAAGTGGATTATATATTATAATATAGGCGTTTAATGCCGTAAAACTATTCGTGTTATTAAGATTAAGGAAATGCCCGCAGTCCTGCGCGTCACCGTCGATGAGCTGAGTGATGAAGATGGAGGGCCGCGCAAGCGTCCGGTCTAGTTGGGCCCCTGGCCCACGCCCCCCGCACCGCCTTCTGTGTCGCCTGAAGCTGTGACGCGCCTACAGAAGTGAATATATCATCATCATTATTTCAGCCCAAAGACATCCACTGCTAGACATAGGCCTCCCCCAAAATATGCCATAATCGCCACGCTTGACAGGCGGGTTGGCGATCACAGTTGGTTAAATAAATACTCGAAGTATGCTCCTGCCCATCTTCTGATGAACCCCTAATCGCCACCCAAGAGAAAAGATGGGGTGGTGCTATTCTTTATGTCCAGTACCACACGGACCAAAAGATGTAGGTAAGTCTATTGAATAAAAGGCGGTCACTGTTGCAGTATCAAGAAAGCATTCATTTAAAATAATATTTTTTTTATTTATTTTTTTGTATGTCCATTTTTGTTTTCGAAAATAAACTGTTAAATAAATTAATAATTATGATGTTTATGTCATTATTAATGATGGTTAAAAAGAGGCTGGTGGGCAATGGATACAGTTTAAAAAATGACTTAGCAAAATAGCGTTCTAGTACTTCTATTCGCTGAATATATGAAAGTAATAATTTGATTATTCAAAGTCCATACATCTTCGTCAAAATAATGAATCGACTTCCCGACGTGAACAGAAAACCTTCAAGAATTGATGGACGTATTAATCTCGGTTTAAGCGAAGTTACATGTTTTAAAAGTTATAATCTTAAGTCGACTTACATTGTATTATGCGACTGGAATAAAAAATTACCAATAACTAACTAACTCCAGCGGCTTCACTGGCATAGTTTGTCAATAAAAAGTACCCTATATTCTTTTAAGGTCCGCCAACCTCCAGTACAAGACCTTCCTTTCTGCACACCTGAGAGTGCTCCATACAGTTCTCGACAGTGTATGGAGTCTGCCAACCCACAGTAGGCTAGCGTGATGGACTAAGGCCTGAATGCTTCTCTTTCTGAGAAGAGGCCCGTGCCCAGCAATGGGACGGTAATGGGCTGAGGATAATGATGAACCTGCAGTACGCAAGTGTGTTTAAGGTCTGAAGCCTTCTTATTCAATGAAGGGGCTCGTGCCCAGCATTGGGATAGCAATAAAAGCAAGTTGATGGGTATTCACAGAAATAATCATTTTTAAGAAATATTTTTTCTGCCAAACTGTAAAACAGTTTGTTGGCAGCTTTAGCTCTCTTACCCCTTTATAATTTTAGCGTCCGTAGCAAAAGACGTCCACTGCTGGACCTAGGCCTCCCCCAAAAGGGGGAATATGCCATAATCGCGCTGTTTCCTTGTGGTCATACTAGTTTGTCATACCAGTATGACCACGAGGATATACATGTCCTCGTGGTCATACTCATATTTCGACACCTCCTATAAGAAAAACAAATAGGTAAATGACCAGTCCTTAAGAAAACAAAAATATAGAGCGATAAATAACTAGATAGAACTTGGGAAAAACTTTTAATTCAACAATAACGGATCTGGCGAATACCTCAAAATCTAGGATTACCGTAATAAAAAAAAAAACAATACTTGTTTCTCCGTGTGTAAGCTCGATTAACCATTTGACATCTTCCTCTATCTCTACATATAAATCTGTAGACGTGGAGTTTCTGTATATTGAAAATAAAAAATAAAAAAATGTCGTGGAGTAATAGGTTATCCTTGATGTTGGTTATCTAATAGAACCCATTTCTATAATATTTTGGAAGTTTTGTCGGTTTGTTTGTGCACGCTTCACGTAAAAAGTGCAGAACCAATATGGTTAACATGCGTAGACAAATATTGTGCGTACAGTCGGAGTAACATTTAATTTTTGTTTCATTACAGTCGGAGTAACATTTAATTTTTGTTTCATTACAATCGGTTCACTCAATCAAAAGAAATAATAATTTAAAGTGTTCAAGAAGAACTTATCATTGTATTCGTTTGTACCTACCATTTTCGGTCAATAGATGGCTTTTCGTGTATACAACGTTTTATTGAAATAACTGAAACCTCTTAAGAGTACTTATCAGTATGAACAACTTTTACTATTGGACCAATACTGAAATCAGGAAAAAAAAATCAGCTGACCCTACATTTTGTCGATTTATGTGAACACAAATGTAGGGGAACAGCTGTTTTTTCCCGCGATTTCAGGGTTGGTCCCATGGTAAAAATTTTTCATACTGATGATTACAATAACCTCTTAAGTGGTTTTCAGTTATTTCAATAACACATTGTATAAATCGCGTAGTGGTATACAGGGCGACCCACGGATATGCCACATGGAGGGAAAGTACCTTGAATATTGTAGATGGAACATTTTACCGAAAGAAGACATTATTTGAATTTAAAAAACAATTTAAACTGCACACACACGAAATGCTGTAAAGCTTTCGAAACGTCTGGATAACCAATTTAAATAATATACGCGATTAAATCCGGTTAAACTTTGTTTTATTATAATTTAAACTGCATTCATAGAAAAAAAAATATCATACCGATCGAAAGGCTTTATCATATGGATTATTTTTTGCTATAACATAGTGTCACAAATAAAAGGAAGACCATGAATTTTAACATTTTTATCCACACATATGCCGAGAGTCCGACTCTCGAGAAACCCAACACGATGCAGCAGCGGCTGCCGGGGGGACCGGTGGCGGGGTCCCCCTGCTGCACCCTGAGCCGAGGCCCGAGCTCCCCCCTGGGGACGCTCTCACGGTGTCGCAACCGGAGATAATCTCGTCACGCGAGACCGACCCTATGCTCTAGAGTATTTCCTAGGAGTAGACTTAACCGCCACTTCGCGAAACGCGCCACCCCCCCATATACCGAAAGTCCGCCACTTTCGAGAAAACGATTCCCGATGCAGCAACGGCTGCCAGGAGGATATAGTGGCGGGGTCCCCCCGCAATGCCCCAGTAAGCTGAGGTCCGAGCCCCCTTTGGGGGACGCCCTTATGCGGTTTTGCAACCGCGATATTAGTTTATAGGTTAGGTTTAGGGAAATTAAAAAAATTAAAATGAATGAATGATAAATAAATAAATTTTTCGGCGGATGGAGTCCCTAACGGGATTATCCGCCGCCCGGTTAAGCAGTTAGGGTACCTATTTTGGGTACCAATACTGCAAGAGTCAATTCGAAAAAAAAAATTAAACATTTTTAATACAATATTAATCAATTTATCAAATGTCAAAATGAGCCCCTTCCTGTTGAATAACAAAGTCGCACTCTTTTGATTATTTCGCTCCGTGTCGATTTTTTGATCTTGTTGTGGTGGATATTTAGAATAATACGTCTAAGTTCTGCTTGTAGCTCGTGGACACTTTCATACTGGTTCTTGTAAACAATTTTTTTAATTTTTTTTATAGTATAGGATGGCGAAACGAGCTAAAGGCCCACCTGATGTTAAGCGGTTACCTTTGCCCATAACAACTTCAATACCACCTAGGCTGTTGCCTAAATGGTACCGCAAGTCGGTTCGCCAAACTGAGACATAAAGATGGAAAGTCTCATGTGATTGTAATTTCACCGGCACCCGTACCCTACCCCATTTTCTGTCCAGTTCATTCTTGTCCATCCTAAGGTTGCCTGGAAGAAATCGCTGATCGCGATAAGGCCGCCATTTGTACAATAGTTTAAATACATATTCAATGTAATGTCTTTTATGGTGTACAATAAAGCATATATAAATAAATAAATAAATAAATACCCTTCAGACCGAAACACAGCAATGCAAGCATCACTATTTGGCGGAGAAGTAGGCGCGGTGGTAGTACTTCCCCGGAAGAGCTCTTTCACAAAGGAGCTCTACTACTACTTTACTACTACTATTTTTTTCTACTATTTTTTACATAACCCCATAAAAAAGTCTAACGGGGTTAGATCTGGGGATCTCGGCGGCCATCTTATTTGTCCATTTGTCCCGATCCAGGAATGAAAGTGTTTATTGAGATAGTCCCTTGTTCTGTGACTGTTGAGCCGGAGACCCATCTTGCTGAAAAGTAAGGTTTGTCGTTTTGCAACCGGAAGATTATTTATCTCATTTCTCAAAATCTCAAGTATTTCTTAATACCTTTCCGTATTCAAATGCCCTTCGTAAAAATGTACTAAGAGGACCTGGTTTTTTACAATCCCACACCAACAGTTGAACGAAAAACGCACTTGATAAATTGATTAATTTTGTATTAAAAATGTTAAAAATCATGGTCTTCCTTTTATTTGTGACACTATGTTATTTAGCCAAAAATAATCCTTATGATGAAGCCTTTAGATTGGTATGATAAAGCTACAGGGTTATTATTTTTCTCATGTAACGGGTTCGATTTCCGGTTCAACCATGTAATTATTTAAATATCTATAAATGCAGTCTAATTTTTTTAAATTCAAATAATGTCTTCTTTCAGTAAATATTCCATCTACAATATTCAACGTACTTTCCCTCCATGTGGCATATCCGTAGGACGCTCTGTATATTACAGTTTATTTGTGAAGGTCGAAATGTCGTTTTTTTTTCGTGAAAACCAGCTATTTATTTATTATTTAATTTGCATGGAAGACTTACAGCTAAAGAAAACAGAATAAGAACAATGTGCTAGACTGACAGTCAATTACAAGTCTCCACGTATAAAAATAGAGTAAAACAAAAATAATCTGTGAACAAAGTATAGCTATAAATAAGAATAGCTTTTAGAATTTGTGTCTGTCTGTTTGTTACCTCATCAGGTGGAAACGGCTGAACGCATCTTAATGAGACTTTACAGAGCCGTGGGGAAATCCTCATAGACGCACTCCGCCTGGGGACGGCGGAGCCAATGTCAATGACTCTTATCGACTAAAAACACCACGGTGTTCCTTCAACTACCTTTGGCCGGGGGCGTGAGAACCCGTTGGTATTCGCACAACCACTCCCGACAGGTCCCGGCCTGCAGCTTCCCGCATCCAGTGGATTCCCGCGACAATTTATTTATATTTTTATTAATTGCCAACTCTGTTACATTATTAAGTCAACACGCGGAAAAGTATTTATATATACAGGAGGAAGCAAAATCTTTTTTCTGAAAATATTATGTACAGTATGACCACGAGGACATGTATATCCTCGTGGTCATACTGGTATGACAAACTAGTATGACCACAAGGAAACAGCGCATAATCGGCACGCTAGGCAGGCGGGTTGGCGATCGCAGTTGGTTGAATAAATACTCAGAGAACGCTGCTGCCCGTCGGCAGCAGCGTTCTCTGAGTATTTATCTCTGGTGAACCCCTTAGTCATCTTTTATGACACCCACGAGAAGAGATGGGGTGGTGCTAACTTTGTGTATAGCACCACACGAAACCAAAGATACATACTCTGTTTTATCTTATTGTCTAATTTATTAAACAATCTTGGCATTGTCTCTTTATTCAAATAACTACTGATCAAATATAGATAGAATATAGATAGAATATTCTTTATTGTACACCTTATTAAACTTAGGACTAACACGTAAAATAAGGGTACATTGGCGGTCTTATCGCTAATAGCGCTTATATACTAGTTCTGCACATGTAATTAGGTGTATGTAATTGGTGTATGTAGTCCGCCGCCCCACACCAAGTAATCGTGGTGGACTAAGGTGCAATTTGGTGGAACCCTTCTGATTCTGAGAAGAGGCTGATGGAACTAAACGTTCACGAAAATTTACACCAGATCCATTTTACATTTTGTAACTCTGTAAGAGTGTAAGAATTGCGTACTGGAAGGCGCAGCGTGGATAGGCCCCTCACAAGGTGGACCGACGACCTGGTGAAGGTCGCGGGAATCCGCTGGATGCGGAAGACGCAGGACCGGTCGTTGTGGCGATGCTTGGGGAAGGCCTATGTCCAGCAGTCGACGTCTTTCGGCTGAAATGATGATGATGAAGAGTGTAAGAATAAAATGTATTAAATTCACAAAACATTGTTCCACATAAACCTACATTATAACAACATAATAAATATGATCCAGGAGATATCTGCTTACGCCAGTAATAATGTAATACTAGATACAAACTAAGACAGAATCCCTTGGGCCTCGGGCACGAAATGTAGACGACAGCCTATGTTACAAATAACCTTGACCTATAACTATGATGTGGGTTTATTTAAGTCGATAATATTATACAAAAAAAGAAACTATACTATCTTATCTTCAAGCTGTGTATATGAGTATATCAATATATCTCTATCGCTTTAAGGTTGTCACGTCGTGGCCGGTGTGGGTGGCTCGGGCAGGAGACTCGCAGGGTCGAGGGTTCGGTGGCTTGGCACACGGTGACACACGGAAGTAGGAGGATAACAGGAAGTACAGGAACAGAACTCAGGAACAACAGGAACTAGTGGTACAGGAACTGCAGGAACTAGTGGTATGGAGGTATGGAACTCCTCTGAGGTATGAGGGCACAGAGGGCCAGTAGTATGGAGGGCCGGAGGAGTGGTAAATCAACTCCGACTGTAAGATGACTGAGCTGCTGCTATGTCCATGCAGCGAGCTCGGGCTGGATTCAGGAAATCAGGTAGGTAGGTAGGTAGGTTGGTAGGTCGGCACAAACAATAAAAACACAACAGGAACGATTTTGGTATACTGTATCTCACTAACTGTTAAATTGATACATTTACTATTTGTTAATAAAATAATATAATTATTATAAGACACAGTCACAGACACATGAGTGTCTTTCAGCGTACAATATAGAAACTGAATAAGTAAAATAATATAAAAACAACTGTAATGGTCGGACACGTCCATGCCCGGCCAAGGCTGCGATATCAGTCTGTTGTTTTAAGTAAAAAATAGAAAATTATGGAAGAATTTTAAATTTTGAATTTGGATAGGTAAAGTTTTATAAAGTGGCCAGGAAATCCAAATAAGGTGGTGAGCAGCGTAACGAGTTTAGCCTCGTTACACTACCCGGGTGGGCCGGTGTAAAAAAATCTCTCAGAAGATTTTTTTACAAAGTTAATAAATACGTAAGTTTTATAAGAAAAATATAAATAAAATAATATCAAAATAAATATTAATGGATGAGGTGAGCGAGTTATCTATATATACATAAAAATACCCCTAAATCCCTGAACAATATTATTATTATTACCTATAAATTTTGAGGTTGTGAAGGAAGACTTGGTACAGATTCATGCATCATCACTCAAAATTATTCATAAATCATCACTCAAATTCTTGCATACGGAGAGAGATATGGTACACATTAATAGGTGACACATACTCGTCAAGAAATCCTTCTGTTTAAAATGACTTAAGGCTTATTTATTTAAATTAGGTGTCGTCGCCCGCACCTTTAGAAAACCCGATTGTATTTTTTTTACGAGTTCTCACACCTCGACATATAAGGCTTATTTTTATCGAGTTATGCACCGCTCGAACACATAAGGCTTATTTTATGTCGAGTTGTGCACCGCTCGAAACCTACAATAGAGACTATGAGTCTAGAACCATCTAAGGTAAAGTAGAAAAATAATAATAATAATATAATATAATAGTAGTAGAGAAGAAGTATAGATAGACGAAGAATAGAAGAGTAGAAGAAAGAAGGATAGAATAGAAGAATAAAATAGAAGGATAGAATAGAAGGATAGGTAGTAGAATAGAAATATATACGTATTAATACATATTATAATATAATTTTATAATATAATTGCCAAAATAAATACCAAGGTTAATGTGATGAGTGATATATATTTATAAAAAGAGTATTTAGTTTGAATTTAAAAATAAATTGACTTATATCGCATTTGAAGTATTGGAACCTTTTTGGTTAAAGAAGAATAAAAAATGTAATTTTCCGAATATGAAAATTTTATTGACACTAGTTAAATGTCAATAAAAATTTTCAAAATAAATGTCACAGATTAATGATATATGTACTAGTATGGTTGAAGAATTGAATAATATGGTGTGAATAGTGATTGTAATGTGTGCTCCGCAACAGTACACCAGAGTCGGTCTCGAAGACCTATGGATATACCGTTGGGAGTATGTGGCAGTACCAAGTGGAAGGATATTCTCCTTCGACGAGGATGTGTTATCTTCCAGCGACTTTTGGTAATCCAACCCAAGTTTTCTCAAGTTGGATTTAAACCTCAAGTGCCTTCAGTGGGTGTAGTTGCTGTTGAGCAACCGGTGCGGTATTTTTGTATGTAAATGCAGTATGTTTATTGCTTTGTATACTGTATAGTTTTGTATGGAGTTATGTTTGTATATTTGTATTAAATGTCTGATTAAAATGTGTGTAATATTTTTGTAATGATGATTTTATAACAAACTGGTATAAAAAAGAAATCAAGAAATTTATGGGTTATAAAACAGGTGAAAATGATAAGTTAAATGATGGCCAAATAAGAATAATACAAACGATTATGTTGTCTCCCGGTGACTTTTAGAATTTTGAAAAAAATAAATGGTGGGTGATTATAAAAAAAACAAAGAAAATAAATATATCACAATAAAATAATCAAAATACAGTTGGGCGCCAGTGTCACGTCGTGGCCGGTGTGGGTGGCTCGGGCAGGAGACTCGCAGGGTCGAGGGTTCGGTGGCTTGGCACACGGTGACACACGGAAGTAGGAGGATAACAGGAAGTACAGGAACAGAACTCAGGAACAACAGGAACTAGTGGTACAGGAACTGCAGGAACTAGTGGTATGGAGGTATGGAACTCCTCTGAGGTATGAGGGCACAGAGGGCCAGTAGTATGGAGGGCCGGAGGAGTGGTAAATCAACTCCGACTGTAAGATGACTGAGCTGCTGCTATGTCCATGCAGCGAGCTCGGGCTGGATTCAGGAAATCAGGTAGGTAGGTAGGTAGGTTGGTAGGTCGGCACAAACAATAAAAACACAACAGGAACGATTTTGGTATACTGTATCTCACTAACTGTTAAATTGATACATTTACTATTTGTTAATAAAATAATATAATTATTATAAGACACAGTCACAGACACATGAGTGTCTTTCAGCGTACAATATAGAAACTGAATAAGTAAAATAATATAAAAACAACTGTAATGGTCGGACACGTCCATGCCCGGCCAAGGCTGCGATATCAGTCTGTTGTTTTAAGTAAAAAATAGAAAATTATGGAAGAATTTTAAATTTTGAATTTGGATAGGTAAAGTTTTATAAAGTGGCCAGGAAATCCAAATAAGGTGGTGAGCAGCGTAACGAGTTTAGCCTCGTTACAAGGTTTGCTGTTAAAAAGCTCATTTTTGAATTAAGCTCGCAGATGTATATAAACTTTCCTACTGCAACATCACATGCAATTAATACTATAAATGCGAAAATAACTCTGTCTGTCTGTTTGTTACCTCATCAGGACAAAATCACTGAAATGATCGTAATTAAATTCAGCAAAGAGTTGAGAGTTGCAGAGTTTGGTCATATTCAAACACGATATCAATATAATAAACAAAGTTTAACCGGATTAAATGGCGTATATTATTTAAATTGGTTTTCCTGACGTTTCGAAAGCTTTGCAGCATTTCGTGGTCGCAGGTAGACTAAACTGACAAGCGTCTTTACAGATATTTTAAAATATTATTTTAAAAATATACAATACAATACAATAACCGGTATACAATATTATAACCGGTTAAACTTTGTTTTATTATAATGTGTAGTGATCGCGAAAACCTAAGAAATTATTATACGATATCAATAATTAAGAAAACAAAAGTGTATAATTAACTGTCCACAAAAACCCAGTTTCATTAATTACTTATTCGAAACGTGAATATAATATAATTATTCGAAACATGTAAAAACATCTTACTGAGTTCTTCTGTTTTATCTTATAATCTTATCTTTCTGATAATGGGAACTTTACAGTATCAAGTACCTAGTTAACTATCAATCTATAGATATATATCTAGTTTACTATCTTTCGTGTGATCTTTTATCGCTTAACAACTTTCAATGAACGCTTTTCTTATCGAAACAAAATTTATTGCGGTTAAGATATAAACGGGCGATAATTTTCTAATACAAAAGTATTGTACTTAGAAGAAGATGGGAAACATTCAGCTTATAACCGCGCACTACGAGCAATCTCTGCGTTATCGGATGCTCAGTAGAGTACCTACCTAGTCAAAAGGCATATTTTTAAGATTTTAATTTTAATTTATTTTAATGGTTGTCTGGAAGAAATTGCTTTAAGCGATAAGACCGCCAATTGTTAGTACTGTGCTCATGTTTGTTATAACTTTGTTTTTATTTTTATGGTGTGCAAACAATAAAGTATACTCTATCTATCTATTTTAGATATCGGTGAAATAAAGGTATAGCACGTGGAGACACATCCTGAAAAAAAAAGAAGTATTAAGGTATTTATTACAGGCATAGTAAAACATATAGACGGAGTGCTGCAAACAATCATAGTGAAGCCAACAAAACCGTGCTCCTCCATGTACAAACCAGCGCTCACACACTAACATGCACCGCAAACCGTGCTCACCGCTCTCAGTATACATGTCGCGGCATCGTCCAGTAAGCATCGCGGAAACAAATATCCTTCAGGTGCATGGTGTGTGCGTGAGCGCTGGTTTGTACATTCATGACTACTTCACTATGATTGTACGAAGATCTTCCTCTATAGTTTGTACTAAGTCTGTAGTATTTATTTAAACTTATGTACAATATGAAGGCACATAAGGCAGGCTTAACGCCATAGAGCATACATATGAAAATACCCAATTACTTAACCAGTCCATTATTCAGTATAAAAAATAGCTAAGACATTAGTCCGACACACCTCCGTGTTATCGGCAACTACGTACGACGCAATGAATATTGCTTTAATTTCAAAATGAAAACTAATGTCAAAGTGAATGCATTACACAATTGCCCCACTCATCATCATCATCATCATTTCAGCCGAAAGACGTCCACTGCTGGACATAGGCCTCCCCCAAACATCGCCAAAACGACCGGTCCTGTGCCTTCCGCATCCAGCGGATTCCCGCGACCTTCACCAGGTCGTCGGTCCACCTTGTGGGGGGCCTACCCACGCTGCGCCTTCCAGTACGCGGTCGCCACTCCAGAACTTTACTGCCCCATCGGCCATCCGTTCTGCGAGCAATGTGCCCCGCCCACTGCCACTTAAGTTTGGCAATTCTTCGGGCTATGTCGGAATTATTATTGCCCCACTATATGGAGCATTCTCTGGTGGCAGTATACTTTGTTTTCTTTCTTTCTCCCTGGTGTGCAGGTTTACTCGCGATCTTTTCTTTCAGCGTTAAAGCAAGTGATAATCACTTTGCCTACTTGTATTTTTGTTTGCTTTTAAGCCATCCATTGTAATAATGGCTAGAGTAACTGGTATGTCCTTTCCCGACTATTATTGCTAATAAAATTAAGAATTCACAACGCAGGCATCGCTGTTATCTTATACCTTCGTTTTTAATATTTTGCTACTTAACAATACATGTTCTCCATTCGGGATCTCCAATGAATCAAACGATCTTGAGACTAGTACAACATTTTCAACTTCACTCACCTGTCGAATCCAATCACTATTCAAGAGGATTTTGATAGATACTTTAAAGGCTTTTTACTTTAAAAATGTCTTCAGGGAGTTCAAAAACAAAATCACATCGTTTTTCCCGCCCGTCTATACACAACAGGACTCCAATGTGTCCTAAGGCACTTCACACACTTACCTGCGAAGTACTGTTCCGTGTACCGGATCTATCTGATAAATGGAATGATCAGGAAACAAGTGTGAACGAGGCAGAAACGCTCCCGGCTAACTTATAGTGTCGCCCGTAAATTCGTTTGAATATCTGTTTTTTTTCGTTAGTCTTTGCATCCGTTCTCCATTCGAAAATTCGAGAATAGATTTTTACGACACAATTATTGTTTCTATTCGAATGCAGGAATTTCAATACTTAACGGAATAAAAGAGAAATCTCACTGGAGCAGCGTTTTATTTAAAGATAAAAAGAGGAACTAACAGCTAACTTAGTATACAGCGCGTGTTTCACTTAAATGTGTCATCCAACGATGTTAATATTATCACCATAAATTTTAAGGCCTGATATTGTTTTTCTAACATTATCTTCAAAACCGTAAAATTCTGTTTGACAAAGCTTGTTTAGGCAGATCTGCAGCCTAATTGCCTAACTCACTCGCGATCGCAATCATCTGGATTTCAATGTTCATTGCTCTGTGTGTTTTGACAATCCATCATATTGACAACTACGTACCACGCAATGAATATTGCTGTAATTTCAAAATGAAAGCTGATGTCAATGTGAATGCATTACACAATTACCCCACTGTTCTATTAATCTAATAGCATTTTACACCATCAGAACTCAGTCAAGAGCTGTGGTAGGATTTTAGCAGTTGGAAATCCATAGTGTTTGTCTACTTCTATCGGAAACCGGCATGATAATATGCACTTTTGTATGTATGAACATAGCCTAAAGCCAAAACTCACATAAACTTCAAAACCCCTCAAAAAAAGCGCGGGCGTAAATTTTAATAATGACACAAAAGAAAACATGAGAACTTTGCTATAATGAAAACAAGACTCCGCCCACGACATTACTCGCAACTGCGCACACACTGTCTAAACTCTAACGTAGCTATACTCAACGTGCGGCCCACGGGTCGCATGCGTTCTGTCGAACTATCGTAAGTGGCCGGTCATAGCCTATACAAGGCAGACAAAGAGCTTGCAAAATTTGGCGTTTTATATAATACACAAATAAGATTTGTAATTACTACCTAGATAAGAAATTATTACCTACCTTCATAAATTTATATACAATAAAAATATGATTATGATCAAGAGGTCGTGGGTTCTATTCCCACAGGACACAAATATTTGTGTGATGAACATAAGTGTTTGTGTTGGTCTGGGTGTTTCTTATGTATTATAAGCATTTATTTACAAAAAAAAGTATATAAGTATCATATCCATTGTCTAGTACCCATAGTACAAGCTCTGCTTAGTTTGGGACTAGATGGTGCTGTGTAAAAATGTCCCAAAAATATTTATGAAAGAAAGAAAGAAAGAAAGAAAGAAAGAAAGAAAGATTTTATTCTTGCGCTCCATTTGACGCACACACTACAATACTTATACATAATACTTTACCATTCCATGACAAATTAGTATAGTTAAAATTAAATTGACAACTGACAACACTGGACATAAACAATACATGATCTGTGGTTATTACGGTACATCATCGGTTTTTTGTTCTACATTATAGTCTGTGATTTACAGTTAGTCAATCATTAATCTGTGATCAAAACAAAAACAATAATAAAAATAAATCGTAGTGATTAAAATTATTATCTTTGAATAAAAATGCTAGGTATTGTAAATACTACTGTGATCTTTGTGCGTCGCATGTGCGCAAAAATGTAGGTCATTGCTCAGCTTAATGCTGTGGCTTAGGATGGACCTAGTGCCAGCAGCGCTGATTTTCAGCAAAAACCTTAGAGTGACATAATGAAATCCCACTACCGAGAAACTCAAACCAAGTAAGTACTACATAATATAATGAGTGAGTGTCATATAAATAGTGTATACATAAAAACAGTGCAATAAATAAACTTAGTTTTATTATGGTCCAAAGAAAACACAGTTACATCAGAACAGTTATGTAACCAGTAGGTACCCAAGCGGCGGGCCATAGTTGCGTAAACGCCTATCGGTACCTACCTACCTATACTGCATCACAGACAGACGGCGCTCCGCGCTCGCAAAATACCATCAAAGACGCAATATTTTTAGTTCCAACGGATTTAATATGATCCACGATTTATCTGCTCAAAACCCATATCCCAGCATCAACTAAGGGGTATGTTGTGATTCAAACTACACATCCAAATATCTATTACTTAACTGCATTTTATAAAGTACTTAATTAGAAACTACTATTAAATTCTTGTAATATAAATATAGACAAATAAATACATTGCAAATAAACTACTTAGTATACCTATGCATTATATTATTATATTGTTTTATATTATTATAATGTACCTTTTTTTTTTTTTTCCAGTCACTATAGATTGACATACCTACACGACAGGGTATATTTGTGTTATATGTTCACACAGACCAAGGCAGAGAAGGCAGTCAGAAAGCCCCTAAGGCGACACTCTGACCAAGAGCTCCAACTCACTATCTATCTATTTAGTATATGTACAAAATACAGATTAAGTAAAATTATAAAAAGTGGACTTATGCGTCGAAGAACTCCTCCATATCACAATTAGATAACTGTTATGAAAATCAGATTTTCAACGATATTATATAATTATTTATAATTTTTGCGCATTATCGCATGCGGAGCGAAAGCTAAAGATATAAACTGGAAAGAAAAATTCGCTCACGAGCAGGATTCAAACGTGCGACTCCTGGTTTGGTACACGAATGTTTTATCTGCTAAGCTACCGTGAACTCTGCTCGTGATATCGAATTTAACTTCCACTTTATCTTTCGGTGACGTCAACTAAATCTTATTATTAACCGATCGTGTTCCTTACTATGTCAATATAATTATTATATATTTTTAATAAACACATTATTCGACTTATTTTGGCTTTAATTGATCCTTATGTGGTGGTCCACATGAAATGGCTGTCGGGTGTATGAGGCCTGAACAATAAAGGTTGAGAATCGCTGGTCTAACGGGTTAAAATCTGAATAAATAAATACTCAAGCACCTGCATACGGCAGTTAAGTGCCCATTAGCCTCTCAGAATGCTATCATTGTTATTATAATTGTATTCTTATGTGAAGCCTCTCGTGGGAGATTTGTTGATTTTTTTATTTGCTATTATTTATTTGGATTTGTGAGTTCAAGTTGAGAAAATATTTCATAATTCACCAATTAATATAACTGAGCATTACCCCGTTACCTCAACAAACAATCAATATTTTCTAAAACTACCATTATATTTGTATCCAGTGAGATTTATAGAAACTTCCCAATGCTAGTTGCATTGTCTTAAATACGAATATGATGCCAAGGTCCAGCCCATAAAATCATGCGTGAAGGTAGTTTCACAAGAGTTACTTTCATACTGGAGCGGGAAGATATATCAGTCAGCCTAAATAGGACCAGGTAACCCGTCACGAAGGACTAAAAAATCCAAATAATCACACACAGAACAAGTCTTAATTGCCAAATATTTAGACAGCTTTTCTTAGAATTAATTTAGAAAATTTTCTCCAGTAGAGTTATTAAAGTTCCCTCTCGATCCCGTCCTTTTGTGCCTTACAGTATGACCGTATTATGCTAAACAACTCGAGGCAATTGCAGAGTGCCTCCGCCTGCATTCATGGGCCATTCTCACTTCAATGGTGAATTACCATGGTAAATTGAACGACGGAATTATGTGCCTGCCCGCCTTAGCAAGGAAGTTTGATGAAGTAGGCATGTATCAAGTTGATGAAGAATAAAAGGCGAGATCATGTATATTTTAAAATGGAGAACAAAATATACAGGTGGGAGATTGTTGGCTTTTGAAAAAATAAAACGTATTTTTGTCTTTAGTTTACAAAATGGTAGAATTGACTAATAAGTTTCAATGGTAATGGCATTTGTTTTAACATTAATGAGCTAGTGAAAGAAAATAAAAACAATACTATGCAATTTAACCAGGCCCGTTGGGCTTGGTTAAATTAAGTTGGATTTATTTTAATTAATTGGTTTTATTAATTTTGTTTTATTGTTTTTTGAAATCGAAGACTTTTTGACAGAAAACACATAATCGTTCTTCTTTTTTTGAAACTCGATTGTTTGAGGTTGGACGTTAACATTAATCCATTTCGTCAAGGGATCTATATTACACTGGTATAAAAATAATTGCAAAATCCATTAGTGTAAAAAAATACTGTGCATCGGATGTTCCAGATGAAACTGCTCATATTTTATTTGCAATATCAGGGTTGTTCCTATAGTAATAGTTGTTCGTAATGATGACAGCATTAGTTAATGTACCAAATGGACAACCAAGGTAAAACTATAAAAAATTTACGGTGTACATTGTATTTCATTGTTCTATATCTAAGGGTCAAACTACACACGATACTTTTAACATCGGCGATTATACGACTGCATCAATCCTGCAATCGTTCATCGTGGTATCGAAATCGAGCATTTAGCGACTGCACCGGTTTCCCCAGATGCTAAAGCCTTACTAAGTTGCTGCGACTGGAATCCGAATGTATACGGAGCCTTCAGTCGCTGCATCGAGCGTCCAAAAAGCGACTTGATCGCCGCGACTGGAGTTTTATGTGTGCGGATGAAGCATTTGGACGTGACATTGACCTCGCAAAAACCTAAAAATCGTTGATTGCTGATGCTAAAAGTAGCAAGTCTACTTTGGCCCTAATCCATAAAAAACCTTAATTATGTCTAACCATCTATTTACGAGTACTAACCATGACTATTAATTAAGTATCAGACAGAGACATCAAATAATGTCGCGTACACTTATTCTCAACCAATTAGTTCGCATAATTAACTCGTATAAATAAACCACATTAATTAAACTTCACCATAAACTAATTGTATTTATCAGAATGCGTGGCGTTGAGTGAAGTTTTTATATCGACTCAATTAACTGAGCAATTAAGCGCGTTAGTGTTAAGTAAATGAGTGCTGTTAAAATAATCAAGATAAGGTTTGTGCTTATAGGTTCTTAAAAGTTAAGTAGTATATATAGTAAAATAGAAAATTTTGCTTTCGAGAAGAATTTATTTTATTTTTGAATGTGACACCCTGTATTAGTAGTATTTATAACCTGCTTAAAAGTTAACTTTTTGATGAATTACCTACCGATCAATCAGTTAATAATATACAACCTTTATTCTTAGTTTATACTAAACCTCTTAAGGGGTTATTGTATGTACTCATCATTATGAACAACTTTTACTATGGGACAAACCGGAAAATGCGTAAAAAATTAGTGCTGTTTTTTACAATTAATTAAGTTTGCAATAAACCTAAAAAGTAAAACCTTTGACCAGCCGGTCTTGTCAGTGACCTACGGTCACGGATACGATCTTCATTTCCACCGAACTCTGTTATCACAAGTTGAAAATACCTAAGTCCAAAATGCACTGAAACTTGAAACTCGACACTCTTATTACAGACCCTAAACTTATTTACATAGAGGTCATCTAAGAAAATGAGAATAGCAAGCTGAACTCGCAGAATGTTGGTGAAATTTACAACTTCTATTTAGACGCTATAATCATACGGTCGGCGATTGCAATGTACAGCCGGACAAAGAGATAAGTTTGCGGGGTCGCCAGCTACAGATGTTTTTTTCTCAGGAAATTATGAATGTTTTCTAGTGAAATATAAATTTATTAATGGACATAATATTAATCATCATATTTGTAATAGGCTCGCCCCCTATTACATGAGACTATAACAAAACAGGCGAAATGTGGGTGTACTATTTACACCTCTGCCTACCCCTGCGGGGAAATACAGGCGTGATGTTATGTTATGTTGTTATGTTAAATACAGGCGTGATGTTATGTTATGTTGTTATGTTAATGGACATAGTTGAACATTATTAAGGTACTTAAAATGTGATGAAAAACATCCATCATCATTTCAGCGGCAGCAGCCTCCTGACCGTCGGTATTATTGCTGACAGGCTGGACGGGCCCTTTTTGAGGTACTGGCAGGCCTTACATGCACCTATATGCGTCAGGCATGGGCAGATAAATAATTTATTATTTGTATATTGATCTATAAAATTTGGAATACCATTGAGGTATTCCAAATTTTATAAAATTGTGATAATTATAATTAAATAATTGATCTCTTTCATTAATCCAGTTGACAGTGATACGGAGGAATATTTTGATGCTCTTTTAGTTGTTTTGATTTAGTTTATTTTATTTATACGTTATTTAATTTTTGGAATATTTTTTTTGTGCATATAAAATTAAATTATTAGTCTCATAAACAAAAATGTTGTATGACATGGAATAAAAATGATTAATATGACGTCGGTCTTGATAAAATAATCGTTCATAATGATATAATAATTTTCTGTATTTTTATAATTTTTATTAATGATCCTTCTTCTTCTTCTATCGTGTCGACATGAGCATAAATAATGATAACAGCTCATGACGTGGGAAAAATATTAGCCAGTCAGCAGGTTGGTAGCGGGGCTGACTGCCCAGGGTGCGCCGGACGATCAATTAAATATCGTCACTCGTGGAGGCTCTTTTAATGCACCCCTTAATAATTAATGATGATTTCTATTTTCTAAGAAAATTACATTGCATTATATTGTAATCTGGCGACCTAACAGTCTTATCTCTTTGTATGACTGTACAATGTACAGAACCAATATAACAGTTTAGTGAATACATTTAGTCGGTTGATATTCCAGCGATCTTTTAACAGGAAAATGGGTTGATGTTTATGTGAATTCAAAATGGCTGACGTTTGTTAATTGAGTGGATGTGAAGGGTTGCATACAAAATAAAGTTTCCAAGATTAAATATTGTCATTTTGGATTTTATTATTGTTGTTTTATTTTGGTTGTATTCACACTTATTACTCATACATAAAGTGCAACCATTATATACCGATATTCAAAGGTACTGTATTATTGCGGTTATGAGTTTTTGACCTAAATGCTACATATAATACACCAACAACAACTTCTAGCTCTACTTATGAATAAATAATCCACCAAATTTTAATAGCGCATGTTCCTACATAATACGAATACAACTAATTTGGATTCAAACCTACGTCCCACCAGGCGCCACAAAACAAATACGAGCGGCATCGCAAAGAATTTTCGTTTGGACTATTTCACCGGCGCTGTCTTTCCAACTTATTATTCGTTCCAAACAGAGGGTGCCTCAAACACACCACTTAGACACCAAACAAGGGTGTATTAAGTGTGAGTTAAAATTTAAATTGATTCCACCCTCCCTTGGGAGAAAATTCAAATAGTGCATGGTGTGATCTGAAGCGGGAAACACTGTGTTTGTGGGATTCTTTTTCTGTAAATTGGACGCTTCGGGGCGTTTACACACAAAAAGAATGGGGAATTAGAATGCGTGTATGTATGTGTGAGTGGGGATGTACAAACGGCGATGACACGCTTCATTTGGCGAGGGAGTTGGCAAGCTTGTGGCCAGAAACTATACAATACATATAGGGACAGTTTTGGTTGTGTGTGTACAAAGGTTAACCCGTAAGGATTGGAGGATCTTTTCTTTTATAAAACTTTTCGCTTTCTAGGAACTGATTACGTAGTTTTACAACAAAACCAACACAGACAGTGCTTCTAAGGTAAAACAAAGTATGATTCTTAACTGAACTTTGTTTTATTATAATGTGTAGTGATCGCGAAAACCTAAGAAGTGATTCTAGGTAAGTTTTATATCTGTAATTGTGAATAATAACAAAAAAACAAAGCTACAAAGAATATTTTTGAATACGAAAACCGCGAGAGAGATCCCATTAAATCCAAATCAGTTTAAAGAGATTCCTGTACAGAAATACTCGCGATCTAATTAGCAATTCTTCAGTAATTCAAAGGAAAAAATTCAAATTTCTGTTTCGGATCGTTTACCGCTGTGTACAAGACTCGCGAGGCAGATGAGCTGTAATATCATGCAAATTTTCACGAGTTCAAGTAGGGAAGGAAAGAGAAGTCAGAATCGAGTTGACTCGGTATGACTTTTCATCGATTCTTGAATAATTGAATTAAAATTGAGAAATAGAAGTAGTAAGAAGAGTTGAGGATTGCTGTATTTTTTTATTAGATAGAATGAGGATGATGATCTAAGTCCGTTATCATTATTTTCCGAACGTATATACTGGGTGTAAAAGAGCTATTACACACCAAGCCGAATTTTAGGCATCATGGCATTATAATTTCAGTCGAAAGACGTCCGTCTGAGTTCTAGACATACTGTAAATCAAATCAAGTAACATTGTGAAAGAATTTGATTATCACTTGTATGCTTGCTTGCGTGAAGGAAAACATCGTGAGGAAACCTGCACACCAGAGAGTACTCCATACAGTTCTCGATGGTGTGTGTAGTCCACCAACCCGCACTAGGCCAGCGTGGTGGACTAAGGCCTTAACCTTCTCATACTGAGAAGAGGCCCGTGCCCAGCAGTGGGACAGTAATGGGCTGATTATGTTATGTGCAAAAATGATTGATGGTGTGGAGGAACGAGGTGTCATGTCCCTGCAATATAAAGGGAAGATTCTCCGATCAGGCTGGCGCCTGCGCCTGGCGGGCGCGCCGCCTCCTGCGGTTGATGTTGGACATCCGTATCTTTGGTAACTGCCCGTCAAACTTTGATAGCGAGATTCAGGATTCGTATTCGATATAGTTCGCATGTAGCGCGATGGATGTCGCTACATCACTTTTGTGCGTGATTCGGAATTTCTGTCGTCATTACTTATACATATACTACTACATACTACGTTAAGTCAGTGTTAGTTTCCATGTACCGAGGTAGATGTCGCTACAATGGGAAACGACTCTTATATTTTCAAGTATTACAAACAGCTTGTATCAGAGGACTAAGCATGAGGTTTTGCGGTATCGGGTAGTTGAAGTTATCGTGTGGTTACGACAAATTTTATATGGGAATTTAACTAGAGCCACGTGTGCGTAATTGGAACTAAACAAGTCCCATATAAAATTTGCCGATAACTAGTTACACGACACCACAAAAACTCATGCTAGTCCCTCTGTAGCACGCAATGTAACGCGTGTAACAGGCTGTGCCTACGTGTGCTGCGTAAAATGGGATGGCACACTTCGAGCCCCACAACGCCGCCGCGCGAAAATCCCCCCTTATTTTTTTTGTGACTTTGACTTGCAATACTACCATAACCAGTCAGTTCCCATGTATGACCTAACAAAAAATAAGAACTTTTTAACAAAAAAAAAACCGACTTCAAAAACCTTAACTACAAAGTAAAAAATAATCATTGTATGTATTTTAAAATCTTAACATAAAACCAAAATTTTGAAGGCGGCGCGTGATTGAGCCTTTGCGTCATGTAATGTACAGTCGAGCGCAATATCTATAGTAAATACAGTTTATGTGAACGTACATGAAAATCACGCGCCGCCTTCAAATTTTTGGTTTTATGTTAAGATTTTAAAATACATACAATGATTATTTTTTACTTTTTAGTTAAGGTTTTTGAAGTCGGTTTTTTTTTTGTTAAATTTTTTATTTCATACTTTTTAGTTGAAAATTGCGAGGGTTGATTCATAAATGTTTATATAACCAATTTGAGAATATTTTTTTTACTAACCTTTGCTATCCCACTGCTGGGCAAAGGTCTCGCTCATGTTCTTCCAAACGTCCAATCACTATCGTGAAAAAAAACATGCATATCGGCCAAGAATTCTCAGAAAAACGAACCAATGAGCAGATCATCTAGATAGGCGAAGCTAAAATAAACAGATCTATTGAAGCTGGTTAAAAAACTACTCAACCCAAGTCAATAAAATTTATATGGGACCACCGCGCGGACTTTTTCTACCAAATAAAAAAACAACCACCTAAATCGGCCCATAAATCTCGGAGTAATCGGTGTACATACATGAAAAAATTCCAATCAGCTCTAGCGTTAAAAATCTTGGTTTACATTTTGATTCTTCACTTAACTGGCACATACAAGTCACCAAGGTAAGCCAAAAAGTCAACGGCACGTTGCGTTCCCTCTACCGCCTGAGGAACTTTTTACCCGCCAAGACCAAAATAATGCTTGTGCAGACTCTAGTCCTTCCTATAATCGACTATGGTGACATGTGCTACTACGATTTGATTTCAGTCTTACTCAGTAAGCTCGACCGGCTGCTTAACAATTGTATCAGGTTCATTTACAACCTGAGAAAGTATGATCATGTTTCTTCATATAGGTCTGAACTTAAATGGTTGCCCATTCGTCAGCGGAGACAAGTACGTGCTTTGACTACGCTTTTTTCTTTACTTAATTCTCCTTTCCCCCCTCTTTACTTAACTCCCCACTTTCAATATTTATGCTCTACACACACAAGAAACCTACGGTCTTCTAATAATCGTCTTCTACATTGCCCTTATCATAGCTCTAATTTTGTTCACTCATCCTTTCATATTCAATCAATTCTTCTTTGGAATGAGCTACCTCTCGAGCTTAGGATGGCCACCAGTCGGGACTCTTTTAAAAGGAAAGTTCGGAAGTTCTTTCTAGATAAAATTTTGGCAGAATCATCTCATTAGTATTTTATCTATGACTATAATAGTATATTATTATATATATTTAGTACTTATTGTATGTTATATATATATACCTATGTATGTTTATCTATTGTTTTAGTGGTAATTTATTTCTCATCTTGTTTTGTGTCGTGAATCAATATTGCACCTGCCTTGTCATCTCTGTATCACCCTAAGGTTGACTGGGAGAGAATGCCTAAGGCATTAAGTCCGCCTATGTACACATGTTGCATGAAGTTTAAATAAAAAAATAAAAAAAAAAAAAAACCGCCGAATACATAACCTCCTCCTTTTTTTGAAGTCGGTTAAAAACCGCCGTGATGATGGGTAAAACGTGGCTTTCGAGTTGGCGATGAGTCTTTTTACACCCATTATTTATTATAGAATTATATGAAATCTGAAATTAGGCAAACTAATCAAGGAATTCTGGTGCTTAAATTCATTGCTTCGTTAAATGTGAACTAGCTGAATTTCCAAGCTCTGATTTGAATTAGCATTCGAGTTGGCTTGATTCCGAAAACCATATTTATACGATTCACATCACTAAGTTTAAGTATGAAATTCGTTTTATTTTTTCCTTTAATTTTCTTAGGGTTTCGGGTCATGTCGTAAAAATGCTTTTACATTCGTCTCGCTTACAATGTTAACAAAGGCTCGACTATTTTCCAAGCAGAATGCTTAATTGACTGAGAATTTTGGTACATTATACTTTTAAAATGAGGACCTTAATGGTTCCAAACAGCCTGTAATAGAAAATGGGACTTGATACTCTATTGTATATATTTAAGCGGTTATCTTTTATGGAGGTAATATGAAAGATGTTTTTCTTTTCTTTACAGTCTAGAGTTGAAGAGATGTTTGCGATAAAGATGTTTTAAGAGGAAAATACAAAATCGCTAAATAAAATTTTCAAAATTGATATTGTCTCTGGCTTATTTCAATGAAACAATGGAGGGGTTTGGCAACAAACTAGCAAACGCATCGCTCACAAAGTTATAAGGAAGTAATAAAAAGCAAAAGTTTGACTTTTTATTACTTTAAAACTTTTCTTCAATTAACATAGTAATAGTATAAATTTTATTTTATTAAAATGCACAAAGTCCTTGTGAACAAAACATTTTAAAATTAAGACCACAATTTCAAGCCTTTAAAACGACCAAAATGATACACAAAAACACACACATACACACCATTGCCCTTTTCGGAAGACGATGCCCTTCAGCCATCTGCTCAAATCAATCTTAAATATTGAATTTGCGTCGTAATCTGATGGAAACTTTTACGGGAAACGAGTTCTATTACGTTTTAACACAATTTGTATCGAGTTTTCACCTTCCAGCGTGTAGGTGGTACTTCAAACTTATAAACGAGGGGTTTCAAATTTTAATTGCAAACGTGAGGATGAGTGAGTTGTAAAGTTATTAATGTTATAATATTTTATTCAATTCTAGTACATTTTAAATTATGAATAATAAATAAATATTTTTGGGACGTTTTTACACAGCACCATCTAGTCCCAAATTAAGCAGAGCTTGTGCTATGGGTACTAGACAATGGATATTATACTTATGAACGCGACGATAGCTCATTGTGGAAGAGAAATGAAAATATAGCGGACTGTATAAAATGACTATAATGATATACCTATACGAATTAAAATATGTACATAACGGTCGATCGGTGAAAACAATGAATGAGAAGTTAATATGGTGGAACTGATGACGCACCGCTTGCCCCGCTTTCCTTTGTCTTCCTGATGCTGTTGAGTACGATGACTCAACAACTTATATACTTTTTTTTGTAAATACATACTCATAATACATAAGAAACACCCAGACCAACACAAACACTTGCATGAAAGAGCAACAAAGATCCACCCATCCATACATCCTCACAAACTTTCCCGTTTATAATATTAGTATGATAGGATTATTAGTGACGACGTCTGTGGTCTAGTGGTTCGATTATCGGACTGCTGATCACGCGGTCGTGGGTTCGATTCCCACAGGACACAAATATTTATGTGATGAACATAAGGGTTTGTGTTGGTCTGGGAGTTTCTTATGTATTACAAGTAAGAATTTACAAAAAAAAAGTATATAAGTATTATATCCACTGTCTAGTACCCCTGTACAAGCTCTGCTTAGTTTGGGTCTAGATGGTGCTGTGTGAAAATGTCCCAAAAATATTTATTTTATTTTTATTTAATATTACTTTAAACTATAAAGTTTATTTACCTATTCATTTAAGAAATATTTTTGTCTAAAGTATTGTTGTTTTTTTTATTGAGATCCAGCACGTCTGTGAAGTTTCGCTAATTTATTCGATTTTTATATAATTATGTTTTGGAGACTAATTATTGCTATGATGATAGTCAAATTATTAGTTGTAGCCGGATATCTATGGTTATGGTGTTATTTTAAGCTTAAATAGGTTTGATTAATTTTATTACTCTTATAAAACACAGTTCACTTACAATGAGCCGAGAAGGAGGGCACCTTCCATTACCTTCCATGCAGGAGGGTGCGAGTTCGATCCCGGCCCGCACCACTGACTTTTTGGATTCATGTGCGGATTAGAATATGATTATCACTTGCTTTAACGGTGAAGGAAGACATCGTGAGGAAATCTGCACACCAGAGAGTGCTCCATACAGTTCTCGATGGTGTGTGTAGTCCACCAACCCACACTAGGCCAGAGTGGTGGACTAAGGCCTTAACCTTCTCATACTGAGAAGAGACCCGTGCCCAGCAGTGGGACAGTAATGGGCTGATTATGTATGTAAGTATGAGCCGGGAAGCGCAGGACCAGTCGTTGTGACGATGCTTGCTGGACAAAGTCCTCCCAGCAGTGAACGTCTATCGGCTTAAATAATGATGAGCTTGAATTACCAATTTATAACTAATATTGTTCTTATTACAGAGATCGAACGGTTCTAAAAGATTCGAGTTTTATACACAGTAATTGATTGACAGTCCTTGATATTTTTTGGTAAATTATTGTACCAAAAAATATCAAGGAATATAATTTTATTGTGCTCCTTCAAACATTAATGTTTCTTTTACCGTAATCAGTTCTTAATTTTTTTTTTTAGTATTCCTTATGCAATGATGCTAAGTTTTTTGAGTAAGTTTAATTCAGTTTTTATTTGACCAGACATTATTTTTCTAACCAGTATCTATGATTATTGTGTCTGTGTATCATTTAAGAAGACAAATCATTAAAATAGAGACTGTCTCCATATTATATACCAGGCCCCTCAGAAAGTATTGCGAAAAAAAGTTTTTTTATATGGGAGACTGGCCAGTTATAATGTTTTTCGAAAATATGATTATTTATAAGTAAAAATAAGTAAGTTCCAATTTCGAAATTTCCCTCCACATTTTTTGCGAGTTAATTCAAAGTATTGTGTCTCACTGAAATATGGATCTGCGCCGGGAACATTTTAGAGCTATGATTTTATACGATTTCAAGTGTCGCCTGAAACCGGATGAATCGTACGATAGACTTCAAATGGCATTCATGGATGAAGGCCCTTCCAAGGCAACCGTGTATCGTTGGTATAACGAATTCAAGCGCGGTCGACCAACTTTGGGGGATGACGAAAGAAGCGGTCGCCCTTTGACGGCTGTTACCGAAGAAAACGTGCTAGCAGTGAAAAATTTAATCCAAGACAATAGGCGAATTACATATCAGGAGATTCAACACATATTGAAGATTGGATCGGGAAGCGTTCACGAGATTCTACACAGCCATCTTCGCGTGAGGAGGATAGTATCACGCTGGGTGCCGCACAACCTCACCGATGCTCAGAAGCAGGCCCGGGTGGAATGGTGCCGTGATATGCTTAACAAATTTGAAGCAGGCTCGTCTCGGCGTGTTTACGACATCGTTACAGGTGATGAGTCCTGGATTTATCAATACGACCCAGAAACCAAGCGCCAGTCGACTGTTTGGGTGTTTCAAAATGAGCCAACGCCTACCAAAGTGAAGCGATCTAGAAGCGGGGGTAAGATTTTGATCGCTAGCTTTTTTAATTTGACTGGCCACTTGGTATCAATTCCCTTACGGGATCAAAGAAGCATTAATGCCGAATGGTATACTACCAAATGTTTGCCAGAAGTTTTCTCTGTTATAAGCAACAAGCGACCAAACACAGGGCTCCGCGGGCTACTGCTCCACCACGACAATGCACCTGCGCACACCGCACTCAAAACGAGGGACTTCCTGGACAGCACGCCAGTCAAACTCCTGGGTCACCCTCCTTACAGCCCTGATCTAGCACCGTGTGACTTCTTTTTATTCCCAAAAATAAAAAATCAGCTCAAAGGGATACAATTTTCGTCGCCGGAAGATGCGCTGGCTGCGTTCGAGCAGGCTGTAAACGAGGTGTCTGCGGCGGACTGGAAAAAGTGTTTTGAAAACTGGTTTAGGCGCATGAATCTTTGTATAGAGGCTGGTGGAAAGTACTTTGAAAAGATTTGATAAAAATATATGTACGTATAGAACAATTTTTTTTAGTTTCGCAAAACTTTCTGAGTGTCCCACGTATGTAATCTTGAAACTTGTGATGTGAGTAAATTTGTTATTCAACTAATGTATAAAATAAGCCCAAAAATATTGAACGCACACCTTATGCATCCATTCGATATATTTCTCGAATATACTATTAAAACTTGAAAATATTTCATCCTTCGTTTATCGCATCTCATACATCATTTAAAAGCGATTTAACAATGGAAATCCTCACGTCGATATATTGACAGAGCGCAGTATATTCGCCTGCATTATTCCCAGCTTACAGCTGTAATCCCAATTTTCGACAGTTGGCAACACTTTTTCGGGTTTCGACCGCCCGTGACGGATTAAAGGCGCATCAGTGAGTGTTGCCAACTTCAAACGTAAGCCTTTTTAGACGGTGTTCTGTTTTTAAGTGTGCACCTTATTAATTAGTTAAGCCCTTCGTTTTGTGATTAAAGTTTTGAGGGGTCTGATGTGCTTTTGTAGAGTTATGAAGAAAATTTCATTTTGGGGAATACTATTTGTAATGTTGGAATTTAAAAGTTGTCTGGTTTTAACGGCCTTTTTCATTATTATTTGTTCAGTCTTTTTATTTCAAATGACTAGTGGAAGACTTTAAATTGGTATTGTGCGTTACAACACAGCATCATGCTGAGTGTTGACCTCTTTGCCGCAGCTACGACATGCAAATAGGTATCATACATTGATAAAATGATTCAAGAAATGTACCTAATTAAGTATTTTTTATGTGCACCTACCGCATGTCGTCTTGTTGTGGCAATAAATCATTTTTCTTTCTTTTCTTTCTTTCTTTCTATCTTGTATAAACATAAATCTTATATTTGCTGTATATTAACTCTTGTATGAACAGCTGATTATTGATAATAATTTATAGTATTAATTATATATTACTAAAATTATCCATAAGTTAAGTATCAACTTTTTACGTAAACTTCGTTTGTTTTTGTTTCGTTGTTTTTCAAATAGACTTCGGATTAAAATAGGTCTATAAACAGCGACTTTACATGCTCACCAAATGTTATAGAATACAAACCAAGATTGTAGTGATGCCAAGTAAAATTATTGAGTCACAGTGTACCAAATTTTAAAAGGGCGCGTACGTCAACGCAATGATATTAATGGATGCCTGGCTGTGGCTTGTGATAGGTATCATTCGAAGACATAATAAACTAGTCGGAGAGTGTCAATCGGGATTTCTTTCTAGTTATCAGTTGGTCTTCAAACCGTTAACGGACAGCCAGCCAAGGATAAAATGACGTTTAGAGAAGAAAGATGATCTTTTTAACTGCTTCAAAAATGCCTTCACTTTTATATCGGCACGATAGAACAAGAACACCTTCCTCTTTCACTCTTGTAGAATTTCTAGGAAAAACACATTCAATCAAATCTCTACCATTCAAAGTATTTTCATCATTGACCACACCAAATATATACCATCAAATAAAGCCATTACACACCGACTGGCGGTCATTTTTAATCTACCGCCCATCAGATTACGTAAAAGATATTACTATTCACAAAATCACATTCCTTGTGTATCCACACTCGATCCACCATTCTAATTTTGCCTGTTTGGATATCATAAATCTTTTGTTATCTTTCCCAGTGCTTTCCATTAACATTTTTATTCGGTATTTTACATTAATGTCCGCGTTTGTGTTTACGTTTCTGATTGTTACGTTTGCTTCGATAACTTTGTCTGGTTCCATGGTTTGGTTATTTTACATAACGTGACCATTGTTTTTTTTCGTCAGACTGGGATGCCTCCAGAAATATGTAAAAAACAAAACTGATCCAATACCGAAATCGCGAAAAATATAACTCCTGCTTCATTCATTTATGTTCGCATAACTCGACAAAATTTAGGCAACAACAGTTGTTTTTTTTTCGTGATTTCAGGATTGGTCTCATAGTAAAAGCTATTCATAATGATGAGTACGATGAGCCCTTACGAGGTTTTCATTTATTTCAATTACACCTTGTAAAATTGAATAGCCATTTCGTCAAAAACTCAAATTTCTTCATAAAATATTCGTTCTTTTTAAACACTTTTTAGCAGATTATTAGAGGAAAATCTACGCAGTTTTACAGTACTCTAACAGCGATATTACGCCAGACATCGTTATGGGGATAGGCTTGCGGCCGCCGAGTGGGGCTTACTCCACCTCACTTTATATCCCAAATGAAGCGACCGTTTACGTTCTACGAATTCGTACCATGGGGAATATTGTGCCCATTTTTGTAACATGGTAGTTTGTGTACCTCTTTCATAGTATTTCAATGATGGACTACTAGGAAGAGAATGAGATTCTCAATCAAATTTAAAAAACTAGTTTGAAAATAATCATAAAAGGCTACTATCGCGCAAATACACGATCCGATCACCACACGTTCGCACAGCGCAGTAATAAGAATGCAGTGTCCTAATACGCAACGCGACCATCGCAAGTCCGAGTGAATTTTTGCCAATCGCTGGTTAGGCTTCGGCACCCTGGTTGCACCTGGTTTAGTACGAAGTAAGTTCGCACGAACAATTAATCATTTTAGTTGCACAATTTTTGCGCGAATTGTTGCGAAGTTAGTAATTTGGACACTCAACACCGATCTGTTGGATCGCGGGTTCGCATGAACGAAATTCGCGCAAACTTGCGATGGTCACGTAGTTGCGTTGTTTTAGGAAAACGCCTTATAAACTTCTACATAGATTTTAAATGTTTCAGATCAAAACTGAGCATTGTATCATTATTATTCAAATTGCTTATCATTTAACGAAACTAAATTCTCAAATAGTTTAGAGTCATACGTATTACAATGATTACTTAAACGGTGCTAGCAATGACAAACGTGAATCATCATCCTCCTGGCCTTTTCCCAACACGTTGGGGGTGGCTTCCAGTCTAACCAGATGCGGCTGAACATCAGTATTTTACACGGAACGACAGCCATCAGACTCCCACAACCCAGTTACTGGGCAATACCGACATTTGGAGTTTAGACCAGTTGTTAGACTATCGGGCTTCTGACTACTAATGACAAACGTGGATATAAAATAAAATTTAGTGACAGTTTACCAGAATATCACCATGCAGTAATAGGACAAATCTAGTTATGCATATCATCCAGTAAGAAAACAAGATAGATAGAAAATTAATTGTCTGCTGGATGCTAAACAAACAGTTCAATTAAGTCTTCGTATATAGCTTAGCATAGTAGGTAGAGGACCGAGTTTTGTGGCGCAATTTGGTAGAGGCCTATGTCCAGCAGTGGACTGCGATAGGCTGAGTTGATATAGCTTAGTTGAGTAACTTCAGAACAAAAATATCTATAACGAACAAAGTTTCATAATAATTTCTTGGGTTGTCGCGATCACTACACATTATAATAAAACAAAGCTTAACCGGATTACATCACGTATATTATTTAAATATTATATTTATTTGACTGCTACGTTGGTCTAGTGGTCGCTAGCGCGACTGCTGATCGTGTGGTCCTGGGTTCGATTCCCGGGTCGGGCAAAGTGTTATTGGGTTTTTTCTTTAGGAAATTTTCAGTAGCAGTCCGGAATCTGGATTTGTGCCCGGTTAATGGCAATAGGCTCGCCCCCTATTACATGGGACTTATAACATAACTGGCGAAATGTGGGTGTACTATACAGTGATGTAACGAATGTCACTTTTTGAACATTCGCGAATGCGAATGCGAATGCGAATATCTGCTATTGACATTCGCGAATGCGAGTGCGAATGTTCAATTTTCGTAAACAAAACAAGTGAATTTTGAGGTTACAGTGTGAATAGTTATTTATTAACATGAGTAAATCAACTTCTAGTGAAATATGGACTTATTTTACACTTTGCGATGCTGAACGAGCTAAATGCAAGCTGTGTAACAATGAATATTCAAGAAAAGGAAGAACTACAACTGCTATGAGAATAGTGAGAACAGAGAATAATGTGTTTGTTTGATTATTATTTTTAGTTTTGTTCAAGAAGATGATTATATAACATGAGTAAAAAATTAAGTATAAAACAGTAAAAAAAATCATAGAAGAATTTGTTTTTGTTTGTTTACATTGCATTATATATTTTTTGTCTTATAAGTTCTATTGGAAATTTAATTATTAAGCTTCATTGCCCAAAGTAAACATACTTACATATTATCACGCCTGTTTCCCATTGGGGTAGGCAGAGACTATGGATTTCCACCTGCTATGATCCTGACACACCTCTTTCGCTTCATCTACGTCCATTAACCTCGTCATGCATGCTCGTCGGTTTAGAGTACTCTTAACCTGGCATTTTCTTGGAACGGCCGCGATTTGAACGCGATACGTTCGCCGAGGTCGTCCCCTTCCAACTCTTCCATCCACACTCGCTTCGTATACTTTTTTCGTCAATCTCCTCTCGTCCATCCTCTCTATATGTCCAAACCATCTTAACATACCTTTCTCAATCTTTGTCACTACATCTTCTTTCACTACACAACGCTCCCTTATCACGTTATTCCTTACTTTATCTCTCAAAGTTACACCACACCTACTTCTCAAAGCTCTCATTTCTACTGCATTTATTCTGCTTTCATATTTCTTCTGCCATAACCAACTTTCACTACCATAGATAAGTGTAGGCACTAACACTTCCCCATAAACAGCCAGCCGTGCCTTTTCCGACACTTTGCAGCTGTTCATGAAGGTGTGTAGCGCCCCATTCACCTGATAATAACCTAGTGATAGTCACCCCAAAGTAAAATAATAAATAAATAATACCAAATAATAAAGTGAAGACTGATAATGTGCTTACGAGGTTAAGTTACTTTCCCTTGCATTAAAAAACATAGAAATGAATGGATTTTGATTTGATTAACCTACAATTATCTTCAAATTGTTTTTTTTCTTCTGATATTCATATTCGCAAAACATTCGCAGAAATCTTGCGAATGCGAATGCGAATGCGAATATGCAAAAATATGCGAATATTCGCGAATGCGAATGCGAATATTCGTTACATCACTAGCTACTGTACACCTCTGCCTACTCCTTCGGGGAATGCAGGTGTGATGTTATGTTATGTTATTATTTAAATTGGTTTTCCTGACGTTTCGCAAGCTTTGCAGCGTTGCGTTATACACGCGATGTAAGTTGGTTAAACTTTGTTATATTAAAATGTATATAAAGCTTCATTCGTGTATTTTAATAATATCAAAATCATTGTAAAAGCTAGCCCTTAATGTACATTACCTAAAACATACTCTACAGCGAAATATCTAGAACGAGCGGGACTTTGGAACTAATGGATTAAATGTCGTTGTGACGTCGAAACGTAATCCAGTCGCAGTGCTTTAACATTATTGGAACAAGAGTATCTTTTTATAGTACGTACTGGATAAAAAGTTTACTCTTGTTAGCTTCTTTGTTTCAGCTATTTATACGATCAAGTCTAGCATTCTTTACGTTTTATTTTCGGGTACGACTTCTCGTGAAGACCGATTTTGTGATAATTCGACTCGATAACAGGCTCGTTGGTGGTTTTTTGTTAGTTAAGAGTTAGGTGCATCAGTTATACCTAACTATAAACTAAATAACATATAATAATTTCTTAGGTTTTCGCGATCACTACACATTATAATAAAACAAGGTTTAACAGGTTAGGTATTGGTTTTTGGTTTACGCGATTTAATCCGGTTAAACCTTGTTTTATTATAATAAATGACATGTGTAAATGAGAATATTTATATGAAGTAACTTATTCACGTGAAATAACAAGACTGCCTCGTTGGTCTAGTGGTTGTAAGCGCGACTGTTGAGCGTGGGGTCCTGGGTTCGATTCCCGGGTCGGGCATAGTGTTATTGGGTTTTTACATTAGGAAATTCTCAGTAGCAGCCCGGAGTCTGGATTTGTGCCCGGTTAATAATGGCAATAGGCTCGCCCCCTATTACATGGGACTATAACATATCTGGTGAAATGTGGGTGTGCTATACACCTCTGCCTACCCCTTCGGGGAAATACAGGCGTGATGTTATGTTATGTTAAATAACAAGAGTGCGACTCCCGCAACTGTCGGGATGTCGGATATTCAGACTATCGATGAACACATTAATCCTATTATAAATGCGAAAGTATGTGTTTGTTTGTTTGTCCTTCAATCAAGCTGAAACGGCTAAATGGATTGAATTTAATTTGGCACACAGATAGACTATAACTTGGATTAACATAATTATAGGTTACTTTTTATCCCGGGAAGATCAAAAGTTTCCAACAATTTCTATGATAAACACAGATTTAACGTGGGCAAAGCCGTGGACATAGGCTAGTGCTTCGTAACTTAATGCAACTTGTTAATTAACTATTCCTTCACCAATAACAAGAAGACGGCATAATTTACCGGTAATTGAAAAACTCAATAAGACATAATCAGGCCACCACAAACGACTTACTATAAATCTAATTTCAAAAACCTAAAAGCAACTCACAAAAAAAGAAAACAAAACAAGAAATATACCTCCTGTCCCCATTCACTACGAATGACCATTAGGGTCTAGCAAAACGCCTAATATACATAACTATAAATAAAAGCCTGTATAACAATGCTATACCACATGAGAACATTCTCTCCCATACAATTGTACTGCGTTAATTTTTTGTGTAGCACAGAGGCTTTTAGAGGACATTGATTAATAGTCTAAAGAGGACCGTGTATCTCACTTTTTATGTTACATCTACTCTAACAAGACCTCCTCCACCTCTCCCGGTACTTCATGATTTCAAATGGGACTTGGAATATGAACAACGATCGCAGATCTACTAAGGTTGGTCAGCGAGGTGTTTTCAAAAGTGCGTTTAGTACAGTAGGAGAGCTCTAAAAGAAATCGCTTGTGTCATTGCCACATTATTAGTATTAAGGGCTTTTGGTAGATAGCGTGGTGTGTGGTTTCTCTTTATTTAATTTTTAGCTTATGTTTTCGTATTTTTGCAAAGTTATGCTCATATTCGAGATGGTTTAGTTGTTTTATGTTTTATAATAGAGTAGGTACGGTACAATTATTTGGAAAAAGTAGCAAAAACCCTTATTTTCTTGCATAGGCCTTGGATTGCTCTGTTCTTTAAAATAGCTTTGGAATTTCATCATTCATTTATCCATTACACTGGTATTATTGTTCATGGGACCAATAATACTGGGATACGTAATATAATGGAATGGATGTTGTGTTGGTGCCGATACTTGTGTATGGTAGTGAAAGTTGGGTATAGCAAAAGAAACTTTAAAACAGAATAAATGCAGCAGAAATGAGAGCTTTGAGAAAGGTGGTATGGTGTAACTTAGAGAGACATAGTGAGGGATAACGTAATAAGGGAGCGTTTTGGAGTAAATGGAGATGTAGTTACAAAGATTCAGAATGGAATGTTTAGATGGTTTGGACATGTAGAGAGAATAGATGATAAGAGATTGACTAATATGAGCTGTAAATCGATGGAAGAGTTAGAGAAAAACGACCTCAGAGAACGTACCGCAATCAATTTGCGGACGTTCTCAAAAAAGGTCAGGTTTAGAGCACTCTAAACTGACCAGCATGCATGAGGATTGAAAAGGTGATGAGTGTTGGTTAAAAGGTGTTTGAATCGTAGCGGGTGGAAATCTATGATATCTGCCTACCCCAATCGGAAACAGGCGTAATAATATGTATGTATCAGTATGTATTTTAATTTTCGTTTGTTTTTTATTCTGCAAATATGAATTTATAATGCTACAAATAACATAAATACACGTACACATCATACAACTAAATTACTACCTATCTACATTAATTTACTTATGTAAGTATGTAAGTTCTTTAGTATGTAAGTTACGTTTAGTATGTAAGTTACGTAAGTAAAAAAAAATGTTTTTAAAGCTTTGCTTAGTTTAGCTTAGTTTAGTTTATTTTATACTCTCGTATCTAATTGATTGTTTATTTTCGCATATTAATGTTTCAAATATTATTATGCTATACAGTATATGCGGGTGTGACGGTTGAAAATATTTTATTTAAAAAATCTGTAGTTGTCACAGTACCTTCTTGACATCTTTAATCTATCTGGAATAAAGTTGTCAAGAAGAGAATTCTGTAGTAACACATTGTTTTTGTACTTGCAGTCTATTTTATGAGTGCTGTGTGTACCTGTTATGGGCATACATATAAGAAAATTTATTATTGTATTGTGTTGTTTTCTGTATGCTATATATGTATTGCTGTTGGCATACCATAAACAAATAAATAAATAAAATAAGTAACTTTAGTACGTAAGTATCTAAGTTCTTTAGTAAGTAAGTTTAGTAGTTAAGTATGTAAGTTATTTACTTACGTAAGTATGTAAGTGTATATGTAAGTTCCGTGTGAACATACATTGTTTCGTGTAGTGCCGGACATAAACAATAGCACCACCCTTTCTCTTTTCATGGGTGTCGTAAAAGGCGACTAAGTTATTCACCAGAGGATGGGCAGCAGCGTTCTCTGAGTATATACCAACCAACTGCGATAGCCATCCCACTTGCCAAGCGTGGCGATTATGGCATAACCCACCATCATGTTGGGGGAGGGTTATGTCCAGCAGTGGACTTCTTTAGGCTTAAATGATGATGTAATAATTATATACAAAATGCGGATAAAATAACATTATACAAGTGGATTTAGTCATGAAAGAACTCTTCCACATCACGGTCATCCGGAAGCGTGCCCAGAAGACTGGAAGCGTTGCCATGTTGAATGGCAACACTTATTCTTTGGCCAAGGTATTATTATCTACACATGTTTTTGCAAATAAATACATCTTTATCTTTATAAAGATAAAGATATACCAGAGGGCTGACTTGTTCCTTATAAGGAACAAGTCAGCCCTCTGGTCACGTGAAGAGGACCGTTGCAACCTTTTTCCTTTTTTTTATGTTTGTGATATTTTACTGTTAACAGTATCTATAATACTCATTCATTCACCTTTGACATTCAAAATGTTGCTTTCAAAGTATTTTTTCTATTTTTTGTAAAAATGGAATCTTCCAGGCTTTCATTGTAAGTGCACAATCCGCTTATTGTGCCTACTAAAATATTCTAAGACTAATGGCTTAAACAGAACATAAAAGGAAAAATACAAAAAATGAAAATGGTGGAAAACATTTCATTAGGAAAAAAGAAAAACAGTTAATGGTGTGATGTGAAAACGTAGAGATATTAAACCTGAAACAGACTTAGGTCACGTCACAAGATGCTGGAAAATTGTAAAATGTTATAACTTACACTATGTATTTTCATGACTTTGACGTGTTTCGTTCCTTTAACCTGCCTTTTTCATTTAGAACATTAAAATTTATGTTTATCCTTCGGATATAAAGGCAACACTATTATACATATTACAGAACAACAGCTCTATCTATAAATGTAGTCTCTGATATGTAATTTTTTTTTTTATTTTTTTTTTTTTTTTATAGTATATGATGGCGAAACGAGGTAAGGCCCACCTGATGTTAAGCGGTTACCTTTGCCCATGAACACTTCAATACCATCTAGGCTGTTGCCTATGCCTATGTGATTGTAATTTCACCGGCACCCGTACCCTTCAGACCGAAACACAGCAATGCAAGCATCACTATTTGGCGGAGAAGTAGGCACGGTGGTAGTACTTCCCCGGACGAGCTCTTTCACAAAGGAGCTCAACTACTACCAAAAAAAAAAAAAAAATAATAATAATATAATTTCCCAGTGAAAAATGAAATATTTCAAAGGTGGGTAATACATTTTATACATAAATTTAAAGTCGCTCAGCGAGCTATGGAGCGAGCTATGCTTGGAGTTTCTTTGATAGATAAAATCCGTAACGAGATTATCCGGAGAAAAGCCGGAGTGACCGACATAGCTTGTAGGATCAGTAAGCTGAAGTGGCAGTGGGCTGGCCATGTCTGTCGAAGGACTGATGGCCGTTGGAGCAGACGAGTCCTTGAGTGGAGACCGCGTATCGGCAAACGCAGCGTAGGGCGCCCCCCTGCCAGGTGGACCGACGACCTAAAGAACGTGGCTGGGGGGGACTGGATGCGGAAGGCAGAGGACCGAGCGTTGTGGCGCAACTTGGGAGAGGCCTATCCTATCGCAGTGCAGCAGTGGACTGCGATAGGCTGAGTTGATAATACATTTTGTAGGTCTAGAATCTACCTCTAACTTGAAGATAAAATTAAAATCGATAAATGCCGTTTATTATTACAAACCTTTAGGTGTCAGGTAATAGATCTACGATTTTGGGAATTACCTAGTCGATTTCTATGCGCAAAACAGTGCCTAAAAATGCATTGCGAACTGTATTACTTTGATGACCATCGATTCTAATTAATACGTACCAGCATCACTTTCCGCAGCGTAACCTAGACCTACCCTCATTTCGTTACTTTCCCCGACCATTAAAAGCCGCAGATAAGCTGAGTTGCTGTCAACTGGTACATCGTTAATTTCTCGGGAACTCCAGTTTTTATTGTGCGTAATTTTTCCTTGCCCGGGCAATATATTGCTCGTAGCGTCGACATGTGACACACTGAACGCATTTATCTTTGTGAGAGCAATAAAAATTATGCTCCGTTGATTTTCTCCGGGCAATTAATTAAGTGCTTAAGCTCTATTACTTGAACTTAGTTTCGGTTTTGTTATTTTTCTTTTAGTATGTAGTAAGAGGGCCTTGTTAGTTTTATTTGTTCGGCGTTAGTGTAATAGTTTCTTCAGTAGCTACGTCTCGTCTGTAGTAGTTTTAGTTAATGTTTAATAAGCTTTTTCATTAGTTGCTGCTGTTTAGTGCTTTTCACGTTGTGATCGAGTTTTCTCTTTCTTTAACCGACTTCATTTGCTTAATGTGTTTCTTGAGTGTAGGGTTACTTTTACAAACATAAAGGTCCAGTTTGGACATACACTCTAAGCACACCTCGGACACTCAATACAATATAAATGCTAGCACCACCTACATACATTAGATTACGTATGTATACAAACGCACACACACGTGTAGGTTAGGGATGCTCGTCGCTCGTAGTGCCGACTGGGTTCCAAGCGCTTTTCAGTAGTTCTCAGAGATGGCGTGTTCGTATAGCGACTGGCGATTGACATCCTTTGCAATATTGCAGTCAGACTGCGGGTGCGTGCGGGGCGCGGGCGAATCTTAAATTGGTGGGGGGCGGTGAGTGGCCGTTCTGTACGTTAGTATGCTATTAGATATTCTGTGCTCTAAGCTAACCTGTAGTCTGTATTATTGTGAGATTCACTAGAAATTAATGTTCAAATTCTCAACGTAACATTTCTATCCCCTACCCTTAGTAAAGATCCTCAATACCACAAAATCCTTAACTTGATTCCGTAACTGAAACACTTCTGAACCGCTATAAACTTAGAGAACAGCTGTTACATTTTCAGATCCTGGCTACCTGCTATCAGCTAACATATGAAGGCTCAGCAGCCCTTCATGTATACAGCTTAAGGTACAGATGCGCGCGTCTCTAGCCTCCATAGTCACGAGCTGTCCCAAAAACCCGAAGGTATCCCTCCCCTCAGTACCGCTTCAACTGCTGGGGAGGGTGCACGCGTTTGGGCGGCAAATCCGCCCACAGAAAATTCGTAACGCCGGTAAATTTTTGCTAGTGCTGTGTTGTGATCGAACGACTTTGTGATTGGACTTGTTGGTTTCTTATGGATATGTTGGAGTGATGTGAGTATATTTTTTTCTAATAAGATTTTTTTTTTTTGGAAATTGTCTATAATTGTTTGCCTTTGATGAATTTTAGGCGCTAAGAATTTTGGTACATATATGGATTTTATTTTCTGGTATCGAGCTATTTTTTTTTTTTAAAGGGATGCTATTTCATTATGTTGGGTACTGAAGTACTAGGTACTTGCAAAACAATTATTTTTGTGACACAGTAAAATTCAATTAAAATTCCAATTACAAGAAAAAGTAAAAAGAAAACATACGTACAATTTATTTTTTCTTACTTGTCTTATTTAGTAAACAATCTTGGCATGTCTTTTTAATGCAATTCGTCAATAATTAATATTAAAAGACATTATGTTGACAATTTTACACACTAAATAACATTTTCTAACGTAATTACATGTGCAGAACTATTAATTATATTTTATCAGTAATTATTTGAATAAAGCGTTATGCCAAGATTGTTTAGTTTGTTTACTAAATAACACAAGTAAGAAAAAATAGACTTTAGTTAACGTCTTTAAAATATTTTTATGATGACAACTATTTCCAAGCACAAATAAAACCTTAATTAACATGAATAAAATGAAAGCGTATTATTGCTTGTACAACCAATAATTATAAACTTTCGCGTGGCTACGACGAATAAAATCGTGAAGCGTAGCGTGATATTATTTTAAAAGGATAGTAAAATAGAATTTATAGCTAACTAGTGTAATTGTTTCTATGATAAACATGATCAATGATAAGTTAAACATGTGTATTATTGCGTAAATAAATTTACGTTTATGGCCTATTAAATTGGCTAGCAAAATTCGAATTTTATTGGGTCAATAAATATGTTTTTAACAAACGAGCATCATAATTATTTTAATAGTTTACATGACACTATAATGATAACATAATCATAATCATAACATTAACATTAAATTATTTTATTATTTTTAACGCATTTTACGCATGCGAAGCGAAATCTAAAGATTTAAATTGTGGAAAGAAAAAAAAAAAAAAAAAAAAACTCGCTTCGCATGCGTAAAATGCGTTAAAAATAATAAAATAATTAGTAAGGGTAGGCATATCTATAAGACTTTGATTTAACTGCAAAGTTAGTCGAGTCGGTTAAGAAACAATGTTTCTTAATAAGATATCGCTGACGTCACCCAAAGACTTATAGTGGAGGATAATTTCGATACCACGAGCAGTGTTCACGGTAGCTTAGTGGCTAAAGCACTGGCGTACTGAACCAGGAGTCGCAGGTTCGAATCCTGCTCGTGAGCGATTTTTTCTTTCCACAATTTAAATCTTTATTAACATTAAAATTATGAAAATCATCATCATCATCATTTCAGCCGAAAGACGTCCACTGCTGGACATAGGCCTCCCCCAAGCATCGCCACAACGACCGGTCCTGTGCCTTCCGCATCCAGCGGATTCCCGCGACCTTCACCAGGTCGTCGGTCCACCTTGTGGGGGGCCTACCCACGCTGCGCCTACCAGTACGCAAATAGAAATTGCCATTGTAGTCTTGAAATTAAATATGTAAAAGTTTTTTTTTTTTTTTTAAAAGATAAAAAATACTTACAATTAAAAGATTGCTTTAACTAAGCAGCTTTTATTAATTATAAAAAACAAAGAATTAGTCTGTAGGGGTAAAGAATGTAGAAACAAAGTCGCCATAATCCAAAATGTTAATTTGACAATGTAAACAGAGTTTGCAGACGATTGCCTAAAATGTATTATGTCGAAGGGTAGGTAGGAATATTTAAACGAAATGACAATTTAATGTGTTTGATCACATGTGTTATTGCAACAAAACAAACATTTTGAGCTACAAACCAATTATTTTCCTTCAAAATCATTCGTGTTGTGTAAACACAGTCCCGACCGCACACGGGTTACATTGAAATATCTTTTGTAAATTCAGTTCCAATAAAAAAACTTTAGTAAAAGGTACAAAAATGTACCTCACACGGCACAGGCGAACATTTAACTCTTTATGAACACAAAAGCAAAGGTCATCGTCAAACAAAAATAACCCTTCGAGATCCGCCTCACGATTATTCAAATATTATTCTTAGGCCCTATCTGTTTCACTTGTACCAACAACGGCAAACACGAATTTTAAAAAGACTAACATAAATTACTGGAACGCCTTAGAACGCGACAGTACCGGACACAAACCATCAGGAATAAAGTCATTTAAATCTATTGTCATCTTTGGTGTATCACTGGAGAAAACAATAAGGAAAATGTAGCTCTTAAGCCCGTTGTTATTCAATACCAGACCTTATGGCTTTGAAAATTGGGATACAGAACAAAAAATTGACATATTGTAATGATAGTTGTTCTGGTACAAAGAGGTAGCGATAAAACAGATAGCGGGGCACAAAAGGCTATAACAAAAGATATTATTGCGTATAATACGTGGCCTACGCATATGTATAATAATAGTACGTTGTATTATGTATAAGACGTATAGACATATTATGTCTTTATATATAAATGAGTTGTAACAATAATAGCCTCTGATGATGAGCCTTTTATCCGTATTTAAATAGTCAATGAGCTTATTCTATATTACACTAGTGGACTCGGCAGACGTCATCCTGCCCGGAAAAGCAGCGCTACATATCATTAAAATTGTCCCTGCCGTTTAGGAGAAGATCAGTGACATACCGACAGCAGCGCCAACTGTATGGGTCCAATTTATATATATATATATTATTATTATTTTGTTTTTTAAAGTTAAGTTATGTTAAGTTTGAGATGGCTGAATTGTCTGCATTGGCGTGATACTGTTGTCTAAATCTAACTGTAAAAATTTCCTAACTATATGTGTTAAGTATAGCTGCTTTTTGAAGTGTGAGGTATGTGTACCTAGTATTTTTTTTTTTTCTGACGACCTCTGTGTTTTAGTAGTTCGACTGTCGGACTGCTGATCACGAGGTCGTGGGTTCGATTCCCACAGGACACAAATATTTTTGTGATGAACATGAGTGTTTGTGTTGGTCTGGGTGTTTTTTATGTGTTATAAGTATGTATTTACAAAAAAAAGTATATAAGTAGTACATCCATTGTCTAGTACCCCTAGCACAAGCTCTGCTTAGTTTGGGACTAGATGGTGCCGTGTTAAAATGTCCCAACATTATTTATTTTATTTATTTATATTATTGTATTTTCAAACGATCCAGGAACCCATTGAAATATACACACAAAATATCATCCAAGCCGGTCCAGTCGTTTAGGAGGAGTTAGGTGACAAACACACGTACAATGAATTACATTATTAAGATAAGATATAAGATTTATTAGCTGGTATCTACCTACCTACCTTATTAAAACGTATTATTTTTCTAATAAAACATGTTTAACCGCGTTTAACGCGATGTAATCCGGTTAAACTTGTTTTATTATAATGTGTAGTGATCTCGAAAACCTAAGAAATTATTATATTCTTTTTCTACCTAATTTCTCCGAAACATTTTACACAATAATAAGGGTACATTGTAACGCCATTACAAATGAATTAAGAATTTCTATGTAATAAATAATTCCCTATATTATTAAACATTTATTTGAACAAATGACCATTTCAATTTAGCGTAAATGAAGGGACAATATATAACTTTTTATCATCTTTCACATCAAGCGGGTATCTATTACGAAATTGCGATTTGATAAATCGCCAAACATTATTATGGGCGGCGAAAGAAATGGACTCGCTCAACTTGAAACGGTACTGACTAAACCTTAATTTACCACCAAAAACGAGCTTTATGCTGTCAAAAATACAGTTCAGTTTTAGTTAAAGATACATGGACCATGTAAAATAAATATTATGAAAGTAATAGGAAAACATAATGCCAAGGAAACTGTGATGAAAGCGGGTCTTTTTAATAAATTGACTGAAGGTTGAATATTAGAAAACGGCTCTTACGTGCTGTTAAGAGAGAAATGGGATAACGTTTTTTCTATTTTTAGACCATTTAAATATAGCGTTAAAATATGCAATGGTTCAGATGTTTTACCTTTTTTGAGAATGTAGAACTCCGAGCTAAAAATAACTTTATAAAAACGTTTATTTAGCAACGGCTTGTAATTTTATGATGAAATTATTATTTTGGAATCCTTTAAGATACTTTTTTATGCTTTTTCCTTGCGTAGGTACGTTTCATGGCGAACGGTTCATTGACTTCGATAAACTTTTAAAAAGAAAGTTTAGATATTTTTACAACTCAGTTTTGTTTTAATTCTCTAACAATTTTACTAGGTCATTTCTCTCTTTTCTTTTTAGAATTAAATTCTCATGATAATTGGTTAAAATGTTTTTTTTTATAGAAGTGATAGCTTAGCGGTTGAATACTTGCCTTCCGTGCAGGAGGGTCTGAGTTCGAGCCCGGCCCGCACCTCTGAATTTTGGAACTCATGTGCGGATTGGAGTTTGATTATCGTAACATCGTGATTATTTGAGGAGTGTCTTTTTATAAGGGGATAACTGCATGTTATCTTATTTTTCAGACAATAGAAAAAAAACTCATTGTAGAAACACCCTTAAGTGCACAGAAAAATAGTGTGTAACAAAATATCCCCTTTTGAAAAAATCAACCTGTAACTACCTTGCATGTGCAATATCGTCTTTTGTTACGAAATCAACAGATTGTGATCTGGTGTTTTCTTTTGAAAATTTCCTGTTTTTTTTTATTAGAGGATGGCGAAATGGGCTAAAGGCCCACCTGGTGTTAAGCGGTTACCTTTGCCCTTAACAACTTCAATAACACCTAGGCTGTTGTCTAAATGGTACCGCAAGTCGGTTCGCCAAACAGAGACATGAAAATGGAAAGTCACATGTGATTGCAATTTCACCGGCAAAAACAAGCACAGAAATGCAAGCATCACTATTTGGCGGAGAAGTAGGTACGGTTGTAGTACTTCCCCGGACGAGCTCATTCACAAAGGAACTTTCCTACTAAAACACCCTTAAGTGCACAGAAAAATTGTGTGTAACAAATATCCCCTTTTAAAAATATCAACCTGTAACTGCCTCGCATGTGAAATAAGCATCCTTTTTAACTGACGAAAAAAAGGAGGAGGTTCTCAATTCGACGCGTATATGTATATATATATATATTTTTTTTTTTTTATGTATGACCACGCATAACTTTTTACAGAGTGGTCCGATTTTGATGATTCTTTTTTTAATGGATAGGGTATATCTCGAAGTTGGTCCAATGGAAAATCAAAATCCACCCCTAAGGGTAGTAAAACAGGGGATGAGTTTTTGTTCACCCACTGAATTCTTACCTGTTAACCGATTCTGTTGAAACTTGACACACATAAATATAGTTCAAGACACTACGACATAATGGAGACCTGGAGTTAGATTTTAACCACAAAAAAATGAAAAATAAAACTTTTTAACAAAAAATTGAACCGACGAAAAGTGAAACTGAAAAGCGAAAAATAACTAATTATGAGTCGGCGCCAAACAATCAATCAACGAAGATCATTAAATTAATTTAAATAAATAATAAAAACAACGTCACATCAAATACAACGTGAAATTTTCAACGATAAACAATAACTTTCCAAAAATGCGTTCTCCGTTCGGCCACTTGCAACTTACACGCACTTTGCTTGTTAAAAGTTCGTTCGTTCGTCCATGTGAAATAAGCATCCTTTTTTGTTTCGAAATCAACAGATTGTGAATTGTGTTTTTTTTTAGAAAATATCCTGTTTTGTTCGGAACACGCTTTTTCAAGTCCAATTTGTTAGGTAGAATATCCCTTTTTGCATTCGTTCAAGGTGTACAATGATGTATTTTACCATAAATAAGAAGGTCCCATATTCGGTTGAAAAAATTATAAAACTGGAAATATCCCCTTTTGAAGACCTTCCTCATTTAATATCCTGAGGAAACCTGCACATCTGAGAGTTCTCCATACAGTTCTGGATGGTGTGTGCAGTCCACCAACCCGCACTAGCCTTGCATGGTGGACTAAGGCCTGACCCTTCTTGCATTGAAAAGAGGCCCGTTCCCAGCAGTGCAATGGGACTGTAGTGAGCTGATTATGTACTTATCATCATCATCATCATCATTACAGCCGAAAGACGTCCACTACTGGACATAGGCCTCCCCCAGTTAATTAATCAATCAATTAATTTTTTTCTTTTTTTTATTGTACTTATATTCAAATGTTTTTTTATTTCAAATAAACCTAATTACTGGCACTTTTGAAACGTCAGGCTCTAGTTGCACGGTTCCAAATTGTGGGTCCTAATGGAAAAGAACCGGCAAGAAACTCCTCGGATATACTCTTTTTTAAATAGGTCATTGTTTAAATAAATAAATAAAATAAATACTTTTGGGACATTTTTACACAACACCATCTAGTCCCAAACTAAGCAGAACTTGTACTATGGGTAGTTGGGTACTAGACAATGGATATAATACTCATATACTTTTTTTTTGTAAATACATACTTATAATACATAAGAAACACCCAGCCCAACACAAAAACTTATGTTCATCACACAAATATTTGTGTCCTGTGGAAATCGAACCCACGACCTCGTGATCAGCAGTCCGACACTCGAACCACTAGACCACAGAGGTCGTCAATTATTACATCAAATTCATTCAAATGATGTGAGTATAATGTAGGTTAATTTCAGAAATAAACAAGAGTTTAAAAGTGGGAATATTGCCTTTAGAAATAAACGTAAAAGAGTTGCCATAGTACCTATGTAGGAGCTGCACTGTCCCAACCAGTTATACAAAGTCTTTGGTCCCAACAGACGGCACCCGTTGACGAGCATGACGCGAGCATCAGCCATCGCCATCACTCAACCATATTGAAAGAACTAACGACCCTATACTAACCTAACGTCACCATCAGCATGACATTTAACGGCCAAAATTAATACCCAATCTATCCACGTATTGCCCTACTAGAGATAGGAATTTGACATAAGCTCCATACAAAATAAGTCAAATTTCTATTTCTAGTAGGGTAAATCGTAGATAGATTCGATATTAATTTTGGCCGTAAGAGCGCATATTAATAGCTCAGAAAAATCCACGAAAAATCTCTATAAAATTTTCCTATCACAAGACCACAAAACAAATTACTACCCCACGCAAAAATCCATCTTCAAAATCCTTTCTTAGATAAGTAAAACATCCATTCAAAGCGTGCCACTAAATCATAAGCACCGTTTTCTTCGCCAAAGAAAACGTGATCGCGTGAGGCAACCCTAGTCTTCGTACACGCGATACCAACATTTTCTACTACCCACATTACGAAGCAAGTTTTCTCACGGTGGTAGGTACTCGTATCATGACGTGGTCAGTGAATTATGGTGTTCAGGGTTCGTGTGATGGCTATTTGTTGAGAGTTTCGTAATTAATTGGCTGGTCATCTTTGTAGTTATTAGGAAAGTTTGCGGAAAGAGCAATTAATGGGAGTTTATATATTGTTAGGTTGCTTGTGCTAATTTGGTTCATTTTCATTTGTCATACAACGGAGCTATGCTGTGTTCCAAAGTAGTGATCGAAAACTAATACTATACAAGGTGTAATAGAAATAACTGAAAACCTTTTAAAGGGTCATTATACTCATCATTATGAACAACTTTTACTATGGGACCAAACCAGAAATCGCGAAAAAATTATCAGCCTTTATGTTGCCAACATTTTGTCGAGTTATGCGAACATAAATATAGGTATGGAGCAGCTGTTTTTTTCACGATTTCTGGATTGGTCCCATAGTAAAAGTTGTTCATACTGATGAGTATAATGATACCTTAAGAGGTTTTCAGTTTTTTCAATAACACGTTATATGTAGAAAAAATTATTATTATTATTTCGTATGGCATGCCATGGTTAGTGTTCTTAACCATGACGACTAGATAGACTTAACGATAACAAGTATAATTCCGAACATACCTACCTACCAGTAGAGACCGACTGAAAAAGAATTTTTGTTTTCGGCCGAAAACGAAACTGAAATTCAGCATTAGCTGTATTTTCGGCCGAAAACTGAAAACGAAAACATCAAAAAAAAAACCTATTCCTTTATCGTTTGTCTGGTAAAAGTAGGTAGTACCTACCAAAATAAAAGGACAATGCCCACGGATGGGCCCATTTTTGGCGCCATGTCAAAACTGTATGTTATTCAAAAATTATGTCTTATTTTTTCATGTTTATGTGCTCTTTATCAACATTTCTTTCACCCTAGCATTAAAAAACATAATAAATATGTATTAAACTGAATCGTAAGTATATCCTCCATTCAAACCGAACGAAAATGTTGCCAGATATCAGACCATTTCCAAAAATAATCGGAATCGATTTTAAATAGCGATACTTCTATGAATTCACTTTTACTGTGTTTCAGATGCTATTATACTAGACTTATCTTGATTGATTGATTTCTTATTTTTTATTTTCACAATTTATATCTTTAGATTTCGGTTCTCATGCGTAAATCCGTAAAAATTATAAAAAATCACTCATATGACAAAAGAAATCAAAAGAAATTGCAAAACATATTTTTGAAATATTTTTGTACAGAAAAATAAGATGATTCTTTGCTTTAAAATACCTATGCGATTATTGTAAATATTGCTATAATAATTTTCATCATCATCATCATTTCAACCGAAAGACGTCCACTGCTGGACATAGGCCTCCCCCAAGCATCGCCACAACGACTGGTCCTGTGCCTTCCGCATCCAGCGGATTCCCGCGACCTTCACCAGGTCGTCGGTCCACCTTCTGGGGGGCCTACCCACGCTGCGCCTTCCAGTACGCGGTCGCCACTCCAGAACTTTACTGCCCCATCGGCCATTCGTTCTGCGAGCAATGTGCCCCGCCCACTGCCACTTAAGTTTGGCAATTCTTCGGGCTATGTCGGTTACTTTCGTTCTCCTGCGAATTTCCTCATTTCTTCTCTCCTCTTTCCGATCACGCAGGGACACTCCGAGCATAGACCTCTCCATTGCCCTTTGAGTGACTTTGAGCCTTCTTATCAGGCCCATTGTGAGCGACCACGTTTCAGTACTGTAAGTAAATACTGGCAACACACTGGTCAAAGACTTTCGTCTTGAGACACTGCGGTATTTTGGACGAGAAGATATTGCGTAGCTTCCCGAATGCTGCCCAACCGAGTCGGATTCGACGATTGACCTCTTTCTCGAAGTTGGACTTACCTAGCTGGACAGTTTGTCCTAGGTATACATAATCGTCAACAACTTCGAGTGTAGATTCTCCGATGCTTACGGGAATGGGTGCTATATGGGAATTCGACATAACCTTTGTCTTGTCCATATTCATTTTAAGACCCACTCTATCGGAAGCTCTACTGAGGTCATCGAGCATTGTACCGAGGTCCTCCATGGTCTCAGCCATGACGACTATGTCGTCGGCAAACCGAAGGTGAGTGATGTACTCGCCGTTTATGTTAATGCCTAGCCCATTCCAGTCCAGAACCTTGAAGACATCCTCCAATGCAACAGTTTCGGAGAGATCACATCTCCCTGTCCCACACCTCGCTGCAGAAGGATAGGTTTCGAGGCTTGGTCCTGTAATCGGACTGACATAGTGGCGTTTTCATACAAAGACTTTAACACTTCGATGTACCGATAGTCAATCTGGCACCGTTGAAGAGACTGTAGTACCGCCCAAGTCTCGATCGAATCGAAGGCTTTCTCATAATCATTCTAAATAAACTGAAATATTACTTATAAAATCGATATTAATTAATACACCCAAAAACTTAAAAGCTTGCAATCTTATTATTTAAAAAATACTACAAAATCGATTTCAAAAATCGATTAACAAAATAATTATATCTTGCAACACCATACATGGTGCCTCTGGATGTCCTTATGGGTGCGTTCAGTTATATCGCCCAACGATGCACGGAGCGTACTTATCAATCAGTTAAGGAGTTGGAAAAAGTTAGATTTCTCTTAAACCAGGGTGAAAAAATTAAAATCGTTTGCAGAATAATAAAAGATAATTCTTGGTCTACAAAATAAGACTAAAACCGCTGTGACATAGCAATTTTTTTTGAGGGGCCTAAAGCTCCTAAGAGAATGGGCAATGTCTTTTATGAAATATCAATATTTTATTAATTAAAACTTGAAACCCTTGAAACGTACCAAAATTAACATTATACCCATTTTTCTCAAAAACAGATTGATATGCAAGGAAAAGCAATTTTCTATAAACATTACTGCATCTGTCTGCTTAAAGTTGACCCACTGCACTAAATAGTAGATTTCACGATCACATAGGTCGTTTTCGGTGCAGCCCGAAAAACATTTTTTTTCGGCCAAGAATAAAAATTGCTAAAATTATTTTGGCCGAAAATAGCCGAAAACCGAAAACGAAATTCGGTCGGACTCTACTTACCAGGTATAATAATTCTAATTCGTCCCGTACACCAATTCATTTATTACAAAACTTTTCTTGTGTACACATACGGACTTACATAGAGGGAGCGTAGATTGGACGATGTGTTAATTTGGCCTGTCATGCGATGAGTAACAACAATGTTCGGATTGTGAGGGTGTCCTCACAAAAGGTACGTCACTCCTCGCTGAAGGTACGCACGCAATTACGTTTTGCGTGCAAACGAGGGAAAGAAAAAAGTATTCTTCTAATCACTTTTGTATGTTTTTCTTTTTGAAGGGCTGATTGATTGACGTGGTATTTTTTTAATGTGTAAGGTATTTAGTGTTGCTAATCTGAAATTGAAACATGTCCGTCCAGCATTTTTTTAGAAGTTTTCTTGGTTGTTATGTGGTCAATAGTGGTCATGCAATAATATGTAGGTATATCGTTTGCAGATCTTGAGCAGTTTTTTTTTCTTTTCGAGAAAAGACTGGGCATATCATTTGTTCTGTGTATGTTAGAAGTTAAAGGTTTGTGTTGTGTATGGTATACATTTTTTCTAGTGAACTTTTGAATTTGTGTATGGTAGTTTGTGTAACTTGTATTTATGCTTAGTTGTGTTTTCTATGTTTGTGTGATTTCTGTAATACTTTCTATGGACAATTGCCTGATAATAAAGATAACATTAATATTCCCTCCATTTAATTCGTACACATAAAAACAATCAAAAATATTAATAAAAATAACATTTAAAATATAAAAAATAGGCTACTATTTTTTATATTTTAAATGTTTTGGCAGTGTTGCAACTTTATACAAATGTTCATAGCATAAAATGATAGTAGACTGGGCAAGCTTTAAGAAAAATATTGTTTCGAAGCGGGATCAGTCGCCACTTAGCAGGAATTTAATTTAATTTGATCCGCTCCATACAAAAAAATAACAAAATACATTGTTCCACCCAAACGAGCAAGTTTAGGAAAAAAAGCATCAGACCAATTATTATTGAGGTTAATGAGCTCTATCGATCTGCATAAAGAAAAAAGTAAAAAAACAAAGTTGATCCCTAAGTCACTAAAATCATCGTTTCGACCCACTGTGCGGCGGTTAGGGCTCCAGAGAAATGAACCTTTTTATTTCCTTCAATAAAAGAATTAAATTAAAAAAAATATGAATATAAAAAATAGTGGCTTATCGGTGCATGTATTTAATAATAGAAATAGTCATTGTGAATAATCGTTTTTACATGAAATTTCAATAAATAAAAACAATGTAGTACCTACATAATTAGAACTTGTTAAGGCCAATAAATGGGCCTTTTTAGGTTAGGTTTAAAGAAATTTATTCTCAATAAAAACACAAAGTCACTTACTTGAAAACAATATTAACTTAAGCTATGATGGTTTAGTTCGTCGAATTAATTTAATGTTTTTTTTTTTCAAAGAATTGTGGTGTACCCATTCAGTGCATTCATTATTTATTCATGTAAATAAAATGATTGAAAACCAATGTAATAAACCATATATATCCTTACGAAGCCAGTCAACTTTATCACAATCAATCCAAAGACTACGAAATTAAACATCCAAACTCGTAAAACTTCCCGCCGTAAAATGGCTTAATTGTCAAAAGCCAACGACACAAAACATACAAAATGCATTTACAAAAGGTCAAGGCGACGCAAACTAAACGTGAAAGCGCCAATTAGATTAACAGGAACGCTCCACGCCCGTAAATTGTTGAGAAGGGGTGTCTATCGAATTGTCTGTCCCTCTCTTTTCCCTAGACATCGAGAGGGACAGAGTTAGGGTAATTAGGCTAGGGCTGTGGTCAGGTTTACGAGTTTACTCAGTCGCTTGCCTCTATTACTGAAAATATTTACGTAAATTATCCTTAATTGCTTTTAATTACTTTAAGGAGTTTAATGGTTTTGAGTTTGAAGGTTAATCATATTTTAATTGTTGTGACATTAAATTTATATTTTAAAATTACATAGAACCATTACTGTAAGTAAAAAATGTTTTTACAAAAATACTATAAAATAAGTCATAAATCTATCAAGGAATTGTCTAAAACGTCTTTATTTAAATCTTTTGTCTCTTTAGTAATACTTACGTGTATAAATCACGATCAATATATTCCAAAGTCTTTTTACTGTTTTACAACCTTTGCAAAAAGTAACAATCGAACCTTCTTATAAGTAATTCGTTCCAAGACGCGGTAACAATATTTTGTCCACTTTTGTCACTGTGGGTCCATTTAACACCCATGAAGCATTTTTGGGAATCGTATGCCCAACAATGGACCAATGATTATGTTACCAGCGTAATAATGTAGCATTGTAAAAGGCTATTGTTTACACAGAAGCGGTTAAAGGCATCATGATTTAAAATTCTACGTTCAGTAAGTGCGATTAGGGGACAAGAAACCTTATTGCAAAGTGTTAGAGTGTTATTTTGATTGATTGGTGTAGAAATGTATTTGCATTTGGACGCGTGTACGGGACCCTTGTGATTTATATTCGTCTTTTGTTTTTGGCTGTTTAGCTAGAATCAGTCTCAATGGCAGAGAGTCTTGGAAGGTCGTTATTCTTGCATTGTACCAACACTATTGTCTCCAAAACGACATCGTTAGTGGTACAGCGGGTGGTCGTGTCCATTGAAATTCTATTGGCGTGATGATATATCATTCTGTTATTAGAAGCCATTCCTTTAATTATTTTGATAACAACAGGTGACGTTTTTATGTAAATCGAAGCATTTCTTATTACAGCACTATTTCTTTGAGCGGTAAGGTATGCTTTTAAAATTTTAAAGCAGTTTAAAAATAGAATTATGAATGCAGGCAACGAAGCAAAATAAACTTTTACAACGATATAAATTGAAATAGGTAGTTTCCATTCAATAATCGAACATTTTTAAACTTTATCGATTCACATTCGAAAAAGGTTCCATTCACGTTTTTTATTTTGTACAGAATTAAGTGTCAACCGTTGATATATCGCACTAAAGACAACAAAGAGATCCACGTCCGTTTGTCAAAATAAAACTACATCGACCTACGCGTAACATGGGGACATCACACATCAGAAAAACACTATACAAGCCTAAAATAAATCACCAGTATACCCGTGTGTTTAATGGAAACTATTTTACTCTATGTATGGTAGAAAAAGTATGTTATTGTTGGAAATATATAGTTGTGATCGGTCCTAAACCTTATTACAAAACCGAAGTCGTATTGTTGTCGGGAGACGGGTGATCTGTGATGTCGACTATTGTCCATGGTCGGTGTTGAACAATAAGTGACCATCGGGAATAGACTCTGTCGATGGCAGCTGTGTTTTTATAGAGGATGTCTATTGGACCGAATGAGGTATGTGCTTTGATAGATTCTATTGAAAAGTGATAGTAAAAATCGAGTTGAAATTGATGTTAGTCGTATTTTTGAAAGCTTTTTAGATGTCGAATTTTCTTTGTGTGATGTTTTTTGATGCGCATAAAAATACTTAATATAACATCAACCAGCCCATTACTGTCCCACTGCTGGGACGGGCCTCTTCTCAGTACGAGAAGACCGGCCTTAGTCCACTACGCTGGCCTAGTGCGGGTTGGCGCACTACACACACCATTGAGAACTGTTGGAGCACTCTCGTGTGTGCAGGTTTTCTCACGATGTTTTCCTTCACCGTTAAAGCAAGTGATAATCGAATATAAATTTGCTCAGGAATTCGAAAAGTCAGAGGTGCGGGCCAGGATCGAACTGACACCCTTCTTCTGCAAGGAAGGCAAACGTTCAACCACTAGGCTATCACTGCTTTAATAAAATAAAAATACTTGTACTTACCTACATTATGTAGATAAAAGATAATTTAGAAAATCAAGACGATCACATGATTGGCGCAGTGGTTGAACGATCGGCTACTGAGCTGTATAGTGTATAATGGTCGCAGGTTCGTTTCCCGCATCCACAGATACATATGTAATTTTCCCGGGTCTCGTGTTAGTGAATGAGATTTGTATTTTTTGTAAATTCACCCACGAATCCCACGATACAGAAGAAATCCTAGTATTGTCAACGTTAAATGATCTTCCGTTTTTTAGGGTTCCGTAGTCCTACAAGGAACCCTTATAGTTTCGTCATGTCCGTCCGTCTGTCCGTCTGTCCGTCTGTCCTAATCCTTTACCGCTTAATAACTTCTACAGTTATAAACATAAGTAAATTAAATTTTGACAAAAAATGGAATAGATATAGATCTCTATTTTGAAAGAATAAAAAAATCTTGATTACGTATTTTAGGGGTGGCGCCCATACATGTGAAATGGGGATGAAAAGATTTATTTCGCTGCACCCCCTCGTGTGGGGTATCGTTGAATAGGTCTACTAAAATGAAAGTAATGTTTCATACACAACTTTTTCATCAGGTATACCATCTGCGAAATACAGTTCGCCAAAGTGGCTTGCAATGTGTCCCCCCCCTGCCATTTCTAAACTATGCAACGTAGAAACTTATAGTCTTCAACATTGATAGAACTTTATAAAAACTCTCTTTTAAAATTATTTCGAGTATAATGTGATTATAAATTTTTGAGTTATAGTGAGAAAACTGAAAAATACTTAAGACGTCCTAGTTCATAGGTCATTGACCTTAGAGAAAAATTATCGTAGCAAATAATGCTCCTTTAGTTACTTTCTATTTTAAAAAATCACAAAAAGAAACACACTTCTTAAATTTAGCTTCATAAATTTAGCGCTAGGTGGCGCTGTTTGCAAAAACTAAAATAGCAATGATTAATATTCGATTTGATTCGTTTGTAATTAGACCTACTTAAGGAACCCTATAATACTGAGCATGGCCCGACATGCTCTTGGCCGGTTTTTCCTTTAAGGTATGAAACCCTAAAAAGACATTTATGACATTATTTCGAGCCTGGCGTATCTTGGGCTGGCAATCTATCTTACTAATTGATTGCTCTTTACATCATGGTAAGAGTCATCCTCACATAGGCCGATATCATACCATACGTGCCATCAATTGGGACAGTTCAAATAAAATCGACCTGGCTCTTTCTTCAAAAGGCCAGTCCAGGCGTTCTGGCTCTGCATTGTCCTCCGCAATTACTTAATGCAACATATCTTGGTTTTCCCTGAGTTTATTTCGGTATTTTTTCTCAGAGGTAGTCTTAAAAGAAATATCGATGACAACTACTTTAAAAAATAACCGACTAGAAAAACTGATTTTAATATCTAATTTGCAGAATAAATTATTTGAATTGGAATTGTTTTTATTTCAGACTACTGTCTGGTTTTCCTTAAAATTCGCCCATACGACGAAATTAATGGGCAGCCCTCTTCCTCAAAACATGAGCCAAATAGCCTCTCGAGTTTAACGAAGCACGCATCGTAGAGACAGAATTAAAAGCGGCTGAAGTGCCCTTTAAAAGATTTCACGGACATTCGCAGTTAACACTACTACGTAATGAGTTGCTGGTGAAACTTTGGAAGGCTTCCAGACTGTCTTGTAAACATGGGACTTGACCGTTGAGGGGGATTGTGTTTATGAAGAACGTTGGCAGTAAAACTGATTATATTAAATTATATTGGAATTGCAGTTTTGCGAATACATCAAGAAGTCTTTTGACGACATTTTTGGTGCTTTTGGTGAAGTTATTACTTCTACGCTACAGGCCAAGATATTAAAATATCTACAAGCTATACTTCAGAATGCGAGATACAATCCCACATGGAACAAACATTTGTCTTAGTATGTCCCAAAGTCTTGGTTTTGCATTCTCGCGGTCTTGCATTTTAGCAACACCAGTTAATTTGCAGTCTTGCATTTCCACAAAACCAAGACTTTGGGTTCTTGCGATCTTCCATTTTCGCAAGACCAAGATCAGAATTTGAATTTCGGTTCCGATTGTTTCTTTGAAATTTTATATATTATTTCTATATTTATTTGAAATAAATCAAAGAGAGAAGAAATGTATTAAATAATACTGTATAATACATTTTTTCTTTAAATTTACACAATACTTACAAAATAGAAACAAAAGTGTTACATAGGTTTGCTGACGCCAGTTACAAACGATTTGTGTTGGAATATAAAAATGTTCTGTTTCTCAATATTGTTTAACTCCTGGCCACACATTAGTTTGTATTTATTTTATGACCGAACTTTTAAACTCGTTATCAACTCAGCCTATCGCAGTCCACTGCTGGACATAGGCCTCTCCCAAGTTGCACCACAACGCTCGGTCCTCTGCCTTCCGCATCCAGTCCCCCCCAGCCACGTTCTTTAGGTCGTCGGTCCACCTGGCAGGGGGGCGCCCTACGCTGCGTTTGCCGATTCGCGGTCTCCACTCAAGGACTCGTCTGCTCCAACGGCCGTCGGTCCTTCGACAGACATGGCCAGCCCACTGCCACTTCAGCTTACAGATCCTACGAGCTATGTCGGTCACTCCGGTTCTTCTTCGGATAATCTCGTTACGGATTTTATCCTTCAAAGAAACTCCAAGCATAGCTCGCTCCATAGCTCGCTGAGCGACTTTGAATTTATGGACTAGCCCAACTGTCAGTGTCCACGTCTCGGCACCGTAAGTCATGACTGGCAGGACGCACTGGTTGAAGACCTTTGTCTTCAAACTTTGCGGTATAGGCGACGAGAAGACTCGGCGAAGTTTGCCAAATGCTGCCCAGTCCAGACGGATCCTTCTGTTGGCTTCTTTCTCGAAGTTGTGTCTACCAAGCTGAATTGCCTGCCCTAGGTAGACGTATTCCGTTACAACTTCGAGTGCCGACCCTTCGACGAATATTGGCCTCGGCATGACATGCATATTGAACATGACTTTAGTCTTGTCCAGATTCAAAACTAAACAAAACTCGTTAAGATTATTAATAAAACCGAAATAATTTCAAAATTTTTGCTGTAGTCAGTAAAAAATTTGCATCTCTAAACTATCCAAAATCTTTCCAATCTACTTTGCAAACTCATACCTACTCCATTATTTAACTACTAAAACCATACATTTGAGTAATAACAAGTAAAGCTTTATGTAAAACAGAGTACAAATGTCTCTGGCACTAAAATATCACTTTACATTTACGTCACATAATAAGATGTGTCTCCAACTGCTCTTAAGTATAATATTACGCGTATGCATTAGTGAGATAAAGTCACAGTTTTGCCAAAATTTGTGGAGACATAATACCAGGCCCCTCAGAAAGTATTGCGAAAAAAAGTTTTTATATATGGGAGACTGGCCAGTTATAATGTTTTTCGAAAATATGATTATTTATAAGTAAAAATAAGTAAGTTCCAATTTCAAAATTTCCCTCCACATTTTTTGCGAGTTAATTCAAAGTATTGTGTCTCACTGAAATATGGATCTGCGCCGGGAACATTTTAGAGCTATGATTTTATACGATTTCAAGTGTCGCCTGAAACCGGATGAATCGTACGATAGACTTCAAATGGCATTCATGGATGAAGGCCCTTCCAAGGCAACCGTGTATCGTTGGTATAACGAATTCAAGCGCGGTCGACCAACTTTGGGGGATGACGAAAGAAGCGGTCGCCCTTTGACGGCTGTTACCGAAGAAAACGTGCTAGCAGTGAAAAATTTAATCCAAGACAATAGGCGATTTACATATCAGGAGATTCAACACATATTGAAGATTGGATCGGGAAGCGTTCACGAGATTCTACACAGCCATCTTCGCGTGAGGAGGATAGTATCACGCTGGGTGCCGCACAACCTCACCGATGCTCAGAAGCAGGCCCGGGTGGAATGGTGCCGTGATATGCTTAACAAATTTGAAGCAGGCTCGTCTCGGCGTGTTTACGACATCGTTACAGGTGATGAGTCCTGGATTTATCAATACGACCCAGAAACCAAGCGCCAGTCGACTGTTTGGGTGTTTCAAAATGAGCCAACGCCTACCAAAGTGAAGCGATCTAGAAGCGGGGGTAAGATTTTGATCGCTAGCTTTTTTAATTTGACTGGCCACTTGGTATCAATTCCCTTACGGGATCAAAGAAGCATTAATGCCGAATGGTATACTACCAAATGTTTGCCAGAAGTTTTCTCTGTTATAAGCAACAAGCGACCAAACACAGGGCTCCGCGGGCTACTGCTCCACCACGACAATGCACCTGCGCACACCGCACTCAAAACGAGGGACTTCCTGGACAGCACGCCAGTCAAACTCCTGGGTCACCCTCCTTACAGCCCTGATCTAGCACCGTGTGACTTCTTTTTATTCCCAAAAATAAAAAATCAGCTCAAAGGGATACAATTTTCGTCGCCGGAAGATGCGCTGGCTGCGTTCGAGCAGGCTGTAAACGAGGTGTCTGCGGCGGACTGGAAAAAGTGTTTTGAAAACTGGTTTAGGCGCATGAATCTTTGTATAGAGGCTGGTGGAAAGTACTTTGAAAAGATTTGATAAAAATATATGTACGTATAGAACAATTTTTTTTAGTTTCGCAAAACTTTCTGAGTGTCCCACGTATATTATACGTTGTTTCCTTTATTTACTTGTATGTCCTGTCCGCTAAAAACCTCCGCTACCATGAGAGATGTTCCATGGTGGAATAAGAACCTAGAGCGACTCAGGAGAAACGCCCGAATCCTGTTTAACAAGGCCATGAGGGACGACACCTGGGATGACTATAGGAAGGCGCTGACCGCGTTCAACAGAGAATTGAGGAAGGCCAAGAGAAAGTCCTGGCGCGAGTTCTGTGAATACATTAAGAGTACCTCACAGGCAGCAAGGATCCACAAAATAATCTCAAAGTCTCCTCAATCCCATTTAGGGCTATTAAAATACCCGGATGGGACCTACACGAGATCCGCAGAGGAAACACTGAAGCTTTTAGCTAAAGTGCACTTTCCGGACTCTGTGCCAATAAATGGTAACGGAAGCCATACCTCTCAAAACCCTCGGAGCAACAGACCAAGGATAGAAGACTGGAGGTTGGCTTCTCTTATATTTAGACCCGATCGGATCGAATGGGCCATTAACAGCTTCAAGCCCTTTAAGACCGGAGGGGAGGATAATATCTTCCCTGCCTTACTACAAAAGGGGTTGGATATTATCCTACCAACGCTGTTGAAGGTTTTTCGAACCAGCTTTGCCTGGGGCTACATACCCACAGCGTGGACTAGGGTGTCCGTCACCTTTATCCCCAAAGGGGGAGACAGGGACAAATCGATGCCCAAGTCCTATAGACCAATTAGTCTTACCTCCTTCATGCTCAAAACCATGGAGAAGGTACTCAACCAGCACATCAGGGCTACCTACTTAGTAGACAAACCCCTGCACGTGAGACAACATGCCTATCAGAAAGGCAAGTCCACTGAGTCCGCATTGATGGACTTAGTGGATAACATAGAAAAAGTTGTTGAGGACAAAGAAATTGCTCTGTGCGCCTTCTTAGATATAGAGGGGGCATTTGACAACACCTCAACAAATGTCATACTAAAAAGTATGGAGCAACGCAACATTGACCGAACGACCATCTACTGGATCGAAGCAATGTTGCGTAACAGAGTAGCGTCAACATCTCTCTTAGACACAACTATAAGGATGAGACTAAACAGGGGTTGCCCACAAGGGGGCGTCCTGTCTCCCCTAGAATGGTCTTTAGTTGTTGACAGCTTACTGAGCGAGCTCAATAGGGCTGGCTATTACACGCAAGGTTACGCGGACGATCTGGTAGTGATTACCGTTGGCAAATGCCAATCAGTCATCTCCGATCTGATGCAAACGGCCTGTAGAATAATCGAAAGATGGTGCAAAGACTCCCAACTCTCGGTCAATGCAGACAAAACTGTCATTGTACCTTTTACAAAGAAAAGGAAGTTGGATGGCTTAAAACCACCAACCCTCTTCGGTAAAACGGTCAACTTTTCGGATGAGGTCAAATATCTAGGCATCATCCTAGACCAAAAACTCACGTGGAATGCACACATTAAACATGTGACAAGGAAAGCAAAAATTGCTTTGGGAACTTCCTGCCGACTGGTCAACTCGAAATGGGGCCTTAGACCATGGGCAACGCTGTGGCTGTACACTGCTATAGTAAGGCCCATGATAACCTATGGCTGTGTCGTATGGCATGGAAAAACCCATCAGACTACCTGCAGGGATGCTCTCTCAAGCCTCCAGAGACTCGCGTGTCTCATAACAACAGGAGCAATTGCATCGACTCCGACCGCTGCACTTGAGGCTCTGCTTAATCTCGTTCCTTTGCATGTGCAGGTGCAAATGGACGCTAGGGCAGCAATGATAAGGGCCAGAATAGCGGGAAGGACAAGATGGAAGTCGACTGCCATGAGGGCACTGCAAGAGAACCTTATGAAGAAAGACATCATTGCCATGCCCACTGATGCAATGTTAAAAGAATACAGCTTTGATAGGCTGTTTAGGGTATTCATACCTCAGAGGACTGAGTGGAAGGACGAAACGCCAGGCCAGCCTCAGTCCACTGATGTTGTTTGGTTCACCGACGGATCAAAAAAAGAGGGTCTAGCAGGAGCCGGATTCCACGGTGGGCGGCCAAAGGTAAAAAAATTCGCCAACCTAGGCCAGCACACCACTGTGTTTCAAGCGGAATTATTTGCCATTATTGGATGTGTCCGTTTAAGTCTGCAGAGGACCTATATTAATAGGCGAATCTTCATCTTCTCTGACAGCCAGGCTGCTTTAAAAGCCTTAAATTCAGAGGAAATTGACTCCAAACTTGTAAAGGAGTGTGTCCAGCTATTAAACTCACTAGGAGCGGCAAACTCGGTGGCACTAGGATGGGTACCTGGACACTGTGGCATTAGGGGCAACGAAGCCGCTGATGAACTAGCTAGAGCTGGTGCTGAAAGCCCCAATGTGGGCCCGGAGCCAATCTGTGGCATTCCTAAATGCACCACTACAGCCTACCTTAAAAACTGGGGAACTGACCAAAGTATTAGCCTTTGGGAAAAATCCCCAGGTCAAGAACACTCGAAAGCGCTACTTGTGGGCTTCAAAAAAAGGTTTACGAAAGAAGCGCTTTCGTTGAACAAAAATCAGATAAGAATCCTGACAAGAACCCTCACTGGGCACTGCAAGCTGAATAAACACCTTCACAGGATGGGCCTCAGTGATACCACAGTTTGCAGGTTTTGTCGCGAAAAGGATGAGACGCCCATCCATATCCTATGCGAATGTGATGCAGTGCACCACATCAGAAGCCAGCATCTTGGAGGCCACGTCATCTCAATGCAGGAGATCAAATCCTCCTCCCCCAAGGTCATAGTCGACTTTATGATTGACTTGCAGCTTGGGGAAGTGCTGTAATGCTGCAAGAGGCGTCACAATAGATCTTTTAGGTCGCAGTGGCTTAGGGGCGTTTCAAGACCCTACCTCTTTCCTCAAATAATGTAATGTAATGTAATGTAATCTCTAAACTATCCAAAATCTTTCCAATCTACTTTGCAAACTCATACCTACTCCATTATTTAACTACTAAAACCATACATTTGAGTAATAACAAGTAAAGCTTTATGTAAAACAGAGTACAAATGTCTCTGGCACTAAAATATCACTTTACATTTACGTCACATAATAAGATGTGTCTCCAACTGCTCTTAAGTATAATATTACGCGTATGCATTAGTGAGATAAAGTCACAGTTTTGCCAAAATTTGTGGAGACATAATATATTATACGTTGTTTCCTTTATTTACTTGTATGTTCTAAACCAAAATTTAAGTTTGTAGCTACAATGGTCTTGATTCTGTTGCTTACAAACTAAACCAATTTAGTGTCATTGTGTCTCATTCTAACTAGAAATATTAGAAAAGGATTATCATCATCTTCATCCTGTTACTGTCCCACTGCTGGGCACTGGCTTCTTCTCAGAATGAGAAGGATTTTCCTTAGTCCACCACGCTTTACGGGTAGGCTGAATGATGGATGATTAGCCAGTATCTTGGAGGCCACGTCATCTCAGCGCAGGAGATCAGGTCCTCCTCCCCCAAAGTCATAGTCGACTTCATGATTAACTTGCAGCTTGGGGAAGTGCTGTAATGCTGAAGAGGCGTCACAATAGATCTTATCAGGTCGCAGTGGCTTAGGGGGCGTTCAAGACCCCTACCTCTTTCCTCAAATAATAATAGTCCACTGCGATGGCCTAGTGCGGATAATAAGTTAAGAGCGGTATACAAGAAAATCGACACCTCCGTGGCTATTCAGTAAGAACTCACTGACGAGCTCACGTCTGAATCCGCAGGATTGAGAAGGAAGGATTAGGAAGTAGTGAGTTCCTAAAGAATAGCACACCAGTTTCTCATATCAATAGTCTCGTTACTATTACATTTTCAGCTACCTCTACACTATTCCTTATGTTATTATTTAAAATTAGCCTGTGCTCACGGCTTTACCCACGTGGATGTCGTTTATCACGCATCCCTCGGGAACTGTTCATCTTCTCGGGATAAAAAGTAGCCTATACGTTAATGCGGATAATTTTATATATGAATGCCAAATTTTATTTAAATCTATACAGTAGTTTTTGCGTGAAACAGTAACAAACATCCACACATCCTCACAAACTTTCACGTTTATAATATTAGTAGGATAGGAAGTAGGAAGGATAGGATTTTATTAACTTCTTTTATCTATAGATAGTTTTCCGTCACTAAGCGACTAGTTAGATAGGTACTGTAAACGATTTACTATTGACACTATCACAGTTATATCAGTATCACATAATTATCTATATCAATATCAATTTATGCTGGCTATTCAAAATACTGTTACTTTAAAAAAGTTTTTTTAATACCTACTAACAGAAAATACAGACGGAATACCGTTTCTAAAAAGACCTTTAAATTTTATGTGAAAATTTACTTTTTTTATTCGACCTCTATCGTAGTCGAGTCTCAAAAAGTCTAGTAATTTACTAAAATTAATTTACTTTTGTTTCATATACGTTTTCATATGTACATGTAAACAAAACAACACATTACGCGGCATAATGAAACAACATAAATATCAATCAAGTTAAAATGGTACACTTTCAGCGTAGTACCTAATGAATTTTCATAAAATTCGCCTTGCTTACGAAATTAACAACGCATGGTGTGAATTTCGCACGAGTCGAGAAGACTCTAGTCGAGTCACGAAGTATTCGATGCTTCGCGACTCGATTAAGCATAGTTGAACATTAACAAGTTGCAGCACGTTCACTTATCGAGTCGGGAACAACTCGCTTGGTTTTCAGTATCGAAGCGTGAATTTGCATTAAATAATAAGCTTGCTAATTAATTATCTAAAATCACAGTGCTTTTAGAAGTGTGTTCTTTGACGAATATTCCTTGGAGTGCGGAGTAAGGCAGGGAGGTCTGACTTCACCACGACTCTTTGATATATATGTTAACCATCTGATTGAGGAGCTCAGCAGCATGCATGTTGGATGGCATATTGACGATAATTTGAGCTATGGAGATGACATGGTGCTGCTGAGCCCCTCCGTCGGTGGTCTTATACAGCTATTACAGGTGTGTGAGTGCTATGCTGTGGAACATGTCTTGAGGTACATACAACGAAAGAAAAAGTGAGTTCATGTTATTCATTTAAAAGTAACAATAATAATAATATCTTTGTACCACCTATATTACGTAATGGAGTACCTCTATGCGTGTCTAACAATTTCAATATCTTGGTCATATTGTGAATGAGAACTTATGTGACGAATTATATGTCGAAAGGGAGCACAGGGCATCGTCGGTAATGGTAACATGTTGGTTAATTCATAAATAGGTAGGAACCTAATTGAAAACAATGTCTATTTAATTTTATGTTTTATTCTTCAGGACAACAAACAATTGCGCAATAATGCATAATACAAACAAAAAGATCATACAGAACTTAGGTAATCACGCAACCAGCACCGTTATCCACAAAATAATACATACAATTTTACAAATAGAGCAAGAACTTTTGCAGACAGAATTAATGTATATCTAATTATGAGCGCAAATTAATAAAAAAAAATGGTAATAATTAATGTCGTGTCAAAAATAATGAAGTTAGTATAAGGTTTGCTGTTAGAAAACTCAGTTCTGAGTTAAGCTCGCCGATGTACATAAACTTTCCTACTGTAATATAAATGTATATTTGTGTGTACAATAAAGAATAAGAATAAGAATGAATTAATTTTTCTTGTAAAGGTATAAGAGATTATACAGTCAGAGCAAAAACTATTCACCACTATTGGTCTAAATTAAACTAGATTGTCTTCATTATGTTCTTCAATGCAAAAATCGACTGAAATATATTTCTGTATGTTTCTTACCTATTTCCCTTTTAAAATGTACCTATTCATGAAGGAACCAAAAGTTTGGATCTTTGCTTATCTCCTAAAATAAATCGTTACCGCTTTCAGATTAGAATGAAGTTTTAATTAACTTGCACTTTTCAAGCAACATTAATTAAATTAACTAAGCTGCTTAACAGACTGTTTAATTATACAGAAAATTCACCTGTCTGATTGAACAAAGTTTCGTTAAATCCGACGGACGTTGGACAGTCTTTTGTTCTGAAATGATTGATTGTTTAGGACGGCAAATTTAGTCACCATCATCATCATTTCAGCTGAAAGATGTCCACTGCTGGACATAGGCCTCCCCCAGAGGGAGGAGATATGCACATAATTGCCATGCTTGGCAGGTGAGTTGACAAACGCAGTTGGTTGAATAAATACTCAGAAAAATGCTTGCATTGCTGTGTTTCGGTCTGAAGTGTACGGGTGCCGGTGAAATTACAATCACATGAGACTTTCCATCTTCATGTCTTAGTTTGGCGAACCGACTTCCGATACCATTTAGGCAACAGCCTAGGTGGTATTGCAGTTGTTATGGGCAAAGGTAATCGATTAACATCAGGTGGGCCTTTAGCTCGTTTCGCCATCCTATACCATAAAAAAAAACGCTGCTGCCCATCCTCTAGTGAATGCCTAAGTTGCCTTTTACGACACCCACGAGAAGAGATAGGGTGGTGCTATTCTTTGTGTCTGGCACCACACGGAACGCCCGTGAGACCACTTACCAAGTATTTATTAGAGACGAGGTAATTCAAATTAAATACTTTTAATCTCATCACAAGTATACTATACACATATTTAACATCAATAGTGAAAGGATTATTTAAAATCAGTTTATTATAATTCCTAAATCTGTCTACAGCTGTTAAATTAATGGTTTTGGGGAGGAAGTGTTTCCGACCGCGTCTTGCTCTATTGTTTTATTGTCTAGCTACCGACTCACTTAGTGGCATTGACATGAAATGTTTCTTTTAAGCCAGTGACCGATATTAATAGACAACTGTATTGCGAGTGAAGACCAAAGATATATGAGAGTTTGGATGCGAGATGAAAAGGAAGATGAAAGCAAAAGGTTTTTCTCTGAAATATAACATAAAATAACCGGAATAATTTCTAAGGTTTTCGCGATCACTGCATACATTATAATAAAACAAGTTTAACCGGAGTTTATTGTCCCAAACAGCACGCAACACTGTAAAAGACAATGATATTGTGAGTGATTACTGCGTGCATCGATATTGTGAGTGATTACTGCGTGCATCGAAACGATTTTAATTGATAAAAATTGTACAGTAGATAAAAATATTTTTTTAGAAATATCTGTAAAGACGCTTGTAATCTGAGTCTTCTTGCGACCACGATCGCTGCAAAGCTTTCGAAACATCAGGAAAACCAATTTAAATAATATACGCGATGTAATCCGGTTAAACTTGTTTTATTATAATAAAATAACTAGCTCAGTACTGTTCCACTGCTGGGCACGGGCCTCTTCTCGGAATAAAAATTATAATAATAAAAAGTAGCTTAAAGGTTTAAGGTTTTTATCTATAGGTACCTATAAAATAGTACCTACCCTGACTGACCGACTGAACGAAAGACAACGCAAAGCCTAAACCGGTGGATCTAGAGATCTGAAATTTTGACGAAACATTCCTTGAGTACCCGTTTTTTTGTTTTCGGGTTGAAACCCTCATGGATATCATCCTCCGTCTGGGGAAGGCGAAGGGATATGTCGGACTCTTACCGACTAAAACCACACGGTGGGCATCCTCAGCACAAAATAGAGGAGCACCGGGAACTCCAATGCACCGCGCCGGTGCCCTCTAGTGCTACGCCTTTGACAAGTCCTGGGAAACAATACTGTTTCCCTCACAGCAGCACGCGACCACCACGTACTGCTATCCTCCCCAAAATCGCTTAATAGACACCTCGAGTCGAACTCTTGACCTCCACGATGCCAGATGTGGCGGCTAGAGGACTTTTTTAAATTCCATCTCTAAAGAAGTGGTTAAGTTTGTATGAAGAAAAAATACGGGAGCGTAGCCACATGCGTCAGCCAGTAAGGAAAAATAATTGTATTGTTTTCGTCCAATATTAGTGTTTTTAATATGCTTTCAGTGTTATGGTCAATTTCGATTGATAGATTGATAGAATACACTTTATTGTACACCATTAACATTATTAAAACTACCCATCGATGATCCATTGATGTAGTTTATTCATGTCATTTAACGCAAAACGTTAAAAGCTTTCAGTGCATTTATTGAATATGCACTAAGCCGCTTCAAACTAAAATTAATTGGTACTAAAAATATTGCGAACAATCATTAGCATCGCGCATGCATTTTTATTAAAATTATAAGCTATTCTATTTCATTGACTCATTTAATTACATACACCAGGATGAAATCAAATTTGAGGCGGCGAGCCTTCTAGCCGGATCAATGCCCTGGGATCTGGAGGCGAGGGACCTTGCGCTGAGGTATCATCAGCGTGAAGACCCACCTGATCGGAGTGAGGTCCGCCAGATCCTAGTGGCTGAATGGGAGGAGCGACTTGCGCAACCCAGCGCAGGGCACGCCGCAATAGCGGCGGTAAGGCCCGTCATGGAGGAGTGGCTGGAGAGGGGCTATGGCGCCCTCACCTACCGGCTGACGCAGATACTCTCGGGGCACGGTTGCTTCGGGAAGTATCTGTGTCGCATAGGCCAGGAGCCGACCCCCGAGTGTCATCACTGCAGGAGCTGCCTTGAGGACACGGCGCAGCACACACTGGCGGAATGCCCAGCTTGGGCCACGCAGCGCCGTGACCTTATAATTGCAGTAGGCGGCAGCGATCTCTCGCTTCCGGCTGTTGATTTGGCTATGGTCGGGAGCGAGAACGCTTGGGAGGGCGTCGTCTCCTTTTGCGAGGAGGTGATGCTCGCTAAGGAGGCGGCGGAGAGGGTTCGAGAGGCAACGACCTCCCTCCCCACCCGCAGGAGACGGACCGGGCGTCGCAGGAGGGCGTACGCCGACCTCCAGCCACCCTAGGAGTGGACCTGCGGGCGGCGGACTCGGGGTAGCCCGCCGCCCGATCAGTCAAGGCCCGTGATGGTGGCGCGTCGTGTTCCGCGCGCGCCAGTCAAGAAAAGGGTGCGGCCGATGATGCCGCACGGGGAGAAGGGGCTCGCCTACTAGTGGCGAGCCGGGACCTGCCGGGGATGGTTGGACGACTATAAGTTTCCCACGCCCCCGGCCAGTGGTTGGAAGAGGAACACCGTGGTGGTTTTAGTCGGTAAGAGTCCGACACTGGCTCCGCCTTCCCCGGGCGGAGTGCGTCCATGAGGATTTCCCCACGAAAAAAAAAAAAAAAAAAAAAAGGATGAAATCAAATATACATGCGACATAGGTGGTTTCTACCAATCAACGACTTCAATTAATAGACTCGCGATCTCGAATAAGTAACATGTTCCAAATTTAGTTGACGAAACCTATTGCCATCTAGAATCGATGTGTGGAAGGTGCGTAATGCAAGCATTGTAAGCGAGAAGTTGCGTAATGCACTTCCCGCTTTTGCTTCGTAATGGACTTGCCCATAGAAAGAAAAAAAATTAAATTCACTAGTTATTGCGTTGTTAATTATTGTCACAGTGAAATATTGGGTTACTTAAGAAAAAACCTCGCCTCACCTGCCTCGTTGGTCTAGTGGTTGCAAGCGCGACTGCTGAGCGTGGGGACCTGGGTTCGATTCCCGGGTCGGGCAAAGTGTTATTGGGTTATTTCATTAGGAAATTCTCAGTAGCAGCCCGAAGTCTGGATTTGTGCCCGGTCAATGGCAATAGGCTCGCCCCCTATTACATGGGACTATAACATAACTGGCGAAATGTAGGTGTACTATACCTACACCTCTGCCTACCCCTTCGGGGAAATACAGGCGTGATTTTATGTTATGTGTTATGTTAAGAAAAATCAAAGCATATTTACGCCAAAACATCACTCAATATTCGCTAATTGAACAATAAAACAAATAATATTAGGCCCCACAAATTTACCTGCCCTCGCTAGACATCTGTAAAGTGAACTAATTGAAGTATGGTTCCGGAACCATAACTCGTGTCACCATGTTGTTCTTCTAAACAGCGCATCTAGTACCTACGTAGTACATATACATAATATCGATTGTACCAATGAAACTGAACACATTTTTACTAAGAAACATGAGATTTGATAGACCATACAAAAAATTCGTTTAAAAAAATTTGATTTCACCTGTATTAATTCGTCTACAAAAACGAGACACAACCTATGTAAATACAAAATTCATGTATGTATGTATGTTAACAAAAGATAATGAATACTGTGTGCGGAGAGGCGCCCGTAAGGCCGCCTACAAGCTTTATCTTAAGATTCCGAGAGCTTAACTCGACGTGAGGATTAACTAGTCCTACAGTACTTTAGGCAAACTTCACGATTAACTCGTCTATTACCCGTCACTACAGTTTTACGTAAACATTTCGTGTCTTTTCTAAGAATAGTCACGTTTCTAGTGTACAGGATTGTCGTATCTACGTTTTTTATATAGATGTTTTTTGTGCTTGTTTATACGTGCTGAAATTTGAATCGCTTATTTTCCGAAAAGGGGTAATTGTACTCATCATTATGAACAACTTTTACTATGGGACCATAGAGGAAATGAATATAATAGAGGGGAAATGTGGGCGGGATAGGCGCGCCGCGCTTTTGAGCAGACGCGCCAATGTAACCAAAATCCGCCACATTGCGTCCAGGCTGTGACAGAGTACGTTGCTGTGCGAAAAAATAATAATTATGCCGTCTTGCGCCATTATATCATGCCGAAAAAGAAGCGAGGTGTGTAGTTTAACTATAGGAGGGATTTCTTTTCATCGGTAAGTCTAAAAACCTTTAATTAGTTGTGATATTTGCAAATATTTTCTTAGTATTATGTGATTCATGACAAAAACGATGTTATCGCAAACTGATAAAAAAATATACATTGCTTATAAAACATGGATATCGTACTTTCACTACGTGAGTAACCGCGTAATGTATTGCGTTTCTTTCGATGTCGCCTTCAATTTATTTGCCTGACTGTCACCAAAATCCCCGTGTATCGATAGTGTAGTAACATATTGAATGCATTATCGATATAATTAATTCGGTGTATACTTTCTGTTTTAAAATAAATATTCCGCATTTTTATTATTTTAAATGCATAATAATATTATTTTTAGGTAGTTTTTTTTTTAAAACCACTTAAAAAAGAATAAAAAATAAAATTTGTGTGTAACAGTTTAGGGAGTAAGTGCCTTTGATTCGGATAGATTTAAGAAAAAAATGAAAAAAAAAAAAAAAAAAATTTTTTTTAAGTCGGTTTTTTTTAGTTTATTATTTTGAGTGGAATTAACAATAGAAAGACAAGCGATTGCTATAATCCCCGATAATTTGCTGTCATCCATTGAAGAGTCATCCACTCTTTATCTCCTATGACCTTCATCAGATCTTCACCAAATGATTTTTTCTGAATGCAAATGCTTGACTTGTTGATGAATATACCAAAATCGCTATGTGTATGCCTATAATATTAGAGAAGTTACCTCAATTTCACATGGATCCCATCATCAAAACTGGATTTTGATGAAAATGGAACCAATCTCGAAGTATATCCTTTCAAATAAATAAATAATTTTCGAAATCGGTTTCTAAATGACGGAGTTCTGAGGTAACAAACATACAAAAAAAACGTACAATTGAATTGAGAACCTCCTCCTGAAGTCGTTTAAAAATCGGGTTTTAGGCTCGGTTTCCACCAAAACGCAGAGACAAGGTGTGTCGCAAGCCACCAATAAGACTGCGTTAGATATAGAATAGCTGGTTGACTGGGAGAGAAAGCCAAAGGCACTAAGTCCACCTATGTACATGTATTGTATGAAGTTTAAATAAATAAATAATGTTGAAGCTAGGCGGTGAAATATGAAAATAACGCAATCCTATTGGTTGTTCGACACATATCCTCTCCTCTTCGTTTTGGTGGTTAAATACCTTTGTTATGTATGGAGTTTGGATTACACCCGGCTTTAACAAGTGCTTAAGGGGAATGTACCAGCCAAGTGTTGCCTCCGTCAGTAAAAAAAAAATATCACTCGCTGAATACATAATTTATCGAAAATTCGTTTTTAAAAGTTGAAGTACAGTTCAATCAGAAACTATTAACTCTGTAAAATATATTTCGCTGTAGTTGTAGATAGAAAAAATGCCAAAAGTGGCCGTTTTTCGCATTTTTTCTATGTACAATTACAGCGAAGTATAATTTACAGAGTTAATAGTTTCTGATTAAACTACAGTACCTGTACCTACTTGTATTCAGCGAGTAATAATTTGTTTACTGATTGGGGCGCCGCTTGGCTGCTATATTCCCCTTAAACGTGGTCTAAACTTTCGTAATAAGGGACATATTATTTTATTTTTAGTTTTCAATACAATACAATACAAAAAAACAAAAAATTTACAAAAAACTAACAAATTTTGACGACTTTAGTATGTTGGGCAGTAATTATTTTTTAGGTTACGATTTAAAAATAAAACCAATCCTTAAATATGCAGAATTGTATATCTTATTTACGCAAAACACCAAACCAGGTCTTATAACAAATTTAAAGTTGGTTAAAAATCGAAAAACTAATTTTTATTTTTCGCCATACCTCGCGCTGCTTGTTTTAAAACGTGTCAGACGTTATTTTCAATAATTAAGTATATCATGAAACAGTAACTTTCCAATTCCCTATGTAGGACAAATTATTTTTATTCCAAGACCATATGCGAAAATCGTTGAAAATATCGATAACATTCATAAAATTAGTTTTTTGTACATGGACATCACTAACGACCTGTTCGAATGTAGTGGTGCGTTCGCACATGGTCGACGTTTATGTGTGACAGACGTGACCGCTAATAGTAGGGCCGCGTTCAGTGTAGTATTTCTTGCACGCGTATGCGTTTAGATATCTAGATACAAGCTAGATACAGTGCTTATGTAGTAGTGAGACGGATAGTGGGAGAGTTAGGCGACACGGGTTTCCGAAGAAACTGTGTACTATACCAATTCCATTCTTATTCAAGTATTCCATGTATGGGACCAACACTGAAATCGCGAAAAAAATAAACAGTTGGTCCCTACATTTGTGTTCACTTAAATCGATAAAATGTAGGGACCAACTGATTATTTTTTCGCTATTTCAGGGTTGGTCTCATAGTAAAAGTTGTTCATAATAATGAGTACAATTACCCATTTTCGGGAAATAAGCGATTCAAATTTCAGCATGTATAGACGTTTTTATATAGATGTTTTTTTAAGCTTGCTTTTGTTTTTCAGGTCTCGTTTGTTTTTGTAACCGTATATTAACACAAAACGATTGATTAAGATGTTTTGTTACGTCAATACAGCATGTGGTCATTTAAATGAAACAGAACGACTGTTTAGTCATTTTGTTTGTCAATCGTATATCGTGTTGTTGTTATTAAAATTTCTGACTTAATTATTGTTGTTAGATGTATGATCACGATTACGTTACGTAAGTTAAAATTAAATAAAACAAGATTCCTAACTGTATATGCAATTTGAATTTGCAAGCAAACTTGCTTGCATGGTTTGTGGTATTGAAAATACATATCTTTAAATCTCCCTTCCTGATCAAAACACGTAGTAGTACTTAGTAGTCGTACAGCCCCTTTTGAAAGAGTTCTTCCAGGGATGTACTCCCATTATACAAAGTATAAGAAAAAAGTACTCAAAGTATACAAGTATTATATCCATCGTCTAGTACCCATAGCACAAGCTCTGCTTAGTTTGGGACTAGATGGTGCTGTGTAAAAATGTCCTAAAAATATATATATATACAGGTATTACTGCTGCCTAATAGTGATGCATTGCTGTGTTTCGGTCTGAAGGGTACGGATGCCGGTGAAATTACAATCACATGAGACTTTCCATCTTCATGTCTCAGTTTGGCGAACACAACTTGCAGTACCATTTAGGCAACAGCTTAAGTGGTATTGCAGTTGTTTTGGGCAATTGTAATCACTCAACATCAGGTAGACCTTTAGCTTGTCTAGCCATCCTCAGTAATGCTAGCATTGCTGTGTTTCGATGCAAAGGGTACGGGTGCCGGTGAAATTACAATCACATGACACTTTCCATCTTCATGTCTTAGTTTGGCGAACAAGACTTGCGGTACCATTTAGGCAACAGCTTATGTGGTATTGCAGTTATTTTGGGCACAGCTAACCACTCAAAATCAGGTGGGCCTTTAGCTCATTTCGCCATCCTCAGTAATGCTTGCATTGCTGTTCCGATGCGAAGGGTACGGGTACCGGTGAAATTACAATCACATGACACTTTCCATCTTCATCTCATAGTTTGGCGAACACAACTTGCAGTACCATTTAGGCAACAGCTTAAGTGGTATTGCAGTTGTTTTGGGCAATTGTAACCACTCAACATCAGGTGGGCCTGCGCTCATTTTGCCATCTTATAGGCACTACAAAAAAGGCTTTTCGATCTTCTAGCATGTTTTGTTTTCCCCGGGTGTCAGTCGATAAACCATTCAGTTTTCTTTTGTTTTTATTAGGAAGACATCTTGAAAATAAATAAAATACGACTAAAAACTCAAACTGTTATCGACCTCCTTTGACGTCTATCAAAAATTTCGAAGAACATTGCTTACATAGTTCTACACATTATGCTTCATCATCACGAGTCTATTATTCAGTGCCAGTATGCGTACGGTTGTATAAAATGACGCGTCATAAGTGCATCAATTTGTCATTACACCCGCATCTCATGTTTGAGACGGATTACGTAGATATAGACTTTAATACTGTGTTTCTGTTTTTAAAATGATGTAGGATTATGTTTTTATTAACGTGTATAGCAAGGAGGTTTAATAGTTGATAGGTGTTTTATGAGAAAAACTCGGCGTAATCAACCCGTATCAAAAGTCTTTTACAGATTGTCATAAACATAGCAAAAAATATAGACGAATTTCTGCGAACAATCATAGTGAAACCAAAAAGAAACTGTGATCCTTCGTTTACAACCAGCGCTCACGCAAACACATGCACCTCAAACCGTGCTCACCCCTCTCAGTAAACATGTCACGGCATCGTCCAGTAAGCATCGCAAAATCAAATATCCTTTAAGTGCATAGTGTGTGCGTGAGCGCTGATTGTACACAAAGGAGCACAGTTTTTCTCTGTAACAGTCTGCTAAAATTACTGAATATAATAATAATAACAAGCTCGAATACGAATGGTTAATAGCGACCACTGAAGTAAATTAAAGTTTAAGAAAAAAAAAACCGTGTTTTTAAACTAACATAAGATGATTCTACTAGTGTAAACCATGATGTTGATGCTGTTATATGTAATTTATTTTAATACTTTTATAAAGACCATAAGAGAAAAGGTACTCTAACGCTTTTTAGAAAATGCGAAAAGGTTAGATTCGACGAAAAACAAAGCGACAAACTTTCAGTCTCTTTTTTGTCCCGTAAATACTTTTAATGTTCGTGAAAATGTCCTTTTAACTACAAAGCACCTCATCATCATCATCATTTCAGCCGAAAGATGTCCACTGCTGGACATAGGCCTCCCCCAAGCATCGCCACAACGACCGGTCCTGTGCCTTCCGCATCCAGCGGATTCCCGCGACCTTCACCAGGTCGTCGGTCCACCTTGTGGGGAGCCTACCCACGCTGCGCCTTCCAGTACGCGGTCGCCACTCCAGAACTTTACTGCCCCATCGGCCATCCGTTCTGCGAGCAATGTGCCCCGCCCACTGCCACTTAAGTTTCGCAATTCTTCCGGCTATATTGGTTACTTTCGTTCTCCTGCGAATCTCCTCAAAAAAAATACAAAGCACCACATTCAGCACAGTATTCAGAGAAATACAAAGCACCTATTTCTCTTTATATCCTTTCAAAGAGACAATTTAAGAACGCAGGACACAGCAGATAATTCCAATGAGCAATTAAACTAAAACATTACGGTGCCAAGCGTTTTCACATCGGGTCCTACGTGATTCTGCGCTAAGCATTTCCTTTTGCCTGTACCGAACTAAATTTAAACCAGATCGATATGGATTATTCTCAGTGCAATGGCGAGGCAGACATTTTATTAATAGAATCACTATCTAGTTGTAAATGATGTAGTGGGCTTTAGTAAAAATTGGTTTAGATTTTCTACTTGTTTCCGTTTGTGGAGCTAATAATACATTTTCAGGTACCTACTTGCGAAGATTATGTGTGATTTTTTAAGTGTTGAAAATTATGACGAATGAATGATGATGATGGATGATGATGGAGTGATGAAAATTTCGTTCCTTGTATGATTTTTGGGATATTCTATGTCCAGCAGTGGACATAGAATATCCCAAATCTTTCGGCTGAAATGATGATGATGATGATGGTTTCTGGGAGTAGGTACTGTTTTGAATAAAAAACTATGGTTAACAAGATAGAAGAGGGGCTCGAGCCGATATAACATCCACGTGGGTTTTACGATCTGCGAGGTTAAGCTGCACTTGCCGTGGTTAGTCCGTGGATTGGTGACCATTGATGATTTCATTACACATTATTCCTCAGTGTCTTCTAGAGCACGTTAAGCTGTCTGTCCTGGTTGTCATACGAATATGTATGGCAGACGTTACAGGTAGTCAGAACCTGAAAGTCTGACAACTGGTCTAACCTCCAAATGTCAGTATTACCCAGTAAATGGGTTGCGGGGGTGTGATGGCAGTCGGCTTCGTAAAATATAGTACCGAAACCGACCCCAATATATATATACATATAATCCTAATTGTGTGTAAGAAATAATTTAATAATAATATGTCAATAGTATTTAATAGCAATATAATAAATGAAAACAATAAAAAAAATATACAAAAAGTAATAATAATAATAGTTTACGTTTGTCCATAACTTAAAATGAGTAAATTTGTCAAAAAAAATTTCTCATGTAACGGGTTTGATTTCCGGTTCAACCATGTAATTATTTAAATCTCTATGAATGCAGCTTCTTTCAGTAAAATCTTTCATCTACAATATTCAACTTCCCTCCATGTGGCATATCCGTGGGACGCCCTGTATATACGTAATTGGAAAAGGTGTGGAGGATGATGAAAATAGATAAAGAAGTAGAAGACTTTTGAAGTTATAAAGCTTCTTGAAATAGATCTCATCCAGGGAAGTACTACCATTGTACCTTTTTCTGCCGCCAAACAGTGATGATTGCATTGCTGTGTTCCAGTGCGAAGGGTACGGGTGCCGGTGAAATTACAATCACATAAGACTTTCCATCTTCATGTCTCAGTTTGGCGAACACAACTAGCAGTACCATTGAGGCAACAGCCTAGTTGGTATTGTAGCTTTTATGAGCAAAGGTAACCGCTTATCATCAAGTGGGCCTTTAGCTCATTTCGCCATCATATGCTATAAAAAAGCTTGAACTTGCTTACTTGAGTTTGCTTGCAGGCTTGTCAGAATGTAGTCCTTGATCTTAGATCAAAATATACTGTTTGTTTTACAAACTTGTTATAAGTTCATTGACACGTATTTTTACATGATAGAAGTAAAAAAATAATTAAACGTGTATCTGTTTTTTTACTAATATTATGAATGTGAAAATTTGTGAAGATATAAATTGTGGACAGAAAAAATCGCTCACGAGCAGGATTCAAAACCTGCGACTCTTGGATCAGTACGCCAGTGCTTTAGCCACTAAACTACCGTGAACACTGCTCGTGGTATCAAATTTCGTAAATTGCGTAAATGCGTTGAAAATAATGAAATAGTTTATGAAGGTGTTTGGATGTTTGAATCACGATGTTTGTAAGGGCTGAACGGATTTGGATAAAATTTAGCATACGGATAGAACACAACTCGGATTAACATATAGGTGATAAACGACATTCACGCGGGCGAAGCCATGGGCATAGGCTAGTTTTTATCATAAAATTGTTTTCAGTGCCACGTTTGTTCATTATTTTGAAAATAGTACTTGGAAAGCTTCCATAAATTTATTATCATCATCATCATCATCATTTCAGCCGAAAGACGTCCACTACTGGACATAAGCCTCCCCCAAGCATCGCCACAACGACGGGTCCTGCACTTTCTGCGTCCAGCGGATTCCCGCGACCTTCACCAGGTCGTCGGTCCACCTTGTGGGGGGCCTACCCACACTGCGCCTTCCAGTACGCGGTCACCACTCCAGAACTTTAGTGCCCCATCGGCCATCCGTTCTGCGAGCAATGTACCCCGCCCACTGCCACTTAACCTAACATAACCTAACATCACGCCTGTATTTTCCCGAAGGGGTAGGCAGAGGTGTAATAGTACACCCACATTTCGCCAGTTATGTTATAGTCCCATGTAATAGGGGGCGAGCCTATTGCCATTGACCGGGCAAAAATCCAGACTCCGGGCTGCTACTGAGACTTTCCTGATGAAAAAAACCCAATAACACTTTGCCCGACCCGGGAATCGAACCCAGGACCTCACGCTCAGCAGTCGCGCTTGCAACTACTAGACCAACGAGGCAGTTAAGTTAAGTTCAGGTACTGCCACTTAAGTTTGGCAATTCTTCAAGCTATGTCGGCTACTTTCGTTCTCCTGCAAATCTCCTCATTTCTGATTCGATCACGCAGGGACACTCCGAGCATAGCCCTCTCAATTGCCCTTTGAGTGACTTTGAGCCTTCTTATCAGGCTCATTGTGAGCGACCACGTTTCAGTGCCGTAAGTAATTACTGGCAACACACACTGGTCAAAGACTTTCGTCTTGAGATACTGCGGTATTTTGGACGAGACGATATCGCGCAGCTTCCCGAACGCTGCCCAACCGCGTTGGATTCAATGATTGACCTCTTGACTTCGACTAATCCGGTTATGTTTTATTTTTGAGTCTTCCTTGTGATCTAACTCCTGTCTATTCATTACTAATTATACATTTTGAACTGTTAACCTCCAAGTCTGATGTGAAACAAATGTTTTAGATAAAAAACAGCCAATCTGTTTACGTAAATATGTCTGCAAGAATAATATACAAGTCATATATTTTGCGATTGTTATTGCTTCGAGTCATCGACTTCTAATACAGGCTGCTTAAATAATTTGTGTAAATACATAGAGAAGTCTATTTCTAGTATTCCAGATTTGGATTATTATTAGATTTAGTTTTTTAATTTTTTATTACATAGTTTACTTATTACTATTGTTACTCACGTCTTGATCGGCGACCATTTTCAGTCAAATATGGCATCAAAAACTTTTCTTAAACTTAGCAGAATCTAGATTTTAATACATTTCTGATCCTTCCTTAGGAATAAGAGTGATTAATTTTCAGTAACTAGAGAAATAATTAGAAGAATTCCGCTAAGGAGCGGAATGCCTTGCTGTGTTGTCTGTATTTCCCGATAGGTATAATCTGGCTGTCTTCAAGGCTCGAGTGAATAGGTTTTTGCTGGACAAGCGTGTACCATCGTCGACCCAAACAGGTCGACCAACAACAGGTGAGGTATGAGGTAGCGATCAAACGCAAGCTCATTTCTGAATAAAAAAATAATGGAAAAGAAATATAACATAAGTTGTTGTTGTGTATCTGCTGAAAAAAAGAAAATATTGTTACGACCACGTAAAATTACAGTTTTTTTTAATTTTTTTCATTCTGATGGATTTGTAGTTAGCTCGCTCGTCTATGTACTAAGGGTCTGACCAATTGACATTGATTGTGGCTCTTTCACCCAAAAAGATTTAAGCATCTTCTTAAAAGCTTAGCTATTTTCTATACAACGAGCTCCAATCTCAAATTGTAACGAAATGTAACTGAATACTAAAAAACAAAGAACGCGGACTGCCGTAATCGTAAAATAAATAAAGTTACAACTTCAAACTTCAGTTACAGGCAAAAAGTTTTAAATTCCAAACCGCCTTAATTATGTTGCTTCGGAATCGCCTGCAGCAAATCTCTTTTAGGGATATCACGTCAAATGATTTTATCTAATTGAAGTACAAAGTCGACGTTATTAATACTTAATAAGATACTTCCTTATTGATGTTTGAGCTTGGCCGTTTTTGGGCAAATGTTGGCCGGGGTTGATTCGCCATATCCCCCCTCCGCTTCCCCTTCCCTCAAACACCCTTGTCTAGACGAACGACGAGACCGAGAGACCGATTCCGATTTAGTTCGTTCCCAGCGTTCGTGTGGGAAGGGTGTCGCAGGTTCTATGCGTTTGGCGCGAATTTTAAACGTCAGTGTGTTTCTACGTGACTTTTTTGAATTTGAGATTCTAGTGGATTGTTGTGCTCTAGTGATTGACTGTAGACTTTTGTTCTTGAAATGGATTTATTTTTGTTGTAAGTAATATTTTGTTTTGTGCATTTTTAATGTTAAAATTGCCGCTGTTTTTTTGTGACGGTATTCTATTGATTATAAGATCTCTTTTTAACGAATAGCCAAGATAAAATCTTATATAACTATCTTCATACATCCTTCTTAATTTTAAATTCAGCTGTAGTTAAATATTAGTTTTACGTTTGTTTGTCTACTAAATTGTTAACTAACATTAGTTACACCATTCTCGCTTAAGAAAAGGACCCTCTGAATACACATCAGTACTAATCACAAATACCAACAGTACTTATCCTTCAAGGACCCACTAATTCTATAGCAAAGACACGTAAAGCCGCAACGAGGTCCAAATTTATTTTCTCCATCGCCAATGAGTTCTACAAACATTGGTCCCAACACTACCAACCTTAAGTGCTACCATTGTAAAAAAAGATGCCGAAATGTACTTAAAAGGAAAAAAGTCATTTCGAAGACATTTTGCGAAGCTCTTGAGAGTTTGCGGGGATGAAAAAACCGAGATCCGGCCGAACCGTCGACCACTTATCGACGCCAAAGCGACGCGATGAATTACCAAGCGAAAATGTACTGAAAGTGTGTAGTGACGGAAATAAGTTGAAGACTGAAATGAAATATAGTGTATTACAAAATTTAAAAAAAAACCTACATTAAGAATGACTTGATTTTTTGGTCCTTTGAGGCACTAACCTAATATTCAGATACATTCATTCGTTAACAGTTAGATTCAAATTCAAATTGTTTTTATTTCAAATAGACCTAATTACAGATACTTCTGAAACGTTAGGCTCTAGTTGTACGATTCCAAATGGTGGGTCATATGGAGAAGAACCAGCAAGAAACTATGTAGTTTATGTAGTTTATCCATGTGGATTACAAAAAAAACCGGCCAAGTGCGAGTCGGACTCGCGCAGTAAGGGTTCCGTACCAGCCATCGACCTGATACCCCATAGAAACTGATTTAATTTACGAGAGTTCATCGAAAGACATCAACGCGCAGTGCGCGAAATATGAATTTTTGCATCTCTTTTTTACGCAGGTACCACCACATATGTCTATGTTTCTCCTATTTTTAGTATTTGTTGCTAAACTACATAATGCGTAATAAATCCTAAAAATGATTAAATTCACAATTGCTAAAGTTTTTTATGTTTGTAAGCAATGAGTAAGCTGCCTAAAAATGTTATGCATATTTAGTATCATGTATTAGTTCCCGAATCAAGACAAAAGATTTTTCACACAATAATGACGAACATCTCACATAATTTCGTTTACAAATATTTTGTTAGTTTTCACAACAATATTAAATAAAGAATAAAGATCTAATCAAAACATTACCTATTTAATGAACAGCCCGGTATCTTGAAAAGGATGGATGGTCCTTAGTGCTACCACAGTTTGCAGGTTACCTATGTCGTGAAAAGGATGAGACACCCATCCATATCCTATGTGAATGTGATACAGTGCACCACATAAGAAGCCAACATTTTGGGGGCCACATAATCTCAGAGCAGGAAATCAAATTCTCCTCCTCCAAAGTCATAGCCGACTTCATGATTGACTTGCAGCTTGAGGAAGTGCTGCAATACGGCAAGAGACGTCAAAATAATTGATCTGATTAGGTCACAGTAGCTTTGGGGCGTTCAAGACCCCTAATTCTTTCCTCAAAATAATAATAATGTTGAAAAGGATATTCTTATCTAAAAGGATTTAAAACATAAAAAAAAACTATTCAAACAGTTCATGTAACAAATCTTAGTAATTGCCGAGTTCGATGCCGAGACAGCAAAAAGCCGGAAACGCAAGTTACAAATAGATACATTAGTTCTTGTAACCGTACCATCTGATACATTCATTTTGTGTTCACTTACTGCGACGGAAATAAAAAATAAAATACTACACTTTTTTTATATCTATCTTGTTGACACTATTGTTCAATGTTTTTTTTTTCATTTGGTCCTGAGATCCGCCTACACCACAAATGATTTTTATTTTGGTCCGTCGATAACATTACATTAGAATTGTACAAAGGACATTGCTAAAGATCCTTAGTAACTCCGCCGTAAGGCGTTACAAATTAAAGTTGATGCTCACCATTTACAACTCAATGAAGCCAATGTATTGCAATACATTCATAAACACGGACAGTACTAAATATAATTTTAGATTTTTTAAATGTTTACTATTTTGACACATATCTGTGCTATTTTGATGTCATGTTTTGCTTTTTTGTTATGTCAAACAACCTACATTGTCGTCAAGTTGTCAGTCGATGCCAATTTTTTGGAATTTCTTGTGTGAAAAGGAGTATATAATATTGAATCATAGACTATAGAGTATCGAAATAATAATATGGATGATACACAGATATCATGGATGATACAATTTTATCCGGTTACGTCATTAATGTATCGATACTCCTTAAAATATGAAAAATGGTTGTTGTACTATCCGCATTAAATACAATATATATTATGAAACGAAAAAATTCGCATGTAATTTTCGTATATTGTTCATCTTCGTAACAGTTTAAGGCTATTTTTATCAATGTCCTTTCGAAGTTAGATAATGTTCGTCGAGACCTTAAACAATAATAAATAGGAAATCCTTTACCGAAAGACATTTCTTATGCAAGTGCTCGCTCTTTTTAAACCTGTTCTAGAAACAACGTAATATTACCTACCTGTTAGAAAAATAAAATGTAAATTTTTATCCATCCCTTGTCATCAGTTGTCATAACATTTCGAATATTTCACACCATGAACATGAACGCAGCTGATTCTGAATACATTATTATCAGATGCATAAGTTGTAACTATAGTATTTGTACTTAGTTGGATATATGATTCTACCAGTATAATATAAAACATACAAGTCCTTTTGTTAGTTGTATGTCGTTTTGAGTGTCATTGAAATAGTAACACCTGTCAAATGTCTTGCAAATTTTTATAATGAAAGTGTCTTTTTAGGGTTCCGTAGTCCTACAAGGAACCCTTATAGTTTCGTCATGTCCGTCCGTCTATCCGTCTGTCCGTCTGTCCGTCTGTCCTAATCCTTTACCGCTTAATAACTTCTACAGTTATGAACATAAGTAAATGAAATTTTGATAAAAAATGGAACAGATATAGATCTCAATTTTAAAAGAATAAAAAAATCTTGATTACGTATTTTAGGGGTGGCGCCCATACATGTGAAATGGGGATGAAAATATTTTTTTCGCTGCACCCCCTCTTTGGGGTATCGTTGAATAGGTCTACTAAAATGAAGGTAATGTTTCATACACAACTTTTTTATCAGGTATACCATCTGCGAAATACAGTTCGCCAAAGTGGCTTGCAATGTGTCCCCCCCCTTATAGCAATGATTAATATTCGATTTGATTCATTTGTAATTAGACCTACTTAAGGAACCCTATAATACTGAGCATGGCCCGACATGCTCTTGGCCGGTTTTTGTTTTTCAATACTCAATTCGAAAATAAAAACAAAAGTTAACATAACAAAACAATATTTGTTGGTAGTATTGTTTTGTAATGTTAACTTTTGTTTTTATTTACTCGTGTACTGACTGAAGACGTCAATGAATTATTTCATCTCAAGACAGTTATCTTGGGCTACTAATGGCTTAAATCTGTCTCCCAGCACGCGTGTCTGAGCCCATGACGTCATCAGTAACAGTACATCATGTTTAACATACAATACTGAAACATGCGCATATTTACCAGCTTCACCGTCAGCCCACTTAGCTGTTTAAAACTCTGTGCTGTTTGCAAAATGAAGGGGCAGTTAGGAAAACATATTGTGGGTAGATTTACATGCACATGCGCTTTCTTATTTAGTTTGCATCATTGCTCTTGTTTGTCGTTGTAAAAGCTGTATTTTCGTTTCTGTGCTACTTCAGGCAAGCTGTAGTAATGCATTTTTTTAATTTTCAGTAGCAATCACCCTCTGAGTTGACATGTTGTTACACTTTTAATTTCATCGTTTCTCTAACTGAAAAATCGTCGCCTACGGCTCTACAGGCCACACAGCCCTACAGTATGCATTTTTGCATGCAATAGTGCGCTGCAAAGCGCTTAGAGCACTCTGCTGCGAAAATATAGTACACGATAGCACGTAACTTTAAAACCACATCTAACGCTAATGAACGAAGCGCTGCAGGATAAAGGAATATCCTGATAAACAAATTCTAAAGTAGCCAAACAATATAAACGTTATCACGAAAATAAAAAAGCCATACAAAGAATCAGTCGCGATAAACAATTCACTCTATGAAATGAAACTTTTATCGTCGCTTTACGAGAATTTCTGTGCTATAAAAGCGACTCTTATCGAAAATTGTTATCTAACACCCGATAATCGAAAACTTCGAATTCATTCACGAAATCCGATATCACCTTAACTTTGAAACAAATGGATCACTGGGAGTCCTGTCCGTTTCAAAAACTTCCCGTTTCGAGAGGTCACGTAATTATTCCACTTGGTATCAAACGCCTCTCGTTTTAAAAGCCTATTCTTGTTACAGATAAAGCGAAGATATCTTCTGACCTTAGTGTATCTTTAGGTATGTATTTTCAGGATAAGAAACAATGAATTTTAATTCGTTGAGCCGGCTGTCGGCTCGTAAATAAGTCGGTTATCGTATAGGTAATTGGGAGTGCGGGCGACCGCTCCCATAACGCATCCAATGGGTTATCGATAAGAGACTATAAATTAAATTATACAATCTTTACTCGATCGGGTGGTTTAGACTAAATAATACAAATCTATCCCTTTTGCCGTGACCTTGGAATGGGGGCTGAGTTATGTGATTTCTAGTAAAAACATATTGTAGAAATTATTCTTATTTTACCCTAATGTTTTCATCATTTGAAGCAAGAGTGCTGGATAACGGAACTGGTTGTTATTATCTATGTTTTATTATACCCATAAAACACTGAGACATTAGTTTTACTTTTTCAATCTTCTTAAACTTTTATTTTATAAATTATGTAAAATCTGTTTTTACTCTAATCTTATTGATGACGACCTATGACGACCTCTGGGGTCTAGTGGTTCGAGTGTCGGACTGCTGATCACGAGGTCGTGGGTTTGATTCCCACAGGACACAAATATTTGTGTGATCTTCTTCGTGTCGACATGAGCTACATAATAATAACAGCTCATGTCATGGGGAAAAGATTAGCCAGTCAGCAGGTTGATAGCGGGGCTGACTGCCCAGAGTGCGCCACAAATATTTGTGTGATGAACATGAGTGTGTGTTGGTCTGATTGTTTCTTATGTATTATAAGTATGTATTTACTAAAAAAAAGTATATAAGTATTATATCCATTGTCTAGTACCCATAACACAAGCTCTGCTTAGTTTGGGACTAGATGGTGATGTGTAAAAATGTCCCAAAAATATTTATTTATATTTATAATTGTTATTGTCGTTTAGATATCATTACTTTTTATCAAGACAGATCAGACAGATCAGTACTACAAATTACTTCTATATTATTGCTTTTAGTAACGATTACACTCCGTTTTATTAAGTACCTAGTTGAAATTGAAGACAGTTAAGATTGAATGTAGGTATAATCTTGCATAAGTACAGGACCTATATTCTATTCATGTTTCATACCAAGGTCAATGCTCACTATATGTTAGCAAAGGGCTTTTGATCGAAATAAATAAATGTGATAAAACCCTGTCTATCTATATTCTGTTTTTTCTCTGTTGTCTTATTTAGTAAACAATATTGGCACATCTCTTTATTCAAACAACTACTTATAAAATATAATTACTAGTTCTGCACATGTAATTATGTTAAAAAAAATATTTAGGGTATGAAGTTTTTAACATAATGTCTTTTAATAATAATTATTGACGAATTGCATTAAAAAGACATGCCAAGATTGTTTAATAAATAAGACAAGTAAGAAAAAACAGAGATTAGAAGAGGACATCCCTATCAGTTACATCCCTATGTACCGTTGGATACCTTTCAATTTAACGATGTGTCAGTTCAATGTGATTGAGGAAAGAATTTTAACTTTATAAAAATTCCAAACACCTCATCCACAAGTAGTGATTTGAAGCCAACAGAATAACTCATCAGAACCTTGCTTGATTCGAAAATCTCACTAATGACCTCAAGGATTTCAAGGACCAATAACGCAGTTGAGATAAAAATCATTATCTCTTCCGTAATATACAAACAGACTCTTCCAGACCAAACGTAGATTTTAGTTAGTTTTATTAAGTCTTTAGTCTTCCTGTTACTAACAAACGATTTTAAGTACATCAAAAAGTATTAACATAAGTATTATATCTATTGTCTAGTATCCATAGTACAGTCGACTGCATGACAGTGGTAACACTTGAATTAGAAAACTGCCCTTACTGCTTACGAAATAAAGGCTCTGTCAATGTCAAACTGTTACCACTGAGGTGCGGTCGACCGTACAAGCTCTGCTTAGTTTGGGAGTAGATGGTGCTCTGTTAAATGCCCCGAAAATTATTAATGATTTATTTATTTACTTAACACACTATGGGTATGGGTCCTAGTTGCGTGAATAAAGAATTTAATTATTATTAACATAACATAACATAACATCACGCCTGTATTTCCCCGAAGGGGTAGGCAGAGGTATAATAATATACCCACATTTTGCCAGTTATGTTATAGTCCCATGTAATAGGAGGCGAGCCTATTGCCATTAACCGGGCACAAATCCAGACTCCAGGCTGCTACTGAGAATTTCTAATGAAAAATCCCAATAACACTGCCCGACCGGGGAATCGAACCCAGGACCCCACGCTCAGCAGTCGCGCTTGCGACCACTAGACCAACGAGGCAGTCATGGAGTCAGTCAGTAATTATTATTATACATATACAAAGTCATGTTTTTTTAAGAAAACTATTTACCCACTTTAAAGACGCTGGCTCTGACGAGTCCGTAGCTTATCTCTTAGAGACAAATATATCAAAATGCTACTTCAGAAGTTGTCTTTGTGGAACTAAGATAACGTTGTCTAAAAAATATAGTTTTATAGCGGAGGACACCCAACGTGCATGTTATGGTATGGTCTTAAAAGATTTCAGTTAAATGAAATTATTTAGGGAGCTCCCAGTTGGAGCCTTGATATATTTTGTTACATTATAATTTTTTAGGTTTTCGCGTTCACTACAAAATAATAAAACAAGTTTAACCGGATTAAATCGCGTATATTATTTAAATTGGTTTTCCTGACGTTTAGAAAGCTGAAAGCAGCGTTCGTGGTCGCAGGAAGACTAAGATGACAAGCGTCTTTACAAATATTACAAAAAAAATATATATATATACCGTACAACCAAACCGATATGTACCTAAAATGCTCCGTGAGGCTATTGAAATTAAAAAACATCCTAATTTTAATAGAGAAAATGGTTAGCAGTTCCACCTGTGTGGAACCCAGTTCTGAAAATAATCAAGTCCCAAACAGCACGCAACACTGTAAAATATAGTGACATTGTGAGTGATTACTGCGTGCATCGAAATTATTTTAATTAATTAAAATATTTTTTTACAAATATCTGTAAAGAGTCTGTATCTCTCCGAGTTTTGTGGCGCAACTTGGGAGTGGCCTATGTCCAGCAGTGGACTGCGATAGGCTGAGTTGATGATCTGTAAAGACGCTTGTCATCTTAGTCTTCCTGTGACCACGAACGCTGCAAAGCTTTCGAAACGTCAGGAAAACCAATTTAAATAATATACGCGTTATAATCCGGTTAAAGTTGTTTTATTATATTCTTACAGTTGAGTTTTCTCATAGAAATTGCAGTGTGATTATAATAGCACGTTTTATAATGAGAAGATGCTACTTCAAAATTAAACAATCAAAACCTAAAAACGTTTAACAGATTTTCATCATTTCTATTCGTCAATAGTAATTTGCAGTCTGTTCCCGACATAAAATTACGTCTTATCAAAAACGTATCACGGCTCATCGAAACCCTTCAGCGACATCGGGACCTAAATCCACCATCCAAGTCTATCAAAATCGAATAAAGTACAATTTTCCTCCATTACCGCCCTTCATATCTTCCGTCATTTCACGTATCGCTTCCGAGCCCAAAAGAGGGTAAGATGTAAAGATGAAAATAATAAATCCGTATCGAATATGCACGGCTGGAGCGAATGAAAAAATTCTTCGCACGAAAATATTATATTCGGCCGTGTAATTCGCCTGTCGAGGATTCGTAGCGATCCATCAACAATTAAATGTTGGGTTGTTGGCGATACATTATCGGCCGTATTGCGAACACTCTGATTGATGGCGGCTGGTGCCATGAAACCATAGATGCTTCCCGCTCCATTGCACGCTAGTCTATAGAGACCACTGTCACTGAATGACCGATCACCGATTCCTGCTACTATTCCATTCATATCCATCGACACCAACTCTAATTGATAATACTTAGATATACACCGCACTGCGCTCATTACCACTGAATAAACATGAAAATATGTGTTTTATTAAATAAATACGTCCGAATTATTCACCTCTGGGGTGGTCTTTGATAAAATTTGTGCAATAAATTTACACGAAGCACGCAGATAATTACCTCCATTAAACAACCAAACAATGTGCACCTGATATTATTAATATTTTAGAATAGAGCAGCTTTAATCACGGCCTCGAATTCAAGCTTAATTATTCTGTCCGTTGGATAATTAATTAAACAAAAGATGGTATGCTAGGTGAGTATTGAAACTGACTTCCATTGTTGTTGGGATAACAGGGAAAAATAATCCGCGATGCTTCCGGCTGCGTCTTTGCTCCTTCATTGTTCAACCTTCCGCCTCATTCCAATTTACGCAGCTCTTTCATCGCGTGACTGATGCATTTATCATTCGTGTTTGAGAAATTTCTTTATCCCCTATAAATTGTTTATTGAACGGGCGTTTCTAATCGCGTCGCTACGTCTATCTGGATGTCTTTTTGATTCGGGCCGTACGACAGATTTGTAGGAATTTAGCGTGAGGTCGTAGGGTGGGTCCTTCGTTCCCATGGCATTGGGGTGTTACGCTATTTTAATGCGTCGTCGTAGGGTAATTTACGAGCATGCAATGCACACAAGCAGCCCTGCTTTTAGGGTGATGGTCTGGAATAACGATTTTTCGTGAATTTATGTCCCTTTAAAGATGATAAGTGATGGCACTCTGATATTCACACACGACTTTTGGAGTATACAATTTGAAATATGTACGGTTCGAAATTAGCTGTATCCCTTTTATAGACTGTCGGAAACATCTTGATAGTGATCTAAATATTAAATGAAATTACGGTGTTTAGTTAGGTAGGTGGTAACGCTAGCGGCAATGAATTAATATATCTGTAGTTATTACTGAATGTTAATTGAATTTAGTTTTGTTTTTGTTAGGCGGCTCCGTGGCTTTTAATTTTGTTACACTATCCGATTGAAATAGAGGCAAACGTATATTAGTATATTTATTACTAAATGTGTCACTCAGTTCCAAAAAGATCTTCTTGAAACTGTGAAAACTGTGAACAAAAGATTTCATTGAATTAATATGATATTTTATGAATAAGAAAAAAGGTATTTAAATAAAAACTATATCCTTTAGTTAGACATGAGGAGTGGGGATTATATTTTATAAATAATGGTCGGTTGTTACACAGATGTGAAACAAAACAATCGTGCTTAGTTTTCAACACATTACTAATGTATTTTATTTACATGTAGAATACACTCACATTCTTAAACATAAAAGGGGAATACTTAAAGCTAAATCTCTATTTCTCCATATGTGGCGCGTGAAATATTTAACTACACAAACAAAACCATTTAATAGTTGAACTGTTGGACCAATTTGTTCTCAAATTATTTGTCAAGGCGGTCCATTCCGAAAATTGTTCCAGATTTAGAGCTAAAGGGGTTCGAATACGCCACCGATGCGCGTTGTTCAGATTTGTGACAATGTCTCCTACATACAAATGTAGTAATAATCTCATAGATTTGCTTCGTGGAAATAAAAACTTATTCAATTGAACGTGTCATGTGAAAACTGAATCAGATAGTAACATTGATTTATGTTGCTATAAATTAAATATAGCCATAAATTAAAGAGATAACGATGACTAATTATTATAATTATTATTCTTTGATAAGAATAATTAATTAGAGTTATTAATGAATGAAGCTCTGATAACCTTGACATGAAGACCACCTGTAGGCCTAGTACGAGTTTGACACTTACCGATACTTCCATCGAATTCGACGACTTTCATTCATTAATCAGTAGCGCCCCTGGCGGATACGAGGAGGAACTAGTAGTTTATGAATGAAAATCGACGAAAACTATGAAAGCGTGTACCATCGTCGACCGCACCATCGCTTAACATCAGGTGAGGTGGCGGTCAAACGCAAGCCCGTTAAGAATAAAAAAAAAAAAAAAAAAAATTATAAAGTGTCAAACTCGTACTAGGCCCCCAGATATATACATGAATCGACTCACGGACATTATCTCGAGCAGAAGGAACAATAATTAATTTCTAGTCCTTTCATTCGAAACATTGCATTTTTATGAGTGGGTAATAAACTTTTATTCTATTTAATTATTTTTCACGCAATTAAGCATGCAATGCTACATCTAAATGTATAAATTGTGGAAAGAAAAAAACCAGCGAAGCCAGGAGTCGCAGGTTCGAGTCCTGCTCGTGAGCGATTTTTTTTTCACAATTTATATCTTTTTTATACTATTTATTATTGCATAATATACCTGCTAATACATATGAATGTAAAAAAAATATCATTAATAATCTATACACAATATAAATAAATGCACAAGTCGAGAATAAAACTAAATTTAAGTTCATTCGATTTAGCTAAAAGCATTTTGTTATGTGTATGTGTGCATCTGAAGACGCAGTGGCGACTGTCAAAACTATCATAAATCAACACGATACTTTGATATTATTACAAAACTCAATACATTTTATGGCATCGCGCAATGTCACGGAAAAAGCAATGAGGTGTGAGCTTCGCGCATCTGCCAGTATTGTGCTCGATAATGATCGTTTGTTGCATACAACGCGCTGGTTTTAGCCGAATTTACGATACTGATAGCAATTGGCCGTCGTGGAAATTAATATGGTCATTATATGTATGTTTATTGAGCGGTACGTTAGTGGTCATGACCGTGGTTCAGGCGCATGTGGTTTAGTTTTGTTTTCATCCACTAGGCTTAGCTTATCAGTAAATAACGATGTTATGTTTCCTGTTTTACAGCCAACCTGATAATAAGTTAATTATTTTTAATGCTTAAATTTTTTATTTGTTTTTCGAGGACCAAAACAAAATGTTAATAATTTTGTATTAATTTATCAACAAACGATAGATATTTCAATACCAGGAAGTTAAGGAACAGCAAAAACAAATATAAGGTCGTTTTGTCCGATTCTAAAAGATTTGATTGAAATTTTGTCTATTCCGCAAAACAATGCAGTCGATACACAGAAAATCATCACCATCATCATTATTTTTTGTTATTTATCCAATCTTAGATGAAGGCCTCTTCTCTAAGCTCCTTTTTCGTTCCTGGTGGGCTTGTGCCTGACTCATGCAATCATGACCTCCGTACGTACACATAAAGTAACCATTACAAAATCGCGTCTATCGTCTATCTAATTGAATTTGCCGTGTCTACACGTAACGAGGTCTACAACCTTCCCTCCGGGAATAGAACAGTAAGTTGAGTATATAAATTAGCTGTCAAGGCGCTAATCGCTCCGACAGGCCGCGATGAAACTTTAGAATCCATCAGTGGTCTTCTAAAAGGCCAACGTGTTCAGAAATAGATACACAATAAACGCAGTTATTTATATTGTTATCCTTTTAGCGAAAGCCCAAGGGAGGTCGTTACTTTTAACATATCGCATTCTTTGTTTGCTCAAGGATTTTGAACTGAGTTCGATTTATGAATTCGATGTTGTACAATCGATTTATCGGATTATCGGATGATGTTGAAATGTAAAAATATTCGAGTTTTATCCGGTACGCATTGTAAGAAGGAAATAGTTTTTTTTTTTCATAAAAAAGTGTACGTTTGTTTACATTCCTCATCATAGAAAAATGGGTAACGGGTCGAGCTTAATTGGTGCTATATTTTAATCATAAACTTAACTGACATTTTACTAAACTTATACAGTAGTTAAGGCCATTAATTTTTAGTGGCGAAATAAACAGTCCTTAGCTACATGACTTAACTAAATTAAAGTCCACAAAACTCAAATCACTACTAGCTCAGTATAAATCTATGAATCATAATGTCAGCGATCCTTCACGCAAATTACGACCCTCCCAAATTCACACGGTTCGGGGAAAAAACTGTCGTCTGCCGAGCAAAAGCCGAATAGGACAATAGAACACAATTACAGCCCGAGACCGTAATGAGTGCGCCAATGAGATAGCAATAAAATTTCGCCGCACAATACGGTCATAATTAGAATTAACTGTCTCATTCCCACCCACATCCGATGGACGATGGCCACCTCTATTTTGTTCATTCGCCCCATTGACATTGGCCAGAGTTTTCTCGGTTATTTCTGTAGAATTATGGGCTCTATTGAATTTGTCTCGGTTGCTGATCTGACTGTGATAATGACCTTTTCTCTATGAAGTGTGCTGTTTTTCAATAGAATTGTAAATGGTATAATAGGCAGTTTAATTTTGCAATTCTGTTCCACGTTCGATACTACAGGTAAACTAAATGGGAGTATAAGGACAAGAGAGTAAAGTAGACAGGCTACTTCAAACTCAACAAGACCATTTTGCTAACAGAATTTCAGAAAAAACCTTTCAAGAAAAACACATGCGTTTTCTTGTACGTTATGTAGCAAAAACATCGTAAATGTGGCTCTTTGTTCGAACATCTGTTGTTAAACAACCTATGGACTTTTAAGTGTACTACGTTTTTGTTGAGCCAATTAAAAGTATAGTTTCTTGTGTGTTATTGAAATTCACGGATCACTCAAGCGGCCCTCATTTAGTAGATTTAGGTGGAATTAGTAGGGAGAATAGTGCACGTATTGTTACGAACAATGTGCTATTGTTTTCGACTTAAATGTGGGGGTTTTGTGTTAATAAACTGTTTCATTCAGGGCTTATTTCACATTTTCGTATTGTTTGTTGTGTGTTTCAGTTTGTGAAGAGCTCTTGTTTAGTGTTTGGGGAAAGGTATTATTAGTTTGGGTTTATATTCTATTACTTGTACTTCAAATGTATGAGTACATACATTAAGATATGCGACTGTTATTACATTTTTGATAAATATTTTAACACATTTACACGTGCGAAGCGAAATCTAAAGATAAAAATTGTGTAAATTTCAATAAACGAAAAATAATTTTTGATCACATTTTGTTTAATCCAATATCAAACAAATACGACACTATACTGAATTATTAGTTACATCAGAGTTATTTGCATTATTGTAAATCCAAATCACACCTAAAATACATTATGCATATTAGTAATATGTATAACCAAACAAATCGATTTATGCCAGATTATCGTCATCCATTAATTAATCCACGAGGGAAAAAACATAAACATACACACAAACATAAAATATAACATTACATCGAAACGGAAATAAACGCACTGTGGGAAAACAAACCCTAAAATGCAAATGTGCTCGTAATTAGTTGTGCCATAAATACCGGCCGATTAGACCATAAATAACATAATGGAATCTCTAAGCCGAATTCATAAAGCATTCGTTGTGAAACCGGAGCTCTGAATATTAACAGGATTTGATTACGGCTCTGAAACCTTTCGGCCGTTGTAGGAAAAAATACACAGTATTTTTATTACTTCACGCATACAGATGTTGTTTTTGTAGGGTTAAAAAGAAATCATTTAATTTTTGCCTTAGTACGTAGTAAATGAAGTTGGCCAAAACTACTTCGGATACCATGGACCGCCATGAGAACTAATGAGTCCATACTGGAGGAGTTCAACCACCAAACGACTATCTACAATATGCCAGAAGCGTGCCATCAGTTATTTCGGACATATTATGCCTAGACGCCTAGGCATTGCTCACAGAACGGATGGCTGATGGTAAAGTTCTGGAGTGGCTACCGCGTACTGGAAGGCGCAGCGTAGGTAGGCCCCCCACAAGGTGTACCGCAGACTGAAAGTCGCGGGAATCTGCTGGACGCGAAAACCGCAGTACCGGTAGCGATGCTTGGAGGAAGCCTATGTCCAGCAGTGAACGTCTTTGGCTGAAATGATAACGATGATGATGACCTAGGCATTGTCTGGAAAGGCTCATGATACTGGGCAAGATAGAAGAAAGTGCGCTCAAGGCAGAGCACCGGCAAGATGGTCAGACGCGATTAAGAGGGCGGTCGAAGGCAGCATGTACCAAGCGGTCCACACAGCGAAAGATTGCATATCTTGAAAACGCGTCGCATGGTCACGATCCTCACCAGTGAGGGAACGACGAAGAAGAAGAACGTAGTTACTTTTGAGCGATTTTTCGTTTTGACTGTAGCAGCTATCTCCCAATAATATCCTGGTAATAGAATGTCATTGGTATCTCCAAATAAATACAACTTATAGGTTATTAATATCTAAAGGTCATTTTAATTCATTAACAGTTGACTGATAACTTCTAGACGTCATCAAAGGGTGCCTAAGTGTGGCTAGTAAATATATTACCGAGGATGCCGACTGCTTAAAGGAAAATGTACCTAATAAAATAATGAGAACATTGTCCTACCTACTATAGAGCAAAGACAAGAGGTAGCATTTTTAGAGTTACTACTAAATAGCATGTTACATTTTTTTAAATGCTTAAATATTATTTCATTGACTGTCATCCTATCCTACTAATATTATAAATAACATTGAAACGGCTGAACGGTTTTGGATCAAATATGGCACACATCATCCTCATCATCCTCCGAGTCTTTATCCCAATTATATTGGGGTCGGCTTCCAGTCATATGGCAATATGGCACACAGACCTACTTAATTTTTGATCGACCTGCCACAAGAGCAAAGTCAGCAGTATATCATATTGCAAACAGACACTGTTTTACCAAGTGTACATTTTTGTAATGGGATCGTAAAATACTTCACATATCCTCAAAGTGTATAACGTCAAAGCGTGTGTGTTCTTAAAGTAAGTGTTAAGCTGTTTAAACACAATTGTCACTAAATAGTCTGAGAGTACTCAAGTGAGATTAACTTACCTGTGATGTGGTATAGTGTGTCAGGCTCTGTGAGCGTTTTGCGGATGCTACATATTATGTGCCATAATAGGTACCGCATGCATTTTAAATGTGAATACATGTGGCTTTAACGGGTTAAAATAATAATATGATTTTAATTAGGCATTGAAATAATTTATCAGGTTTATGGTTTATGAAACACGCTATTGGAAAGTCGGAACATAACATTATGATTATATAACCACAAAGTAAAAGCTTTCGGTTCCCATTTGATTTAATAATTAATGAGCAATTTTAAAATAAAAGGTGTAATCTAACAAAATAATGAAAGAAGTTTTCCTATAACTGTGGATAAAATGAAATATTCCCATTTAAGAACCTAGTTTTGGGGCATCAATGCATAGAGTATCAATGACATTCCCATTTGAGCACCAATTAGTATTTTAGCTTGGTGCTCAAATGGGAATATCATTGGTGATCTATGCATTATACCTGGCACATGCTGAGCTGGACACCCATTTGGTACAAAACTGAGACACATATCACACTTTTTTATTGTACTTTTACTTGTATGGCCTGTGTCTTGTTTTTTTGTACTAAATAAACGTTTTATCTATCTATCTATCTTATCATTAGTGCCCTAAAAATTGGTGCTCACATAAAAGGTAAAACTTCGATAAAATAAACCGATTAATCCATTTCTCAACCGAATGAAATATTACTTTTTAACGTGAGAATGTTTTTAAAATTCATTATTTCTCCAATTTAGACGCCATTGGTGTCGACGTCAAGCATTTTTATTGGTCCGTACACTGTAACTTATCGTATAATAATTATTAATTATATTAAAATTCGGAATTTTTAACATCAACCACTATCGGAAACACTACGCTAAGGTAAAAAGCTATCAATCAAACCCTTTGAAATTCAATCCGTATTTTAGACCCTTCAATTAAGCATAATTTAAGATAAGCCTTTAATTTTTACGTCACGGGTGGGCTAAAGAAAGTGTAAGGCGGTCATTAGCCACTTTTTATGTAAGCTTTTTTACCTTTTGTCTTGAAGCACACCATATTTCTTGAGCATAATCCATAATACATGAGATCCCGTGCTCCTCATAGCAATTATGTGTAATAAATCTCGAGTTAGATCAACAGCTGATGCCTAAATTTATGTTTTATACATCAAGCTTTTACACCTTAAAATGTTCGGATACTTAAAATGAAATCACAGAATAAATTCTATGAATGAAATATGAAATCATATTTTATTTTTGTTGGAGCACCTCTTCAGTGACCTAAAAATCACTCGATGCTACGACCAGCGTTATCATCGAAAATAAATGACCAATTAAACAATCTAATTCATTTCGGTCGGGTCCCAGTTAGGGTGGAAACATAAATCAACATGCCGTCGAGTGGCGATAAACATTTTGTGACTTCCAACTTCCAACCCAGGTGATAAAAAAGTGTCCACTTTTTTGGACATTGCACACGCGAAGAGCTTTTGAAATGTGACATTTTTTAACTCTAACGGCTCCTTAATTGTTACAGCCCACCCTTTAGGGTTAAGCACGTCCCTTTTTGACAAAAAATCGTCCTAAATAAATGACCCTAACGAGCCGATTTAGAGTTTCGACAGAACAAAAAAGTAGTAGGTAGCCGTAATTGGTCGTAATTCGTGTTGATAAGAGAGAATTCTTTCATTCTTACCGTATAGACGCCACTTAAATCAATATTTTTTATGCCGCATACCTAGACATTAAGTGCCTGCTAATAGGGTAAGCAAATAATGAGGTGGACACACTTGTATAAAGTACCACCACAGTGCAACCTCGATGCGGATAAGAGGGTCAATATTTTGATAGCGCGCGTGGTACGACGATGGTAGAAACATGTGGTCAAACATTGAGCAACACAGTATGGGTGTTTAATCGTTGTGGCGTGTATAACTGCTCGTCTCGGCAAAACAAATGTAACCACGCTTTCGCCACGCGCGTTCGTAAAAGCATGGGGTTCAGGCGCCAAAAATATCCACTGCGATGAATCAACCGCTAGCTCGAGAAATTCCTGTACATCAAAGGCGGGAGTTTCGCGGAACTCGATTTTATATTTTGTACCTTATCGTTCGGAATGTCAGCTATTTTGATTGGGATGATTTTGTACGTCGCTCATAATTATAAGCTGTAAATTACGTTATATTAAATAATATGTATAAGATTATTTTATTTATTTTGAAGGAGATCAGCTTATTTATATTATGATTTAAGTAGCTAAATTAATAGCTGATTTTATGTATTTATTTGTGTAGTTACAAATAATATTAAAATAATAATCTATACTAACTGAATTCGACGCGAGCGAAGCCGCACAGCTAGTATCAAACATAAAAAACAAAAGTCATAATTGTGAAAATAAGTTATTAACAACCCAATATCATTGCATTAGGTTGATTACTGGACCCGCTCGAATCAAAAACGCTTGTAAATTTTTTAAACTCTAATTTTAAAGTAAAAGGCATGGTTTAATGACGTGGAAAATTTGACACTTCGCCGAGGGCGGTGGGCGAGAGTCAAATTATTCAGAGTTTTATTGACGGCCCGGAGAGATTTACACGCACAGCTGCCTCGATACCTTGCCAGCCCATGGCAACGCCAGTGAGCACACAGCCTTACATTTTATATCACGTATTTTGCATATTACATGTTCTCATGTAAATTTCGTGAATACTTCGATATAGTTTTACATGGTTATTAAAATTAAAAAGTTATTAATGGTGCACGCGAAGTGCGCTATTTATAACATTATAAAACCATATTTTTTGTTCTCGTTTACACTCAATTTATTACGGAACACCGCACTTGGGTTAGCCTCAACGGTTGGTCTTTAGAAAAGCCACAGATGCTCGTAAAGTCTATTAAGTAGTTCATTTATACATGGTTTCGGCAAGTTCTTATTTCGCTCTTACAGAACTATCAGCATCATGTTGCCAACGTATGTTTTATTGCGGTCGGAAATAAATAAAATGAGGAGTAATAATATCACACCTTTTCAGTCTGCAACATTATTATATTTACAACCTTGTACAATATTAATATTAAAAAAAAACGCACTGGAAGATATAACACACAATAACGCACTGGAATATTGTGAAAGTAAATGTTCACCTATGTAGAGGTCAAAAAAATGCAAAAAATTCAAATCAACGAATAAAAATACGAATCCTAGAACAAATAATTATTAGATCAATTGCAGGCTTCGTTTTTGCGTAACTAAATACCAAAATCTTAACAAATGTCCGTAAACAAAAAAGTACGAAGAATAATAAGTGAATAAATACAAATCTAATGAAGTATGAACAATACTTATACAGGGTCTAGCGGATCTCACAGTCTTTATTAGACTTAAAAATGTTGGGTTGCAGAACTTGTCATGTTCTGCAAGCCAACATTTTAAGTCTTAACATATTAAACAACATTGCCCTCCTTTTTATTTCGCCGTAATCGGTTAAGTTTTGTGTACAATCTCCTTTCGGAAACTCCAGTGTGTGATATAACATACATCATATTCATAACACACATAACGAACTGGAGCAGACACATTCGGAAATTCACACTTCAACTATGGATACCGATCACAAATTAAGTGGGATTTCTATGTTAAAACACGAACCATATTTTTGTACTTCTTCTTCTTCTATCGTGTCGACATGAGCTACATAATGATAACAGCTCATGCCGTGGGGAAAAGATTAGCCAGTCAGCAGGTTGGTAGCGGGGCTGACTACCCAGGGTGCGCCGGACGATCAATTAAATAGCGTCACTCGTGGAGGCTCTTTTAATGCACCGCGTAAAAATCACAAATAAAATGCCCGAAATTTGCGAAGTAAAATGAGAAATTCAGAGCTGATAACACACACCACAAATAAAAGAATTATGTCAAAAACTACATTTGACAGTTGAGGTTAGGTGTTGCTACACCAAAAATTGCTAAATTATATTGCCTGCTATTGTAAACAAAAAATCTACGTCGTAACAAATCAGAACAAAACACCGGAACACATTTGGAGACACAAATTATAGTAGGTTTTTTAGTCATTGTATTATTTTAACAATTTATAAATTTGGAAATCATGACACAATCATATTAAATTAAACAGTAATAGTTTAAAGCAAAAATTACATTATTGTAAGTAGGTAGTAAATTCCTGAAACACAAGGTGTTCGAAATTCGAAAAAATTCTCAAGATTCGAATTATCCTTCACACAATAGGTCTTAACTTTTCCATCTTATGGTTTGGTCTGAAATATTTTCATTTATTTATCGACCGTTTCACTTGGCTGAACTCACAGAGGTGTAATAAAGAACCTGGTTTTATTTCAGCTAAACTTATTTTACGATTCTAAAATGAAAATTCTTAATTTCATGTTTCAAACTGTTTTGTGGAGAAGAGTATGATTTCTATTAAAATTGAAATTTTTGCATTTGCATTTGCTTTTTGCATAACTATTTTCAAATATTTATTAAATTAAGCTTGTTTTCAATTTATATTAACACACTGAAACCCCTAATAATTATTATGCCAAGCGTAGCTCCAAGCTTTCGCATAAATGCTAGTAGGAAATCTATTAGCATTTATGCGAAAGCTTAGAATAATAAGACATATGTATATGGTAGTTTCATTCAAAGTTTCGCTCAAAGTTGAAGCACAAAAACAATCGATGTGTGCGCGTAAGCTGTACTGAACGTAGCCTTTTAAAGCCAAATTGAATTTGCTTCACTTCGAGTTTGACTACTGCGGTTCTAAGACTAACTATTCTAAGTGCGAAGTATCCTATCTTTAAAGATATTAATAATTGTGGATAGAAAAAATCGCTTACGAGCAGGAGTCGAACCTGCGACTCCTGGCTCAGTACGCCAGTACTTTAATCACGAAGCTATCGTTTCCACAATTTATATCTTTAGATTTCGCTTCGCTTTGCTTCGATTTACGCATAAATGCGATATGAATAATACACAAAAAAAAGTATTTTATATAATACTAGCTGTGCCCGCGACTCCGTCCGCGTGGATGTCGGAAAATAACATCGTGTCATAATTATGAACACAATATCTTCAAATATATACCAGGCCCCTCAGAAAGTATTGCGAAAAAAAGTTTTTATATATGGGAGACTGGCCAGTTATAATGTTTTTCGAAAATATGATTATTTATAAGTAAAAATAAGTAAGTTCCAATTTCAAAATTTCCCTCCACATTTTTTGCGAGTTAATTCAAAGTATTGTGTCTCACTGAAATATGGATCTGCGCCGGGAACATTTTAGAGCTATGATTTTATACGATTTCAAGTGTCGCCTGAAACCGGATGAATCGTACGATAGACTTCAAATGGCATTCATGGATGAAGGCCCTTCCAAGGCAACCGTGTATCGTTGGTATAACGAATTCAAGCGCGGTCGACCAACTTTGGGGGATGACGAAAGAAGCGGTCGCCCTTTGACGGCTGTTACCGAAGAAAACGTGCTAGCAGTGAAAAATTTAATCCAAGACAATAGGCGAATTACATATCAGGAGATTCAACACATATTGAAGATTGGATCGGGAAGCGTTCACGAGATTCTACACAGCCATCTTCGCGTGAGGAGGATAGTATCACGCTGGGTGCCGCACAACCTCACCGATGCTCAGAAGCAGGCCCGGGTGGAATGGTGCCGTGATATGCTTAACAAATTTGAAGCAGGCTCGTCTCGGCGTGTTTACGACATCGTTACAGGTGATGAGTCCTGGATTTATCAATACGACCCAGAAACCAAGCGCCAGTCGACTGTTTGGGTGTTTCAAAATGAGCCAACGCCTACCAAAGTGAAGCGATCTAGAAGCGGGGGTAAGATTTTGATCGCTAGCTTTTTTAATTTGACTGGCCACTTGGTATCAATTCCCTTACGGGATCAAAGAAGCATTAATGCCGAATGGTATACTACCAAATGTTTGCCAGAAGTTTTCTCTGTTATAAGCAACAAGCGACCAAACACAGGGCTCCGCGGGCTACTGCTCCACCACGACAATGCACCTGCGCACACCGCACTCAAAACGAGGGACTTCCTGGACAGCACGCCAGTCAAACTCCTGGGTCACCCTCCTTACAGCCCTGATCTAGCACCGTGTGACTTCTTTTTATTCCCAAAAATAAAAAATCAGCTCAAAGGGATACAATTTTCGTCGCCGGAAGATGCGCTGGCTGCGTTCGAGCAGGCTGTAAACGAGGTGTCTGCGGCGGACTGGAAAAAGTGTTTTGAAAACTGGTTTAGGCGCATGAATCTTTGTATAGAGGCTGGTGGAAAGTACTTTGAAAAGATTTGATAAAAATATATGTACGTATAGAACAATTTTTTTTAGTTTCGAAAAACTTTCTGAGTGTCCCACGTACATATAAGCGCCTACACAGACGATTACACTATTTACCGACCATACTATATTTTGTTTTTACAACCAACCGGCCAAGGTGATGGAATTTCATGGAATTAGCCCTAAACTCCCTCATTCTGAGAAGACACTCGTGCCCAGCAGTGGGAAGTAATTGGGCTGATTATGTTATTCTATAACACTAACCACATCTCTTCTTATGCTGAGAAGAGGCCCGTGTCCAGCAGTGGGACTGCAATGGGCTGGTAATGTTATGTTATTCTAGAATACTAATAATATCCAGTTCATTAACTCTTCTCATTTTGAGAAGAGGGCCATACCCAGTAGTGGGACAGTAATGGGTCGACTACGTTATGTTATTCTATATTTTCTAGTTCCTTAACTCTTCTCGTTCCGAGAAGTGGCCCGTGCCCAGCAGTGGGGCAGTAGGTAATGAGCTGATTATGTTATGATAATCTATTACACTAACAATATCCAGTTCCTTAACTCTTCTCATTCCAAGAAGAGGGCCATGCCCAGCAGCGGGTCAGTGATGGGCTATGTTATGTTATGTTATTCTATATTTTCTATAATACTAATAGAATCCAGTTGTATTTTTAGGAACCTGCAATCTGTATCCTACCAACAATCATGACCTCTACTTTGTATGCAACTTAATACAATAGAGGGGTCAAGCTGTATCGCTGGATCTACTCAACCGATTCAGATAAAACATACCCTATATTTTAAGTTAGACTAATACCAATACAAATGCTAAGTTTCATTACGATCCGTTCAGCCGTTTTCACGTGATGAGGTAACAAACAGACAGACAGACAGACATAAAAAAAATTAACGATTGATTCGTGTTCTATAGCTTATTTCTAGTCCCCCTAGCCGGTTTTCGCGAAAAAAAACTCAATGTACAGACTTTTCGACCTTTACAGTTTTATTATAGTACTAGCTGTGCCCGCGACTCCGTCCGCGTGGATGTCGGAAAATAACATCCTGTCATATTTATGAACACAATGTCTTCTAATATACATAAGTGCCTACTCAAACGATTACACTATTCACCTACCATTCTATATTTTGTTTGTACAACCAACCGGCCATGGTAATGGAATTAGCCCTAAACTCTTCTTATTCTGAGAAGACGCTCGTGCCCAGCATAGGGGCAGTAATTGGGCTGATTATGTTATGTAATTCTATAACAATAACCACATCCAGTTCTTTAACTCTTCTCATTGTAAGAAGAGGCCCGTGCCCAGCAATGGAACAGTAATGGGCTGATAATGTTATGTTATTCTATAATGCTAACAATATCCTGTTCAATAACTCTTCTCATTCCGAGAAGAGGTCCATGCTCACCAGCAGTGGGACAGTAATGGGCTGACTATGTTATCTATAATACTAACGAAATCTAGTTGTATTTTTAGGTATCTGCAAACAACCAACAATCATGACCTCTACTTTGTATGCAACTTAATACAATAGAGGGGTCAAGCTGTATCGCTGGATCTACTCAACCGATTCAGATAAAACATACCCTATATTTTAAGTTAGACTAATACCAATACAAATGCTAAGTTTCATTACGATCCGTTCAGCCGTTTTCACGTGATGAGGTAACAAACAGACAGACAGACAGACAGACAGACAGACAGACAGACAGACAGACATAAATTTTTTAAACGATTGATTCGTGTTCTATAGCTTATTTCTAGTCCCCCTAGCCGATTTTCGCGAAAAAATACTCAATGTACAGACTTTTCGACCTTTACAGTTTTATTATAGTATAGATAGATAGAAGATAGATAGATAGATTTTTTTTTTTTTTATTCTTAACGGGCTTGCGTTTGACCGCCACCTCACCTGATGTTAAGCGATGGTGCGGTCGACGATGGTACACGCTTGCCCAGCAAAAACCTATTCACTCGAGTCTTGAAGACCACCAGATTATATTTCTCGGGAAACACTGACGCCATTTTTTAACAACAATAGACTATTTATTATTTTATAGACCTATTTATTATCAACTTTTTTTTTAATAAGCTATCATTCTTATTTTCCAAGATATTAAGGTTTTTGTTGGGGACCTGGATTCATTGCTCTCGTTCGTTTGTACTTCAATGACGCTAAAACAGCTGACCGAATTGGGGTGAAAATTGGCACACAGACCATGTCATGTTTTGACCATGTCGGCGCCATCATAGACCGTGTCATAACATGACCATGTCGCAGTTGTCAGCTGTAATAAATACGCAAAGTTTTCTTGCACTACTTGCCGGATTTCTCCTTTTAAAACATGAACCGTTTTTAGCCTATATAAAGTCAATGAAATAGCTCCCATCTGAAACAATTTTGAAAAAAATGTTTTAAAAATCATCGATCCTGATCTATCTCTTCCAGATGAACGTTTATTCTATAACATCCGGGAAAATCAGAGTTCCCATGGGAATTTAAAACAAAAGCAGGTGCATGTGATGTGATGTGGTGGATATAGTTTAGTGGATTCTTAAACGAATAACCCGCAGTTTCTGAAAGGCTGAACAACCCAAAAATTAACTAATCAGCTGTCAAATCTCAGGTCAAGCAATGTGATTGGTTGTTAACATTTTTGCGGGCTAATTACAGAAGCTGACATTAGATTTGACAATAGATCAAATTGATCAGCCTTCCAGAAACTGGGGTCTATGCTTTTAGTAGACAAAAAGGGGCTTTTAGACTTAGCTCATGTCTCTTCAACTTAAAAAGTAGCACTTTTTGTTTTTGATTTTTGCAAACTGTATTTATACTCGGATCATCTGTGTTTATTTACAATGGAGTATGTATCGACAGTTTATTTAAATATTTTCTATTTCTAATCCGTAAACGTTTTATCCACTAACGGCCAAAATTAATATCCAATCTATCCACGATTTGCCCTACTAGAGATACGAATTTGACATATTAAGCTCCATACAAAATATGTCAAATTTCTATCTCCAGTAGAGTGAATCGTGGATAGATCGGATATTAATTTTGGCCGTTAAACATGGATTTATTCTTAGATGGCTTGACTCTTAAAGCTGATAATAAGTTTTTTTGTTGAAAAATGTATTTTTCAAGACAACTTTATAAGACACGGAAAACAATCTACTGTTATCTATTGAGCAGTTCCACTGTCTACCTTCTCCATCATCAGATCAGCTCGCTGTTACTATAACATTGTCATCACGTTTACATATGTGTACTAAACTGTTAACTCTGTTATTGGGAACTGGTTTAAAATTTATTTTTGCAAGATTTGTATCAAATACCCTAACACACTAACATAAAACTTGTAAAATACTGCCAGCATCACTACGATTGGTGACGAATTGGTAATTAAAGAAGTTTTTAGCATACAAGAGCATGATCTATTCATCCTTTTGACGTAAATTCTTTCAGCATTTAAGTGGGTGAACACGAAAAGAGAGTGGGTGGCATTGCTGGGAACCACAAAGCACAAAACTATACTGTATTCGAAAATAGATACTAAAACGCCATCTATTCCAATAGACTAGAACTTTGTGAGCAAAGGTATCAATAATTCACTGTTAATTGTAGATAATCCTGCCATATAAAGGTCAACTGCTTCAATTATGTTATATAAAGTTTATCTAAAATGAATAATGTGACACAATAATTATAACAGAAAACTTCTGTTGAGGCATAAAATGATGTAATTAGAGCTATGAAATCAATAAACGCATTCATACTTATGTAATGTGTACTTACTGGTGTACTTACTGTGTTAATGAAATGCTAATTGAATAACATTCAACGATAATATTGTTGGGGAGATTGCGGTAGTAAGCTTTGTTGTTTTAATTGTGTAATTTTTCTGTACTTTTAGGTCGCTCGCTAACTACTAACTTTTTGTATTTAATCTCTCACGGGCACAAGGCCACCGGTGGCGGCGGCTTAGCAATAGATTAATTTATTGTGTCTCATTAGTAAACCTTTGATGAACAGAGATAGTGGTGAGACCCTCAAAATCTAGACAGAGATAGTGATAAGACTCAAGATCTAGACTGAGATAATCTCACCATTATCTCAAGACCTATACTGAAATAGTGATTAGACTCTCAAGATCTAGACTGAGATAGTGGTAAGACTCTCAAGACCTAGACTGAGATAAAGGTACGACTCTCAAGACCTAGACTGCGATAGTGGTGAGACTCTCAAGATTTAGACTGAGATAGTGGTGACTCTCAAGAACTAGAGTTCTGGGTTTTAGCTCCTGATCAGTAAAATTGATCTGATAAAATTGTGACTTAATCCGAATAATATACATCGGTACTCATAGTTATGCATACACAATAATTGTATTTATCCATATTTTGTGTTAGTTTGGAATATAAAACAAAAATAACACTTCCACGCCAATCAGAAGAGCTGTACAATAATAAAACACAAATTATAAATTTTACAGTCGCTCAGTCGTCAATCAAGTGTCGCAACCTAATAAAACTAACTATATCGTAAAACTCTTCACGTATATTTATCACACGCCAGTTTCACAAGCAACCGCGAAGGAATTCAGAACTTTGATCGGTATACCAACATAATAACATAAACTTTTGCTCTTTTGGACGTTTTGACAGGTCGAACTGACTTCAAAGTTGGCAAACGTTATTTTATAATATTTATGTCTAGTAGGACACTGTTATAGCTTCGATTTGTGGTATTAGGTTAGTCTTTCAAGTTTTAATATATGAAGAGATAGTTTATATTTTATTGGGTGGTTAAATTTTATGTTTGTTCATCAAGAGCTGTTTTGCGATTAATTTCATCTACCAGATTGTAAAAGTTAAAAACATTTCATGGTGATTGGTTATTTGATATGATGTAATTCAATGATATCATTTGATATGTAGATAGGTACTATTAGCAAACTTTCCGGTGAATCACCACTATGGCTCAAATCACTTGCGCTCAGTGTAGCAGGATTCGTTCAAGGGACTTTGTCGACAAAATGTGTCACCGGGAAGGATCGTGACAGTACCTGCCTAGAAAATTACTGATATATATTATTCGTTTACAGCACAAAAAGTAATAAAGCGAACACAAGATTTTTAAAGAACATGGCCATCCAGACATAAAAATAAAAAGACACCACAGTCACGAAGGTTTCATGTGCGATTTATTTCTGTTACAAAAACGTTATAAATATCTGAAGGTCCAAAGAATAAAGAATACAACACATTTTACCAGGTGCGACATTGGCCCCATATATTTCTAGCGAACATTATCAATGTTTAGCGCTACGTAAATAGGGGTGTTAACTTTGTCCCATCTATTGTTATTTTTTTGTTACTTGACAAGTTTTCTTTGACGCCTACGCTTATAATCTCCTTTTATTTACTCAGTAAGTTGGATGGGATGCTCTAGGTTTAATTTTGTGAGAATTTTAGCTTGTAATTTTGGGATAAGCTTTATTTATTACTGGAATGGTACTGACAGTATTTTTTTCAATTAAAATGAAAACCCTGTTTAATTTTACTGTTTATAGGTAGGTACCTACCTATAACTTAACACTTGTACTTATTACGTTAAAAAAACTATATTCAATAAACTTTGTTTATTACAAGAGCATAATTTAAAGCTATTGTAATAATCAAATGGTAACAGGCACAGCAGTGCTATTCTGTAAGATCTCACTAGCAAACTCACTTCTGAATCCGCGGTGAAAATTAATAAAAACAATACGAAAAAAATAGATTTCATTGCGGATTCAGAAGTGAGTTTGGTAACAAGATCTTACCGAATAGCCATGAACGGTTTTTTGACAAAATTAGGCCGTTTTATTCACTATTGAAACTAACCAAGTACAAAATAACTAATTATCAATATAGGTTATCAAATCAATGAAAGAATTGCGTAAGAATTTATTGCAGTCCGGTAATTTATCAAAACAAACGACTAAGCTGATTATCCTTTGCAAAATATTATATTTCAAATCCCCAATCATTCATGAGCTTCCAAAATTCCCTCTTAACAATAATCTCTTGGGCGCTTTGTGGAGCCGCTTCCGCCGTTCACAATAGATGCATGCGAACTTCGTGAAATGGGTAAAAATAATCCTCTGCCCGAGCCCAATACATCACACGAACTGTCAGTACAGACCGCACGAACAAAAATATACCATTGTGAACGAGACGCTTTGTACAAAACTTTCGTAAAAACTTGTGCAATTTCGGGCGTACGCACCGACCGACGCAATGACAATACCCATCTTACTTGTCGCAATCGCCGAAAAAAGTAATCGTCCCTTGTCAAACACTTTTCACACGAAATCTATTTTTTTTGAATTCCAATTGTCCATTAGGACGGATCGTTAGCTTGTAAATCAACGTCGGCTGAGCGATTGATGGTGCCAGCAATTAAAAAACTAGCTGCGCTGTCGACAAATACGTTTGGGACCGTTCTTAAATTGGAACAGGCACTCGCATTTTGTACGCACAACTGACAATTAATCAATTCCAAAAGTAGACCGTTTAATATTTTACAAGTATGAGCGATCAATCCCTCTTTGTGTGGGTCCGCCTCCGTCTGTCTGCCTCTGTTAAGCCCTTCAAAACAAACATTATTCAATATTTATGTTTTCATTTATTTTTATAATAACACCCACACGGTTAAGGCAACCGCGTGTGATCGTTCGAACGCGCAGGTTCGTGAGACTTTCCTATAAACTTTCGAGGCTGCAGTCAAAATATTTTCATACAACAATCGTTACGACTTATAAGGCCGGGTTCAGTAAATATTACACTTCCATAACATGAGCAAATTCTGGTGATATTTTAAGGAATTCGACTTCATTTTAAGCTTTATAAAATCAGAAGTTCTGTAAACGATGTTGACGATGTAACTATGTGAAGAATAAACACTACGGCATCCAACGGTTTGGTGCGTTTGCTAAACTTATCTCTTGGTCGCGTCTTGGAAGTAAAAGAGTCAACAATTACATAATGACTTCAAGTGTCATCTGAACCAACTACTTAAGATTACTGTCACAACTATGATTAGAGGAAATATTGTGAGAATTTCAATGTTTTTCTAAGTAATTATCACGTTTAAAACATCATTAATTTTGGGCCTCAGTGCTATACTACATTTATTAAAACTTTATAAAAATAACTGCGAAATAACTATAGGTAGTTGTTGTTTTATAGTATTGAAATGACTGCATTTTAGTGTTTAAATTTAGATGTAAATGGTAAATAGATTACATTGCTTAACATTTTATCGTGTAAAACGAAGCTTAGAAGACGCTTATATCGAAGTAACAATAGAGAAATAACGTTAGTTTTCTAATCATACAATAAATGGAGTATAGGTATGATTTTTGTCTTTAGTTACATGTAGATACTATTTTTTTTTCTGTGTTTTACCTAAATACCTTACCTGACAGTCAAAGTTGTTTGGTAATATGTTATAATAACCAATTATTACCTCATCTCGTAACTAAATTACTTTGAAAGTTTGAATTAATATCAGATGAATCAGCACAAAGAAATTATGTTATCAATAAAGAGCGCATTGTTCAGTAAACATATCAAAAGTAATTTATTACAATACATAAATAAATAATAATCGTTAAAGAAATATCTTAATTACTTGGTACTTCTGAATACGAACAGACCTCATTGTTTATAAACAATTATATTTTCAAGCAGCAGGCTGTCGTCGTTCAAGTGGCTATAAATTATAAACTTAACCTTGGACACGTTTGTTTTAGTTCGGCGTCTAGACGATGCAACGACGCGCATATGCGTATAGTCGTAGACGCATATGCACGCCGTGAGAAAAACTTTATAGTTGAATGGTTATTTTTATGTATTTCAGTCATTTGATTGTTTACTTAGAGCCCACTGTTTATTTTAAGTGGGGGCTCGAGAAGCAATCACGACGGTAATGTTTTTTTTCAAGATGCCATAAATAATAATTTATAGAGTTGAATTAATGATACCTTATGAAATATGAAAACTTGCCTATAACATAACATGAAATATAGATAGAAATGACGTAGTCCAAATCCTACTAATAATATAAATGCGAAAGCATGTACGTTTATTTGTCCTTCAATCATGCTGAAACAGCTAAATGGATTTGGATGAAACTTTTCACACAAAAAGACCATACTCCGGATTTCCGGGCTTCTACGCACCTATATGTCACGTAAATGTATTTATTTTAAGCCAACTTTGTGAAGAGAAATAAAATTTATTATCTATTTATTATTATTTATTTATTTACATATAGCTACTTTTTGTCCCTGGAAGATATATGGTTCCCGAGGAATGCACGACATCGTCTTCTGTGATAGACCGATTTAGTCGCTGGTGAATCCGCGGGCAAAGGCTAGTAGTTATTAATAAATTGTCTGTTTTACTAATGTTTTTTTTATTCTTAATGGACTTGCGTTTGACTGCCACCAGTGCCACCTCACCTGCTGTTAAGCAATGGTGCGGTCAACGATGGTGTATGCTTGCCCAGAATAAACAGTTTACTCGAACCTTGAAAACAAAGACACATGGTAACATAATCATATTATTATTTATTTTTCTCTTCAACAACTTTAAGTTTATCCTGCTCGTGAGCGATTTTTTATTTCCACAATTTAAATCGTTAACGTTAAGTACTTCAACAAATGTATAAAAATGAATTTTCCCGGCCAACATATAGATATACATATTTGTATAACCTACTGTAAAGGATTACATTATTATCTATTTTTATACCAATTTTCTGCCCTGACCTCAATATGAAAACCTATCAGGCAATCGCATTTGTACGTACATTATAATCTCATACATAAATTACCATGTAACCTAAATATTGAAATGATTAAATAAAATATACTATATATCTAAATCCATACTTTCTAAATTATGACAAAACGGATCGATACTACACTGAAACTGATTTTAGATTGTATTGAAATTAGAGATGCGCCGAATATTCGTTTGGTATTCGGTATTCGGCGTATTCGGCATCTTTTCCACTATTTGTATTCGGCCGAATTATTCGTTTTTGTTGCCGAATATATTCGGTTCAAGCATTTCTATTTTCTTAGTTAGATAGAACTAAAAGACAAAACTTCTTATGTAAGATTTATGTTATATTATAGTCAAAGAAAACATTTATTTCTTAACCATTAGTTGAGTTAAATAGTTAGCCTATACTCAAATAAAAAATAATAAAAATAAACGTTGATTTTAATGTTGAATAGTCAACATTTATTTTAAACCTCAAAACAATATTTATTTTTAAACATCTAACTAAAATTTTCTTTTTTTAACAATGTAATGGTAAACCGAATAATTCGGCCGAATATCCGGTTCGGTAAAGGTCAAACCGAATAATATTCGGTATTCGGTTATTCGGTGAAACCACTATTCGACGCATCTCTAATTGAAATCACTTGGATTATCCATCACTATAATGAACTAATATCCGAGGTACTAGGAACCGTCTATTTTGATACAATCAGGTTTATTAGATGTTAACAGTTTCCCATTGCAGTGTAATGTATCGTTAAACCGAATAGCATCCGTTACAGTGTGTTGCTGGCTTTATTCGTGCTTCGTCTAATCTAGGTAGTGTAAGCGACATTTTATATTTAGTATAGTATTATACTCGATTGTTTATATTGACACATAATCCTACTGCATAGCATGTACTGTGTGCTTTTTTGTAGTATATTTAAAAAAATCGGAATAAAATTTACTGTTTAACCAAAAACATGTTCTAGTAATATTACTACATATATGGTGGGAACTTGAATTGGTGTGTTCATTTTTGTATGTGTGGTTTCTATTGTTTTTTATTCTCTATCTTGCTGCCTATCTGAACGTTATTCTAATACTTTATTCGTTTTTCAAAACCATTATACGAAGTGATCTAATTAAATGGTTACCTACCAACATTACAAACCTGTTATGTTACCATAATCCTTTTATTTACAACATGACGTCGGTATCTACGTTATCTAGGCGGCCAACATCATACTACAGGAGATTTTAATATCGTAACAAAATATTTTCGAAAGAATAAGTTATGGCCCCAATCATCGTGTTCCACTTCCACTACACAAAATAAGATCACTATAAAAGTTGATTATGGTTTTTATAACAAGAGTGTTAAAGTTTGAAATTGATATTTAAAATGTCTTTTGTAATCAATTTATAAAAATATAACAATAGCTTCCTCCTGCGACTTTGCTTGTGAGTTGACCGGTTTTGAAAAACCATACTTTGTGAATCATAATTACGAAACTTTGTAATACAACACACAATTAAGATGACATAAGTTTTAAAAAAAAACTGTGTTTCTGACTTGGCAACCGATATCACAAGACATTGTTGCTATACCAAGTTTCTAAAATAATGTAAGGCCAAAAATATCTGTTCCATAACAAACATTAACAAAAGGACGAAAAAAAACAAATGTACGACATTAATTTCAGCAAGTTCCGAAAAATTAAAATTGCAAAACGCGGCTTTATTTAAAACTTAAATGACGCTAACTTCCACTGTCTTGAGCCCCGTTGCCATTATGCAAGTAACTAGCACGCAGATTACAGAAGTGAAGATACTTGTGCAGTAAAAAAAAATAGCTTACATACAGATACAAAAAGTTTCCTATATGCAATAGTCCAGAATGTAGCGCGAGCTATGGAGCGATCTATGCTTGGAGTTTCTTTGAAGGATAAAATCAGTAACGAGATTATCCGGAGTGACTGACATAGCTTGTAGGATCAGAAAACTGAAGTGGCAGTGGGCTGCCCATGTCTGTCGAAAGACCGATAACCGTTGGAGTAGACGAGTCCTTAAGTGGGAAAACGCAGCTTAGGGCGTCCCCCAGACAGGTTAACCGATGACCTGATGAAGGTAGCTAGCGGAACTGGATGCAGAAGATGGAGTAGGAGCGAGTGTTGTTACGCAACTTGGGAAAGGGTCCAGCAGTTGACTGCGATAGGCTGAGTTGATTTGCAATATTTGCACACTGCATCAGATAGCACATTTTTTTGTGTATAGGATGGTGAAACGAGCTAAAGGCCCACCTGATGTTAAGCGGTTACCTTTGCCCATAACAACTGCAAAACCATATAGGCTATTGCCTTAATGGTACCGCAAGTCGGTTCGCCAAAGTGAGACATGAAGTTGGAAAAATGGTGGAAAAATGGTGGTGGTGGTACGTAGGGGTAGCGTTTCAGGTGCGAGTGCGAGCGCTTCTTATAATAAAAGAAATAAAAAATAAAACTCCCATACTCAATCTAAATATAATCAAACAATATTCACGATTGAATATGATATAATATCAAATACCGGAGCCAATAAGCGGTTGTTATCCGCCACGGAAGTTGTCAAGAGCACTTGAGTTCAGATAAACTAATTTGAACCAGTCAAAAGTTAAATCAGGGTCATATTCGATAGTTATAGTGAAGGAATATAGACAGTAGTTTAGGTTATTGTTTTTATTTTGTCAATGTCAAACAAAAAGAAACACTGGTCCACCCTTGCACTTGACTGGAACGAGTGGAAGAATGGGAGGCTTTGGGATGAGGTAGTGGGACAACATAGGCTGATAATATTGTAAAATGTCAAAGACATGATTTTTGGTTCGCAAATGGGCAGTTGTTTAATTTTTTTGGACAAATTGTATAATTTAATAAAGCTTTAATAAAGCTTCAATATAATGCTGTGAGCACTTGCTACCTGTATGATGTAAATTTCCTTTAAATTATGCATTTTTTTTCAATTTGTTTAAAATAACTCTAAAGTATTTCAACCCAACCACAACCACAAACTATAGTGAAGAAGTGAATGTTTTGATTATTTTTGATGGAGAGAGGACTTCTTAACCTTAGAGGAACAATGAGAGCTCATCATAATAAGGCTTTAGGGATGTTTCTTCACGTCAAGGAATAATATTGATGGTACATTTAAATCAAGATTGGAAAACTATTTAACACGAAGTTAAACTACTGTTTCCTTTCTGTTCATCAAATTAACATGCCAAATCCTTTCATGGGTTAACAGATTTGGTACCCGCAGAATATAACTAAACACTCCCTTTATTCCCAACCAATATTGAACCTTAAATCAGTTTTATATAAAGTTCGAAATCGACTGGCTTCTCTGCACAGGATCAACACAACGCTTTTCGTTTTAATACGAGTATTGAATATTTGTTACCAATCAGACATATCAATATTATTGGATCAATGGAGAGACTGTCAGTTTTAATTGAAACATCCTTGTCAGTCATCAAATTGCTTTTGAAGTTCGTCGAAATGTTGGAGTGTTTCAGGAGTGTTTACGTACTTCAGTTATAATGGTTATACTAAGTAGAGTACAGATTATGTGGGACGGTTGATTAGTTTATTAACTAGCTGGTCCTGTGGGTCTACTCACGTAAAATGATTAAAACTTTCCGGGATGGAAATTATTTTTCAGAGAACTTTAAAGGGAACAGTTGTAATCACTGCAAAGAGACAGAAAAACCTGCACCAAAAGTGTATTTTTTACGACAAAAATATTGTATCTTTGGCGCTGATTTGGGGTAGTGAAAATTGTTAAAACTAAATAGGTACTAGAGAAGGTAAATTAACTTTTTTTACATAAGCAGCTCGTTACTGTCCTACTGCTGGTCAGGGGCGACTTTTCAGTAAAGAAAGAAAGAAAAAATATTTATTGCCACAACAAGACGACATGCGGTAAGTGCACATAAAAATAACTTCATCTACTGCACTACATACACCTTTATGGCATTCTCAGGTGTGCAGGTTTCCTCATTTTTAGAGCAAGCGATAATCAAATTCTGATCCACGCTGAAGGTATACCTAAGTTTGAATAGTCAGAGGTGTGTGTGAATAGGGTAGGCAAGCGTTTAACACCTAGGCTATCACCACCTTTACATTGACAATTTTTTATTGCGATATAATTTCCAATAATGGAATTTGAGTAAAAAACTGATTACTTTTCTACTTCCCTCTCCAATTTGAATTTTTATTATTATATCCTACTGATATTATAAATATGAATGTTTGTGAAGACGTTTGGATGTTTGTTACTCAATCAGGCTGTAACACAGCAGTGTACAGACAGATCATATCCAGGATTCACATATAGGCTATTTTTTATCCCAGGATGATGTACAGTGTCCGAGGGATGCGCTATAAAATCTTTGTAAAAAACCAAATTTTACGCGACCAAAGCAGCAGGCAAAGGCTAGTACAAATATAAACGTAGTTTAGTCTTAGCATAGTACACTTTGTTAATTTTTTTAAGTCTGTATTAGGAGACTTTTCTCCTAATACAGGCTTAAAAGGGGACTTCAAACACTAATGTAGTACAAAACTTGTTTGAGAAATAAATAATTTGTATTTGTACTTTCCGTATAGATTTCAAGCAGCTTACTCCAAGATGTGGATTACAAGTATCCAGAGCTGTCAGTACTCTGTACTACCGGTAAATCCGATACATTTGTGTGACACACGGATCAAACGCTGTCAACTCATCTTGCTTACAGTTGACAGCTTTGCTAAAATCGTGAGGAAATTTGTGTCATATACTGGTTCAATGGTATAAAGATTTTGAGATTCAGTATAAAGTATTATGACATTACTACTAGTACGTTGTACTAGTATAGTAAAAGCCCCAGTTACCGACAGTGCCCCATTGTTCGACCAACTTCAGAAAACTTGAGTAAAATTATAATTTGGTATACGGTTAAATATTATCTAATAAACATTGAATTGTTACATAGTGCACCACGAGTACATAAAAAATCATCACGAAACAAAATTATAATAATTATTAAAATAAAATACTTGTGTTCATCCCTTAAAGTGTCGATAATTGGGAATGTTACGTTACGTACTAATGAAATAAAATATGTTTTTGCGTACTGATGTTAAGGTGAGTATAAACTAGAGCGTTTCCTCGAGCGTTTCCATGTAATGTATCGTTCGTGCGAAAGCTCGACGCTGTTTGACGAAATTTTCACGGTGAGTGAGCATTTACCTAACATTCCTCTTTATTTTGCGTTTACTCTATAGTTGAAATGTCAGAGCTCGTGTCTTTGCTCGATGAAATGTTACACAAATACGCTCGTTGGTTTGTAAACTCAAGTTGTAACAAAGCGTCGAGCGTGCTTTGTTCGGTTATTGAAACAACGATGAACGGAGGCAACAGCCTAGGTGGTACTACAGTTGTTATGGGCAAAGGTAACCGCTTAACATCAGGTGGGCCTTTAGCTCGTATCGCCATCCTAAACTTTAAAAAAACAAAAACGAGGGAGAAAAGCTAAAGTCAAGGCTTAAAGCATTTTGAAATATGATTTTTTTTACTGCTTTAACAATTAAAATATTACTTCAGATATTGATGTTAATTTGTCACATAAAACACAGCATCTAACACTTTATACAATATTATTTTTAATAAACAACCATTTAAAATAAACAAAACATTGCTAAACGTTGCCCAATGCAGTTTCAAAAGTAGGTGAAACTAAGTTATAATAATCATCGTTTTTAATGTCTTCCGACACGTGCTTCTTTTCGTGAATTTTCGTAAACATCGCATATATTTGAAACGTCGCGGCGTCATCTGAAATTAAAGACATTTATTAAATAAATTACACGTTGAAACATGGCAAATGATCGTGATTCAATGTTTACTAACAAGATACTCGTAAAATTAGGATGAAAGACAGTTCTTCTTTACGTAAATATTTATATTAAAATATGTAGATATTTGTAGCTTCTACAACTGTATAACTTTACGACAGTTGCATTTTATAGGGATGGATCTGCGGTATTTGTTTGTTTAATCGTATCGCTGTTATAAATTTTTATGATACGTATTTTCAATCTTAAATTACTAGATGTATTTGCTGAAATAAACGTGCAAGTATAATAAACTTGCCACGCCCACACACTACGATTCTCTCCAAATGAAATTATTCCGAACCTTAAAAGGTTTGATCATGGACGAATAAAAAAGGCGGACGAAATCTAATCTAAAAGTTGAGCACCCATAGTAAGACGGCTCGCTTAATAGTATGGGCTTGCACGCACACATTTACACCCATAGTAAGTAAAAGCCGCGATTACGCAACAAATCTCGTGTGACGGTAGTCATTGTCGTAGTGTCTCAAATAAAATAATATAATATCTGGTGTCTTAAAATGCTGTCGAAATTATAGTGGGTTTAGCAAAAAATGAATTGCTTCAATCTTTTCTTAGCGAGATTCCGTCCGCCTTTTTTAATCCATCCGGGGGTTGTATATAATTTATCAGGTGTGCAAATACATACAAAATGCAATACCAAGAAAATGTAAGCGTTACATAATAAATACTAGATTGTGTAAAGTGGAGAGTTCTCGTTTTAGAGGTCAAGACTCAAGACTCACTTTGGGTCGCTGAGCCAGAAGAGTATAAATATAATACAGAAACTGATATTTCAGTTCATATTGGGGGTCGAGTCATCCACGTCCGTAGGAGAGTACCCCTTTTCCGAATCCCTACACGTGATCCCTGGGTGGTGCAAATCAGGTGACATACTGGTGGTAGGCCTCAGCCGACGGCTTGCGACCACCCACCGGGCAAAGACGTGCCGCCAAGCGACCCAGTCGTGTTCCGGTACGATGCCCAGTGTAGCCACTCGAGAGGATGGGTCGAAATAGTTGTTTCACTGCAAGCAGACCAATCTGACGCGCGCTGATACTGTCACATCGGGAGGCTAATCGCGGAGGGTAGCGGGATCCGAGGCACGGTGCACCGCTGGCCGACCGCAGGTAGTAGGGGGCCCAATTAGTGTGCTAGCCACACATGAAAGGCTGCCCCGCCAACTAGCGAAAAATCCCGGGATGCGCCATCGTGCCGGTCGGCGACCGGTTGAGAGGGCCCGATGGACACTCCTGGGGGGGCTCGGGCGTCCCCGCAGTCTCCGGCTTAGTCCCCCAATGTTGTGACTTGTCAGTGTGTGTCTGAACGTTAGCAGCGTGGAACCTCATTTCACTGCCATCCCCTCACCTTCCTTCACTCGACCAAAATAATGATAAAGAGAAGCAAGAGAAAAATGGTTTCACAGCGGCTGCACTCCCTCTCTCTCAAAGTGCACCTCCACAACATCCGAGGTCTGCACTCAAATCTCGTTGCAGTCCACCACCACCTCGAGACTGATAAACCATCACTCCTGTTTCTCTCGGAGACGCAGATCGGATGTCCGTCTGACGTGTCGTACCTTTCCTACCCAGGGTTTACCCTGGAGCACAACTTCAAACCACGTGCGGGCGTATGCCTGTACGCCCGGGACGACATCTGCTATCGGCGTCTCCGAAACCTTGAAGATCCCAGTTTCTCCATACTTTGGGTTTTGGTTGACACAGGCATGGAGAAAATTCTGTATGCCTGCGTCTACCGTTCACATAGCGGAGATCAGGAGACAACCAGGCTCACACAGTACCTTAGTGAGGCGGCGGATGCGGCCCAGCAACGGTACCCTTCGGCCCAGTTAGTGATTCTGGGGGATTTCAATGCCCACCACCAGGAGTGGCTTTTCCCATACCAGATCACTGACCACGCAGGGAGAGAGACGCGAAAGCTGGCTTTAGCGTTAAATCTCACCCAGCTGGTCCAAGGGGCAACGAGGGTGCCTGATGTTGAGTCGCACACAGCCAACTGTTTGGACCTTCTGCTGACAACTGATCCAGACCGGTATTCCTTGTCGGTATCATCACCCTTAGGTAGTTCTGACCACTGTCTGGTGAAATCTGTATCCGTCTACTCTCCGCCCGATCCCAGCCCTAGAGGCATCCGGCGAGTGTGGCGGTACAAAGCAGCAGATTGGGATGAGATGCGGTCGTTTTTTGCATCTTATCCTTGGCAGCCGACTTGCTTCTCTTCTGATGATCCTTCAGTTTGTGCAAGCGCCGTGACGGACGTGTTGCGTCAGGGGATGGAGTATAACATTCCATTTTCTGATGTAACAATGTCTGGCGAAGCTCGTCCATGGTTTGGGGCCGAGTGTAGAAGCGCTGAGGCGCTGAAACACACGGCATACCTGGAGTGGGTCGACGCTCGAAACCGCAAAACTAAGGACTTAAGCGAGAAGAAGAGAGCTTTCAACAAGGCTGCCAAGTCCTGTAAGAAGGCTTTGCACAGAGCTCGATTTGACCACATAGGCCGAATAGGTAACAAACTTGCTTCTTACCCGTCGGGTAGTAAGGCGTTTTGGTCCCTGGCGAAGTCGGTCGAATCGAACTTCTGTCGCCCCTCACTACCTCCACTGCTGAAGCCTGATGGGTCACTGGCCCACACTGCTGAGGAGAAGGCAAACTTGTTTGCCTCTCTCTTCGCGGATTCTTCACGTCTCGATGCTGGTGGCGCTACACCCCCTTCTCCACAAAATGGATGTGAGACTTGTATGTCGGATATTCGCATCCACCAGAAGGAGGTCCGTAAAACGCTACGCAATCTTGACGTGAATAAAGCCAGTGGCCCCGACGGTATACCAGCCATAGTCCTTAAAACCTGTGCGCCTGAATTGTCTCCGATCCTGACACGCCTATTTCGTCTCTCGATTGTGACTGGTAAAGTGCCGAAATCCTGGAAGCAGGCTAATGTGCAACCAGTGCCCAAAAAGGGCAGTCGTGCTGACCCTGCTAATTACAGGCCCATCTCAGTAACGTCCATACTCTGTAAGAGTATGGAACGAGTACTTAATAACAAGCTCCTAGGATACCTTGAAGCTAATGACCTTCTGAGTGACCGACAATACGGTTTCCGCCGAAACCGGTCTACCGGAGATCTTCTTGCGTATGCCTCCCATATTTGGAGCGAGGCCATCGAGAAACACGGAGAAGCGATTGCCGTTTCTCTTGACATCTCGAAGGCCTTCGACAGGGTCTGGCACGATAGCCTTATAAACAAGCTTCCTTCATTCGGCCTGCCTACTGATCTGTGTAATTGGATCTCAGACTTCCTGAGGGATCGGTCGATCCGAGTTGTCATTGACGGCTGCACGTCCGACCAATTGGCTATAAATGCCGGGGTCCCTCAGGGCTCAGTACTCTCCGCAACTTTGTTTTTGCTCCACATAAATGATCTGCTAAGACCCGGCACCTTTGGGTACGCAGACGACAGCACCGTTGTTGAGAGTTACACATCCAATGCACGAGCGAGTCGGACGCAAATCCAGTCTCTTAGAGAGGCCATGGTTGAACGCTTGAACTTGACCCTGAAAGCTGTCTCCGAATGGGGTGATGCTAACTTGGTCAAGTTCAATGCTGCTAAGACCCAGGCGTGCCTGTTTTCTGCTAAACGGAGTCAATTTGAACATACTCCAACTTTCTGTGATGCATCCGTGCCGATAACTGACCACCTTGAGCTTCTTGGCGTGTCACTAACATCCACCCTAAACTTCGGCTCATACATAGAGTCCAAGGCTCAACTTGCTGCCAAAAAGCTGGGCATTCTCTCTAAGGTGAAGCGGTACTTCACACCTGAACAGCTGCTCAATTTGTACCAAGCACAAGTTCGGTCCTGTATGGAGTACTGCTCTCATCTCTGTGATGGCTCGGCTAAATATCAACTGGCGGCTCTCGAGTCGATTGAAAGGCGCGCCAAGAGGCTCGTTGGCAACGATGCGCTGGTCGACGCCAAACTACAAAGTCTCGAGCATCGGCGCAGAGTTGCTAGCCTATCGGTTTTTTATCGAATGCATTTCGGCGAGTGTGCGTTGGAATTGCACAATTTAATTCCCCCAAGCCCTTTCCATTATCGGACGACCAGACGCACGGCGATGCGCCACCGTTATATGGTAGATATTCCACCCTTACGCACGAACCGGTTTGCTAATAGCTTTATCATGCGTACCGCCAAAGAGTGGAATTCCTTGCCGGCGTCAGTGTTTCCCGAGAAATATAATCTGGTGGTCTTCAAGACTCGAGTGAATAGGTTTTTGCTGGGCAAGCGTGTACCATCGTCGACCGCACCATCGCTTAACATCAGGTGAGGTGGCGGTCAAACGCAAGCCCGTTAAGAATAAAAAAAAAAAAAAAAAAAAAAAAAAAAATTGGACTCATAAAATACCTACTTCAAAACGTTTGAGACAAGTTAAAGAGCACCAAATCTTTTCTTGACAGCTGTTTACTTTTCTCGATAATCCAAATAAATATTATGAAGTTGTTTACATTGATGCAAGCTTAGGGAACTGTCGCCGGTGTGAACTCGTTATTTCTCTGTATAATTTGATTATGGAGGCTCAACGGTGACGCGGAACAGATGTGGCTACTCCATCCCTTACTAAACCACAAACTTGTATAATAGATTAGTTTAGAATATTAGATAACTACTGAACTTTGGGCTCCCAATTTGATTTTAGTTATTAGTTTTTGTTATTCCGTTTTAAGAGTCGGTTTTCCGGTAACTACAAGCATAATGCCGTTAGGCACAAAAATAGCTTCCAAAACAGTGAATTAAAACGTAACAAAACTGTAATACCTAGGTATTATAGTCCAAATAATCCATATATACCTACAAAAAGCTATATTTGGACTAATCTCTTAATCTAAGTGGTTTCTCATATTATATACACCACTACCTTAATCATCTGTCAGGAAGGGTTTTTGGTATACGTAGACACAGATAATATAATACTATACTAGACGTAGGTAATTCTTCGCGCGTAAAGCTACTGGCCACAGGCAGTACGTTTATATATGCAAACATTTTCATAGTAAAATCAGTGGTTAGATAAAAGGCTGATTTTCTTATACTTTTGTGAATATTTCATATCGTATTCATCATGGACGAAACTCACAACAGAGTGGATCCCAGACAGCCGGAAACGAAAACGCGGTAGGCCCAGAAGGAGATGGCGGGATGAGCTGGACTCCTACTTAAAGGATTGGCAACAAATTGCCATAGACCGCGAAAAGTGGAAGAAAGGAAGGGAGGCCTTTGCCCTGCAGTGGGACAAAACAGGCTCGTAAAAAAAAAAATCGTCATGTCATAAAATATAATATAGGTATATATTTTGTCCTAAATATCTATGACAGTCGTTACGGGTAGTCAGAAGCCTGAAAGTCTGACAACTGGTCTAACCAACGAATGTCGGTATTACCCAGTAACTGGGTTGCGGGGGTCTGATGGCAGTCGCTCCGTGTAAAATACTGATGTTCAGCCGCATCTGGCTAGACTGGAAGCCGACCCCAATATAATTGGGAAAAGGCTCGGAGGATGATGATGATTTTGTCCTAAAATAAATACTTTCGACCCGAGTACTCATAATAGGGATAAAAGATGTATAGGCGGAACCACTCTTCAAATTTACAACGGCCAGGCCCACGGGTCCAGTTACCTCGTTATATTATTGAACAAAGGGTTGGGTTTTACGAAATCCAACGTGTAACTAAAGTGAATTACGAAAAGGCCCTAAACTGATGAACTTAATAAAATTAGAACGGCTATTTTAATAAAATGTTCAAGGTGTTTATTTTGGGCCGAAAAATTGAGTAATTTGTAAGGGGTAGTTAAATTTAGGTGAAGGTACAGTTAACTTGAACTTTATAGAAGCCGTACTTGTATAATTTTAACGAACTGCCAAATACAACAATTTCGTAAACTGCAAACTTTCGGAAACCTATGAAAATTTACAGAAATGTGTAACAACTTTAAGTTCGTGAAACACATTAAAATACTATTTTCCCTTGTTTTGTTTCAGATGAATGAAAAAGTAGAAAATGTTGAAGAGAATCTTTATTCAGCAACATCATTTGTCAAGCTAAAGATGTGGTAGTGGACTACCAGAATGGATATCTTGACCGTGCTGACATTGCTACTCGGACTGATATGCGTCTGCTCAGGTAAGACTTTTTTTTGTTTACGAGTGGAAATCCTACTGGATACCCTTCGTCTGGGGAAGGCGAAGGGGTATGTCCATTTTACCGATTAAAACCTACACGGTGACCGTCCTCATCACAAAATAGAGGAGCTCCCGGAACTCCTGTAGACCACGCTGGTGCTTCTCTGGTACTTTGCCATTGGCACGTCCCGGGAGACTGAGCAAGCTTGATACAAAGATCATCAGATGTAGGCTATCTAAAGAAATAGAGGAATGTTATGCCACTGAGGTATGTCCTCTTATTTTTTTATTTGTCGCTTGCATTGACTAGTGCGAGTTGCTGGACTACACAAACTATCGATAAATCATTGGTGCCTTTTCTGGTAAAGGTTTCCTTCATCGCTAACGCAAAAGTAATTATGATTCACAGACTTCTGCTAAATTAAAATTTTCATGATTATCCGTAGCTTTAAGTTACTTAAGTACTTATTTTACCGTATTTAATTTATTTAACAAGAATAAAAACTAAACTGGCGTATGGTGATCAAACGTGCACACTCAATTTGTATCTATTCAAACTATTTACGTCATAAAAGCAGCCCTATTTTTCGGCACAGTGATAAATAAAAGCGATAGAGAGTGACGCGGTTATTTTCGTGGCAGTGTTGCCACAAATCTAAGATGGTACGGCAAGGCACTAAATATCAGTTGGGGGATCGCAACCCCCTGGGACCAAGACTATTAGAGGTGAACCTTGACTCTACTTATAGCGATTCTTTCGGGTAAATTGTAGTTGTGTATCTGTATAATTGGTATATTTCTCATTGGGATTGTAGTAATTCCATAAATAATTTGTGAAGGCAAAAATATTACATGCATACGTTTTCAGTTCGAATGTGGTGGGGTTCGGGATTTTTTATTCAGTTCTTCAGATTTTGTAACAGCAGGCCAAGGAAAACTTGTACATTACAATTACGTAGGACACAGTTCCGCATCATTGACAGATTAGTTAGTTAGCCTCGGCTAGTGACAACTAACTATAGTAGGGGCGCAGCAGCTGACCGGGATTCATTTGGTTAGTTCTACCCTGAGATAAACAATGTTACACATTGGTGACATTAAATAAACCTTACAAACCAACTTAGGGACGTTTAACACTCAATAAAAAATACGACCCCGTATTCAAAGCGGTAAAAATCGTGTTTTACAAATAAACACAGTAAATGATACTCTCGGGACTAATTCGAAGCGGGAAGCGTAACTTATTGACAAATCTCATTAGGTTAACAAAACACATGTGTGTCCCGCATCTCTCTATCGCATATTTCACAATCAACAGAGTATAAAAATACTGTATCTGATCATTGTCAAACTTTTAAGGATGAATGGGACTCTTTAGCGGTTATTTTGGACTATGAGACTTGTGAGTGAGAAGCGATCAAGTGCTACAGATTCCTCCGGTTGATTCCGTAATATTAATATTTAATTTTCATCCATTTATTGTTAGTGTAGTTCAAAATGCATCCTGCGAAATTTGATTACGCGACTAAAGTTATTTTTGTGAGATAGATAAGCAGACTGGAGGTATCATTGATCCCACTTCTGATGACAGAAGGGGTCTAAAATAAAATATAAGTTTTTCGACATTAAGAACTATTTATTCAGATTCAGACTTGTACTGCGGTACCTAACCTAATAAAGTAATTATAAACGTAACGAAAACGAAAACGAAACCAAACGAAACGAACGAACGAACGAACGAACGAAAGCGTCTGTCACAGATTGTACGAAACACTAGTTATTTATAGTACAATATGATACAAGTGAGCTAAGTTGACTATTATACTCGAGGCTGGATTGCAGCCCGAGCCGAAGGCCAGGGCGTAATGGAGCCGAGAGTATAATAGTCAATGCTCACGCGTGTCATACGACGTTTTTCAACACACTTGCGAGGAAAAAAACATAAATTACACATTTTAGACAAATATTGAATTTGTGAAAAATGATAAAAATAGCGCGCGGTGACATACAGCTATGCACGCGCAGGTGGTCGAAGTAAACCGCCATACAGCCTAATATAAAAATATTATAAATTGTTTTTTTATTTATAACACAAATTAATATTAATTTGTTGACAAAAATTAATAATTTGATGAAATGAAATGTTTATATATAGCATATTTTAATTAATACAGTTGATTTATTCCCAAAAATGTTTAATTTAGTTCAAGCATAAAAACTCTTTGCTGCGATTTAAAAATAAACTGTAAAGTAAAAAGCACTAGTGCAATAATATAATGAAAAAGCACGCGTGCGTTATAAACCACATTATGAACCTAAAAGCGATGCAATAAGAGCCACTTTACGAGCAAGTGTGTTGAAATAGTTTATGAAACTGTTGCACTACACAGATAATAAAATATAGTCTGGCAAAAACATTATAATCGGAACTAATTTTCTATCCTTGTCAGGATTCCGTCAATCTCTGTTTTATCATACAAAAAATATGCCCGTAAACACTTAAATATAATTAAAAGCAATATGGCAATCCAAAGTTCTGCCAAAAACGCGATTTTAAACGATACAAATTTTCAATGTATGACAAGTGGCGCCACCCTGAATTTTGTGTACTCATTGGTGCCAAACTGTACATCTGCAAAAAGAAAGGTTTGAAAACTCCTTGGTTGGGTCGAAGTGGCATTAAAAACTCCTTAGTTGAGCTGAAGTGTGCGGTTATGGAAAAAAAATTAAATTACCGCATTGTTTTGTTCAGCAAACTGTATCGTAATGAAACTTTTTAAATTTATTACAGGTGCATGTGCGTATGTCATTATGACATTACTTTCGAGTTCATAATTCGAATTTTACGATACGAGTGTAGATAATAGTAGTTTATGAAACTGTTGCATAATAGGGGTTATTAAAACACGAGTGTGAGTTTAAAAACCGAGCCGTAGGCGAGGTTTTTAATAGTATCACACGAGTGTTTTAATACCTAATTATGTCAGTTTCATACACTATTTTATCTACACTCATACAATTTTAAATAAAATACCAAAGTCAAAATCTTGGTAACATTGTCGTTGTTTTTCTTGATTTCTCTGGTAAAAGATTGTTCGTCATTTACGTTGCTGCATCCAGAAATTCAGGCGGGGTCATATTCTCCTCAGTTCAGTATCACTGCTGTAGTCAGATATTTTTGCCCAGATTAAAACTTTCGACATACAAAACCATAATAATAACGTAAACAATAACAATAAATTTACAAGTAACGATGACCAAATCCAGTAGGCCGCGGCCGCGGCCGTGGCGCGCGGCCGCGCACGCGCGCTGGTGCGCGCCTACACAGATAATAAAATATAGTCTGGCGAAAATATTATAATCGGAACTAATTTTCTATCCTTGTCAGGATTCCGTCAATCTCTGTTTTATCATACAAAAAATATGCCTGTAAACACTTAAATATAATTAAAAGCAATATGACAATCAAAAGTTCTGCCAAAAACGCGATTTTAAACGATAAAATTTTTCAATGTATGACAAGTGGCGCCACCCTGAATTTTGTGTACTCATTGGTGCCAAACTGTACGACTGCTAAAAAAAAGGTTTGAAAACTCCTTGGTTAGGTCGAAGTGGCATTAAAAACTCCTTAGTTGGGCTGAAGTGTGCGGTTATGGAAAAAAAATTAAATTACCGCATTGTTTTGTTCAGCAAACTGTATCGTAATAAAACTTTTTAAATTCATTACAGGTGCGTGTGCGTAAAGTATGTCATTATGACATTACTTTCGAGTTCATAATTCGAATTTTACGATACGAGTGTAGATAAAATATATTAAATAACTTTTTGTACATCTAACTGCCAATATTACAATACTGCTCCACAACATCAAGATAAATGTTGCATTAATTTATTTTAGTTACGTATCACAACTTTTTATAAATAGATATCAGATTATCAATATTTCTCCATTTAATTATATCATCTAAATCACAACAGGGTTCCACTATCTCTATCACGGAACCCCAAAAAGGACTCGCCCGTGGCGTCTATCAAAGCGTAAAGAAGTTAAGCTAATGTTAGATGACGCCTATCTTTTGTAACTAATGCTTTATACTGCGTTACACTTACACTGTTAAATAATTATATCTCGTACAATGGAAGCGTAACCAAATGTTTTAATGTCAAAGTTTTTTTTTGTTAATAATGTGTTTTATTATTGTTTAAATGTATAAATGATAAATTATTATTGATATTATTGTTACTCTAGCTAGATACTGTTAAAGTCTTGTTTTCCTACTTGATATTATACCTACAATATATTTCTAACATATTTCGTTGGCAAAAGTCTGATCTTTTATGATAAATATTTTTTGTTTAGAATCTATTTTATGAAAACTAACTAACTATACAACAATGATTTTACAATTGTCAGTACATATGCAACATAAAATACAGATTAGATAATATCATATTATCATCTTAGGCGTCGTAGAAATCCTCCACATCACTGTCATCCGGAAGCGTGCAAAGAAGACTGGCAGCATTGCCACGTTGAATGGCAACGCTTATTTATTACCCAAAAAACAAGCCAGCCCTTAATTTAAATTGAAATATAAAAATAAATTTTGGTTTTCTAGTTAAGTAAAACTAAAGAAATTGTACCTGTGCAAAAAAAAAAAGAAAAAAACATACATATTTCATGATATTAGAGCCCAGTTGTTACAAACTTCATTACTCTGTACTTTGCTTTTTAAACTTCCGAGTTGATTTTCCAGGACAGTCCATTTTCCGATAATGGTTCATTGTTTGTAGCTTTTTTTCTATCATAGACATGAGACAGTAACAACAGTAGTAGTAGTAGGGTTGAAAGATTTGAGTCATCTTGATCAGCCCTTAATTAAATTGAAACATAATAGTACATTATGATACAAGTGAGCTAAGTTGACTATTATACTCGAGGTTGGATTGCAGCCCGAGCCGAAGGCGAGGGCGTAATGGAGCCGAGAGTATAATAGTCAAAGCTCACGCGTGTCATACGACGTTTTTCAACACACTTGCGAGGAAAAAAACATAAATTACACATTTTAGACAAATATTGAATTTGAGAAAAAATGATGAAAATGGCGCGCGGACCGCGCGGTTACATACAGCTATGCGCGCGCAGGTGGTCGAAGGAAACCGCCATACAGCCTAATATAAAAATATTATAAATTGATTTTTTTATTTATAACACAAATTAATATTAATTTGTTGACAAAAAATAATAATTTGATGAAATGAAATGTTTATATAGCATATTTTAATTAATACAGTTGATTTATTCCCAAAAATGTTTAATTTAGTTCAGGCATAAAAACTCTTTGCTGCTATTTAAAAATAAACTGTAAAGTAAAAAGCACTAGTGCGATAATATAATGAAAGAAGCACGCGTGCAATAAGAGCCACTTTACGAGCAAGTGTGTTGATAAAATAATTAAAAAGATATTCCATGATATTATTATTCCATGGTATTTCATGATATTAGAGCCTAGTTGTTACAAACTTGCATTACTCTGTACTTTGCTTTTTGAACTTCCGAATTGATTTTCCAGGATAGTCCATTTTCCGATAGTGGTTCATTGTTTGTAGCTTTTTTTCTATTATAGACATGATACAGTAACAACAGTAGAGGGTTGAAAGATTTGAGTCATCTTGATTAGATTAGTTTCAGGGAACAACACAGAACATAACATCACGCCTGTATTTCCCCGAAGGGGTAGACAGAGGTGTAATAGTACACTCACATTTCGCCAGTTATGTTATAGTCCCATGTAATAGGGGGCGAGCCTATTGCCATTGACCGGGCACAAATCCAGACTACTACTGAGAATTTCCTAATGATAAAACCCAATAACACTTAGCATTTTTTTTTTTACTTTCAGGGAACAACTTCAATTAAAAAAGTAAAAAAGAAATTACTTTATATTCAAGTCCAGGACATGATCTATCTGTGTGTCGAACATTCAAATCAGTCCTACCCCCCTAGCCCAGTTGACAATCTACACAATCGTCAACGCTAATAGAAAACGATCAAAATGTATGGGAATGACATATCTCAACGAAAAAATCATTCGTTCAGATATGTCATTCCCATACATTTTGATTGTTTTCTATTATCGTAGACGATTGTAGATTGTGTAGATTGTCAACTTGCCCTAGCCAAGTTATTGCGTACAGTAGTTATTGGCAGTAGTTATTGCGTGATGCTCTAACAAACAGACAATTACAGTTTTACTGTTTTATAAACCTATTTGTTGCTTACGCATCGCCTAAATGGATTGGTGGAGTTTTAATGGACTTTTCTCTGTTCGATAGCTTCGTCGTCAATAGGGTTTATGGCAAAATTACATTATGGAGTAAAAATACCCGAGCTTTATTCGGATACAAAGGGATCTATGACAGAATTTTGTTTTACACATTTTGTATTTATGAGTGTCTACACTGTGTGAAGTTTGTTTGTTTGTTTTTGTTTGTTTGTTTGAATTGTATGTCGTTTTGGTAATCATCCTTGTGTAGAAATTATACAATTCAAACAAATTTTTCGAAGATATTATACCTAATGCATAAATCTAAAATCAATATCGATGCTGGCAACAATAAAAATAAAAATAAAACAGTTGCCACAAGATACAATGGCAATGGGCTTATTCTTTCAATGTACGACATTGTTCGATATTTGAAAAACGGTTCGTACCTATCTCAAACGCTAGCATAAACAAAGTCGTGTGTGACATTTATGAAATTTGACATTTGAATCAATTTTTTTTTTTTTTTATATAAAATATAAAATTCTAATTCTGAGTTTGTTATGGGCTTGGTTTGTTATAAATCAGTGTATACTGAGCTTTGTTAGTGAAGTTATGACTAAAATGCTAATTCTTAATTCATATTTGAGTGGTAATTTTTCAGACCAGAAACATCTATTAGTTAGACTGGATGTCTATAGTTACTGGTCTAACAAAAGTTGGAAAAGGCATATGAGGAAGACTTCAAATTGCAACCTGAAAATTCGATTGGTAGTGTAGGTAGATGTCAGAAATTCAAGTCTTTATCATACCTAGGTACATAAATATTATTTCATTAATAAAATAAGATCTTGCTAAACCAGCCTGTCACTTATTTCACAACACTATCCATTGTCTGACAGTCTGCCATATTGTCGCTCTGTTTGTTTACTAAATGGGCCACTTATTTTGACACGAACTATAATACCCAAATATCTGTTTCACTGTACCACAAATACTTTATTGATACTTGCAAGGCTGCTGGATTTCATTCATTATAGAAACTAAAAATAAACTCGGTTTGATTAAAGGAAAAGTTGGCACCTACTTCCAAAACTGTTTCACAATTTTTTCATTTTTTTATTCTCTTTGAAGTAGGTTTTTACTTCTTTTAAAGTTTATTTCATTTTTCTATTTTGAGTGAGTTAACAATAGAAAAACAAGCGATTGCTGCAATCGCGTATGATTTGCTGTCATCCATTAAAGAGTTCCCTTCTTTATTTCTGAAGATCTTCATCAGATCTTCAACGATACTTGCTGAATGCAAATGCTTGACTTGTGGATTAAAATACCAAAATCACTATATGTATGCCTATAATATTTGAAGAGTTCCCTCAATTCCTCATGGATCCCATTATCATTACTAGATTTTGATAAAAATGGGACCAATCTAGAAGTATTTCCTTTCAAATAAAAAAAGAATTTTCGAAATCGGTTCATAAATGACGGAGTTCTGAGGTAACAAACATGAAGAAAAATCTACAGTCGATTTGAGAACCTCTTCCTTATTTTGAAGTCGGCTATAAAATATAAGCGTCAGATAGCGAAATAAGCAAAAAATTTACCTTTAGTGTGTCGTGAGATTCACAGCCAATTCTTATCTTGCTCTTAAATATAGACATCGCTAACTAATCAGTAAGCAAGGAGGCGCTTTCAAAAAACTTTTTTGTTTCGAAGATCAGATAACTTCGAGTTTGCAAACTACCTTTTTGTATTTTTTGGTAGAAGGAAGAGTACCTGGTCTTAAATAACAGCTTCCGATTTTGTGTTTTATGTTTTTACTTTTTAGCTTCTATTTTGTACTTGCTTAGAAGCTGTATTCTGTTTTTTTATCGTCTTAGACGACGTTTTATACGTTGAGAAGTTTATGTATTCAGATTTATTTAACTGAGTGCAGTAAGTACATCTTCTATAACTTTACTGTTACGTAACCTTTAGATTTTCGATAAAATTTTACTTTTTTTACTTTTGGTTGTCCAAAGTTAAAGTACTTATCTAACATTTTTATGGCGCATTGTTACAAAAATAACATTGTCTGTGGGAGTCAAAACACAATGGTACATGAAATAATCGATTTTACATGAGTCGTATATCTAAAATCTAACAACTTTTTGTGGAGTATCAAAATCTGTTATTCCAACTGCCCACGCGCCGAACTGACAACAACAAACCGTTTGGAGACGCCGTGACTGTCGCCGACGCATTTCCGTAAACACCGCTGTGAAATGGCTACACCTCGCGAAACCAAACAAACTTTACAGTTTACAACCGAAAATAAACTTCGAAACTTATCAAAACTTTGACACGGCGCAATAAAGTTGAAAATCGACTAGCAATACTTTGAAAACAGTATTCAGCAGTGTAGTTTATTGCACGGATAGCTGCCCCAGTTCCGACCAGGTATCGGCCCCAAGAAAGATGACACTGTGTCAACAATTTGTCCCTTCGTACATTAGAACGCCTTACAAGACAAACATGGTAACTCACGAAAAACACATTTAAGTAATCCGTCCATCCGTCGGGCTAATTCTTAGCACATGTGCGTGTTTTTTGCACCGTAAAATATAAGTGTTATTTCATTAAGCGTGTCGTTGGCTGTTTGTGCTCTGTCAGGTTCATTTAATACGTGCCGTCAGTTTCACGTGCTTGTGTGAAGTCGGATGTGTGAAAGCGATTCTAATAAAACACTAAAGTCGGATAATGGTTTTTATTGTTATCATTTTTATCGAGCTTTTTGAAAGGAATTAATAAACTTTCTGTTTTCTTAGATTAATATATTATCTTAGATAAAGTTTACGTTACATCTAATTAATTTTCAGCTTTGTTTATAAAAGTGTTCCAAAGACTAGAACGTTCAGATGGCTTAATCAGAGATTTAGCTTTAATTTTTTATAGACCTATTATTGAAAAAAGACTGCCTCGTTGGTCCAGTGGTTGCAAGCGCGACTGCTGAGCGTGGGGTCCTGGCTTCAATCCATGTGCTGGGCAAAGTGTTATTGGGTTTTTTCACTAGGAAATTCTCAGTAGCAGCCCGGAGTTTGGATTTGTGCCCGGTTAGTGGCAATAGACTTGCCTCCTATTACATGGGACTGATAACATAACTGGCGAAATGTGGATGTATTACTATAGACAACTGCCTACTCCTTTGGGAAAATACAGGAGTGATTTTGTTATGTTATGTTATTATTGAAAAAATACGTTTGTAAAATGTTTGTAATTAAAATAATTAATTTCGCTGGATGCGGAAAGCGCAGGAACGGTCGTTTTGGCGATGCTTGGGGGAAGCATATGTCTAGCAGTGGACATCTTTCGGCTAAAATGATGATGATGAATTCAAATTAAGTAATTAATTCCTTTAACGTCGCTGTCGGCACAATTTGAAACAAACTTAACATAAATTAATTAGACGCGTAATAACATTTTATAATAATAACTTCATAGAGTGTTGCCCCTAGGGGGTTAGAACAAAGACCGAAAAGAGTTCAAAAAATATGTTTTCATTTTGCACTTATTACCTCGTGCGTTCAGTTGAAACATCGCTAACGCACAGCCAACTAATAACTTCAAGCGCTTCATATTGCAAAGGGGTCCAAAATTGAACACGTGTTCGTTCGAAAAATCATGATCACCTCCTAAGGGAGCCAATCACTGCCATTAGAATTAGATATTCCAAATTCAAACGGCTATCAAGTTACTTGGGGTGACAGTTATGGGCATTTGAAAATGTTCACTCACTCTGTAATTACGTAATTATATGAAGCAATGATTTTTTTCTGCGTAAATAAGTTTTCGTATACCTCCATGATCAAAGGGATTTTTAAGCTTTGATTTATATTACGAGCCCACTGACAGCTTTATTTCAATATCAATGTACCAAATCAAAAGTTGCGCTAGTTTACATATCTATAAACCTAAATCGATTGAACTGAGTGCAATCGTATGTTCTAAAAGTTTATTAGTTCACGGATATACGAGAGCTATCAATTTCGAACCGACAAAAAACATTAACGGATCAGTTCAAACGGACTTGCAACAGTTTGGAGTTGGTTGGCCGCGTGTCACTCGCCTTAAATGCGAAAGCCATGTCTCTATAACCGATTTTTTTTTATTTGCTCTTGCAACGCGTGTCGACATGTGCCTATAGTAAATTAGTAGGGGACACGAATCGCCCTCGCAAACTTTTTTTAACAAATATTTTTGAACAATAGAGCGTAACTACTCGCGTGTGAGTTGTAAAGTCACTCTCAGCGGCGTTGGCGTGTATGCTGTGGGTAGGACATAAATTTAATATCTTTGAGTTGCAAAACTTATTTTTTACTACCCTGATGAATTCAGTATTTTAATTTCATCAACTCAGCCAGCCAGCTATGTCCAGCAGCAGTCCACTGCTGGACATAGGCCTTTCCCAAGTTGCGCCACAACACTCGGTCCTCTGCCTTCCGCATCCAGTCCCCCCCCAGCTACTCTCATCAGGTCATCGGTCTACCTGGCTGGGGGGACCTAACTTACTTCTATTTGTATTTTTAAATAGTTTAAAAAAATCTATAAAAAATATATACATAGACATACATACACACATATCATAGAGACACCTATTCTTGCTATTACTCTCTGACCTACATAACTAGAGATTACTTAAACCGACTTTCAAAACTCGGTTCTGCTGTATATGTGTAACATAACATAACATCACGCCTGTATTTCCCCGAAGGGGTAGGCAGAGGTGTATAGCACACCCACATTTCGCCAGTTATGTTATAGTCACATGTAATAGGGAGTGAGCCTATTGCCATAACCGGGCACAAATCCAGACTCCGGGCTGCTACTGAGAATTTCCTAATGAAAAAACATAATAACACTTTGCCCGACCCGGGAATCGAACCCAGGACCCCACGCTCAGCAGTCGCGCTTGCAACCACTAGACCAACGAGGCAATAACGAGGTATATGTGTAGGTACTGAAAAATATATAAATACAACTGAGATCAACCTACAATAATGTACAGATACCGTTTAAAAAAATACTATATTTTTTATATACAACGGATAATAAACCTTTACAACATAAACATAAAACCGAGGAAGGATATATCAAGTCTAATATATCCAATAATCGATACATATAGAGTTCTAACGCACAACTATGCGATAAAGTTAGTTTTATGTGCGATAAAGTAACGTATCGAGATAAACATAAACAATATTTTATGTTACTCGCAATCTGCTAAATCTTATTTTTATCTCTGCACGTCTAGGAATGTATGGCTATGAGAACAGCGGTGGTTGACAGTTTAGATCGCGGTGGAGAATATAATTTATACTCACATTTACTAACTTAAGATAATTTATAAGCACATTAGGTAGACTCTAATCTCATTTCAATGGTAAACGTACCTACTACAAGGTAGAATAGAATATGTTTTATTGTATACTATGAACATAGTAGTAAACCGGAACAACGTATAAATGGGTACATTGGCTGTCTTATCGGTCGGTCTTAACTGTTCGTTATGTTAAAAGTTGTTACTAAGATTTTTTCGAGACAACGTGTACTTGTTTTTATCGTAGTCACAATCACAGAGTAGATTGTATAACACAATCTAGAGCAATTCTACAAAACAATTTTGTTTAATTTATACAAAAATTGTTTTCAGTATCAAGAAAGAATAAATAAAGGAAGAAGGTCAAAGTAGTCCCTAATTTGGTGGTTAAGTCACTTATACCCACTTTTTTGTCTTATATCCAGATTTCCACTCCTTAGGATGGACAGAACTACATCTTAACATTTTTGAAATCGCTTGTTTACTCTCCGCTGATTTCAAAGCCCCACACTAGCATCTATGTAGTGTACCGTATCATATCTGTGTGTTCTTTACGACAGCGACGGTTAATTTATAGCTGTCACACTGCCGGTCTATGGTCAATATTTTTTTCTCTATATCCATTCATATAGGTGTTGTATGCTTTTGGTTTTGGAGTGATATTTTTATTAAGAGGTTATGAAAGAATTCATAATGTTCTAATTTGAGAATAGAATAGGATTGTGCATCGCCTGCTTTCGTGATTGAAATAGTTATTATAGTTGAGTGTCTCTTCTCAAAAACAACTGTTTTTGTGTGTCGCGTTGAGAGGTTGTGTGAGTGCGTTGTGTGTCGTCTTTTGTTTTGTGTTTTTTGACCTACACCTCTTACAACAAACTTTGTTGGTCTGAGACCTACACTATATGAAGGATAGAAAATTGACATTTAAAGAGGGATGGTTATTTATCCATCGCTATTGCAGAATATATATAAATTAGCTTTTTACAAGCCTTAACTGGTTTCGTTCCAATGTCTTTCTGGTTCATGATTTTATAATTAATGTTTCGACCACTTTTTGAAATTTGACATTGCATAGGTATGTCAAACAGCTCAATCGGATGACAATGCAATATTATGATACCATAGAGCTCGTCTGATGATAAAGCTGGAAGAAAAAAGCTTGTTCTTTAAATTATTTTTAAAACATGTTTTATAGTTTAACTTCTGCTAAAATACGGAAGTAAGTATATAAAAATGTTATACTTTGGACCTTAGCCCTTATATCTTACATAAATAAGATAAACTTAAGATGGACTTTTTCTAAATAGTATAATAATATTAATATTAATTAAAAAGCCTTTTAAAGTACTTATAAGTAACATACTATTATTCTTTATTTAGAAAAAAGCCTTCTAAAGTCTATCTTAAGTTTATCTTATAAGATATAAGGGCCGAAGGTTAGCGTGAGGCTTAGACCCAAAACCATCTCATTCTGAGAAGAGGCTGTTGACCAGCTGAGAGGCTGTTGTTGTTGGCAGTGAGACTACTAATGTTGCTTATTAATCTATTTTACACTTCATGATGTTAAATGATGAAATCAAAGAATACAAAATAGTAATTAACTAACTGTAACAATACTAATTTGTCATGAAATTGTAAAGTATTATGTATTTATTATTAAGTATTATGGATAAGTTTTGTAGTGTGTGCGTCAAATGGAGCGCAAGAATAAAATCTTTTCTTTCTTCTTTTTTTTCTAATTTTTACGTTATGTTATAAAATATTGTCTGTTCGTCTATAGTGAGCGACTATGGAAAATAAAATAAAAACTTTATAAAAGAAGGCAAACACGCGAAATAGCCATTATTTTTATTTTTGTCACCATGCCCGTCGACAGTCCTTTTTCAACTTTTTTCAAGTATATGAAGGGTCCCAAGTTTTTGTGGGATTTTATTTTGTGATAAACGGCGAGTTTTATATTAAGTGCAAACAAGTCTGTCTATATAATTCTGAATACATAAAATAAAAATAATAAACCTTTCATTTATACAAAGACTTACAAAGAACCATTTATAGTAGGTATGTAGAATGGATGAGGAGCATGTTACGAGGAAAGTTTTAAGTATGAATGTGGATGGCTATAAAAAAAGAGGCAGACCGAAGAAAACATGTATGGATTGTGTGAAAGATGATATGAATAGAAATGAAGTGAACTCGGAGATGACGGCTGATAGAGATGTATGGAAGAAAAATACATGCTGCGCCGACCCCAAATAAATTGGGATAAGGGCAGGAGGATGATGATGTAGAAGACTGGCTTAAACCCCAATAATATAGTTTTTTTTAATCATAGTTTTCAAGATCATCCAATAATAAAATAAAATAAAAATCGACGTCAAAAATAAATTAACAAAAAATTATGAAATTATATTTTTTTAACGAAATTAACGACACATTAGGGGTCTACAATTTTTTTTGAGGTCAGAGGTCGGTGCCAGCAAAGCCATCGAATATAATCAAAATAGAAACGACCTCCGACCTCAAAAATTTTTTTGTTAATTTAGTCGATTAATTTTTCAAATTAATTTTTTATTTCGTAATTTTTAGTTTTAAGTAAAAACTGGAATCAAATATTCCAGTTTTTAATAGTTAATAGTTTTGTTGTAAATATTTAAAGATTCTTCTTACATGCACTAGAATTTGATCAAGGTTTTGAGATGTTTTCCCTTTGACACCACACCCGTAGCTCGTATCAATAAGCCAGGCCGTCACAGTTACACGTATTAGTCCATATCTTGAAAACTACTGAACCGATTTTGATAAAACTTGAACTATACCCTAAGTTGAAGTAAATGTAAGATAATAATGGTCGCAATCCGATTAATAGTTTTGGAGAAATGCGTGGACAAACATAAATATATACAAACATACAAATATATAAACATACATACTAAGGCAGAGTGATAAGTCAGGTAAAAATCAACATAGGAATAAAGTTAGCGCAAATTGAATATTACCCTTTTATTTACAACTCTTTTAGAAGGTTGAATGTTAATTTTCAGCCAGTTCGGTCAGTAATTTTTTTTTAGAAAGCCTTTAAAGAAAAACACTACATTACGTTTTCGCAAACATGGAGAAAAATTTATTTCATGTGATGATTAAACTTTATTTTTTGCGTAAAAACACTACTACAGAAACAAAACAAAACATAGAAAAATATTATGAGGACTCCGCTCCGTCGATCAAAATTATTCATAAGTGGTTTACCAATATTCGTAGTGGTCATACAAACACATGTGATGCTGAACGTCCAGGACGCCCTGTTGAGGTCTCAACACCAGAGATGATCGTCAAAATCCATGACATCGTGTTAAATAACCAAAAAATGAAAGTTTGTGAGATAGTTGAAATAGTAGGCATCACAGACGCATGTGTGCGCAATATCTTACATCGACATTTAGACATGAAGAAGGTCTCCGCGGGTTGAGTGCCGCGTTTACTCACTGTGGATCAAAAACGCATGCGTGTGACCACTCCAGACTCAGGTTTAGCGCTGTTTCAACTCGATAAAACAGTTTTTATGCATCATTTCATAACTTTAGACAAAACATGGACCCACCACTATATACCAGAAGCCAAGGAACAATCGAAACAGTGGTTGCTTCTAGCAAACCTGCGCCGAGGAAGGCCAAAGCAGTTTTATCGAGTAACAAAGTAATGGCCACAGTTTTTGAGGATGCACGTGGTATATTCCACATTTATTATGTATATATAAAGGTAAAACGACTACCGGCGAATATTATGCCTATTGATTGGACCATTTTTACAGTTTTAAGGGAAAAATTGCCAAATTTGACTGAGAAGAAAATCGTTTTCGAAGAAGACAATGCACGAGTGCACACCTGCGCGATTGACATGGCCAAATTCCATGAGTTACACTATGAGTTACGTCCTCACCCACCACATTCTCCGGATTTAGACCCCTGCGACTATTTCCTGTTACCGAATTTTAAAAAATGGCTGATTGGGAAAAGATGTAGCTCCAAAGAAGAGATCATGCACGAAACCAATGTCTATTTTGAAGGGTATCCAAAATTTCATTATATTGAGGGGATCGAAAAGTTGGAGAAACGTTGGATGGAGTGTATTGAGCTAGTGGGAGACTATGTTGAAAAATAAATAATAACTTTTACAAATTATGTATTCCTTGTTAAATTTTTACCATACTTATCACTCTGCCCTCGTACATACACCTTTAAAATTTTGTACATTTGCTTGAAAGCCCTAATAGATTATGGTATGTTAATATTTTGCAGTTCCAATAATATTACATACATACGTGTCGAATTGATAACCTTCTTCTTTTTGAAGTCGGTAAAAATAGTTTTTACCAGTATTCTGCTCTCATAATCTTAATCTTGCCTAGTTATTATCTAATATCATCATCATAATTTCAGCCAAAAGACGTCCACTGCTGGACATAGGCCTCCCCCAAGCATCGCCACAAAGACCGGTCCTACGCTTTCCGCATCTGGCGGATTCCCGCGACCTTCACCCGGTCCACCATATTATTATTTTTACACAATTACATCACCCAATTATTTTCCAAAATACGTAATAAAAATAGGGCAGTGCACACAAAAATCGAAAGATAGCAAATCGAATGGAGATTCAATTATAGATTAGCCCTTGTATCGTACCGCATTCACAATGTGGGACACGTGAATAAATAAACACAATTACTACTAACAAAGGAGTAAGCCCTATTGATTTCCCGCGCAAAATATATACAACTTCGCGTATGAAATCGACTCGCATATCGATTTTGAAGGTTGATTTTGCTAAAATCGGACACCGAAACGAAAACCGAAATTTTTGTCATCGATTTTTTCTGCGCTACAATAGAACGCTGTAACAATAGACATACATCAATTCGAGTGTCAAAAACTAACATCTGCGCGTTCGTTGTAAACAGAGTAAAATGGTGAGGGTTTAGGGTACCAGAATCCTTGGGGGACCCTCAGACCCTGTATAGGCAAGCCTGTGTTTATAGCTCATTATTATTGTGCGACGCTTTAGAGTAACTGCAAATGACATACTCCACCTATTATTAAAATAAACCTAAGGTTAGAAAGGGCTTTTGTTAGGGAAATTTTAAAATAAAGCTTGTGTATGAGAAATTGCAGTGGGTGGGATCGAACGTCGCCTTACAATTCGCTTGCCCGACACGCTACTCCATATACACTTGAATATAAGTGTTTACATAGTAATTTATATTGTAAGGGTCGATGGCTGTGACGTAGAAGCAGTAGTGTTTAATTTTCGACATCAAGACAAATAATCGGGATGCAATTTTTTGCTGTTGCAACTTTATCCGATAGATGCTCGATGATAAAAAGTACGCGGGCCTAGCTATATTTCATGCACCTGAGATAAAAGTTGCTCACAACTCACATGACATGTAGGTACATAATCAGCCCTTTACTGTCCCACTGCTGGGCACGAGTTTCTTCTTAGTAAGAGAAGACCTTAGTGTGTTGGTGGACTACACACACCATCGAGAACTGTATGGATCACTCTCTGGTGTGCAGGTTTCCTTACGATGTTTTTTTTTCAACATTTGCCTGCTTCACCGTCAACGCAAGTGATAATCGAGATCTGCACATGAATTCGAAAAGTCAGAGGTGCGGGCCAGGTTTGAACTCACACCCTCCTACAATAGCCTAGTGGTTGAACGCTGGCCGGCCAGCGTTCAACCACTAGGCTTTTAATTTATCACTGCTATATATGGCTCATTGGAATGGGTATGGGTATGGTGGATATACACTATATATCCACTTAACCCATACCCATTTATATAAAACAGTACTATCAAACATAATTCAGCATTTTATTCATACCTTTTTGTTATCAACAGGTCCAGTAGTAGGCGGCATGAGCGATGACTACGTCAGTACCGGAGAAGCGCCATACATCATAGAACAGCCAATCGACGTCACAGTAGCTCGCCACCAACCTGCAACCCTCAACTGCCGCGCTGGAGGCTCGCCCCCTCCCACCATTCGATGGTACAAGGGAGGGGTCCTAGTAGTCTCAGACACACACCGAAGCTTACTACCAGCGGGAGGACTATTCTTCCTAAGAACTACCCACGGAAGGGCTCACTCAGACGCTGGTGTTTACTGGTGTGAAGCTACCAATCCTTATGGAACAGCAAGGAGTAGGAATGCAACGTTGCATGTTGCAGGTAATATTAAATTATTCAGTAATTTTGTAATTGTGTGGTTAGCTTGTTGCTTTCTTTTGTTGCAGCAGTTAATCTTGATTTGTATGTGGGGCAAACGGTTTAAAAAATCTAGACAGTTTAACTTTTAACCTCAGTTTAGTTGGTCATTCGTTCGTGTGATTACACTTCTCGTTCACATGATTGCGCAATTGGAATGCTTTGACGTTAACTCATGTAAACAGGGCAAATGGAAATTGCCGTGTGATACCACACACTCCATTGTAAAGAAAAGATTATATTCTTGAGTATTTTTGATGGATTAGTGGTTAAATGTACTAACTACACAAAATTAAATACACCATTATCATAATGATTAATGATGGGCTGACTATGGCCGACTAGCAGACTAATTGGTTATAACATTTTCGATTACACGACCGACTAGTTGGCAATGCCGATCACCCGTACTTTGTTCTGATTCGAGCATCTTTGGATTGCTGGAACGATTGCAGCGTCTTCAGTGAATACTCAGAATAGCTCGTATCGCCCAAAACTATTTTTTTTTAAGTTGTCCCGCTAGCACTGTCTATAGAGAAAAAAACTATTTCTGAAGTAGAATATCTATGAAAACAACAATAAGTCTTGTTAAGCGCTTATTACACTAGACTGAATTCTAAAATTCTAATTAGGATTTAGGAAAGGAACTTCCTTGTTACATTACACCGACCTAACTCTTATCACACTTTCTTTATTTCCTTTCCTGAATCCTAATTAGCATGACTAAATTCAGTGTAGTAACATGCCTAATTCGGTTTTTCCGACTTTTAGTTGGTGTGTAGTTGGTTCATCTCTAATAATGATCGTCTATTCAATCCATCACACCTTTGAGACCCTTGGCAGTCTACCTCATTACTAACTTCAATTACCTACTTGCTAATATTTACACAAGCATGAGGCATGAGCTATTATCGTATTGCTTTTTCAATACATGAAAAGAAGATGATTGTTCAGAGCTCTTGTCTCCCCAATGCTAGTTAAAGGTTTTAGTTGTGCCAACCAACACTACTCCAAGCTTTTCATAAATTATCTTCCTAGTTCTTTACCACCATAATTATACTAGCTGCCATTCATCTTCCAAAGTGCTTCGTGAAGTCTCGTATAACTCTTTCTAATACGAAAGAAAAAAAGACCAATCATAGCTTCTGTCTCCTCAATGCTAGTTAAACCTTTCAGTTGTGTCAACCAACTCTTTTTTTATAGTATAGGATGGCGAAACGAGCCAAAGGCCTACCTGATGTTAAGCGGTTACCTTTGCCCATAACAACTTCAATACCACCTAGGCTGCTGCCTTAATGGTACCGCAAGTCGGTTCCCCAAACTGAGACATGAAGATGGAAAGTCTCATGTGATTGTAATTTCACCGGCACCCGTACCCACCCATCAGACCGAAACTAACACAGAAATGCAAGCATCACTGTTTGGCGGAGAAGTAGGTACTGTGGTAGTACTTCCCCGGACGAGCTCTTCCACGAAGGAGCTCTACTGCTCTGTTGCGAGCTCTTCATATCTTCCTCAATCTTTTTCTCCATAACTATACTAACTGCCTATTGATCTTCCATAGTGCTTCGTGAAGAGTTCAGACTGGAACCCGTGTCGACGCAATCAGCACAGGGTGAGACTGTGATACTGGAGTGTCTACCACCTCGAGGGTCACCAGAACCTACAGTCTACTGGAAGAAGAACGGACAGATGCTCCATTTTGATGGGGATTCCAGGTTAGTATTTGAAATTAGTTTTGATGTTGACAATAATTTGATTATCACTTTGTTTAACGGTGAAGGAAAACATCGTGAGTAAACCTGCACACCCGAGAGTGTTATATAGTTCTTGATGGTGTGTGTAGTCCGCCAACCCGCTACTGCAGACCTACGTGGTAGACTACAACCTGAATCCTTCTCATTTTAAGAAGGGTCATGTTTTGTTAATGATAATTCTTGCAGTGGCTCAGCAATTAGATAGATATATAGATAGAATATGCTTTATTGTACACCATGTAAATTGTAGTAAACAGGAACAACGTATAAATTATGGATACATTGGCGGTCTTATTGAAAGCGATATCTTCCAGGCAACCTTTGGATGGACAAAGAATACGTAAGATCTAGATCATGGGGGCAGTTCGTGGTGTACTAACTACTGCATGTTTATAAAGTAAAATAAATAAATAGCACAAAATATATTACACATAGGTATCATAAATATATATATTAATCTTACAATTTATAAAATAGAGATTGGATACATAGGCAATGTCTTATAAATTACAATCTATTTGGAAAGACAGTATTCTTTAAGTGTTTTTTAAATGAAAATCATAATATTTAGTTGCTGCGCTAAGGGTCAGAGGTTCGATTTCCGCACGAAAAAAATATTTACAGATAGTTATTCCGGGTCTGGGCGTTAGTATCTAAAACTTGTGTCTGTAGAACGTACTCGCTATACGGCGAAGAAAAATCTAACCACATATAAAAATAAGTTGCTTGGACCGATGCATGTATAAAGTGTTATATAAGCAAAAACGAACTGAAAAGCTACGCAAAAGTAAATTAAATTCAAAGATAAACAAGAGCAACTACCGTACACAGTTTGCAAAATAATAAGTAAGGCTCGCTAGCTGCAAGCAAGAATTATAAACGTTTCTCGGGCCTATGTGCATGGAGTCATATCTTTATTTTGATGGTCCGCGGTGTAGAACCCAACTTTTGGAGTTGTTACAAACAGGTAAACATTAAGTTTACTCACATCGAAATTAAAACATTAAATACATTATTTAAAAATAAAAAACCTTAAATAAAACTACACCTAAAGCTAAAAACTAAAAAGTAAAAAAGTAAAGTCTTTATTTTAGTTTTAATTTAATTTCATTTACATAATTAAGATGTATAGCTTACCGGTTGAACGCTTGCCTTCCACGCATGCGGGTCTGGGTTCGAACCTGACCCGTACCTCTGTCTTTTCAAATTAATGTGCGGATCAGAATTTGATTACCTGTTATAGAAAACATCCTGAGGATACCTGTACAGTTGCACACCTGAGAGTGCTCCATACAGTTCTCGATTGTGTGTGTAGTCCACCAACCTGCAGTCGCTAAAAATAATTGTATTGTTATGGTATCTGACATTTCTTAAAAAAATACAATGAAACCTACAAGGTCACGCGTCCCGTGACTGATCCCTTAATCAGCTGACTTGAATAAATTAATGATGAGGTTAGAAAATCACATTATTTCTTGTTTTTAGTATTAATACTAGATACCTATAATACCTCGTTGGTCTAGTGGTTGCAAGCGCGACTGCTGAGCGTGGGGTCCTGGGTTCGATTCCCGGGTCGGGCAAAGTGTTATTGGGTTTTTTCATTAGGAAATTCTCAGTAGTAGCCCGGACTCTGGATTTGTGCCCGGAAGTGTGTGTGTGCGAAATGTGGGTGTACACCTCTGCCTACCCCTTCGGGGAAATACAGGCGTGATGTTATGTTATGTGTTATGTTATGTTATAATACCCATATCATCTATGAAGTTTCTCCAACTAATTTGATTTAACTTTTATGTAAATTACATAAAAAAAGAAATTAAATTAAATAAATTAAAGATCAAATTCAGAACTGAATTCAAAGTAAAGGAAACCTCAGACCGCGTATTCAAACAAAACTTACATTAGATACAATTTCCAAACTTACAACTTAAAGTAAGAACTTTAAGTTATCCATATTTACGGCTTCCGTGATAAAGGGTAGTTTGAAGCAAATTCGAGGGTAGTAAGCCCTCAAGAAGCGAATTGGGATAGTGGGAACATGATAGTCTTGAATGGCTACTCGTACAGACGTTTGATGTTGGATATCTCCATATAAATTCTACTGTGTAGTTTATGGGAACAGAAAAGGAAGAAATGGAGCGCGACATTCCTACTAATATTACAACATTAATTAATTTTATTGAATTTGTTTGAGCAGTGATGACTGGGGAGAAAGGTAGACAGGTTTTTCAATGACTGGTACTATTTTGAACTTGGACTACAAATATCCATACCTTTATTTCGTAAAAAATTGCAGGCTAATTACGACGGTTTTATGATTACGTAATTTTTTTTTTTTTTTTTTTTAAGTAAATAAATATTTTTGGAACATTTTTACACATCACCATCTGGTCCCAAACTAAGCAGAGCTTGTGGTATGGGTACTAGACAATGAATATAATACTTATATGCTTTTTTTTGTAAATACATACTTATAATAAATACATAATAAACAAACAATTTTTAACATTACATTGCATTTTTCTAATGCATCGGGTTCACAAATAAATGAATATGAATATACTGGGTGTAAGGGGAACGCTTCCGAAAACGAAGATAGGTGCTGGTGAATACTGATACGAAACCACGAAAAAAAAATGCGATTCTTTTTTTAGATTTTTTAATATATATTTTTTTTGCATTTTTCATACATAACCAGCTTTGGGCAGTTAAATAAAACTCATACATAATGAAAAATGCAAAAAAAAAAAAAAAAAACAAAAAAGAATCGCATTTTTTTTTCGTGGTTTCGTATCAATAATCACCGGCACTATCACCTATCTTCGTTTTCGGAAGCGTTTCCCTGACACCCTGTATATGAATATAGATTAGATAATAGAGAATAAAATCATAGACAACGCGAGCCACTCCGATATCTCTGTTTGTTGATTGTTGCCTTATCGATGAGATAGATGTCGCCACTGAGCAGTCGTTGCCTTGCAGATATGATAATAGATGTCGCTACCGAACAAATTGATTTGTGTTTTAATTTTTTTCACCATTCTACGATTTCTTCGTCATCTTGTTTACAGACACAAATCACAACAAATACACACACTCAGACCCAGAATTACTATCTGGTTTTACAAATATTTATCCCATGCGAGATTCGAATCCCGCCCAGCGCAGAAGCAATTGCTCAAATACTACGACACTACGCATAATAAGCACTCCATTCTTTACTTTTTGTATTCGAGTAATCAAACTAGCTCCTAATTTATGCGGAACAAGGCTGCGGGAGCAAGAGACATTCTTTTACGAGTGCGACTTTGTATAATGTTTGCAATTAAGTGTTCGAGAAAATTTATAGAGCCTTTGGAGGCCTAATTAAGATCTTGAGACACTGATTTTGGTTTCGTACTCTTTGTAAGGTTGAAACGTTAGTTTTGGGATACGGAATAACATATTATATTGGAAAAAAACTAAAAAGAAAGTTTTGGGTTATACTAGACTCCATATGAAAACTTCTATATCAATTATTTACAACTCGAGATCTATCCAACAAATAACCAAAACTTTCTTTGCAATATTAGTATGGTAAATTTGAAGTATAACTTACAAGTCTAAAATTGTTTAAAAACGAAATAAATCCTAACGCGGTGAATTGAATCTCGCTTAAAAGTTATATTGCCAATTTTCACTTTGCTCTCTATGAATTTTTATGAGCTTCACATCTTGAGGGCGCGCTGTTACGTATGGTGGAGCATAAAAATAATTAACAGCCGTACACAGAGAGGGAGGTACATCAAAGTTATAAAAGAAGGGGATATTTGAAGAGCTCGACAAGCAATCAAGTAAAAATCTCAATAGTTCTGACTCACCGGACCCTTTATTAAATGTTAATTTCTCATTGAAATATTCCGCCCTACATTTGAATGACTTTGTTACTATGCATTTTGTACGAAGGAATAAAAAGGTTCATTATTAATATTGGAACAATTGTTTACTTTCAACGCTAAGCATGATGCTTTATTGTCCCAGGATGCATTTAGTCGACGGTGGCAATCTCGTAATACAAGACGCCAGGCAAACCGACGCCGGTAGATATCAATGCATCGCAAGGAATGCGGCGGGAACGAGGGAATCGGCCATTGCGATGCTCAGAATACACAGTGAGTAACAATTAATTTCGTGTCTTGAATTTGCAACTATACCCGCGGCACGCTACGATGGCGTTTTTGACATTTTCCAATAGTGTTGTTTTGTTTAATCTCTATTTAATCAAATTTTCTGTGACATACATGAAAAAACAGTAGAAATAAATAGAATTTGAATAATACATTCGAAATTCGATTTTTTTTATTGCTGTAGCAGTGCATCACTATTGTTCATTCATCATTCATTGGCAATTGTTCCTTCATACGTAGCTGTCAATATTTACGGATCTTCATGAGCAGGTAAACATCAAAAACGCCATCATAGCGTGCCGTGATTATACTCGTAGCAAAGATTTGTTGAATTCAATTCATAACACTGTAATTTCTGATTGCGAGACGTTTCTCGCGAACACCTCTTTTATCATGTAATTCAGAGTCATTTCTCGCTGCACAGTTAAGCCGTACTTAATCACGGGCCCGGAGGACGTTGTGGCGCAGACTAGCGGCAGTGTCACATTCCAATGCCGTGTGGGTGGAGATCCCCTCCCGGACGTGCTATGGCGAAGGACCGCTGGAGGTGGAAACATGCCACTCGGTCGCGTCAAAGTTCTTGACGACAGGAGCCTGAGACTTGACAACGTTATTTTAGCCGACGAGGGAGAGTACACTTGTGAAGCGGATAATTCCGTGGGCGCTGTGAGCGCTAGTGGATACTTAACCGTATACGGTAAGTTGTCGATATTTTTATTCCTCCTTTGATGGCAAGTAATATGTTAATTTTGTGTTAGATTTACGTTTTCATTTATGTTTTTTTCCCTCATAGATCCTCCCTCAATCACACTTAGACCGAATTCAGTTAACGTTGAAAGTGGAACAATGGCAACCTTCACATGCTCTGCTACTGGAAGACCAGAACCGACCATGTTCTGGAGTATAGAAGGCAACAGAACCATAATTTTTCCTGGAACATCGAGAGGCAAATACCATGCAACGACAGTACTAGATGGGGTGACTGTACTAACAATCAACGACACAAATAAAACCGATAGTGGAAACACGATAGTTTGTTCGGCGGTAAACTTTGCTGGCAGTTCGTTTGTCAGAGGGAAACTAACCGTGACGTCAGACGATGACCGCCCACCGCCAATCATAACAAACGGGCCCTCTAACCAAACTTTACCTATAAAATCGATGGCAGTTTTCCCCTGTACAGCCGTCGGTGCACCTGAACCAATCATCGCTTGGTATTTCGAAGGGGAAGCATTAATACAAAATCATAGAAGGAATGTTACTAATGATGGCACTCTCATATTGAAGGATTTGGATAAAATAGATAGCGGCACTTATACGTGTGTCGCATCTTCGCATCACGGGAAATATGTGTGGAGTGGAGTCTTGCTTGTGGATAGTCCGATCAATCCAAACATTCATTTTTTTCGAGCTGCTGATGTATCATCGCTACCCGGACCACCAACAAAACCACTAATACATAATGTAACAGAAACAAGCGTTACAATAACATGGAATCAGAATAATAAAATTGGATCGTCATCAATACTTGGGTTTCAAGTAGAAGTATTTTCTAGGGAAACTTTATCTGGTAACAACACTCCAAGGAATTCCAGAGGTTGGGTAATATTGGCGAGGCGAGTCCATCATACACAATTCGTAGTAAAATCATTAGTACCTGGGGTCACTTACATGTTTATCGTTCGGACGGAGAATTCCCATGGGTTGTCCGGACCGAGTCCTGTGACAGACGCAGTAACTATTGGCGACGACGCAAACTCTTTATGGGAAACAGGAGTATTCTCAAACAATACGGAATTCAGAAACAACATTCTAACCGACAACATAGTAGAATTGATTGAGGCAACACCCATTGACTCGAAAACCATAAAACTCATGTGGGAAATACTGAATTTTTACTACCTGGAGGGCTTATTCATATATTTCAGGCCCCTAGACAATATAACGACCGAGTATGAAATGAAAACTATTTTGCATTCCAACGATGTCTCCGGATATGAAATAACGTCTTTGAGAAAATATACAAAATACGAGTTTTTCCTCATTCCATTTTATAAGAGATTCGAGGGGAAGCCGTCAAATTCCAGAGTGGCTCAAACTTTGGATGATGGTAAATACCTAGATTATATTACAATTTTATATCTGCCCTGTCATTTTTAATTTTTTTTGCTTACATGAATTATTTTTTACAGTTCCCGACGGTCCTCCAATTAACATAGAAATGTTCATTCTAAATACCACAACAGTTCATTTAAAATGGTCCCCTCCGGAGGCCCATTTACAAAACGGAATTATTACTGGTTACAACGTCCTGGTTAATTGGCTGGACATACCTGCGAACAAATCCATGGTGGCCATCAACACGACCATTCATCAAGCCACCAGTCTAATTATGACTAATTTGACGTCTGGTGTCAGCTATTCAGTGCAAATAGCTGCCGAAACTATCGTCGGTCTGGGACCATTTAGCCAAAAAGTTTATTTAAATATCGACTCTCGCTCCGTTGGACTCGATCCTTTATCCAGGTAATTTTATATTCCAAATATAAAATAAAATCCTCAGAAAGATTATCGCAAATGAAATGTCATTACATGTTACACCGGACGGACGTTTCTGATATATTTATTTCATTCCAGATACCCGATAAATGGGGAGGTGTCTATAGTGGCTGGGGACTTTGTTATGGAAACATGGTTTTACTTTTTGATTGGAGCGATTGTTCTGTTCAAAATAATTGTGATTGGCGGCATTATTTACGTGCGGAAGCATAACATTTTCGCCAAAAAGTCTGCGCTCCCCAACATTTATGGTAAGTGTTAGTCATATTGTGGAAAGTGCCACCCTGCACAACAAATATAACAATAAATGTTTCTCGTATATCTTTGATTGTTCGAAGCGGATCGCGCTCACATAAAACAACCAAAGCTAACTCAAAAATAAACAGTTATTCAGCTTATCTCGAAATGCTATTTTTTACTTGGAATCAGCATCAGAATTTCAAAATTAAAAACATTCCTCGGGTGTCGTGGGGTGGTGCAGGGCGCCGAGCGTTTGTTTGATGGAGGCTTTGCCATGCGACGGTATGGGAGGGGAGCTAGATTACTTTCGAGTTGAAAGGTAGCGCGAGCCCTCTCGTGAGCGCAGTGGATCTCTTTCACTTTGCATTCACGTTCGGGGCACAAAGGAATGATACAAATCCGAGAAATAAAGACCCAGTAAATGTAAATGTTTTCTATTTTGTTTTCTCCAGGCGATTCGTTTGTTGACTCACCCAGTTACCTTTAAGCCAATTTCCCTCGCTTTGTTTGTTTTATATTGCATTTTACATCTTTTAAGTATTGAGTAAACGAGATAATTTGCATGCGGCTTATGAAATGGTTGTCAAAGGCTATTATAATGAAGGAAATCCCGGTATGCCTAATTGGAGATGTTGTTTTAGATTCTAACGGGACGAGCTTAGTGACTCAAATGAACATAAAAGCAGCAGTGTCTTTGTCACATCCACTCAGCAGCTGTTACAATAAGAACACTGTGACAAAGACTGAGTCACTGTTATGGATGGAGAATCAGCCGGGATTATGCATGACCAGCAATCAAACAAATCAAAGTAAAGAGAAGACTAATTCTGAATATGATAAAGTTGCTCACCAATTACCTGAGTATGCCGAAGTGACGTCGGCAAGAGCGAATGCAAATGAATGGAACACAAGTAAAACTGCAACTTCACCGGCGGCATACGCCTCGGTTACTTTAGTTGCCAATACCAGGCAATGTGTGAGTTCATTGGTAAGTGTCCAATTAGATAATGTTCTCGATTTCAAAAATTTGAAGCTCTGCCAACTTTGAGTTTGTGCCATTTAGTTTATTCACTTAACTGTCGTAGCCTCAAGTAATATTGAAGTACCATTTGTTTGGAATGTAAATGATACCAGTAGATTGCCAAAATTTCACTTAATGGCGACTGTTTGTTACATAGTAAATTTCACGAATTAATTGTTTGTGTTTTCTACAGGGCTGGTTTCCGCCAACTGGGAAGAACGTTGACTCTTTTGACAATCGGTATGCCCCCGAAGAAGAAATGTATCCTGCCAGCAACGGAGGCTATTATAATAGAAACGTTTACAGCGAAAAATATTTCCAAGGTCATCCAAACGTCCTAAAGTTTTATGACTTACCTTCTCTAGACAAAACACAGAAGGCTCAAATAAGATACAATCAAAGTTTAGACGACAGAAAAGGCGATAAAAACTCAAAGACTGAAATAACACAATCGCTAATAGGTCGTACTTATGGAATTAGTTCTAGGAAGAATTCCGAAACGGAGTCAACATACAGAGCATTTGGCGAAGAGGAGACAGATGAGGAAAACTATCCGGAAGACGGTGGTTACGATGAGTTGCAAGCAATGCAACCACAGAGGCAGCGACCACAGCATCAGTACGAGAGGCCTAATTTTGACAACGATGCGACGCGGACGCTGGCCCGGCTGACGTCATTCAGGCAGGGGCAGGGGCTGATAGCTGGTGCCAAGCCATCCCTAGCCCCTACGCATCCACCTCCCGCGCCTCACCCCCGCATTGACTCTGTAACGCGGTAGTATCACGCCTTGCCGGTTTTCGGCGACCTGTGCCAAACGGACGTATAGACCGAAGTTCTTTCCTAATAGTGTAGTGACGTCACAAGATCGCAGTTCTTCCTCACGTCGATGTACAGTAACAGTATACTCGTGTAAAGAATCGTGTTTCGTTTATTTTTTAAGATAAAAAGTGACTGTGAGTGATTTTGTTTTAGATTTCTGCAGACTGCAAAGGCCTACAAATGTGATTTAAAAAAGTGACTGGCCTATTTTTTTACAGCGCACAATAACTAACAGTGATTTATTTGAAATTTCTTATAATATATTTTGAAGGTATTCCTAGTCCTGTATAGAGTACTGTAAATAATGTAAATAACTACTAGTAATTTAACAAATACTTACGAATAATATTCTTGGAGTAACTAAACTTGGTGAAGTTAAATATCAATTCTGATAAATGTTTACAATGTTATTATTGGAATTGGAAATTCAATTGATATGTCCGTCTGAATATCAATAAACGAATTTGTAATCATATATCATTAGTGTAAGTGTAACAAATAAAAATAGAAAGAACAAATTAACGCTTGGCAATAATTTGAAATAACATAACCTTATTATTATGATTCATAGCCCTGTAAATAATAATAATATAGACTTGAAACTTGATTAATAGTGTTTTGTTCGGTACTGCATTCAGGAAAACAATAATTTATTCAAAGATAAAAATATTATTAGTTCTATTAACTGTATTTAATTAGTATTATTATTTAGTTTATTTCACGTGCCATAAGTAGAAATCATAGCTAAATAATAAAAAAGTAACATTGGAGTTGTGAGATAAAATTCAAATGAAGCTTTTACAAAACTAAAGTTTATAATCTACGTAAGATCATGTGATATGAGTTTATATAGCCACTTGTTATAATATTAATAGCACGACTTGTATTGCATATCAAATGTTTTAGTGATGTAATAGTTAAAAATGTTATTAATTAGGATGCTTCCATATCTGAGAAACAAAATTATTATAACATGTAATCGTCCTTCATTTTGTAAATAATGTAAAATGGAGTTGACTCGCCTTTTATATTACAGCTGAATGTATCAACTTTTTTTATTCTGTCGACTGTTAAACAAACTATTTTAGGCGGAGATCACAAGATCGCAAGTTGTGGTGACAAGACCAAACGGTAGAGACATTAATCTAAATGAAGAACGCTCACAGAATTCTTCAAAGCACGTTCATCAAGAAGCTTCGCGTGTTGTCATTTAAATTGATGTTATTACTGACCGAGTGGCTAATTTTATTGAGGAGTGTTTTTTCTAAAGAGATTATTTTCTGATGACAATATCTTAGGCGGAAATTTTGAGTTTTATTAAGGAGTGTCTTTTCAAAAGTGATTATTTTCATATTTTATTTTTTATTTATTTATACTATTGAGGACCTCCAACATAAGATATACACAAAAAATCACAAGTTACTAAGACAAGATTCTATCTGGTGTACTCCTTCAATTACAGGAGGCCACAGCATGCAAAAAATTAATGTCTGAGCTAACTTAATATTAGGGTGAAATTATTTAATTGAAGTAAAAAATTGTTTTTAATCATCATAAGGTAGAAATTTGCAATATCTATACAACAACTTAGCTTGCTAACTTCAATCTTATGGTCATTAGGTAAACTTCTTTTGAATAGACACTTCTCTATTGCCCGTGTCACGCTCTTGTATCCTAGCCTTTATTAAGATACCTTGCTTTTTCATGTACAGCAAATTCATATTAAAGTAGATGTTAGATTGCAGATTCACTACTGATACAAAACTCTTCGTAGTTCCTATTTTCGCACTTCGTTCAAAAGTAATAAAAATGGCAATAGGCATTTCACATAATAATAATACTAAAATAAAATATTGTTTATTATTATTACTTAGACTTATTTTACGTATTTATGAAACTATGAGGCTCGATACGTGTTTATAAATGCAATTCATTTGTTTATTGCAAATTACTTGATATTAAATTACTTTGTTTATGGATCAAAGAAATCGCGACTCCAGAGTGTTTCGGATCGTAAATTCGTACTTTATATTGTACCGGTTTAGAGTCTATCTACACTTCACTGTGTAAGGCATTAGCCTAATACAAAGCTTGCGATGGTTGCGTAGACGCGTTGTATTAGGACAGCGCCTATGAAGTTTGTTTTAGTTTTAGTGCAGATCAAAACTTGTTCGCAGGTGTGGGTAATAATGTTCATTTTACCATAAGTTCATCAACTGCCGATTCACAACAGACCTTCAGTTAAATTGAAGCAAAAATATAATAAACTTTAATTTTTGTATTGAAAAACGAATGTTGATCAATTAAAATTGAAACGTGTGAACCCGCTTTATTACATCTACAAAAGAAAATAACATACTACCTACCTTTGAAATAAAATAGCAAGGTGTCTACATAATGTCAATGCATTACCCAAACAAAAAAAAAACATTGTAACAAGCCCAAAGGCCTATTTTTTGTGCGATATGAATGACCATACATTGAAATAGATGTCAAAACAATTATTATAAACTTGATGGATTTTAATTTTTGTATTAGTCTTTGGATACCTATTTTTAATAAAATAAATTAAATACTAATAACATGGTATTTTTATTAACCCTGATTTACATTCGACTGACCCAGCCAGAGAGAAAAAAATGACAAATCACAAAAAAAAAACACCAAAATCATTAAAAAAATCCATGTAAGGATCCGTGCATTGGAAACCTTTTGACATCATTGCTTACGAGAGTTTGACAGTTATGAATAACGCTAAAACGTATTCGTTTACTTTAAATAATAAATCAGTAGCTTACCTAGCGGATACGAGGGAGAACTAAAGAATTATGGATAAAGTCAAAGTCAAAAGTTTTATTTCATATACGCCAGTTAAACGTGTAAGTATAAAGGTCTACTTTAGTTCAATCAATCAACTTAGCCTATCGCAGTCCACTGCTGGACACAGGCCTCTCCCAAATTGCACCACAATACTCGGTCCTCTGCCTCCCACATCCAGTCCCCCCCAGCTACTTTCATCAGGTCGTCGGTCCACCTGGCTGGGGTTACTCTAGTTGCACGATTCCAAATAGTAGGACCTATACAGAAGAACCGGCAAGAAACTCCGTGAATATATTGTCACGTCGTGGTCTTCTAGTGAGGGTAGCTCAGGCAGGAGTAGGAGATGTAGTAACCCGGAGACAGCGGAGGCACGCAGACAGGAGGCTCGGAGGGTCGAAGGTACGGAGGCTTGATGACACGGTGACACACGGGAACTTGGAGATCAGTAGCCTTATTCACAAACGTCGGGAACTTTTCCGTCTCCGAAGTGAATGTTGATCGGAAAGACGATTTGAGATCCGAACGGATTCGAAAACGCTATTCACATTATCTGTCGGAAAGGAATTTTATAATCCGTTTGGAAGGTGTATTTACGGGGAACGCTAAGAAATGGTAGAAAATTGTTAAGTGTGGTAGAAAATCGTAAAGTGGTAAATATATTATTTTTATTACGTATTTCGCTAAATATCATAAGTGCATCTATAAATATATACATTGCGTAACAAATTCATTAGAATAAAATAACTTTTTATTAATTATAGTTGTTATTTCACCTTATATCTTACTAACTTAATTTGTAAATGTTAACAGAAAAAAAAAAAAAAAAAATTTTTCTTGACCCTGGATACATGTCCTTCAGTCGTAATCATTGAACATATTATACAAGATATCCCTGTCAAAAGTGTTGTCAGCTTAGGGTTTTATCTTTGACTATGGAACTATTGGACTTGACATAAACGAAAAAAAATCGTGTCGATTTTTGAAATGTCCGAGACATATTATGGCCGCCTAGTGGTCTTGTTCTTTACAAAAATATAATTGTAGTACTTATCGATAGAGTTGTTTCAGAAAAATTGTGATGATTCCTGGGTTAAAATGGATAATAAACGTTTTAATTCGTAGATTTTGTGGTTTTATTAACCACAACAACTCGAGACAAAAAATGGCGGATTTGCAAATAATCGCCACGCTCAGTAATTCATGTCACGGAAAACTGACGTATGAAAGTAGTGTCGTATCTTTCCTTCACATGTGGTTGTACGTATGTTAAAGAGAGAAGACTATAAATATCTTATCTGTAAAATTGCAAAGACAATAATGTCGTTTCCATAGATTCCATTTTCAAAGGGTTTTATCCTCTATACTTACGGTATTTATTGATCCCCAGGTTATTTTTGAGGTATTAAAACAAAACCTTTGTTAGTGAATTTGTGATGAACTAATGAAACCTAGGGCATAAATTGCCTTTCTTACATACTAATTAGTTAGCAAATGACAAAAACAAGACAGCAAATAAACACAGTTATTGTTGCTGTGTTGTGTTGCATGAAGTTAGTAAGAAAGTAAAAACAATAATATACGCAAAACATTTTAATTTGTTCTTTACAGTTTTAGGGGAAAATTAACGATTATGATTGAATAAAAAAAATGAAACCAAAATTTCAGTGCTGACAACACTGACTGTCAAATGGAGTTTATTATTTAGATTTGTAAAACAATTGGAGCCAACGTTAAATGAATTGAAACTAATAAGTTTAGTAAGCGAAACGAAAATAAATTAGACAAGTGTACAAAGTATTTTATCAGTATCGTTTAATTCCGTGCTAAACAAAATTTCCAGTTAACTTAAATCTATTACATATTGGGGTGATAACCCCAATATTTTATTTATTTTATATTGCTCCGTGTGGTGCCGGACTTAAAGAATAGCACCACCCTTATCTCTTCTCATGGGTGTCGTAAAAGGCGACTAAGGGATTCACCAGAGGGTGGGCAGCAGCGTTCTCTGAGTATTTAACCAACCAACTGCGATCGCCAACCCGCCTGCCAAGCGTGGCGATTATGGCATATCCCCCCCTTAATTGGGGGAGGCCTATGTCCAGTAGTGGACGTCTTTCGGCTGTAATGATGAACCCCAATATTTAATAGATAGTAGGTAATAACTAAGTAAAACCAATTAAGTATAATTGAACACCTTCATTAGGGATTTAATGCAGCAGCAGCCAAAACATTCTTAAAACTTAAAATAAAGTAGGTAGATATACTTACAGATAGGTATAAAGCCCTTATAATTATTTATTATCGTAAAAAAACCTCTTCCAATCCAACAGAACATAAAAAATGTTTTTATAATTTACACATCGAGTGCTTTCCGAGCAAAGAACATTGTTCCCGACAGCAAATAGCTCTCGGGAGAGTTTCCGTAACTTGACGTCTTTGATTCGTCTAGAACTGTCAAAAAATTTCGATTTCGGATTTGTGAATAGCGTTTAGAGGATCCGTTCGGTAACTTTCCTCTCGGATTCGGAAACGGAACTTTCGGCGGGTTGTGAATAAGGCTACAGGAACTAGAGGTCAGGAACTGCCGGAACGGAGCTCAGAGGCATGGAGGTACGGAAATCTGAGGTACGGAGGGTATAGAGGGTCAGAGGTACGGAGGTACGGAGGGTCAGAGGAGTGGTAGGTAAAGCTCCGACGGTACGACGATGAGCTGCTGCTAATGCATTGCAGCGAGCTCTGGCTGGAGACAGGATTCAGGTAGATAGGTAGGTAGATACGTCAACTTAACTCAGCCTATCGCAGTCCACTGCTGGACATAGGCCTCTCCCAAGTTGCGCCACAACGCTCGGTCCTCTGCCTTCCGCATCCAGTCCCCCCCAGCCACGTTCTTTAGGTCGTCGGTCCACCTGGCAGGGGGGCGCCCTACGCTGCGTTTGCCGATTCGCGGTCTCCACTCAAGTCTCCACTCGAAGTTGTAACGGAATACAGACGTAGGTAGACACCTAGGGCAGGCAATTCAGCTTGGTAGACACAACTTCGAGAAAGAAGCCAACAGAAGGATCCGTCTGGGCTGGGCAGCATTTGGCAAACTTCGCCGAGTCTTCTCGTCGCCTATACCGCAAAGTTTGAAGACAAAGGTCTTTAGTGCGTCCTGCCAGTCATGAATTGCGGTGCCGAGACGTGGACACTGACAGTTGGGCTAGTCCATAAATTCAAAGTCGCTCAGCGAGCTATAGAGCGAGCTATGCTTGGAGTTTCTTTGAAGGATAAAATCCGTAACGAGATTATCCGGAGAAGAACCGGAGTGACCGACATAGCTTGTAGGATCAGTAAGCTGAAGTGACAGTGGGCTGGCCATGTCTGTCGAAGGACCGATGGCCGTTGGAGCAGACGAGGTAGATATTGTAGGTTGGCACAAACACAATAAAACACAAGCAGGAACGTTTTGGAATATTGTATCTCACTCAACTGGTAAATTGATATATTGACTGTTTATTAAAAAATATTATAATGATTACAAGACACAGTCTCAGACACATGAGTGTCTTTCAGCGTACAATATAGAACTGAGCTAAAAACGTAGTGATTATATTATTTTTGAGCTAAAATAGTAGAAGATTAGCCATTTTTAGGGTTCCGTAGTCCTACAAGGAACCCTTATAATTTAGTCATGTCCGTTCGTCTGTCCGTCTGTCCTAATCCTTTACAGCTTAATAACTTCTACAGTTATAAGCATAAGTAAATGAAATTTTGTTAAAAAATGGTTTAGATATAGATCTCAATTTTAAAAGGATAAAAATATCTTGATAACGTAGTTTAGGGGTGGCGCCCATACATGTGAAATGGGGATGAAAATATTTTTTTTGCTGCACCCCCTCGTGTGGGGTATCATTGAATAGGTCTACTAAGAAGGTAATGTTTCATACATCACTTTTTTATCAGGTGTACCATCTGCGAAATATAGCCCACCAAAGTGGCTTACAATGTGCCTGCCATTTCCAAACTATGCAACGTAGAAACTTGTAATCTTCCACGTTGATAGACTTTTATAAAAACTCTCTTTTAAAATTATTTCGAGTATAATGTGATTATAATTTTTTGAGGTATAGTGAGAAAACTAAAAAATACTTAAGATGTCCTAGTTCATAGGTCATTGACCTTAGATAAAAATGATTTTAGCAAATAATGCTCCTTTAGTTACATTCTATTTAAAAAAATCACAAAAAGAAACACACTGCTTAAATTTAGCTTCATAAATTTAGCGCTAGGTGGCGCTGTTTGCAAAAACGAAAATAGCAATGAATAATATTCCATTTGATTCGTTTGTAATTAGACCTACTTAAGGAACCCTATAATACTGAGCATGGCCCGACATGCTCTTGGCCGGTTTTGAAAATAATTTTGAATTTTGAATTTGGATTGATGTAAGTATAATAAAGTGGCCAGGAAAACGAAATAGCAGCATAACGAGTTGGCCTCGTTACAATATTACTTTCAAAATCATTGTTTATTACAAGTAGGTACACATTAAAAGAATGTGAGAATTATGTAAGTCAATGTCAGAAATAACCAGGCAGTACTAACAATGACAATGTGCCCTAAAATCAAGAAATATGAATAAAATAATAAATATATCTGGCACATTTTTACACAGCACCATCTAGTCCCAAACTAAGCAGAGCTTATGCTATGGGTACTAGACAATGGATATAATACTTATATACTTTTTTTGTAAATACATACTTATATTACATAAGAGACACCCAGACCAACACAAACACTTATGTTCATCATACGAATATTTGTGTCCTGTGGGAATCGAACCCACGACCTCGTGATCAGCAGTCCGACCCTCGAACCACTAGACCACAAACGTCGTCAACACATCATCGTCGTATTGATTTCGCTTATTTCGCTAAACACTTGGCCAATGTAAATCGGGCATTAGAGGTCCATGCCAATGATTGACAAAACTATTCGTTTGTGTTAACTGCCCAGCTGTCATTCGCAGGCAAAACGACCATTTAGTTTAGTTGATTGGTTGCCAGTGCCAATACACTAAATAAAAACCGGCCAAGAGCATGTCGGGCCATGCTCAGTATTATAGGGTTCCTAATTACAAACGAATCAAATCGAATATTGGTCATTGCTATTTTAGTTTTTGCAAACAGCGCCACCTAGCGCTGAATTTAAGAAGCTAAATTTAAGAAGTGTCTCATATCAATATAACACAAAGTTACTTTTGTGATTTTTTTAAATAGGTAGTAACTAAAGGAGCATTATTTGCTATGATATTTTTTCTCTAAGGTCAATGACCCATGAACTAGGACATCTTAAGTATTTGATTCTACCACGTCATTCCGACAGACAACATCATTTGCAGTTTTCTCACTATAACTCAAAAAATTATAATCACATTATGCTCGAAATAATTTTAAAAGAGAGTTTTTATAAAGGTTTATCAATGTGGAATATTATAAGTTTCTACGTTGCATAGCTTAGAAATGGCAGGGGGGGACACATTGCAAGCTACTTTGGCGGGCTGTATTTCGCAGATGGCATCCATATATACCTGATAAAAAAGTTGTGTATGTACCTTCATTTTAGTAGACCTATTCAATGATACCCCACAGGAGGGAATGCAGCGATAAAAAAAATTACATCCCCATTTCACATGTATGGGCGCCACCCCTAAAATACGTAATCAAGATTTTTTTATTCGTTTAGAATTGAGAACTATATCCAGACCATTTTTTTACAAAATTTAATTTATTTATGTTTATAACTGTAGAAGTTATTAAGCTGTAAAGGATTAAGACAGACGGACAGACGGACAGAGGGCCAGACAGACGGACATGACGAAACTATAAGGGTTCCTTGTAGAAACTACGGAACCCTAAAAATCGATGTAATTTTGTTGGTTGAACAAACCGAATAGGCTTACCGCAGTCGATTGCTGGACAATAGTGCCTCTCACCAACTGTATTAAGTATAATATAAACATAATAGCATCATCTAGGGACCTAGGTATGTCCCACTGCTGGGTAACACTACACTGATCTCGTGCGAGTTGGCAGACTACATAAACCATTAAAAAATATTTTATGGAATCTTCAGGTGTGCAGGTTTCGTCTCACAACATGATTGAACGTAAGTATGACAGAAAATTGTAATTAAAAAAACTATGCACTTAAAAACATAGGACTATCACTCCTTTGGTCTTTGCTTTGCTTGTTCTATCCAACTCATTAATTAAAGTTAGAAATCTACATCAAAATATCATCAGCCAGTTTGCAAAACCACTCACACATAATTTTTTCCGCATTACACTCAAACACGATTAAAAATATCACTTCTGTGTCAGCAAACCCGTGGTCAAAAGCCATCATTGTCAACCTTATCTAACTGCCATTAATTAAATTCAATGTCCGCCACCAACAAAAGCATTACGTGTCAATGAAAATTTTAATCCGGCCAAACGTGAACATGCTTTGTTAAAAGGCTCATTCGGACATTCAATTTATGACTGCAAATCTCTGTCGTACAGTCTTCGTAAGTATATTATTGGCTGTATTTAGTAGGCATGCGGCCGTTGGCTCGTCTGTAAACGGCAGATAGCTAGCATACATTAATACACAATGCACGCCGATTGGATTCTGCTTTGTTTCGAATCCACTGCAAAGTGTATTCAGATTAATGCAAAAATTCTGTCATCCGCTGGTGGTATTTTTGGATAAAATGTAACTAATTAAGAAAATATATATATATTATACCGCAAAGTTTGAAGACAAAGGTCTTCAATCAGTGCGTCCTGCCAGTCATGACTTACGGTGCCGAGACGTGGACACTGACAGTTGGGCTAGTCCACAAATTCAAAGTCGCTCAGCGAGCTATGGAGCGAGCTATGCTTGGAGTTTCTTTGAAGGATAAAATCCGTAACGAGATTATCCGGAGAAGAACCGGAGTGACCGACATAGCTTGTAGGATCACTAAGCTGAAGTGGCAGTGGGCTGGCCATGTCTGTCGAAGGACCGATGGCCGTTGGAGCAGACGAGTCCTTGAGTGGAGACCGCGAATCGCCAAACGCAGCGTAGGGCGCCCCCCTGCCAGGTGGACCGACGACCTAAAGAACGTGGCTGTGGGGGACTGGATGCGGAAGGCAGAGGACCGAGCGTTGTGGCGCAACTTGGGAGAGGCCTATGTCCAGCAGTGGACTGCGATAGGCTGAGTTGATTGATTGATGAATTAAGAAAATATATGATAAATATTTTATTCTTTAGTAGTTCTTTCAAATAACTACTTATCTATTTTGCTGTATCTGTCGGTGATCGCCATTTTATACCTAGTTGAGGCTTATCAAATGTGCGTGTGAGTGTATCTTTAACTTCAAATCTCTGTCATAATGTCTTCTTCATAAGCACATTATAAATAAATAAATAAATAAATATTTTTGGGACATTTTACACATCACCATCTAGTCCCAAACTAAGCAGAGCTTGTGGTATGGGTACTAGACAATGGATATAATACTTTTTTTTTTTTTTTTTTGTAATTACATACTTATAATACATAAGAAACAACCAGACCAACACAAACACTCATGTTCATCACACAAATATTTGTGTCCTGTGGGAATCGAACCCACGACCACTTGATCAGCAGTTCGACACTCGAACCACTAGATCACAGAGGTCGTCAAGCATTCGCAAGCAAGCGTCATTATTGGCTATGTTTAGCAAGCTTCTGGCCGTCGGCTCGTCTATAAATGGCAGATAGCATACATTAATACATATGCCGATTGGATTCTGCTTTGTCTTGTTACGTGGGGCTCGTTTGCACTGTAAAACGGCATTGATGAAATGTGATGGAGTCTGTTTGGGGAAATATCATATCGTATCAATTTGGTAAACGTCTGATTCTTCTTTTATCGTGTCGGCATAAGTTATAAGTACGGTCGACCGTACATCGGTGTCACTTTGACATTGACAGTATCTTTATTTCTTAAGCAGTAAGGGTAATTTTTGAATTGAAGTGTTACCAATATCATGCAGTCGTGTTCATGCCGCAGTTAAAATATACCATCAACCACTGATCAATGATGAACCAATGAACAACTAGCAAGTTTGTATAGGGGTTGACTGGCCAGGGTACGCTGGCTGACTATAACTTATCAACATTCGTGGAGGCTCTTTTAACGTATCACTGGCCTCCCAATAAACAATATGAAACGGTAGGAAAGATAACACCAAAGAGTATGAATTAGTCGTCGAAGTACGCTCAACTCAGGCGAGTCGTAGTACAGCCGTAGGAAAGTCACATGAGACTTTCCATCTTCATGTCTCAGTTTGTACGAATTTGCAACACCATTTATGTAACAGCCTAGGTGGTATTGCAGTTGCTATGGGCAAAGGTAACCGCTTAACATCAGGTGGGCCTTTAGCTCGTTTCGCCATCCTTTATGTACCATAAAAAAAATTACCGCCCAAGTATTAATTTTCTTGCCAGTATAATTTCCACCACCTATGTATGTAGTATCTCTTCTTATGAGTGTCGTAAAAGGCGACTAAGGGATTCACCAGAGGATGGGCAGCAGCGTTCCTGAGTATTTAACCAACTAACTGCGATCGCCAACCCACTTGCCAAGTGTGGCGATTATGACATGTCTCCCCCTTTAGGGGAGGCATATTTCCAGCAGTGGACGTCTTTCGGCTGAAGTGAATGTATTTAGTGTGCCACGGATGGATAGTAAGTGGCTCATTCTTCAGAAACCAAGCAGTAGGTTATTTTTAATTCCCGTACAATAAACTATTTCTGCTTTAGTAGTTAGTAAATTATGGAACGCCTCGGTATTTAGTGCAGCAAGCAAGCTTGTCTGTAAGCTTCAGATAACTACGCATGCCGATTGAATTCCGTTTCGTCTTGTATCCCAGAGACGTAAGCTTGGAATGGTGAATAATTGTGTCAGTACGAGAGTTTGTGTGGTAATATGTGAATCTAGTAGGAAATTCAATTACGTATCAAGTTAATGGTCACAGACTAGGTAGGTATGAGGTTTTTTTGTGTTTATTATTCTTGGACCTCTGGACAAGTTCGACAAAAGTTAATTTGTTGTAGCTTTCTGTATTTTAGCAAACTGATACTTAGGTTACCGGTGTCGAAGATTAAAAATAGAATTAAATAAAAGAAAATATTTTATCAATGTTTTATCAACGCTTGAAATTTTTATATAAACTCAGATTATGTAAATGTTGGTAGAAGAAATAATTAATAATAATGTAAATGAAATATAACTGTGAACTTATTAGTAGGTATCAGAAATAAAGGCTATTTGTATGTATTTGTATTTGTATTTGACTGCCTCGTTGGTCCAGCGTTCGCAAGCATGACTGCTAAGCGTGAGGTCTTGGGTTCGATTCCCGGGTCGGGCATAAAGTGTTATTGGGATTTTTCTGGCAAAAAAAATTCTCAGTAGTAGCCCGGAGTCTGGAAGTTGGTGGTGCTACACTCCCGTGTTTCGGAGAGCACGAAAAGCCGTCGGCCCTGCGCCTGCCCTCTCTTCGGTCGTGTTGGATTGCCGTCCTATCGAATTATGAGAGTGAGCTAATAGAGAGTGCACCTGTGTTTGCACACACACTTGTGCACTATAATATGTCCCGCGCAGATGGCTAGTCTCCGTTGAGATTGGCCGCCGTGACCAAAATTCAGTCGGGAGGACATTATTCTGAGCCAAAAATCATTTTTTTGCATCTCGTGTGCTCTTTTAAGGGGAATGTAGCAGCCAAGTGGCGCCCCATCACTAAAAAAATATTACTTGGTGAATACATCAATTATTATCGTACATTGTAACGAGGTCCAACTCGTTATGCTGATCACCCTATTTTGTTTTCCTGGCCACTTTATGACGAGGATGTGTTATCTATAAATGTGTACCATATCTCTCTCCGTATGCAAGAATTTTGAGTGATGATGTATGAATAATTTTGAGTGATGATGCATGAATCTGTACTAAGTCTTCCTTCACAACCTCAAAATTTATACGTGTTAATAATATTATTGTTCAGGGATTTAGGGGTATTTTTATGTATATATAGATAACTCACTCACCTCATCCATTAATATTTATTTTAATATTATTTTATTAATATTTTTCTTATAAAACTTACATATTATCTTTGTAAAAAAATCTTTTAAGAGATTTTTTTACAACATTCGTTTTAATAATTTAAGTACAGGTACTGTAGGTTAATTAGAAACTATTAACTCTGTAAATTATAGTTCGCTGAAGTTGTAGATACAAAATATGCAAAAAATTGCCACTTTTGGCACTTTTTGTATCTACAACTACAGCGAACTATAATTTACAGAGTTGATAGTTTAAAATTGAGATCTATATGTAGACTATTTTGTATCAAAATTTCATTTGCTTTTGTTTATAACTGTACAAGTGATTAAGCTGTAAAGGATTAGGACAGACGAACAGACGGACGGAAATGACATGACATGATTTTCGATAAATGCTGTATTCAGCGAGTAATATTTCCCCTTACGTAACCATAAATCAAGTGTTTTTTTTCTGAAAAGTAAATAAATTAAAAAAGATAGGTATCCAAAATAGTTACTTTCAATAATCAACATATCTCTGGATCCAAAGGGACCCACAAAGCACTCAGTAATTCATCATTAATCATAAAGTTGAGCCATTGTTTAAATCACCCTTTAAAAGACGTCTCCACTTTCATTCATATAACCACATATTACACTGCAGTTCACAAACATTCAAACAACAGAACGAAATCCGTCCAACTCGAACCGATAAACTTTTTACAGTAAAGTAAACGTATGAAAACACGCGAAGTTTTTCTCTTACGTCCTACTTTCGCATACCCACGATACAATAGGTATCGCGCCGGTGTGTGTTTCGCCCCGGGTGCCATTTTAATTTTCCGCCAGCCTGAAAATTTACACGAAATGAATGAACCATCTATTTTAATGAGCTTTAAAAGTTAACTGATCATGGCGCCGGAACTGGGGCTCGAGAATGCTAGAGAATGGAAATATGTGATTGTAGAGTACCATTGCGTACTATTCTATTATGCTTATGCTCCATACTTTGTGGAATCTAGACTTGCATCAGCTGGAATGATTTATAGTTTGTGAGCTATGCGTTTTGTGTTTGGAAAACTAGTTATGTATTGGAGTTTTTGGCTTGTATTTTAGCTTCTATTTTGTTGGTGAAATCGTGTAACTCCCGTTGGAAATGTACCAAATTAAATTGGTTTAGCTGAAATAAATATTCTTCTTCTATTACTTTCCAAGTGCTGGGTGCGGGCCTCTTCTCAGAATGAGAAGGCTAAGGCCTTAGTCCTAGTACACACACCATCGAGAACTGTATGGAGCAGTCTCAGGTGTGCAGGTTTCCTCACGATGATTTCCTTCATCGTTAAAGCAAATGATAATCAAATTATGACACATGAATTTGAAAAGTCAGTGGTGTGGGCCGGGTTCGAAATCACACCTTTCTGCATGGGTTGTATTATTTCTAAGCTGTGATAGCCTATCATTTGAGCGTTTGCTCTTGAGAAATAAAGAATTTGACCCAAAAATATAACTCAACTAACTAACTAGGTACCAACTGGAAACTTTACTATTATCGTTTTACTTGGGCCTAGTGGTAGCAAGTAAGACCAAAATAAGAGTTTGCTGATCTGGGTTCTATGTTTATGTCGCATACTCGCATTACTCCGTAAAAAAATTATAGAAATGAATGAAGGAGGAATATTTTTTATACGTGTTTCAGAAATGCGTGGTCATATTTGAAGAGCTCATTCAAGGCGTAGCATAGAGCTACTTTTACTATGGGACCAACGCTGAAGACGCGACATTTTGTCAAGCGACATCGATGATTTAGTAGGAAACAGCTGATTATTTTTTTCGCGATTTCAGGGTTGGTCCCATAGTAAAAGTTGTTCTATGCTATGCCCTGAATGAGCTCTTAAAACATGACTACCCATTTCTGATACACATATACAACGTGTATCAGAAATGGGAAATATTTGACTGTCAAAACTGTTCAGTTTTGACAGTCAAATATTTACGAAACTTATATTGAAGTTTATAAAATGTCAATTATCAACAACACACAAGAAATTGTTTGCTTCAATCAATCAACTCAGCCTATCGCAGTCCACTGCTGGACATAGGCCTCTCCCAAGTTGCGCCACAACGCTCGATCCTCTGCCTTCCGCATCCAGTCCCCCCCGGCCACGCTCTTTAGGTCGTCCGTCCACCTGGCAGGGGGGCGCCCTACGCTGCGTTTGCCGATTCGCGGTCTCCACTCAAGGACTCGTCTGCTCCAGCGGCCATCGGTCCTTCGACAGACATGGCCAGCCCACTGCCACTTCAGCTTACTGATTCTACAAGCTATGTCGGTCACTCCGGTTCTTCTCCGGATAATCTCGTTTCGGATTTTATCCTTCAAAGAAACTCCAAGCATAGCTCGCTCCATAGCTCGCTGAGCGACTTTAAACTTGTGGACTAGCCCAACTGTCAGTGTCCACGTCTCGGCACCGTAAGTCATGACAGGCAGGACGCACTGGTTGAAGACTTTTGTCTTCAAACTTTGCGGTATAGGCGACGAGAAGACTCGGCGAAGTTTGCCAAACGCTGCCCAGCCCAGACGGATCCTTCTGTTGGCTTCTTTCTCAAAGTTGTGTCTACCAAGCTGAATTGCCTGCCCTAGGTAGACGTATTCCGTTACAACTTCGAGTGTCGACCCTTCGACGAATATCGGCCTCGGCATGACATGCATATTGAACATGACTTTAGTCTTGTCCAGATTCATGCCGAGACCGACACGTCGAGAGGCTCCGTTTAAGCTGTGCAGCATTTCGCCCAGTTGTTCCAGCGACTCAGCCATTACAACGATGTCATCGGCAAAACGGAGATGTGAGATGTTCTCGCCGTTAACGTTGATACCCTGTCCAGTCCAGTCCAGTGTCTTGAAGACGTCCTCCAACGCGTTAGTGAACAATTTCGGGGATATTACATCCCCTTGTCTCACCCCTCTGCGCAGTTGGATTGGCTTCGTCTTTTGGTCCTGGAGCTGAACAGTCATGGTAGCAGCGTTGTATAGGCATCTCAGCATCTCTATATACCGCTCATCAATGTGACATCGCTGAAGAGCATCCAGAACTGCCCAAGTTTCGATGGAGTCGAAGGCCTTCTCGTAGTCCACGAATGCCATACACAGCGGCTGATTGTACTCTTCAGTCTTCTGTATGATCTGCCGAACAGTATGGATGTGATCTACGGTGCTGTAGCCTTTTCGAAACCCAGCTTGCTCTGGTGGCTGGAATTCGTCGAGTCTTCCGGCGAGACGATTCGTGATGACCCTCGAGAACAGCTTGTATACATGACTCAGGAGTGAGATGGGTCTGTAGTTCTTTAGTAGGGTTTTATCCCCTTTTTTGAAGAACAGTACCACCGCACTCCCGCTCCATGCCTCCGGTGTAGAGCCTTGTTGGATGACGGCACTAAACAGACTCTGTAGCTCCTTCAGGACCGGAGCCCCGCCTGCTTTTAGGAGTTCAGTGGTAATGCCGTCATCGCCCGGAGCTTTGTTGTTCTTAAGCTGCTCGAGGGCCGCCCTAATCTCGCCCTGGTCAACGTCCGGAAGATCCTCGGTGTAATGGCGCGTGAGCTGGGCTCTTTTGTCGTCATTGCTAGGAACTGCTGGTCTCGCCGTTTTGGTGGAATACAAGTGCCCATAGAAGTTTTCGACCTCATCAAGCATCTCGATCTTAGAGGTGACTATTTTGCCATCCGCGGCTTTCAGTTTCATCAGATGGGTCCTCCCTAGCTGCTGAGCGAAAACTTTCGACCCCCTATTTAGCTCAATCGCAGCCTCAATGGCGCGGGTGTTGGAGCGGCGGAGGTCACGTCGCATCAGCTTCCTAATCTGTAGGTTTAAGGACCTATTATCTGATGAAAACGAATGCGCGGCTGACATTTCCCGTCTTTTCCTCATCAGATCGAGAGTCTCAGTCGAAAGCTTGGGCATCTTGCTTCCACGCTGCGGCGGAAAGAATTTTCGAGACAGTTCCTGCAATGTTTTGACCATGGTGTTGGTTTTCTCCTCAATATTGCCCGTGGTTTCCAGCGAGTCGAATCGATTTTGAAGTTCCGCTTGGAACCTTTCGGAGCCCAAACTGGTTTGGAGCGGCGAAGGTCGGAGAGTAGACTTAATCAAGCGCGTTCTTTCAGCTCTAAAATTGATATTTAGAGTGCCTCGGATAAGTCGGTGATCGCTTCCGGTGTTGAACCTATTGATCACAGAGACATCTCTAAATATGTGCTTCTTATCCGTCATGATAAAGTCTATCTCGTTCCTTGTCACCTTGTCGGGGCTTTTCCAGGTCCATCTTCTTTGGGGCTTCTTCTTAAAGAAGGAGTTCATTAAGAAGAGCCCCTGGGACTCCAAGAAGTTGACCAACATTTGGCCCCTGTGGTTTCTGCGCCCCAAACCGTAAGGTCCGATTCTCGATTCGCCGCGTTCTTGTACTCCCACTTTAGCGTTGAAGTCCCCCATAACAACGTTGTAGTGAGCCTTAGCGGTACTATTCATAGCCTTCGCTATGTCTTCGTACATCGCTTCGGCTATATCGTCAGAGTGTGTCGAGGTCGGCGCATATACCTGCACTATTTTCAGCTTGTACCTATCATTTAGCTTTAGTACAAGGTACGCTACCCGGGTCGACACACTACCGATTTCCACAACGCTGTTTACGAGGGCCTTATTGACAAGAAAACCAACACCACCTTGGGAGAGCTGATCACCTTCGCGGAAGTAGAGTAAGTTTCCTGACTCCAGGGTTATCGTGTCCTCTCCCTCTCTACGGACTTCGGATAACCCCAGTATATGCCATTTTATATGACTTAACTCTACTTCAAGCTCGGCGAGGTGATGGTCCAGTCTCAACGTTTTTCCATTGTACGCTGCCAGATATAGTCGTCGGTTTTGGTAGCCTGCCGTAACCCGGAGATTCCTAGCACCCCCCGTCCCACCGTTACCACGACCGCTACCGTAGTCGGGAATAGAGGGACCACCGGGAACTGGGGGCCGTTGTATATGTTGTGCGTTCATAGGGATGTATGCCCATAGTCACCACGCTGGGCAGGCGGGTTGGTGACCGCAGTGGGTAATGTTGCACGATGTTGGTGCACAAAAGGACGCTGCTGCCCATCCTCCTGATTTCAAACCTTAGTCGCCTTTTACGACACCCATGGGTAGAAGGGGGGTGGTCTATTCTTTTTATTTGCCGGATACCACACGGCAAGAAATTGTTTGCTTACGCGTAGTAAAATCTGAAATTTGCTTCACATAATACAAACCGAAACCAATTAGTCTCGCATCACAAAAAAACAAAATCAAATACCTATGTATACACCACTCTCATCGACAGATCACCAACCTCAAAATCATCCACTTACGTCAAAACCGTCAAACGTTTGTATCATCACATACATCACATAACATCCAATGGATTAAAGGTCATAGTGGCTCTAGAGGCAACGCAGCGGATGAACTCGCTAGGAGGGGATCGAGTACAGACGCGGTAGGACCTGAACCCATAATACCTCTCCCCTTCGGTCATTTTCGTTCTCTGGTAAGGAAACGCACTAGAGACAAACACAACTACTCCTAGATAAACCACGAGGTATGCAGACAGGCTTAGGAAGCACTACCCGTCATCGACGGTAAGATCACCAAACAGCTCCTCCGGCTGTCAAAACAACATCTACGTACGGTCACAGCCGCCTACACCGGACACGGTTCATTTAACAAACACCTCTTTGTCATAGGTGTGACTGGCAGTCCTCTGTGCAGAGCCTGCATGGAGACAGAAGAAACAGCGGCCCACGTGCTTCTCAACTGCCCGGAGGTCATCGCATACAGGGCTAAGTACTTCGGAGATCCGGGTACTCTCCGAGAGACAGTCAGCAACATCAAGCGTTTGCTGGCCTTCCTCGAGGAGCTGGGGTGGCTCGAGTAAACAAGTTATTCCCACCCACACGCAAAATACACGCCAAGCGTGGAGTTGCGGAAAATGGCCAGTTATACCAATACCAATACCAATAGTCTCGCATCACAAAAAAACAAAATCAAATACCTATGTATACACCACTCTCATCGACAGATCACCAACCTCAAAATCATCCACTTACGTCAAAACCGTCAAACGTTTGTAATCAAATTAGGGTTTAATTGCTAAATTAAGTGTCGTCTGACTTTGTCCTTTTGCCTGATATACGATTTTGTCAGGAAGGCGTGTTCCCGCCAATTAAGGTAATGGAAAACTGGGCACCCAATTTGGCGCCCGAGTGGATTGTTGTAAAAGTCATCGGATGAATGTTGTCAATCAATTAGTGGCTTAAGTGTGGAGATTTAAATTTTGTTGTATTGACATGTTGATTTTTGTGACACAACGATGTATTTTATCATCGATGTGGTATTTTTAGGGTTCTGTACCCAAAGGGTGCCAAACGGGATCCCATTACACTCGCTACGCTGTCCGTCCGTTCGTCCGTCTGTCTGTCTGTCTCAGGGTTGTATCTTTTGAACGCTAATAGGTAGCTGCTAAAAATTGTCATATACAAGAAACTCGAAAAACATGATATTTTTTTTCTACGTTTCTGTTCCTACTCTATCTTCAAAACGGTAACCCACACCAGCGTCAAACTTGGTATGATTTCACGCACGTTGCGTTGATGTCTTTTGAAATCTCATGAATTAAAGCAATTTCTAAAGGGTATCAGTCGGTCAGGTCGATGGGTGGTACGGAACCCGGAACGCGAGTCCGACTCGCACTTGGTCGGTTTTTTCTTTACAATGTTTTAATCAGTGAGGTACACGAGTTAGCCTCTGAAATTAGAAAATTAGTGAGTCGGTGCTCTGACTAGAGCTTAAAAAGGTTGCCTAGTATTTATACCAATTTTAAGAACCTAAAATCGGTCTTAATAAGTACACTGTATTTTAATAGCATTGAAGGTCCTTAAAGAGGATATGCAGCTTGAACTAGCCCTAAGCTTCATTCAAGCATTTTAAGGACCTATTGCTTGGGTCCGTTCTAATAAACGGATAGTCCGTTTAGTAGTCTTGCTTTTATTAGTAAGCATAACGAGTATTAATAAGAAACTAATAAGTCCTTCATTGGTTATTTATTTGTTCACTGAAACCCTATCATCAGACTGCATGAGAGTTTTACTATCTTATGCAGTAGTCTCTCTTTTCTGTCCCCATTTTTCCTTGCCATCAGAAAAATTTAATGCATTTTATATAAAAACTCGCATATAGGAATATCCAGCCATAATATACGGTAACCCTTAAGCCGAAAGTGGCCTTAATACTGTGCTTAAGTGGGCGAGCTTCAGAAATGTTCAGCGGCTCTACAGGGCAACACTCGTAAGCCTTTTAATATCGCACCCCTAGACGCGTGCTTATCGGATCTTTTAAATGTTGCCTTTTTTAATGGCGTTTGTAGTTAAATCAGGTGTTCTTTTCATGAAAACTTGGAACATGGAACTGGAGTTGGTGGAAACGGCATATAAAAATGATGCGTGAAAGAGAAGAATATTCGTTTTTATGTCTTTTCTGATCTATAGCGTTAAAGACTCTGCCCGTTTTACACGTTCTCAAGATGAATTGACTTGCAAATAAATTACCTACTTTTATCTCTTAAGTTTTATTTCTAGGTGATTGGCAAAATTATACAATCCTTGAAGAACTCACTATCAGGACCCATGCGAAAACCAGCGCTGCAACATTTCGGTGTTGTAGCATATGCTGAGATGGGGGCCTTTTTTAGTCTCATACAGGCATGTCTATTTTAAGTTTATTGTTAGTATGTTATTCCTTTTTTTTTCTCTCTCGCCTCTAACCAGACTGAAATAAATTGTTGTTTCTTTCTTTCTTTAAGAACTATAGAAGCATTAACATCCTAGATTTAACTAGATATAACAGCTATAATAATAGCGATACTTAATTACATCTACTAAGTATAAACACAAATGTCATTCGTGAATTAATTAATTATAATAAAAAAAAAACATTTTGTCACATCAATAACAACTGTCAGTACATAAGTAACACATAACCGCCACACGCGAACAGCACAGCCGTACAACACTACTTTTAATACCAAATAACACCATAGATTTCATAGATAATCCCCAATTCAACCCTCCGATATTAACCCGTCCGAGCTAACGACTTCACTATCGCTCATTGCCACACACATGCGTTTGACAGAACTGTTATTACGTCATTAATAAAATTACAAAAGTACGGGCCCATGTGGACTGCAGAACTTTAGAGCCCATTTTGCCCCATCGCTTCGGAAGGGTTGGTATGGAGTGACGTAATTAAATTTGGGCAATTGTCCCAGTATGTTTGTAAGGACGTTACATTGACAGTGACCCCAAGTGAGAATTAAGTGAATTAAGTTGAAACACGTTTGTCTCGTGCGTTTATCATGTGATGCAGGCGTGAGTTGCGCTTATTTAGCGCCGATTGCCTTAATTGTAAATTGAGTCAGCAGTTCGTGTGTATTTACGTACACATTTGTTTACATGGAGGCAACGCGCAACGGTCAGATTGTCTTCTTTCTGCGAGCCTTTTCCCAAGGATTATTTTATGGTCGGCTTCTGGTCTAAACAGATGCAGCTAAACATCAGTATTTAACACAAAGCGACTGCTATCAGACCTCCGCAATCCAGTTACGGGGTAACACCGACATCCTATGGAATATATCTATCTACGGAATATAGAAAACAAGGTGGAAGTGCCATATGGCTACCTAACGCGTGGCACAATCAAGCGGATATACGCAGCTTAGTTTTCCGCTGCGACTCGACGACGTAAGTCTCGAACTCTTACGTGAAATACTAGATTATACCTAATTATGTAATTTTAACGTGTAAAATTTATAGCAGACCTTCAATTGTATTTATTTATATATTAATACATACAGTAATATAAAACCTTAGGATTACACAAATACGATTCAATTCTATTTTGATATATTTCAATAAAATAATGTTAACAGATTTAGTTAAACATATAATTACTAGATATGAAAATAGGGCTATTTGAATTTTAAATAGACCCAATCACGTAATTGTTTTTTGTGTTTTTAATGTACTATTTCAGTTGTCAATGTGTGATTTTGGCGACATTTTTTCCCGTACTAAGTAATCGTACAGGCATTTCCAGTTGTTTTCTTTATTACGTGGTTAGATCAGTTGTCAGACTTTCGGGCTTCTGACTACATATATCGACTCCCATAGATATTCATATAAATCCGGAACAGACATCTTAATGTGGTCTCCGAGCACGGAAGGGTCTCGATGTGCAACGAAACAGTAACCCATCAAAGAACTAACCGCGGCTAGCGCAGCTTAACCCCGCAAATCTTATAATCCATGCGGTTATTACTTAGCCACGAGCCCCTTTACTAGACAACCGTCAGTTTTTTTTTATTGGTAAATAAGAAATTGTACCATGACCTAGTGACATAACAAGGCATATTTTTACCTTGATATCATGAAGTTAATAAAAGATAAATTGTACCTGTTAGAGAATAGACTATACTAAAGTCAAGCAAATTCTTTTACCCATTGCTACATTCAATTTAAATTTTTAAACCCTTTTATTCAGCATTGAATCCAGTTTCCTAAAATGATTTTACCTCTACTTTGTTGTCTGGAGTCTATTGTTTTCCGTTTTGTATTGTGTAATTTTCATCTGCTTTGTAGGAAGCTTTTTTAGGCATTTCTCATCTTATTGCTGCTCCGCTGGGCTCTTATAACATATTTTAAACACATTTTACTGAATTCCAGCGGATCGTCATTGTTACGGAATTCTTAGGGATCTCTTACATTGATTTCGATATTGAATCAGATTGAGGACTTATATCGACATCTATAGCACTACATTTTAACTACTATTGACGTACAAGGTGACGTCATGAATCCTGAAGCGCGCTATCAAGATTTATTTTATATTTATTTTCGACGACCTCTGTGGTCTAGTGGTTTGAGTGTCGGACTGCTGATAACAAGGTCGTGGGTTCGATTCCCACAGGACACAAATATTGTGTGATGAACATAAGTGTTTGTGTTGGTCTGGGTGTTGCTTATGTATTATAAGTATTATATCCATTGTCTAGTACCTATAGCATAAGATCTGCTTAGTTTGGGACTAGATGGTGCTGTGTAAAAAATGACCCAAATATATTTATTTATTTATCATGCAGCCGCAGCTAACATAAATACGAACGACGACATCAACGGCCATCGGACCACAGGGAATTAAACCCAGTCTAGATGGCGGATCCTCCCTTTGTGTTAGAGAAACATAATACCTCGTTCCTACATAGACGTATCTAGCCTACTCCAGAATAGATCTACGCAAAGAATATCATCCTCCCGGCCGAATTTCGGGCACGGCTTCCAATCTCAACGGAGTCTCCGTTCCATCCACTCGAGCCATCTGCGCGGCCCATACATATTATAGAGAAAAAGTGTGTGCGCAAACACAGGTGCACTATCTATTCCCTCACTCTCATAATCCGATGAGACGGCAATCCGACATGACCGGAGAGACCGCCTTGTTGGTCCAGTAGTCCATTGCGGGACGTCACATCTTCTTCTTCTCTGTCCCCTGCCAGGTGGACCGATGACCTAAAGAACGTGGCTGGGGGGGACTGGATGCGGAAGGCGGAGGACCGAGCGTTGTGGCGCAACTTGGGAGAGGCCTATGTCCAGCAGTGGACTGCGGTAGGCTGAGTTGATTGATTGACATCTTCTAGAATGGGAGAATCTTCTCAGTAAATAGAGCTAAATCTTTTTGAGGCTGTATTACCAAAAACTATTTCATGAATACATACAGAGCTAAGTAGAAACACTTTTACTGCATCCAACTGTGATCAAATTAAGCTTCTAAAATTGCCACAATTTGCAAGTTGGAAACTAAGTACCAACATCGCAATAATGGTCAGATTTTGTCCGAGCTTCAGATTAAACCTAAAATGTGCAGACAACAAGCCTCTATTACTCTTCAACTTGATCGCATTAAAGTTTTCCGACGGGTGCTGAAATATGAGGACGGACTGGCCCGATGAAATTTAACTTGCTATCTGATTGAAGTATTTAAGTGGGAAGTAAATTTTGTTGTGTTAGTTATTTTGGAGTTACGAAAAATATTGTTTCATTTTTGAGTTAATGGAACAACGTTTTGGTTACATAAGTTTGGTTGAGTATAATGTTGCTACAACCATTTACAGAATTAATAGTTTCTGATTAAACTATTTGGCTCGCCCCCTATTACATGGGACTATAACATAACTCGCGAAATGTGGGTGTACTATACACCTCTGCCTACCCCTTCGGGGAAATACAGGCGTGATGTTATGTTATGTTATAATTCATCGATGTTTTTTAACAATTGAAGTACAGGTACTGTAGTTTAATCAGAAACTATTAACTCGGTAAATTGTAGTTCGCTGTAGTTGTAGATAGCAAAAGTGCCAAAAGTGGCTGTTTTTCGCAATTTTTCTATCTACAACTACATCGAAGTATAATTTACAGAGTTAATAGTTTCTGATTAAACTACAGTACACAGGAAGAGCAGTAAAAAAAAAAAAAAGAAGAAGAAGTACAGACTTCAATCGTGTTGATGGCGCAGTGGTGTGAGAGTGGACTGTAACTTTGTAGAATGAGTAACACCTGTATTTGTTCATGAAATGGTTTAATTCCATAAAAGTACAAAATAGCGTGCGAACAGAGCAAGTGAGGTTGAAAGAAGAGATTTTACACATAGTGTTGCCAGCAGAAACTATAAAAAGTGTGGCTCGATACAAATATTAAATGTAATTACGTTGATGTTGCCAACAATCGTTAAAAAATAATTTTCGATAAATGAAGTATTCAGCAAGTAATATTCGCCTTTATATCGTAAGCAGTAAGGGTGGTTTTCAGACTCGGGTGTTGCCACTGTCATGCGGTCAACTATAAATTTCTTATATTTTGTATCGACTGTCCTTTCTTAATTTTTATCCATGTGTTTTTTTTTTTACTTTCTATGTAACCCCACCTATAACTTACCTGCTTGTGTTTATCACTGAAGTTTAAATGTTGCGCGTCGTTAACTGTGACAATAAACTATTTTTCTTTCTTTCTAATTTTTTTTTTACTGATGGGGGCGCTACTTGGCTGCTACATTCCCCTTAAGATGATTTCAATGGTTCCAGATTTAAGTTGTAACTATACTATTTCGGAAGGCAGAGGACCGAGCGTTGTGGCGCAACTTGGGAGAGGCCTATGTCCAGCAGTGGACTGCGATAGGCTGAGTTGATATACTATTAATAAAAGCCTCATAATTGCTAGTACAAGTTATTTTTATTATTTTTAACGCATTTACGCATGCGAAGCGAAATCTAAAGATTTAAATTGTGAAAGGAAAAAATCGCTCACGAGCAGGATTCGAACCTGCGACTCCTGTTAGTACAAGCTTGGAGTTCAAAGTAAGGAAGCATCAAACTTAATTTAGACTACATAAAACAAGTTTAACTGGATTAATATACGCGATGTAATCCGGTTAAACTTGTTTTATTAACCGACGAAAAAAAGGAGGAGGTTCTCAATTCCACGCGTATTTTTTTTTTTTATGTATGACCACGCATAACTTTTTAGTAGTCCGATTTTGATGATGGATAGGGTATATCTCAAAGTAGGTTCCATTTAAATTTGAAAATCAAAACCCACCCCTAAGGGTAGGAAAGCAGGAGATGAGTGCTTGTTCACCCACTGAATCCTTACCTGTTAACCGATTCTGTTGAAACTTGGCACACATATATCTTTTTAACAAAAAATTGAACCGACGAAAACTGAAACTGAAAAGCGAAAAATAAAATGAAGCTTTTAGTCTTTTCCTAACTAAACTAATGTAAATAACTAATTATGAGTCGGCGCTGATTATCATTATAATAAAACAAAGTTTAACGGGATCGCGAAAACCTAAGTTATTATTGATTATCGTTGAAAATTTCACGTTATATTTCTATTTGTTTTTATTATATCTTTAAAGTAATTTAATTATCTTCGTTGATTGTTTGTTTGGCGCCGACTCATAATTAGTTATTTACATTAGTTTAGTTAGGATATTAGTAATTAAGACTAAAAAGCTTCATTTTATTTTTCGCTTTTCAGTTTTTGTAATGTGTAGTGATCGCGAAAACTTAAGAAAATATTAGACTACATTATGTTGTTCTCACTTTGGTGAACGGTTTATCAATCATCATTATCATCATCATTTCTGTCAAAAGATGTCCACTGCTGGACATGAGCATGAGGAGCTATCCCAAGCATCGCTACACCGACCGGTTTATAAATAATTGTGTAAGTGAATAAAAATCAAGCAAAATATTGGTTAACCAACTTCAGTACGTAATATCTATACGATTTGCCTACATAGTAGATACAGTAAACAAAAACAGATACCATCAAACCACAAAAGATATTCCGCGCACAACTATTGTGTCATCGTTCGAAAAATATTGCGTGAACGTCACCAATAAATAGAACAATGTTCTCAGCTGTTACAAAACTTTGTCGCTCGCTTCACTACGTCTAGACACGTAAATATGGCATACATTTGTTACCGACTATAATTATTCATTGTACAAAACTTTGAATGTAGCTGGAAGCTCCTCATTTTGTGTAACGAGTTGTGTTTAATTCGTTTTAGCTCAGTGCGGTGTCTGCCACATGGATTTTCGCGAGTTGAATTGTTTTTAATCTGGCACTTCTATTTTTAGGGTTCCGTAGTCCTAAAAGGAACCCTTATAGTTTCGTCATGTCCGTCCGTCTGTCCGTCTGTCTGTCTGTCCGTCTGTCCGTCTGTCCTAATCCTATACAGCTTAATAACTTCCACAGTTATAAACATAAGTAAATGAAAATTTGTTAAAAAATAGTCTAGATATAGATCCCAATTTTAAAAGAATAAAAAAAATCGTGATTACGTATTTTAGGGGTGGCGCCCATAATTTTTTTTTCACTGCACCCCCTCGTGTGGGGTTTCATTGAATAGGTCTACTAAAATGAAGGTAATGTTTCAGACATCACTTTTTTATCAGGTGTACTATCTGCGAAAGATAGCCTGCCAAAGTGGCTAGCAATGTGTCCCCCCTGCCATTTCTAAACTATGCAACGTAGAAACTTATAATCTTCCACATTGATAGACTTTTATAAAAACTATCTTTTAAAATTATTTCGAGTATAATGTGATTATAAATTTTTGAGTTATAGTAAGAAAACTGAAAAATACTTAAGACGTCCTAGTTCAAAGGTCATTGACCTTAGAGAAAATTTTTGTAGCAAATAATGCTCCATTATTTATTTTCTATTTAAAAAAGTCACAAAAAGTAACTTTGTGTTACTGATATGACACACTTCTTCAATTTAGCTTCTTAAATTTAGCGCTAGGTGGCGCTGTTTGCAAAAACTAAAATTGCAATGATTAATATTCGATTTGATTCCTTTGTAATTAGACCTACTTAAGGAACCCTATAATACTGAGCATGGCCCGACATGCTCTTGGCTGTTTTTTTTTTATTTGTTTTTAAATTGTAAATTTGTTTCTTTTTTAATATTTTAAGTGTTCAAGTTGAATACTCCACATACAAATCTAAGGGTGTTGCTTTTGTATCGACAAGGGTACTTAGATTATTATGTTGAAAAGTCTGATAAAACCATATTCACCATCAACTATAGGAATAGTTCAGGTGGTAGTACTTCCCCAGACGATCGCTTATACATGAAGCTACTTTAGCTTTTTATACAACTGAAATTATGGTGTTAGTTCGTTTTGAAGATTATAAATAATATTGAACAGTGCCAAGCACAAGTAATTATATCAAGCAATATTTTACCTTGAAGTGTTTTTACCATGGAACCTGAAATAATCGTCAGATTTTAAATCGATTAATGAGTATTATGCTTATAAATCGAATCTTGATGTTTTACCAGCTGATGTCACTATATGCACCCCGACTTCCCTTCACTTTCACCCCTTTGCCACGCCATTCGGCACACTCGTTTTATTTTATCGTCTTTGATAGACGACCCAATGAAACCCCTTCACCTGATTGATTAACAGAACCCAAACATGAGCTAGCCACAACAAAAAGACAAAAGCTTCACCTATTGTCCTATGTAAGCTACAAAAGCGACGCGATGCGCTGTGACATGAAATAATATAGCAAAATATGATGTGACTTTACTAGCACTGATGTATTTCTATTCGTTTGGAAGGCATGAGTATCGCCAGTGCCGATGACAATACAAGTGCATGAGATATGAAACACAATCTCCAATGTCGGCATCGCATCTGCAATCCTTTTACTGTTTCAGGTGTCATGAGCGACGGTAACCAGCCCCCCTAGCCAAGTTGACAATCTACAATCGTCAACCGAATACAAAATACGAATGACTTTTTCGTTGAGATATGTCATTCCCATACATTTTGTTTGTTTTCTATAGCGTTGACGATTGTAGATTGTCAATTTGGCTAGGGGGGCAGTTATCTTAAAGTGGGTCATCTGCATTTCAAAAAAAACATGACATGATTGTATTAAATACAGCGAAAACGTCCAACTATTATCATATCTATCATTGTACACCACAACATTTTACTTACCGCTTTTTACGCATTTTGATCGAGGTAGGTAGTCACTTATTGTTTTCCCGGAATGTGTAAAAGGCGTAGCACTAGAAGAGCACCGGCGCAGTCCATTGGAGTTCTCGAAGCTCCTGTTTTGTGCTGAGAATGGCCACCGTGTGGTTTAAGACTTTAGTTAGTAGAAATCCGGCATAACCCTCTGCTTTCCCCAGAAGGAGTATATCTATGACGACCTCTGTAGTCTAGTGGTTCGAGTATCGGACTGCTGATCACGAGGTCGTGGGTTCGATTCCCACAGAACACAAATAATTGTGTGATGAGCATAAGTGTTTGTGTTGGTCTGGGTGTTTCTTATGTATTATAAGTATGTATTTACAAAAAAAAAAAAAAAAAGTATATAAGTATTATATCCATTGTCTAGTACCCATATCACAAGCTCTGCTTAGTTTGGGACTAGATGGTGCTGTGTAAAAATGTCCCGAAGATATTTATTTATTTATGAGGATTTCTACCCGAACAAAAAGGTAAATAGTCACTTCTGTATGGAACAGCAGATTTTTCTTTTTTTGTTTTTGTACGATTTTAGAGCTGGTCCCTTAATGAAATTTGTGCAGAATGATGAGCTAAGTCTGCTTTTTTAAAGTTAGTAAAATTTTTGTGGTAACCACTTATGTTTGGTTTTATCGCGACACGAGGTTTTTTGGCATTTGCAGCTCACATAGGACGCTAACACAGCGTGCATCGGTCACTGATGTCGCGTACCGATAAGTGGTGTGCTGTCCATCACTGCATTAGGGGACGCAAAATTCTATTGATTTTTTAAATTTGCGACGACCATGTTATATTAACTCCGTTTTTAGAACTTTATTTTAAAATAAAGTGGACACACGACGAGACAATAATGTTTTATTGATACTACGCCTATGGGCAGGTATTATTCCGGAACATGTTGATAAATGATAAGTAATAACCTAACATCTAACGATATCGTGTCAGATTTAAATAGTATTTTTACACCAAAAAGCCTGCACTCTTAATGAAGGTGAAAAAACATCATATTGTTAAGTCATTAACCAAATAACTACCTGCTGAAAGTGATGAAGTTAAATCATTTTCTTTTCGGAAAAATACAGCTATGTATAGTGGAAGGTGACACAGGAACATTGAAAAAAAAAACAAGTAGAAGTGCCTTTACGATTACTTATTACGGTAAAAACTGTTACCAAACTCATACATTGACAACTAACTATAAATATACACGAGTGATACTTTATTTGTATTACAATCTAGCCTTGAGGCTAGTGAGTAATTTAATTCTATTCTAAACCGCTATGTAAACTAAAATCTAAGAATGCGTCTGATAACTTTTCTTAGTTTCTATTAAGGGCAAGACACTTTGTTTGTGTGTTCTTTATAAGCAGCACTTATCACTACATTTTATCTGTCAATGTTCACTAATCACTACACAAATTCATATGGTTTTGTCCGCTTTAGTCTTCGAACTGTTTCCGTGTTATCGAGGAGCTGGATTGCCTCGACATTCACGTGGTGGTGAAGTCTAAATTCATGAGCTTCTGCATATTTTTTTATAATTGTGTCTACAACGTCCACATTGAGGTCCCGATGAAGATCGATGTTTCTGATGTACCAGGGTGCATTGACTATGGTCAATGCACCCCGGTACATCAGAAACATCGATAGATACCAGGCCCCTCAGAAAGTATTGCGAAAAAAAGTTTTTATATATGGGAGACTGGCCAGTTATAATGTTTTTCGAAAATATGATTATTTATAAGTAAAAATAAGTAAGTTCCAATTTCAAAATTTCCCTCCACATTTTTTGCGAGTTAATTCAAAGTATTGTGTCTCACTGAAATATGGATCTGCGCCGGGAACATTTTAGAGCTATGATTTTATACGATTTCAAGTGTCGCCTGAAACCGGATGAATCGTACGATAGACTTCAAATGGCATTCATGGATGAAGGCCCTTCCAAGGCAACCGTGTATCGTTGGTATAACGAATTCAAGCGCGGTCGACCAACTTTGGGGGATGACGAAAGAAGCGGTCGCCCTTTGACGGCTGTTACCGAAGAAAACGTGCTAGCAGTGAAAAATTTAATCCAAGACAATAGGCGAATTACATATCAGGAGATTCAACACATATTGAAGATTGGATCGGGAAGCGTTCACGAGATTCTACACAGCCATCTTCGCGTGAGGAGGATAGTATCACGCTGGGTGCCGCACAACCTCACCGATGCTCAGAAGCAGGCCCGGGTGGAATGGTGCCGTGATATGCTTAACAAATTTGAAGCAGGCTCGTCTCGGCGTGTTTACGACATCGTTACAGGTGATGAGTCCTGGATTTATCAATACGACCCAGAAACCAAGCGCCAGTCGACTGTTTGGGTGTTTCAAAATGAGCCAACGCCTACCAAAGTGAAGCGATCTAGAAGCGGGGGTAAGATTTTGATCGCTAGCTTTTTTAATTTGACTGGCCACTTGGTATCAATTCCCTTACGGGATCAAAGAAGCATTAATGCCGAATGGTATACTACCAAATGTTTGCCAGAAGTTTTCTCTGTTATAAGCAACAAGCGACCAAACACAGGGCTCCGCGGGCTACTGCTCCACCACGACAATGCACCTGCGCACACCGCACTCAAAACGAGGGACTTCCTGGACAGCACGCCAGTCAAACTCCTGGGTCACCCTCCTTACAGCCCTGATCTAGCACCGTGTGACTTCTTTTTATTCCCAAAAATAAAAAATCAGCTCAAAGGGATACAATTTTCGTCGCCGGAAGATGCGCTGGCTGCGTTCGAGCAGGCTGTAAACGAGGTGTCTGCGGCGGACTGGAAAAAGTGTTTTGAAAACTGGTTTAGGCGCATGAATCTTTGTATAGAGGCTGGTGGAAAGTACTTTGAAAAGATTTGATAAAAATATATGTACGCATAGAACAATTTTTTTTAGTTTCGCAAAACTTTCTGAGTGTCCCACGTATATCGAGAGATATGTCTCCGAGTACTTTATTTTGGAACTGAAACTGAAAAGTATTTAAGTTGTCATTGGTGTCGATTCTCTTGTACACCCACCTAAACCAAACTATAACTAAAATTTACAAATTTTAGTTTAGAAAATCATAAAACTTATTCTGTGTTTATCTTTTTCTTATTTTAGAAAACTTGTTGACAGCTCTAATAATTGAGTTTGACGCATTTAAGTTGAATTGGCGGTGTTACCAGTACATCTTAAATTTTTTATTAAAGAGTGAATGGAATGACCGAAAGTTCACAAAAACAGAAGGAAATTAAATAATAATTATATTTGGAATTATTAGTTTATCATTAAAATTAAGAAGAAAAAATCATGTCACGAAATAAAGTACATTTTTGTTTTATATTTTCAATAAAATATATAAATTGGAATAATGTGATCAGATTAAAGAGCTAGGTTATTATTTTCTACGGCCCGTATTACAGAACGATACTCAAGCGTTGATCACTGTTTAAAACTAGTTTTGAGTTGAGCTTTGATTTTAGAACGTTCCTCAAGCAGAGACTTATTGATCACAGTTCAGCTGAGTTTAGCTTTATTTTATACTGTAACCTGTTTCGGTATTTGAGCAGAGATTTGATCTGTAATCAATCACTCTAGTGTGGTCCAGACTACGCTTGAGTAGAGATTTCTATTTTAATTCAGGTCAAATTCGTGTGTTATATTGTTGAATTAATGTTTATAATAATTACCGTTCTGGAATAAGACCGATACTCATGTAACGATTCTATCCTTAAGTAGTGATCAGGTGATTGGAGGTTAAACTGTACTTGAGGAACCTTCTGTAATACGGGCCTAAGAGTACCTATCAAAGGAGATATATTGTTATTATTGCAGCGTATCATATTGTATATCTTAAACAACGAGAAACAGAGCTATTTGCAAAAAACGCGAGGACCTTTGAATTCCATGGGCAATCACAATAATAAACTATTTCTTTAATTTAAAAAGCTGGAATTTCCCTTTTTAAAGACGTGGTTAAAAAGTTCTAGCACCCAGGACACGAAATTTCTCAAAAAAGTTGAATAAATTAGAATATAAGCTAAAAAGTACCACGCAGGATTACATTTTGAAGACCGTCCTCTTCAAGGACCCACATAATTAATAAGTATGGAAATTTGTTTACCGATGCGGGGATACCTGACTCTCCGGAGTCACCCCCGGCTGCTCCCCAGTTAAGGCGCAGACGCCCCCCTTCCGTCAGTGGTGACGACGAGCTGCACTCAGCGCGCAGCCGTTCGGCATCTCCGCCCCGTTCCCGAGAACCATTAGGGTCCCCCCGTAGTCCGCATCACCGCATAGGCGTTTTGCCAGCCCGGACTTTAAGGACCGCACCCCCTCGCCCATCGTCAGTGCCACCGTTGCCAATTATATGGCCACTCACAGCGTAATTGCTACGCTAAGCCTAGGTGCGTCAAGTGCCTGGGTGATCACGGCACAAGGGAGTGCGAGCGTCCCAAAGAGAGGGACCAGTGCACAGAGCCCCCCAGCTGTGTCCTCTGCGGGCAATCTGGACATCCGGCGAGTTATCGCGGATGCCCGAAAGCACCCAAACAGAAAAACGCCAAATTGGCGAAACGTGCCTCCGGACGCGTTGGTAGGGAAGCCCCCTCCTTCGGGACCCCTAACCCCAACACCCCCTATCAGCCCCCATTCCGTAGAGGCCCACCTGGGCCCACCCCCAATCAACTCGGCCCACCTGGGCCCATCCCCAATCAACTTGGCCCACTTGGGCAAAGTTTGGGCCCGATACCAAATAGCCACGGGCCCCTAGGACCCAAAGCTAAACACGTGGGCCCAACTGGGCCCAACCCCTGGTTCAACAGGGGAGGCCAGCAGAGCCAATTCCCGCCCCTCCCCCCCTCTCATTCAGCCCCCACGGCCCCTGCCCCCCCAGCGCTAATGGACATTTCCGTCCCGGCACCCACTCCCAGGCCACCTGCACCCACTAAGGTGCCCTCATTCAAGGCCACGTTGAAAGCCCCCCTCAGGGAAGGCCCCAAATTCACAACTTACCCCGACTGGTTTTAGGGACACATATTAACATAAAATGATAGAATTGAATGTCAAACATAGATTTTTTTTTCCCATTGTGTGGATTTATGTACTTCTTATCCTTTATTATATAGGTACCTCTTCTTATCGAAATTATAAATTTCATTGTATATTTCTATGAACAATTTACCTTTCTGCTGAATCTACAACAGCTGCAACCACATAGTAGGCATCCATTATTTATTTTAAACTACCTAAAAACTATAAAAATGAATAAAATAAGCTTTGCAATTTTAGTTGTTGATAACTAATTATAGTCGACATGTATTTTGATGCCTTCTAAAAATAGTCGGATTTAGGTTGACATTTCTAATATTAGGTGAAAAACGTCAATTACAGAATAGCAAAATGTCAATTTTTACTAAGTTGAATAACTAAACTAATTTTGGTCCTGTCAAACCAAAAATTAGTTTTAAAGTGAATTTCAGAATAGAAAACGTCGTTTGACAGGACTAAACTAAATTTAGGTGATTTTTAGTCTAGTTTAGAGAATTTTGTGACAAGAGAATCGGCACCAATGTATGATTTTGGTGACACTAAAACTAAATGTAGTAACATTAAAATACACAAAAAGCAATTATGTGATTGAGTCAAACTCAAATGGGGCCTAGCAATTATTACGTAATGTTTTTTTTTATTAAATTTTAATACAAGTCGTTAAAATTAAAATTATTTTATTGAAATATATCAAAATTGTACACATAACGGTGATACGATACACCTCCATAAGATATTTTTTTCGTTTTGCTATCATTTGTACACGCAAATATATTTTTTATTTTTTTATTAGTTGTAATCTATTATTTCACGTTCGAGGTCACGTGGTCGCGTCGCAGCGGGAAACTAAGCGTGATTAAGTTAGTGTTGCGGATCTACGCATAATTGTGCCACGCGTGCGGTAGCCGTATGACACTTCCACCTTGTTTTCTATAATCCGTGTATGAGAACAATTTTGATTTCGACAACTGTAATAGTTAATCAACAAGTTGAATATACACATTAATACCTATGGCTTCTATATTGATTAGCAAAGTAAACCATTATGGTCAAATAGACACAAGATTATCCCAATTAGTGTGATATGGAAATTCTATAATCCCATCAAACGTTTAATCTCCTATAATTGTGGTGGGACCTTACCGATAACAATAATAAACAACATAATGAGATTAACAGCAAAGTTCCGTTTGATTACAACCACGCATGTACAGAACTTGCTTAATGGATATTTGAATAAGTAAACACCCTAACAGACTTGTGATTTGAGCTTCAAAACTTTGCGACTTTATTACATCACGGCAAAAGATTTTTAACAATAATAATTATGAGACTTTCATATACATATAACGTGGAGATGACAATACGACGATAAATTAAAACACGGTTATTTATAGTTTATAGAAGCATTTTAAACATAAATAAGTTGTATAACAAAAATTAAAACGATGAAATTTTTTAACATAATAAATATTAAAATATCGAAGATAGAAGTAACACCATTTATTTTTTAATCATCTGTAATAATTGAGAAAGAGAGTTCAAAATCATAAGGATTGGCACAGGTATTTGACCTAACGATCTATGCCAAAAAAATGGTCCTACATTCAAAATTTATAAAATTAAAATAATTTCGCGTGTCTAAACTGTTAAATGGATTTGATAGATTTTTTTGTGTACAGTCAGAGAACGTGATACTCTGTACATGGTTTTATTTAATGTCGTATTGTCATTCCCACTTTGTATGTTAATAAAGCATAACTATTGATGTTGTTGGAGGAAATACAGAGTCCGATAGTACAGGTTCACTTAGTTTAGAAATCAGGGGTAATTATTAAGTAATCTGTGTCAGGGGTTGGAGTTATACTGATCTTACTCTTGTAATAAATTCTAAGTTTTGTTTACTTATATGTATAATAATGTAAGAGGTAACTATTGCTGTTTAATAAAATAAAATAAAGTACAGTTGACTGCACGTCAGTGGTAACACTGGAATTAGAAAACCTACTCACTGTTTACAGAATGAAGACGCTGTCAATGTCAAACTGTTACCACTGACGTGCGGTAGATCGTGCCTATAGGATGGTGAATCGAGCTAAACGTCCACCTTTTTTAACCGACGAAAAAAAAGGAGAAGGTTCTCAATTCGACGCGTATCTTTTCATTTTTTTTATTTTAAGCTATTGCATAGATTCTATCGCGGGCCTTGAGCGTGGAGACTGAATCCAGAAATTCCGTAACGAAAATAATCTAACACCCCCCACTCCAACCAGCACAGCGGTGATACTTTTTAGTTTTTCCATCTATCGATGAATAGCAGAACTTTTAATGAATTTTTGAAATATCACGCTTGTCTCTTTAGTTCTGCAAATCGCCTCTAGGTGGCATTGGTTGTATCGGCGTTACTGCGCATGCGTAATCCCCCTCTTCGCCCCGCAATCTGGTGACTCATGCCTGCTTAGAGTTTCGGCGTTAGGGCACCTCCTCTTTGTATTTACATAAAAAATGCTATGCAATAGCTTTACCGCGGCAGTCTCCGAGTGCCACACGTCTTTTTTTTTAATGTATGACCACGCATAACTTTTTACATAGTAGTCCGATTTTGATGATTCTTTTTTAATGGATAGGGTATACTCGAAGTTGGTTCCATTTAAAATTGAAAATCAAAATCCACCCCTAAGGGTAGGAAAACAGGGGATGAGTTAACCGATTCTGTTGAAATTTGGCACACATAAATGTAGTTCTAGGCACTACAACATAATGGAGATCTGGAGTTAGATTTTAGCCACGAAAAAAATAAAAATAAAACTTTTACAAAAAATTTAACCGACGAAAACAGAAACTGAAAAGCGAAAAATAAAATGAAGCTTTTAGTCTTAATCACTATTCTCGAGCTAAACGAATGTAAATAACTAATTATGAGTCGGCGCCAAACAAAAAATCAATGAAGATCATTAAATTACTTTACAGAAATAATAAAAACAAAATAACATCAAATACCTGTGTCCAGCAGTGGACGTCTTACGGCTGAAATGATGAATGATGAACATCAAATACAACGTGAAATTTTTAACGATAAACAATAACTTTCCAAAAATACGTTCTCCGCTCGACCACTTGCAACTTGCACGTACTTTGTTTGTTTGGCGCCGACTCATAATTAGTCATTTACATTAGTTTAGCTAGGAGAATAGTGATTAAGACTAAAAGCTACATTTTATTTTTCGCTTTTCAGTTTCTGTTTTCGTCGGTTCAATTTTTTGTTAAAAAGTTTTCTTCTTATCGAGTCGATGGCAAATGACAGATTTTGTTAGCCCAGTATTTCGCAACGCGCCTGCATTTAAAAAAATGCATTTATTTTAGGTAACTGGCACCCATATGACATACAATACAGAAAAAAAACAGACATAAAAGATACAAACAGACACAAACAAGATATATATTTAATTATAATTATAAAATTTAGGCACACCCAGTGTCTGTTACAGCAATGCCTGATGTAAGAGCAGTCCAGTCGCACAGCAATCATCGCCAGGACAGTATAGGAGCTGGCCCAGACCCTGCGCACCAAGAATACGTACCACTTGCGCATGGTGGTGTGAAAACAGTCAGCTCCGCAAACAGAATGATGATGACAGATGCACTGCAGAAGCGGTTAGTTTGGTTGGCGGTCATTAGCTCCTCACGCGTGTAGGTGACACGGCAGGCTGCACAAAATAGAAGGAAACCCATTCTTTGAGGAGTGATGCCGCATCCACATTGGACATCTGAACCGTCCGTGAACGTCCATAAACCGTTTTTACTTCTGCCAACTTGGGTAGGTACGAAGTATATCGAAGGATTTCCAAGTTGCCCGGGAGTGAATTCCCAGGTGGAAGGGGCCACCACACAGCAATGCAAGCATTAATTTTAGACTGAAGAAATAGGTACTGTTGTAGTCCTTCTCTAGACGAACTCTTTCACAAAGGTCTATATTATAACTAAGTCATGTTTTCCTTGCCTTAATTGGGCATATTTATTACTCTAACTTAATTTCCTTTGAGAATTCGTGATACTTAATTAATTTAGTAAAATATTGCGTATAGGAAAGAGAGCTATTTCGATTCCCGCACATGCTCATTCCACTCAAATTGGACTAAAATTGTGTCCCGCCTAAACACACGAGAATATATTAAGCTCAGCTGCTAATTCTTAATAGTTTATGCAAATCTGTGTCAAACGGTTCCTGTGTAAATCTTCCGTCCCTCTCTAACGTCATCTCGTTTCAAGATGAAAAACAAAATGCTGATTTGCATGTGCAAATAACATTGTAGTGAAATCCAAACAGCAATTTGGTAGACAATTGGAACCAGCTGCGTCATCCCTTTTGAGTTGGGGACAAGAATTAAACAATAATTTCTTGGTTCTTCGAAATGGTCGCGTCAAGAACTACTGTCAAGGGTCCTTCATTGTTTTCTTGCAAAAACACCTGATTCGCGAAATGCTCTCAGGGGGTCTTAAATTAAGCCAAGATTCAAGTTAATTTCAAGCAAATTTTAGACAAACAAAGGATTTCACACTGAGGGATTTTTGACAGAGGGATTTCAGACAGAGGGATTTCAGACAGAGGTATTTCGTTCTGATACCTTGACTTCGCCTTGCTACGCGAACTGGCATTACTTGCTACATATTTTAATTAATTAATGTAAAACAATTTCCATTAATCGGCAGTAGCTTAACAAAATTAAGAATCCTGCTCGTGAGCGATTTTTTCTGACCACAATTTAAATCGTTAAAAATAATAAAATAAAATTAAGAAGTTGACGCTACTAAGCGCTAAGTGGTGCACGTCGACGTCTTATCCGTCCCCGTCATCATCATCATCATTTCAGCCGAAAGACGTCCACTGCTGGACATAGGCCTCCCCCAAGCATCACCACAACGACCGGTCCTGCGCCTTCCGCATCCAGCGGATTCCCGCGACCTTCACCAGGTCGTCGGTCCACCATGTGGGGGGTGTCCCCGTCAGTAAAACAATAATTACTCGCTGAGTACATAATTGATCGAAAATTCGTTTAGTAGTAGTAGAGCTCCTTTGTGAAAGAGCTCGTCCGGGGTAGTACTACCACCGTGCCTACTTCTCCGCCAAATAGTGATGCTTGCATTGTTGTGTTTCGGTCTGAAGGGTACGGGTGCCGGTGAAATTACAATCACATGAGACTTTCCATCTTCATGTCTCAGTTTGGCGAACCGACTTGCGGTACCATTTAGGCAACAGCCTAGGTGGTATTGAAGTTGTTATGGGCAAAGGTAACCGCTTAACATCAGGTGGGCCTTTAGCTCGTTTCGCCATCCTACACTATAAAAAAAAAAAAAAAATACATATGAAACACCCAGCCCAACACAAACACTCATTTTCATCATACAAATATTTGTGTCCTGTGAGAATCGAACCCACGACCTCGTGATCAGCAGTCCGACACTCGAACCACTAGACCACAGACGTCGTCCAAATACAACTAAGATTCTATTAACCAGATAGGTTCTCAACAAATACCGATAAAATGAGCAACATTTCAATTTATGTTATCAATAGAATCTCTCTTTAGATTAAGCATAAAATCAATGATTAATGATAGACGATCTGCAAACGAAGCCCAACTAATAAAAAGGAATCTTGCAACAATAGTTCCCTATCAACGATACGCCGAAAACATAAAACTGTCATGTGCATTATGCACCCGATAAATATTATTCCCAGGATACACTACTAATGTTAGTCTCTCTAGAGATGTAGGTCACTATGTTATATCTATGATTTTGAGATACCACTCTAAATACAACTTTATCTTATTGCCATAAAGTTATATTTCAAACCCACCTAATTAAAAGCCACAATTTCAATCTAAACTTAACTTTGATATCTTGATTTTAGGGTTGAAATTTCGTTGTGCAAAGTTTGCAATAGCAAAAAAAATGCGCACACGACTAGGGTAACTATTTTGTGCATTCGTCTATTGCATAGGGAGTCTAATGGCTTCTGCATTCGTTCAGAACACGAGTGCACTTAATTTATGGTCACCATAAGAAAGGGTGGGATTATCTATTGTCAACATTATCTTAAATATTTTATGCCCAATTAAGCCTCCTTTTATTTTTTGAAGCTATAAATTTCGCCGCAACACAAGATATCGCGTTCGGGGATCGTATGAGTAAACTAACCCTTTGCTTTCCTTGTTTCAGTAATATATTACTTTGGGTAAATATTTGTCATGCATACGTAATAATATTATGATTCTCTCACGTTTTTCTTCGACCCAGTTTAACTGTTATCTGATTCTTTACCATGTTTCGAGAAATTTCGGGACAGCTGTCTACAGAACTGTTAGTCTATATGTAGTAAAATTACAACGCATTTTTTGGGTGTTTTTGTGTTATGTAATCCGATTAAACTTGTTTTATTATAATATTTTTATGTTAGTACACCAACCAAGCGTTAAAACTACATTAGCATTTAATTTTTACCCAAAATCCCTTAAAATGTGTCCTTAAAAATTCGTCATCATCATTTCAGCCGAAAGACGTCCACTGCGGGACATAGGCCTCTTCCAAAAAGGGGAGATATGCCATAATCGCCATGCTTGGCGGGTGGGTTGGCGATAGTAGTTAGTTGAATAAATACTCAGAGAACGCTGCTGCCCATCCCCTGGTGAATCCCTTGGTCATCTTTTACAACACCCATGAGAAGAGATAATATGGTGCCATCTGTTATGTCCAGCACCACACTGAACATAATAATAAGTTATTCGTTGCGAAAGAACTTAGGTAGGAGTTATATCAATCATCTTTTTTTTAGGTAGACCAAATACAAATCAACACACATTACTATTTTAAAACATGTTCATCAAATCCACAAAGTACCTACATCACTATTCGTCACCAGACAAACTTCGTAAGCTCGTAATTAAAATAGACAATAAACTTTATCCGCGCAAACCGCGCGTCTTAAACCCTATGCAAAGGGCATCCACCCCGATCTGTTTGCACAGTAACCTACATTACTGCTTACCATGAGGGATGGCATCATTAATGATAGGGACTTGATCGGGGACCCTCCGTGACTTTGAATGCATTGAGCGTCATTCCAAACCGTTTGTTTATAAGATTTTAAGCAATTTTGGAAGTGTCAAAATTTTGTTTGTTGTTCGGACTTGTCTTGAGATAGGTTTATTACAGTTTGGGGGTGATAAATTATTAAAACAATATATCTATCTAGGTAATACTTATTTATTTTTAATCTAGAATGGTTTAAAGTTTGGACGACGTCTGTGGTCTAGTGGTTAGAGTTTCGGACTGCTGATCACGAGGTCGTGGGTTCGATTCCCACAGGACACAAATATTTGTGTGATGAACATAAGTGCTTGTGTTGGTCTGGGTGTTCCTTATGTACTACAAAAAAAAATGTATATAAGTATTGTATCCATTGTCTAGTACCCATAGTACAAGCTCTGCTTAGTTTGGGTGGTGTGTAAAAATGTTCCAAAAATATATTTAAAAAAAAAACTTTCAAAAGGCCCATTCTCGTAATTAAAAACACGTGTGTGTGCGTTCGTATACATACGTAAACTGGTGTATGTAAGAAGTGCTAGCATTTATATTGTATTGAGTGTCCGAGGTGTGGTTTTAAGTATATATATATTTTGTGTATGTGTGGCAAAATAAATGGTTTATAGTAAGTCCTTCACGATGTGTTTTTGATCTGAAGGTCAATTCTCGTAATTAAAAACGTTCAAAATATAGTTACAAACGTTACAAACTTATCTCAATGCTTTGAATCCCAATTTCCTGGAAGTAGATGTTTCTGGTTGCCGTTTATTGGTGCCATTAATGACCCAAGTGTCACAAATAAACTGCAAACATGGAACATCTACTGTCAGGAGATTGAGATTTAAAGCATTGAGATTAGTTTGGAACTATATTTTGAACGTTTTTAATTACGAGAATTGACCTTCAGATCAAAAACACATCGTGAAGGACTTACTTTAAACCATTTATTTTGCCACACATACACAAAATATATATATACTTAAAACCACACCTCGGACACTCAATACAATATAAATGCTAGCACTACCTACATACACCAGTTTACGTATGTATACGAACGCACAGACACGTGCAGTTTAGGGATGCTCGTTTCTCAGTAGTTCTCAGAGATGGCATGCTTGTATAGCGACAGGCAATTGACATCCATTGCAATATTGCAGTCAAATTGCCGTCAGTGCAGGTGAGTGCGGGGCGCGAGCGAGGAATCTTAAATTGGCGGAAGGGCGGTGAGTGGCCATTCTGTACGATAGTATTTTAATATATTCTGTGGTAAGACCTAATTTTACCTAAAATCGCTTACCATCAGGTGACCCGCTTGCACGTTTGCCCACCTATGTTATTTAAAAAAATACATCCAATCGTATTCCTAAACGCAAAAAGTCTTTAGTTAAACTTTTTTTTTCTATTACATGTTCACTGATTGGATTCCGTACTAAACCATGGGTCGCATAAAAGAAAATCGACGTTAGTTCAGTTCCAATTTCAATATCAGATCGAGTCCGTGCCGATCTATTGTGGAATACGTCCGAGTGGTCGGAAGTATGCACGATGAACGAAGGTGGGCGTCACCAATGCCTTTCATGCCACCCTGTACGTATATTCCATTCAAATTTTTACCCTCAGAGCGGTAGGCATGCTCGATGAGTGCTCTAACGTCCATTCAATGCAATTTGATGAAGCCAACGCGGTGTACGCTATTCAAACTGGATAGGATTGCCCACAACAATACTGTGATTTAATAGAACCGCACCGATATACCGGCTTACGTCAATTTACGTGTACAAGGGCCTTGTTCCCAATTTTGTGTGTAGTAATTGAGTTAATATTTAAGGAATTTAAGATAATATATGATCAAAGCCAAAATTCGGGTTGATAGACATTCTTACACAAAGGTGTGTGCTCCGATGTTACCATAATATAATCAATTTGATTACGTAAGGCATCTATTTTACGTAATACCATTTTGACGTTGTTCTTCATATTGATGTCTATCAAGATTATTGATCCGTAAAGTGCTTATTTTAACCAGTGTCTAACAAATAATCCTCGGATTGCGCTTTTTATCGATTTCAAAACTTTATTGCTGTTTTCCCCCTCGCTACAGCTTTTTAAGTAGTTCGAGTTAGTTTAAGCCGTCACCCAAAGGCGGATACAAAGTGGAGGTTACATTAGATATCACGACTACGGTAGCTTAGCGGATAAAGCACTGGTGTACCGAACCAGGAGTCGCAGGTTCGAATCCTGCTCGTGAGCGATTTTTTCTTTCCACAATTTATATCTTTAGTTTAAACAGTGATTAATAGTCGTAATAAATTGTTTTTCTATCTGACGTAGCAGAATATTCGCTTGAAATATTTACCTAAAACAATTCTATTCTAAACCACCATTTACCAAACAATTACAAAACACATTTCCCCAACAATACTTGTCACTGTTTAGCGGATTTCACTGAGGCAATAAATCTGGCAACGACGACAAACAGCTAAAACTGAGTTATAACAACAAAGTCAAATTACTGAAGGAGTTTACCGCATCCCGGGGTATTGGGGGGAGCAACCGACACCGGGGAGTGTACGTCCCCAGAATACTGATGCACCTCTCTAACTCTCGAAAGATTTTCGGATCGGGATTTTCCTTTCTTTACAATGGTTCCTACTCTTGGGGCATATCAATTGCACGCGGTTATGTCGTTAGAAAGTTTCTTCGGGCCACACCGCCGTCATCGATTTTCAGGATTAAGGGGAAGTATGTGTGGAAGGAATAATACTGAGGTTAGTGTTGATGTGTAGTCAATATTATGTTACACTTCATGTACTATCTAACAATTCAGTTTGGCATTATATTCTGTTAGTTTTATTGCTGTTTGTAACTATAAAAATGGCCTTGGAAAAAAGTAAAAACCGCTTTCAAACAGAATAAAATAATTTGTGTGAAATATTCTGTTCAGGAAGTAGGTGCCTTTGATTCGCATTGATTAAAAAAAAATTGGCACCGTCTTCCTAAACAGTTTCACACAAATTATTTAATTTTACAATGTTTGTACTTTTTATGAAGTTAATTTTATTTTTCAATTTCGAGTGGTATAAACAATACATACTTAGACAAGCAATTACTGCAACCGCAAGCGATTTACTGTCATCCATTAAAGCAAACAAAATAAACGAAAAAATTATCATCTATATCAGTGCTTATAATAATTTGTCGGAACTCGGAATTATGCCCGAAAACACATAAAAAATACAGATGAATTGAGAACCTCCTCCTTTTTGAAGTCGGTTAAAAAGCGGTTAAGAGAGCAGCTTACTAACAAAATATGGAAGGAGCTATAAAGCTGTTGGGTAGTGAAGTCAATTTGCATAGCTGCTATAGCTGCTGACGTGAGAGATTGTATGACCTAATCATAACTATAGATTTGAATCTCTCTTCAACTCCAAAGAAAAACAGTTCGTAACATATAAAATTATCAACGATATTACGAAATCTACCAAGGTATGTACCTTATAAATATGATAAATTATAATTATGATTGAATATAGCTAGATAGTTCCCGATGGTGTGTATTGTTCAATTCGCCAACCCGCACTAAGCCAACATGGCGACCTTACCTAAAACCTTTTTATTCTAAGAAAAGGCTCTTGCACACCATTGGGACAGAAATAGGCGAATATGCTTGGGCTTTTTCCATAACGAGAAAGAATTAAATCAATCAATACCCGCACAGTTGGTCCGCATTAAAGAGCTTACAACTAATTCTATAGGAAATAATCGATGTCCCTTCACTTCTGTGGAACATTAGGCACATGCGATCCCTTCATTTAATTTACATGAAAGTATCGGCTATTCATTTTTCTGTAAAAGGGGATTATCTATACCGAATAGTGATCCCCGGGGCATTAATTCTATTGTAATATGTTGGAGTATGTCCCCAAACTTTGTGCGGATTATTGAATTATGAAAATGAAAATAATGGGCAGTTCGAATGAAGAAGTTCAATGTTGGTGATTAGAGGACTTTGATTGCATGCCTAATAACCTTCTTAGTAAAGGTGCTATGAATTAAGTAAGTACCAGTTTATTGGAACGATGTTCCTGCGGGCGTGATTCGGGAGAAAATGTTACGTCACGTAATATTTTTGCGTTATGAGCAGGCATATAAGCACACTGCGCGCTTTCTCTTTCTTTCTCATTGTAGTGTGTCTGTGTGAGCGTGCGTGAGGAACTTCGTTCCTGACAGGGTCTCCTGACCGCACAGGTTTTTTTTCAATTGGAACAATTAACCACATATCAATTATTTTTAAGCTTACTTGTAATTATATCTTAAATCAATTATGTAAACATGTGCTTGATCGAATAAATAATTTGTATTATTGTTTTAATATTCGTATTATTGTAATAGTAACAAAACCATGATAAGTGGATCGGGCTTAGTTTGTAAGTTTCATACAAGATAGGTTTTGCTTATACCTACTGGTTTTGTTGCCATCGATATGCGTTTTACTGTACGTGCCTGTGTTAGATTAACACGTACAACAAAAATCGAGCAAATGCGGAGTCAACTCAATATCGCCAAATTTAAATGACGATGTTATCAATCATAAAAATCCAGCATTTTATTAAGTTTAGTAATGGCTTAAAACAATTTTGACTTTTTTATAAAAAAAAACTGCCGTTTCAAGAAAAATTCTAAGCACCAAAAAGATTCTTTTGTTTTTGAGCGGTGTGCATCGCTAGCAAACAAAAGAGGGCATCTCAGTAAGCTACGTAGCAGTTATTCTATAAGCCTTCCGAATCATTTACTTTATTAATCAGTATCCCCATACCATTTTCGTTTATACGTAGGTACAATGTCCTCTATTTAAACGACACAATAAATAAGCATTGCATCGCATGTAGCACTCGTAAGACGCCCAAAAACTGAGTAGCAGTTATTTTATAAGCTCATAACATCTATCTGAATAAATATTCCTTACTTTTATGTTTGTACCGAAATTTATGTTAACAAACAACACATTAAGTCTTAGTAGTATCAGTGTAATATTTACAAATAAATTTTTTAACTCACTTCACAAATGGCATTGTTTATTTACTTCTTTGATAAATACTACATTTGAAGAAAAAAAAACTCTGATAGCAGGATTAGTAGCAATCGTTCCAAAATCTCATCATTGGAACGAATACCTAGCTTTTTTACTTTTGTAAACCTAACAATGTCCTCAATACGTACTAAAAATGTCCTCCATTGAAACAACGACACAATAGGTAAGCATTGCATTGCAGGTAGCACTCCAGTAAGAGGCCGGATCAGTACAGGGCCCGCCTAAACTCTGTTCACAGAGTTGGAAAATTGCATTCGTTATCGCATATCCGTATCCGGACTGCCTACTTGCATTCTAGCAATGTTTTAGGGGTGATACGACGGTTTCTCTTGGATTGAGATGTTGTATGGATTGGTCGTCAGTGAGTTTAAAGTTTTAGTCCTATGTCCAGCAGTGGACTGCGATAGGCTGAGATGATAATGATGATGATGATGATGAGTTTAAAGAGTTTTATGTTTAATTTGTTTAGTTAAATTAAGACTAACAGAGAAAAAAACGTCAGGGTCAGGGGACCCAAGTCAGGATCGAAGTTATGAAATGGCGGTTAGCGCATTATATACTTGGGTTTGTAAAGGTATTTATTAAAACGCGCATGCTCTAAATATTGACCGGTTCATTATAATGCTAAATTTCGCAACTATAATACAAGCATAGATGGCAGGAAACATCAAGCGTCGGACTGAGATACCACAGGGCCTCAGTTTGATCCCCAGTAAAACAACTTATTTTATATGTTTTATTTAATAGTTAAAATCTGACGTGACGTTATATTTTCACCCAAATCACATCCGCAAGCCACAATGAGGAACTTAAATCCAAAAAAAATAAAAAAAATGTGCTTTGACAAAAAATATCGCAGAATTTTCTCATAGATGTAAGATCGAATCCACATCAAAAACTACGTTGAATAAAGTTTATTAAACTAATGTGCAAGTCGAGAACAAACGCTATTTTATCTCCAAATTATCGAAATAAAACACATCGATTGACCGCATACATGTCCACATTATGTCACGATAGTAACAATATATCCAGTTCATTGTATGGACAGTGAGTTACAAACGTCACTCGCTCTGTGTAAATAAATGTCTGACACAAATTGATTTATTGCCGATCGCGGCTTCAATCTACTGTGATGTCCGATCATGATGGGGTGCCATTATTTTTGGGTCAAAAATATCCATAAAATGAGATCGTATGGCTGATACGAGGTATTTTTGCGAATAAAAAATGTTTTTGCGAATTTATATTTTTGTTATTGATGGTACTCGAATTTAATATTTGATGCAAAATTGCTAAATTAAACGTGATTTATCTTTTTGTAAGAGTTTGACTTCGTATTGACTGCTGCAAAGAATCATCAGACTACAGAAGTTCACTGACCTCGATCCTTAGCAACTCTCATCCAGCTTCTACCAGCCGCCTTCCGAAGATCCGCACTCCACCTAGCCTGAGAGCATCTCACGCTACGTTATACGAACGTCTACTCTAAACAGTCAATGGTTCTTCGGCTACAAAGACTATATATTTTTTGGTGTTTAGGGCCAAGTCCCAAGACACTTAAATTGATACATTCGTGGGAACCTTTCAAAGTCTATTATTCTAATAACCATTACTTCTCCAGAAAATAATTAAATCAGTCTACCGCAACTTCTCCCAAATTGCGCCAAAACATTATATCCTTCTTCCTAATGTCTTATATTACCTGCCAATACATTTTCTTGCACCCCATATAAAAACCGGAGCATCAAACTGATTCACTGCACGAGGAGTAAGAAAACTTCCCTATACACACGCCCCTCCCTTTGCCTGTCTGCGCGACAGACGACATCTCTTGAATGACCTATTCATCCTCCTTCATTCTGCTAATGGAGTTGCCTTTTTAAGGTGCAAATAAATAGTCACTGCTTCAAAGGCACACCCTACCGGTAAAGTGCGGCTAATTAATTAAAATTCTCTTACACTCAAATACTTGGCTACTTTGGTAGTTGATGAAATATTTTCGGAATTTTCTTTTCGACATTAGTTTTGTTTTATTTCGGTTTTAATTTATTTCCCAGGTTTCCTTTCAGTGGGTGTCCGACGGTCTTTGAGTAAGTATCGGCTTTTAATTTCAGAGAAAAGTCATAGGGCTCCTCTTATATAAAGGTAAAACTTATTTACATAGAATAAGTTACTTCAGAAAAAAAATAAAAAAATCGGTTGTAAAACCTAGCTGACATTAATATTGTGATTTCATCATTAGTGTGTACATGTACGTGTTTTATAATAAAGCACACCATTTTGGTGACATGATTGAAACAGGGTGACTGGTTAAATGAAGGAATTATAGAAGGAGAACTACTACTTGATTCTCATTCCAAATATGTAATAAGTTTTTGTTGAAAAATCTATTTTTCAAATCAAATCAAAGTTACATGCGATGAGGTGATGCATTTTAGGTGTACCTGGAACGGCAGTATCCATGGGTCACTATTTCGAGATCTTTCATATTAGCTAAGGAGAGTCCTAGACAGTCAGAGCGAGCGCGGGCAGTTTTACTTCCGTATGCGTGATTTATTGTAGGTTATTTTTTGTATCTGTATGCACATTCGACCATATTCTTGAATATATCTATCGTTAATCCAGTCATGCTGTATAGCTAACTCCCTCCTGACAGAGGGAGTCCCTCTATCCCTCCAATCGGATACAATAACAATAACAACAAAGCGACACTCCAAAACGAAATATTTACTTATTCATTTTAAATTCCGTTAAGCATTATAGGATGGAAGACGCCAATCTCGCCGGAAGGCAGCATTCTTTACAACACTGCTATTAGCTTCACATGCCGATATAATTGAACATTCTGAAGTGCCTTAAATATTTGCGAATAGCGGACAAGCCAGGCTTTACGCCCAACCATATTTGAAAGGTATTTGTGATTTTAGCTGGATGAGACAAGAAGGAGAAAAAGAAAATATAAATTTTGCAGTCTATCTATACAGGGTGATTCGATCAAGTGGACATAAGGTTCCTTACTAAGATTGATTTCTTCTAACCTGAACTACCAATTACCATTATAAAACGACTTGAGATTTTTCCAAGGAATATTACTGGGTTCGATACCTGGGCTATATAACAATGATAGTATTTATTCTATGTAACGGTCTAAAAACTAGTGTAAAAATATTTGGTCTTCTACTAAACCAATCAAATCCACGGTAAAGGTCATCACCATCTTGGTGGTTGGTGCTCAACTACTGTATGCTTCACACGACATTTGCCTCGTACAGCAAAAATGTGGAACCAACTTCTGTCAGCATTTTACCGAACAAATTCGCCCTGGGAGCCTTCAAGAAAAGAGGTCGACAACACGTCGGTTGGTCTTCCAGATGTCCATTTGCGGTGATGATTGCTCACCATCAAGTGTCCTGCTATTGTTTGTTTTTCCCCTTTATTGTAAAAAAGGTTAGCACTTCGAACCCAAATCATCATCTTTCTGCCCTGGTCCCAAATTACTTGGGGTCAGCGCAATACATTTTCTTCTTCATTTCCATTTTTGCCTATCAACCGTCATCTCACCATTTGCTCCCTTTTCATGCATATAATTCTTTACGCAATCGATGCATCTTTTCTTTGGTTTTCCTCTCCCTATCCATACAAGAACGTTTATATTCATCCATCCTCATCACATACCCAAACCAATCAAAACAATTGCCTTTCAGCTTTTCTGTTACTGACGCCACTTTTAAATTCCCTCTGATATATTCATTTATTACTTTATCCATTCTTGTCAATCCACACATCCATCTCAAAATTCTCATCTCAGCTGCATGCAATCTTCTTTCATCCGCCTTCTTCTTCTTCTTCTTCATAGCATTCTGACCCATACAGAACGACAGGTCTTATAACAGATTTGTAAATGTTGCCCTTTAATTTGAGGGGCATCCGTGGTTCACTATTTGTTCCAAACGTTGTAACATTTCAAATCCACAATCTTCATAAATCATACAAGTGTTAATTTCGACTTCTGCCTACCAAAAAAAACCAAAGACAATAGACACAGACAGGCCAGACACTCCATTTCATACTGTTTGGTAATAACCCAGCAATAAAGCCGCTCTTGCATTTATAATCCCAGTCCCCCCCATTCAGATCCGTTCGGTATTGGTAATGAAAATTCGAGACGTCTCGACGCGGATTTAACTCTTGTTTGGGAGATCCGATTCCTTTGAATGGAACGAAGGATTGGAAAAATTGTGGCTGATTAATCTGCGAAGTTAAATTTTCTAGTTTGTTTAAAAATGTTGATGTATTTTTAGTTGAGTTAATTTGTTTTTTGATTTATAAGAAAGAAAGAAAGAAGAAGAAATAAAATGTTTTTTTGCCACAACAAGACATGCGGTAGATTAGAGTGCTTAGAGTTTAATAGTACAGTCAAAAGCAATCTTCCTATGAACGGATTTAAAAGCGCCAATAATATCTACCTGACCCAAGCCACGAGAAGAAACATATGACTATGAGTAGTAGGGCTATCTGTTCTATATACAGCCACATATTTATCTATTCTGTCCATAGTCAGATAGCTTTTGTTTGCAATTTTAAAACCGTCGGTAGCAAGGTACTATTGTTTCCGACTGTACCTACTACACATACACACACATGATACACATGAACTAATGGTATCGACTGCTTAATATGTACTTAGGTACCTTTCCAAGACCACTTTCACGAACGATTGTGATGAAATAAATTCGTAATCACCACACGTGGTGGGGAGATTGATCACCACACGCCATGTAATTAGTTAATACACATATAGGCTGTCATAAGGGGCGGCTACTAGAAAGACGGAGTCAATGCATGTTACAACAGCCTCAGATATAGATGGGCTATGGGAAGGACTAGGTATTCTTAGACAGAGATATCATAAAGTTTTAAATATTTGATGGAAAAAAAAAAAAAAAAACTTTATTTATTTATATATGCTTTATTGTACACCATAAAAAACATTACATTGAATATGCATTTAAACTATTGTACAAATGGCGGACTTATCGCGATCAGTGATTTCTTCCAGGCAACCTTAGGATGGACAAGAATGAACTGCACAGAAAATGGGGTTGTCAGATGTGCAAATTCGACAACCCCATTTTCTTTCCACAATTTAAAACTTTAGATTTCGCTTCGCATGCGTAAATGCGTTAAAAATAATAAAATTATTACAGATATTGTACCATATAACTATACAGTTATAGCTAACTGTTAACTGTCCGTTAGTCTGTCAGCTGCACCGAATAATACACTAACCCAAGAGCATTGTTAAGTAACAGGCTACCCGCATTCAGCCTACACATGGCTGAGTATGTAGCAATCACAGACCAGTAAGCCTCAAGACGCCGCATAAACAAAGTTTTGCATGAGAACACAGTCGTAAAATATTGGCGGGGACCGAGGGGCGGACGGTGCGTTATGATTGGTCGGCTCAAAAGTTCGCTGGTACGATTCCGTATGATTGGTGCCGCTCGCTGACTGACAGACGTCCTGGTTGGCCGCGGGGCGTATCATGTGCAGTGCTACTGCATATGCGTTGTGACCGGGGGTGTCTGGCTAATCGGCGTCTAGAGGTTTACTGGTCTGTGGTAGCAATACATCAATTAGTATTTAGATATATCTAATAATAACATAACCCCTCGTATGCCAAACCTCGTTTTAAAGACGACGTCCAAGTATAAATATTGTTATTTTAATTGGCAGTTGAGCTCATAACATTATATAATATTATTTTATATGTTATAACTAAGAATATGTAGTTAAAAATATCTGTCTCTCAAACCAATCAAAGGTCAAATATCAATACTAGCAAAAATGTGTTGAAAAGTTGGCTTTAATTACATTGAGAAAAATATATCACACATTATGAAGGTAATGACATTTGGTCATTACCTTCATAATGTATTCAAAATCGAAAACTTGCACTGAAACAAATAAAACGAGACTTTTTACTGTTCTTGTACAGTAAAAAAAAACTGTTCAGGCAACTTATTTTTATGTTAAAATAAATGATTACTGACTTTATTTTCACTGTTTTTTCAGTTATTATCACTGTTTTTTCAGTTAGTTTTACTTCTTTGGACAATTGGCTCTTTTTTACTGACCAAAGTGGTGAATATTACCGAAAAATTGATGTTTTTTTTTTCAGTGTGGACACTTTTAATCAAATGAAAATTACCAAATTTAAATGTCCAAGATCGCTGATTTTGCGACTTATTTGATATGATTTATTAATCGCTAAAGTGGGGAATTCCGAGAGGGAATGTTTTCCCTAAACCATTATTGTGACGATGCACTTCCGCAAAGAAACGCCTTATTCAATAAATTAAGCGAATATTACCCTCCAGTTACCACACAATAAATTGGCTTCGGAGACAGAAAACTTTACGCAATGACATTGTTTTTGGACGTATAGGAAGGCAATATAGTTATGTTGCAATGAATATTGTGTTGTATTAAATTATTGATTGATTTGCAGGTTTTTAAAATGATTTTAAGCCTTTGAGGTGGCTCAGGCTTGAACCATTTTGCTAAGACTCTCAGCTTGTAGAAATAGAACTGAACAAAACAGCAACGAGAAGTTTCTTTTTTTCAGCTTTACTGCTCCTATGAGTCTGCCGTAAAAGCGAGTTTTTAGCAATATGCTGCAAAAAATAATTTAACTGTATATTTAGATAAGTAAGTCCTACCTACATCAAGATACTCAAGTTTAAAGTCGCGACAGTTTTTTTTTTTACAAAAAATCCCATATTTTAAATACAGCAAAGATAACCGTCACTTTATCCCGGACGCTTTGTGATCGGGATTCGACGGCCACGGGGATCATGAATGAGTAACGCCAGAGGTCATGAATGTTTTATAAGTCGTTCGGTGATACGCGGGTCGATCACACCTCGATCGCCAAGGACACCGGGATACGGAGGGTGATATTATTATGACGTGTGCTTCTTAAGGTTGATTTTCGGGACTGAGATTTTCATACTGGGTACATTCTGGGTAGTTTTTTTGTTCATTCTCATGATAGAAATATAATTTATAGAAATTTGCCTAGTGATATATTTTTAGTTCACTTTAATTTTTTTTTAGTTGACTCATAGCTATGAGTGGTTGAATACATGTTTCGACCAGTAAGAGACATTTAAAAAAACTGATTCTAAATGCGCCCATCAACACAACAACAAATGAAACAATCGTACTACACATAAAACAAATTATTCGGATCGAAGCGAGCGGATTAATAAAATATTTAACTTATTCAACGATATGTTGAGCAAATCATCAATTGAAGTCATCCTAATCAAATAAAAATAAATAGTACATTGTTTGAAAAATCTTATTTAACAATGTACAACTCCAAGTATTTTCAATTGGATTTTAATACTATAAACAAGTCTCGATTTCCTCCACAACAAAAAACGAAACAACCGTAGACAATACACGTACAGTAGATTTACCGGATCGAAGCGAGTGAATTAATAAAATATTTAACATCTTCAACGATTTTTTGAGGAAGTCGTCAATTAAAGTTATCGTGATTAAATAAAAATTAAAAAATATATATATATTATTAAAAAAAACAGATTTTACAATAAACAACTCCACATACTTCGTATTTCAAATCTCTATTTCGTCCACAACAACAAACGAAACAATCTTACTACACGTACAACAGATTTCCCGGATCGAAGCGAGCCCGGACATCCTTACCCTATCCGATAATGACGCAGATTTATAAAATATTCAACGTCTTCAGCGTTATTTATGAGCCCTTCATGCAGGAACAAAAGCTTTATGTTAGTCTCTTAACGTTTGTTAATGTGGAAATAAAGCTTACCAAATAAAGGTTTCGGAAATAAAGATTTAGGTTGAACTGTGTTTTTGTTTGGCAAATGTTTTTAACATTTGAACAGCTTGTCCAAATTATGTCAGATTTATGGAAGGAGGTTTTCCAATTCTTCTTGTTAAGAAACTAACTCTCAGATTTTAGAACAATAACGCTAAAAATACTTTATTTGGCGTAAAAATCATGTTAGCTACTGTAAATGATAAATGATAACCATCGTTAGATTTCGCTTCGCATGCGTAAATGCTTTAAAAATAATAAAACAATTAGTAAGGGTAGGCATATCTATACGACTTTGAATTAACTGCAAACTTAGTCGAGTCGGTTAAGAAACACTGTTTCTTAATAAGATATCGCTGACGTCACCCAAAGACGAACAAAAAGTGGACGTTAATTTCAATACGCAGTGTTTACGGTAGCTTAGTGGCTAAAGCACTGGCGTACTGAGCCAGGAGTCGAAGGTTCGAATCCTGCCCATGAGCGATTTTTTCTTTCCACAATTTAAATTGTTAAAAAATTATCATCAGATTATATTGGTCACAATTTCTGAAATCAGGGGCAAGTTTCTTGAATTCACCCTTCAATAATGCCGATAATAAAATAAAATAAGAAAGAAAGAAAGTGTGTTGGCACAAACAATTAAATTAAAAAAGTACATGTGTACATGGTGTTAGGTAGCAGTACAGACACGTCATCACTACCTAATGCTGATTTTGCTGCGACCCACTAGTGTCAAAATACAAAATACTTATGATACTACTAGCCTATGCCCGCGACTTCGCCCGCTTGAATGTCGTTTATCGCGCATCCCTTGGGGACTGTTCATCTTCCCGGGATAAAAAGTAACCTATATGTTAATCCGGGTTATGTGCTATATGTATGCCAAATTTCATTAAAATCAATACAGTAGTTTTTGCGTGAAAGAGTAACAAACATTCATACATCCTCACAAACATTCACGTTTATAATATTACTATGGGTGATTATGACGAATACAAAGCTGACACATTTTTATAAAGTGTTTTCCTAACTACCAAATTTGCAGAAATTGTGTTAAAAACAACACCAAGGTGGAAAATACCTCTACTAAAATTTCAATGAAAAGCGAAGGTGCATAATATAGAAATATAATAATCGGCTGAACTCCAAAACGTACAATAAAGACATACGATTGAGCTAGGAGGGCTGACAGCTAATTACATGTTTGATGAGTATTCACACGGGGCGATATATTCACGCCCCTGTAGTACTGACACACCGTTTGAAAAGTTTTCTAATTGTTTGTTGGTAAAGTACCTATAATTATAGAAAATATTTACTTAGGGCTCGGACGAATAAAATTCGTCCAAGGCTTAGGTTAATAAAAAATTATAATGCTCGCCAAACTGGTCACCATCAATTAATTACATGATTTATGGATATAGATAGATAGAGAGATAGAATATTCATTATTGTACACCAATAACATTATTAAACTTAGGACTAACACGTAAAATAAGGGTACATTGGCGGTCTTATCGCTAATAGCGATATCTTCCAGACAACCTTTGGATGGACAAGGAAGACGTGAAAAATAGATACGTCTCATGTTCAATTTATGTTTTTAACCAGGAAAGATTTTCTGACGTTTGATATGACACTGTTCAGGGGTTTATCAGTGGATGGACAGCAGCGTTCTCTGAGTCTTATTCGACCAACTGCGATCGCCAACCCGCCTGCCAAGCGTGGTGAGTATGGCATATCCCCCCCTTCTGAGGGAGGTCAATGTCCAGCTTCCAGAGACTTCTTTCAGCTGAAATTATGATGATGATGATGATGATACGACACCGATTTTAACATAAACATGCACAACTGGTGAAATGTGGTTGTACTATATACCACTGCCTACCTCTTCGGGGAATACAAGCATGATGTAATGTTTATGTATGACACTGATTATGATCACGTTTTATGTTCTTCTGTATTATAATAAGGAAAATCGTTTAACAGAGTTATCGAAATAACAACCATATAACATAATTATTTATTACTAGCTTATACTCGCGGCTTCGCCTGCGTATAATTCGATTGATCGCAACTGTTTTTCTTTTGTTGGTATAAAATAGTAGCAGATAGTAATTTCAACCGAAAGACGTCCACTGCTGGACACAGGCCTCCCCAAGCAGTTTGGGGTATATGCCATCATCATTTCAGCCGAAATAGCATTAAATGTTAATCCTAGTTATGATCTATCTACGTGCTAAACATCATAATCCGTTCAACTGTTTTAGCGTTATTGAAGGACAAAACAAACAAACAAACATATATACCTTTGCATTTATAATATTAGTAGGATATTGTACACATCACACCATATTTATGTGGTGCCCTTCTGTCGCATTGCTGTTTTAAATTAAAAAAAAAAATATATATATTATATTGTATTGTTTTTGTATTGTATTGTATTGTTGTTTTATTATATTGTATATTCCTAAAAATATATTATACTTCAATAGAACACTTTTTCAATTTCAACCACCGATTTTTCAAATGAATCATAAAGAAAAGCAATTAAACCCTCCAATGAATCAATATTACGCCAGTAATGCCAGTGTATAAAGAACTTTTTATAGCATTATACGACAGCAACAGCAACGCCTTTTGCATGTCGCAAATAATAATTACACGGCGTCTATTATTAGTATTACAATAGTTTCACTTCAATTGCATGTTTCGTTTTATTTGCGATTTTGTTTTAAGTTCAATTTTTAAGAAAATGTGTAGAAACTTTTGTATTTGAACAAGTAAAACAAATATTTTTAGTGAATGGCCTACCTAAATTCGATAAGGATATTTTACAGAGTGGAGTGGAAGAAACGAGAAGAAAGTCGACAACGGCGACGATGCTAATATATTTGTGGGATTAGTAGACGGACCAACTGAATGAAAAAGAACAAAAACAACTGAATGTGTTCTTAAAAAAAAATGGTTTTCCACCGATGTATTCAGCATTACAGAGTTGAAAAGGAAATGAGACCATTTGAAAGTCAACTGTTTCACGCGTGTTGTTAGTTCATGCATGTGCATTGTGCATGACCTGAGGAAAATACATTATTGAGTATTTGTGCATGTGAACATTGGCATTGGTGTGAAATGATGAGATGAATCAACAGCCTATCGTTTTTCCCGAGGGAAGCGCGATAAGTCTTCATGTGATAAGCCAGAATATACACGTGCGAAGCCACGGGCAAAGTCTAGTCATGATCATCATCATTTCAGCCGAAAGACGTCCACTGGACACTGGACATAGGCCTCCCCAAGGTTTGGGGGGATATGCCATAATCACCACGCTTGGCAGGTGGGTTGGCGATCGCAGTTGGTTGGTTAAATACTCAGAGAACACTGCTGCCCATCCTCTGGTGAATCCCTTAGTCGCCTTTTACGACACCCATGAAAAAGTCAAAGTCAAAGCAAAGGCAAAGTCTGGTAAATAATATTTTTCAACAGCCACTTAAAACACAGCACAAAATTAATCAAAAAACCCGTCTAATCCTTTAATCTTCCACGAACTTCAAAGCTGACCTATGTATCCTCCAACAAGATTTTTAAGGTCAATTTCTAAAATAGCTGAAATCAATTTCGTTTGAATTAAAAAATAAAAGGAGCCGATGTCCAAGGGGAAAGTTTCCCGAGATTAATTCTCTTGATAAAATTTCACGGTTCAAGAAATCCAACTACCGGTTGCGTGGGGCGATGAACGATACTGATTACGTTCGTCTCGGCGAAGACTTAGGACTGCGTAGAACTGACTGCCATGTTTGTTTTAAGAGCGGCCAACCCATCATTCTTTCCATAAAAACGCTCGTATGTGCTTATGGCGTTGTAAAAAAATATTCTTGTTATGTTTTGATCAAATAAGTGTCTTGTGCACTATATCTAGGTTTCTATTGAAACAAAAATTTATAATTTTATGAAACAAATTCTTCACAAGCCTCCAAAAATCAGCTATTTTGCACAAATTTTCTCGAACCTTGGTCGTTCTTAATGTACTCATGAATTGTAAAAGTAAAGAAAACGTCTAATTAGAAACCTTGCGAATATAATGGAGATTCTAAATAATAAAAAAAAATTACACATACTTGTAAGGCTTTTTCAAAAACACGTATTTCCTAGAGCGTTTCATGAAATTTCCGCACACTAATTTTGTACGATGTTATCGCGTTCTCACTTGCTCGCTAGTCAACGAGGATTGCGTTTGACGAAACAACAAGCTTTTAGACCACACCTCCATTGTACTTAGGTGGACCGGGAAGGGGCCTCTTAAATGTGGCAAGCAATATTAACGTAGTGGTAATATTTTTTAAATAAAAATGTATCGTCTCGATGTAGAGTGAAACGCTTCAGTAGTCTTCTTCTGAAAGATAGTAGTCAGCCTTTTTTTACAACATAGGAGGGCAAACGAGCATGCGGGTCACCTGATAGTAAGCAATCTCCGCCACCCATGGACATTCGCAACACCAGGGGAATCATCGATGCGTTGCCGACCTTTTAAAAAGATGTATGCTCTTTTCTTGAAAGTTTCCATGTCAAATTGGTTCGGGAAAACCGCTGACGGAAGTTGGTACCACAGTTTTGCAGTACGAGGCAAAAAATGCCGTATGAAACGTACTGTAGTTAACCGCCAACCATCAAGATGGTGAGGATGGAATTTAGATTTAAGGCGGGTGGTACGATGGTGGAAGTCAGCTTTTTTTCACGAATTGAAACTTTCTACAAAATCATATATTATTAAAAGAAAGGTTATTAATATCAATTTTTCTAATAAAATCAACAAAAATGCAACAATTTAATAATACTCATGGAAATCATTGTCAAGAGAATCCAACTATAAATATATATAAAATATAATAAATGTGAATGTTTCTTAAGATGTTTGGATATTTGGATTATTATGATACTTTATTGTACACACAAATACACATTAATATTACAATAGGAAAGCTTATGTACATCGGCGAGCTTAACTCAAAAATGAGTTTTCTTACAGCAAACCGTAGAGCGATAGAGAGATGTTGATATATTATTAGAGGATAAAAACAAGTGTACAACAGAATAACAAAAATTTTGACTACATAACTTATCTAACAGGATTAAACTATTTACAAGTAAAATAATTATATTAAGATATATATACTTATATACATAAATAGGTACATACATATGTACATAAAATACATACATATATATATATAAAATACGTATATATATATAATACATATGATTTATGGTGAAAGAAAATGCTCCTTAATTCTTCTCTTGAAGACATCCAGTGAAGGGCTAAACTTGGATGTTTGTTACTTAATCACGCTGTAAGGGCATAATGGATTTAGATGCAATTTAGTATTCAGATAGAAAGTAACCCGGATTATCATATAGGCCACTTTCTATCCGCAAAGGGATGCGCGATAAACGCCATCCACGCGGGTGAAGCCGCGAGCATAGCTTAGTATGACTATAAAGGTAGAGTATTGGTGCAAGGCTGACTACTGTATGTTTTACTCTAGGCACTTTTTAGAGCTTGCTGTCTCATGTCTCATGATTTCTCTACGATATAAACACCACAGTCCAACAGCTCAATGGCAATTTCGAAGTCGACACACAATGCTACAAGGAGTACAAGGTTGCATCCAGAAGTGATCAGAGGTTTATTAATTATCGTAGAGGTAACAAATTTAACTCGATTAATACCATATTAAAATTGAATATGAAACAATCGAAACGGAAACATTCAATGCCTCCTACGTAGACTATCGTATGTTGAAAAAAAACTTTACACGAGAGCCATCTAAAGCTTTTCTTAAATTCCATGAAACAAAAATTAAAATCATCATAACTGTGTAACAAAATATTTTTAAACGGCTCTCCTGAAAAGTTGGCTTTTACAACATACGTAGGAGATCTACCTAGGAGGCGTTAACATGTTCAACTCAACCGAATAAAGAACCAATTTCTTATTCCATTTCTACCACTACACTCAGTCTATTTTCGTAGCCGTAGCGCTACGTCTGTGCTACGGGTCGTAGCTGGCGCTACGAGTCCCCTGAGATGCAGGCCTTCGTAACCTTACTACGTTCTGCCTCCGCTTAGAGCTAAGCTGCCGTCTTATTATTTTCTAGATCATTTTCAAAACCTGTTTACATAAATGTTTGTCTATTACCTTTAAAAGGGAAATTTAATTTTTGGGAAATAGGATCTGAGGAAGATTGGGAGTTCCCATTTTATTTCATTTGTATTTTACATACACAGTATTCTTTCTTATTGTATACATTTTTGTTACCTAATATACTTTATTTTCTTTACATAAATAATGTCACTAACACCCTTACAGAGCATATGTACTTACTTCATCATTTCAGCCGAAAGACGTCCACTGCTGGAAATAGGCCTCCCCAAGCAGTTTGGGGGGATATGCCATAATCGCCACGCTTGGCAGGCGGGTTGGCGATCGCAGTTGGTTGGTTAAATACTCAGAGAACGCTGCTGCCCATCCTCTGGTGAATCCCTTAGTCGCCTTTTACGACACTCATGAGAAGATATAGGGCTACTATTATATTTTTAATAATTTAAGAAGATTTGTTAATTAATAGAATTATAATGCACGTAGGTACATAACTGCTGTAAATAAACAATAAATTAGAGCCATATTGTAATCTACTAAACGACTGCAGATCGTTCTGTTTAAACGAGAGTGTCATCCTATTTTCATTTTCTTCAAAAACAGCAAAAAAAAAACCGGCCAAGAGCATGTCGGGCCATGCTCAGTAACTAACTGACATGATTTAAATTTTGTTTTGATTTTATTTTATTATTTATTTTGTTAATTTTCTTACATGTTAAATATAATCTAGTGTCCTTTACTTCTGGCATGATTTTAATTATGTATGCATTTCTTTTAATTGAATTTAATTTTGTACATGTTTTTTTTTTTATGATATGGGTTAAACCCGAAATAAATGAATTTTAATTTTTTTATTTTTTATTTTTTATTATAGGGTTCCTTAAGTAGGTGTTACAAACAAATCTAATCGAATATTAGTCACGGCTATTTTAGTTTTTGCAATAGACGGCAGCATTGGCGACTCAGAGAGTGATGTCAGTAGCCGCTAGATGGCGCTATACAGTGCCAAATGTAATAGACGGCACTTGACAGCAGCATTGGCGACCTAGAGAGTGTTGTTAGACGCCGCTAGATGGCGCCAAATTTAAGAAGTGTGTCGTCAACATAACACAAAGTTACTTTTTGTGATTTTTTCAAATAGAAAGTAGCTAAAGGAGCATTATTTGCTATGATCATTTTTCTCTAAGGTCAATGACCTTTGAACTAGGACGTTTTAAGTATTTTTCAGTTTTCTCTCTATAACTCAAAAATTTATAATCGCAATATGCTCGAAATAATTTTAAAAGAGAGTTTTTACAAAGGTCTATCAATGTTGAAGATTATAAGATTCTACGTTGCATAGTTTAGAAATGGCAGGGGGGGGACACATTGCAAGCCACTTTGGCACACATTGCAAGCCACTTTGGCAGGCTATATTTCGCAGATGGTACATCTGATAGTGATGTATAAAACATTACCTTCATTTTAGTAGACCTATTCAATGATGACAAGAGGGGGTGCAGCGAAAAAAAAATTTTCATCCCCATTTCACATGTATGGGCGCCACCCCTAAAATACGTAATCGTATATATATCATAATCATGATTTTTTTTATTCTTTTAAAATTGAGATCTATATCTATACAATTTTTTAACAAAATTTCATTTACTTATGTTTATAACTGTAGAAGTTATTAAGCTGTAAAGGATTAGGACAGACGGACAGACGGACGGACATGACGAAACTATAAGGGTTCCTTGTAGGACTACGGAACCCTAAAAATGGGATTTTATTACAGAGCACCATCTATTTTCAAAATAAGCACAGTTTGTACTATGAGTACTATACAATGGATAAAATACTTTTGTACTTTTTTTTTGTAAATAAGAAAATTATGGTCAATCCATAAATGTTTGTCCTGTGGGAATCGAACCCAGGACCTCGTGATCAGTAGCACTCGAACCACTAGACCACAGATGTCGAAAAAAAAACTTAAATAGATTCATCGAGCTTGAGCTTAAAATACCCATTACATCACAAAAGCTGACCTCAAACCTTAAATTGATACTAAATTGTACCCACAAAACAGCCATTAACGTGAAGCAAAGAGAATTAAACTGTGCATCGGTAATTCTGAGTCGTTTAGTAAACTTCTATGCGCAGTTGTAGATAAACAATCGAATTAATTTAAGCGCTTAATGGAGCCACAAATTGAAAACAACTGTTTTGTGTTGTTGTTTAAAGTGTTATGATTGTTTTAGAAAGTTTTATCATATTTGTATAATAATATTAAAAGGTTTTAAGGCAGAGTGAATATGTTCTTATTTTCTCGGAAAAAAGTTAAGGTCCTAAGGTTGTTTGGAAGAAATCGCCTTGAGCAATAAGACCGCCCATTGTACATGTGTTCTATATAAGTCATAAAAGTTGCTATTTTCTTTTGTGTTCAATAGGCTCACCCCCTATTACATGGGACTATAACATAACTGGCGAAATGTGGGTGTTTACACCTCTGCCTACAAATACCTGCCTACAAAAATACAGGCGTAATGTTATGTTCTTTTGTGTACAATAAAGAGTATTTGTATCGTATTGTATTGTAAGAGTTGTAAAATGCGGTTAACACCCACTGACAAATCATTCACATTAATTATAACATCACAATAACCTACAACCAACTACCAACCCGCTGACTGGTTAATCTTTACACCATGACATGAGCATGCTTTTATCGTTATCTAGCTCATGTCGACACGACAGGAGAAGAATAAACTACATTCATGCTACAATCATTTAGCGCAAATTTTTTGTTATGTTTGAAATGCTCATTGACTGCAGACTTATATAATGTTGGGAAAAACGGCTTAAAATTGTAAGCGCGTTTAAACGTTGTGCTCTTTTCTGCCGACGTTTTACGCTTATGACGCTTATCGTATTTCACTTCGAAAAAAAATCACTTTCGTTTGTTTAAAACATAACATAAACATAACATCACGTCTGTATTTCCCCGAAGGGGTAGGCAGAGGTGTAATAGTACACCCACATTTCGCCAGTTATGTTATAGTCGTTTGTCTACAATTACACTATTCTGTTTACAATTAAACTATTTACAAAGTTCACTAAAGACTATACAAACAAACTACAATCGTCGCGTAATTACCGAGGAGAACATTCAAAAACGCATTCACTCGTTGACAACGAAAGAAAAACTAAGCACCAACCAAAGCGAAAGCAAATCAATCAAGGTCAATAAAGTTTAAACGATACGAAAATAATCAACAAAACAAAAAAGTGCTTTCCATAAGCAAATTTTACGTAAATGAATAAAATTTAATTCTGCCGGTTATCAAACCCGGTGGTTATATCAATTTTGAAATTGAGTCTTTTAGTTACAGAAATAAGGTTAGACTTTAATCATATCGTTTTAATTTTATCATCATCATCATCATCATCATTTCAGCCGAAAGACGTCCACTGCTGGACATAGGCCTCCCCCAAGCATCGCCACAACGACCGGTCCTGTGCCTTCCGCATCCAGCGGATTCCCAAGACCTTCACCAGGTCGTCGGTCCACCTTGTGGGGGGCCTACCCACGCTGCGTATCCAGTACGCGGTCGCCACTCCAGAACTTTACTGCCCCATCGGCCATCCGTTCTGCGAGCAATGTGCCCCGCCCACTGCCACTTAAGTTTGGCAATTCTTCGGGCTATGTCGGTTACTTTCGTTCTTCTGCGAATCTCCTCATTTCTGATTCGATCACGCAGGGACACTCCGAGCATAGCCCTCTCCATTGCCCTTTGAGTGACTTTGAGCCTTCTTATCAGGCCCATTGTGAGCGACCACGTTTCAGTACCGTAAGTAATTACTGGCAACACACACTGGTCAAAGACTTTCGTCTTGAGACACTGCGGTATTTTGGACGAGAAGATATTGCGTAGCTTCCCGAACGCTGCCCAACCGAGTCGGATTCGACGATTGACCTCTTCTCAATTTTATCATGCGTACCGCTAAAGAGTGGAATTCCTTGCGAGAACGAGAAAGAACAAACGAGAAGTATAATCTGGTGGTCTTCAAGGCTCGAGTAAATAGGTTTTTGCTGGGCAAGCGTGAACCATCGTCGACCGCACCATCGCTTAACATCAGGTGAGGTGGCGGTCAAACGCAAGCCGGTTATGAATAAAAAAATAAAAAAGTACAATTGAAAGCATAAGTTTGGTTGACGAAAAAGTTCAAGCGAAATCTGCTTTAATCACTAAGCACGGTTATACGCTTTTTAACAAAATACGACTTTTTTATGTGCTTTTCGTTTAAACACGCACTTCTACATAAAACCCTTTCCTACCCATCTACGTCTTATCTTATCTTAGAGCAAGTTCAAAGAAACTTCCTACTATACTACAGGTTCCGCCGCCATGTTATTTTACACAATTATCCGGACAACAAGCCAGCTACTTAGTTAGGACAAACTTCTTGTTAATGTTACCGTTTTTGGCACACGAACTAATACGGTTTTTGTAAAAAAGGCTCTCTTTTTGTATGAGGATTCAGAAGTTAGTTGTGTTAATAGAGTTTTTGTGCTTTTCACATAAAGAAGAAACTGAATGTTACGCGGCGCGCCCAAAGTGCAAAAGCAAAAAAGTAAGAAAAATGGTTTATTGACTCGGTCATGGGATGTTACGCGGCGCGCCCAAAGTGCAAAAGCAAAAAAGTAAGAAAAATGGTTTATTGACTCGGTCATGGCAGCGGCACACAATAACAATATACAACTTACTCCTAAAAGTACAATTTTGTGCCCCGCGGCTGCCCCAAATAGGCTCAGTTCAGCAAAAATGCCAGACAACTGCTGGCGCTGTTCAACTGGACCTTATTTTGAGTGAGAAAAGTCACCAACAAAGTTTTATACACCCAATTTTATGATTATTACAGAACCTTGTACTAGTTATTACTGTATTGTATTCATGTGTTTAGTAACTGTTTTTGTACTTTGTAGGTGCAATTATGCTTTAAAACTAAACCTTGAAATTACATACTTACAACTTTTAGTGTTTTCCAAAACGTAGTAAATCTTATACATTATCAAAGTTTTCATTGATAAACCTAGCATTGTACGAAAAGAAATGCCTTCCATACGCTGGACAAAATAATTATGTTAATATTGACATGCTTGACCTACATAATTTAGGGGTATAAATAATTAATCAATATCCTGAAAAAAATGCAATTAAGGAAAGATTGGATCTGCTTTCCACATTTTCAACACAAGGAACCCTTAATTTTCAAACAAAATATCAATTACTCAAGGAAAGGATCTTAACAAAACATGGCCGGCACGAAAGGGTAAAATAAAATGTAAAGAAAATATTTTTCTCTTAATTTCACATTATTATCTTTATCCCACAGTAATTCAACAGACTGTTATTACATGGAATAATGTTTCGGCAACGTTCACGTAGGAACAAGGGCCCGACAAGCCGTAATTTATGTGCTAGGGTGAAGCCTGCTCATCGTGGGGCACATCTGGTTTTATTTAAGCCACTACCATTCCTTAGGAGCCTTCAAATAAGATGGTTACTATAAGAATGTATAGGTACTAATAACAATGTGATAACGCCTTTCAAAATAGAGTATTAATCGCGAACACTTATTGTCAACTTTGCTATTACATTTTTGTCAGGCGTTATTTATGTCTATAATTCTATCATTATGGTCTGGTCACAGAGTAAGTCTGGTCTTATTAATTACCTACCTGAAGTTTATTCAATCTGTCCCTTCCATAATATGTTCATTTAAAAACTGTCAGTGTACTGATTACATTTTGAGAACAGATAAACCTTAAATGTTGTTTCATTAAAAAGAAAAGAGTTTTAGGCATCTCTACCAAAAAAGCACCTAAAATTTTACGTTTTAAAACGAAATCGTTGGCAACTAGTTAATTATTATTCATGTTTCGGTATCTTGCACCGTATTTCGGATAAGTTTGGTAATGGAAAAACTTTTTTTAACTGCCCAAATCTCGGGGTCCGTTCATAAATAACTGTTACTGCAAGCTTTTACGCACGACCGGTGCACGGGGTTGCCAGTGCAGAAGTTGGAAAGTGCCACGTTTGACTTATTTATCATGTTTTAATTTTCGCCAAATGTGGCAGATGTATTAGGTAAAAGTATGTAGGTATTAGATAATAATTTTTCTTTCTTTCTTTATTTCTTTCTAATGTTATCTTCAGGCAGTGTTTAAATTTGAAGCAGAAACAAATTAGAATGATTATATAATTTTACATTAAAAAAAAAAAATTGTATAACTTGACAACACAGAAGACATTTTAAAGTTGTTCATTTTTATATAATAATTTTTGTACCTATACCGCCACTAACTATGCTGTTCAGGAGACCAACTTGAACTAAAGCAAGCAATTATAAACGAAGTGAGTGTGAGCGAGAAAGTAGTCAATTCGTATGACTACCAGCGACACCGTCAGTTAAATAGATAAGATGGCTGAACTATACACCATAACAGTTATATCGTCTTGCATTGGTGGCCCAGTTAATGTACTAATGATTGCGACCAACATTTACTATAGGACCAACCCAGAAATCATGAAAAAACTGCTGTTTCATATATGTTGTCGGGTGTTCTCGATGATCTTATACAGAATAGCTGATTTATTTATTGTTATTTCATGGTTGGTCCCGTAGAAAAAAATGTTCGCAATGAGGCCTACGATGTAAGACGACAAACGGTTTCATCGTGTAAAGTAGTCGTGTCATTAATCGAGTTGTTATAATAATTAACTACTGTCGATTAATGATTTCCAATGATAATAATTGAAATCTTGGGATTTTTTTCCTTTAACCCTTTTTCTATTGGAACCTTCAAATCAGGGAAAGCATGAACAAACCTGGCAACTCCTTCACAATTTCTTCTCTAGATCAAAACGGGGGGTCAAACAACACGTAGGTAATTATTTAAGAGTCCCCGTTCTTAAAACATTTTTGTTTTTTGTAAGCTAAAAACGTGGAGAAAATAAGCGATTTTCCTTAAAGATTAAGTTAAATTAGGTACGGCGTTAATATGTTTGGAGTGCTCTTTACAATTTTGTTCTTATCTTTTGAGTAAGTATTTTATGTTTCTTTCATAAGATTTATTTTTGTTTTCCCTATTAATAAATAGCCTAGATTGTGTTTTGAATGGGTAATATTTGTTGTAGTTATTTTTCTGTTTTTTTTTATTTATTTTTATTGTATGTCGAAACGAGCTAAAGACCCACCTGATGTTAAGTGGTTACCTTTGCCCATAACAACTTCAATACCACCTTTATTTTATTTTATTTTTCCGCGGGGAAAATTCTCATGGACGCACTCCGCCCGGTGAAGGCGGAGCCAGTGTCGGACTTTTACCAACTAAAAACCACCATGGTTTTCCTCTGATGACCCTTGGCCGGGCGCGGAACACAACGCGCCACCGTAACGGGTCTTGACTGGTCGGGCGGCGGGCCACCCCGAGTCCGCCGCCTGCAGGCCCTCACCTAACTTCAATACCATCTAGGCTGTTACTTAAATGGTACCGCAAGTCGGTTCGCCAAACAGAGACATGAAGATAGAAAGTCTCATATGATTGTATTTTTGGTTGTGGAAAAAAAATATTTTTACTACAGCATGTTCCAGGGTAAGTAAGGGTTCCAAATATTATTGCTTTTTACTGTATTGATACAGTAAGATAGAAGAAGAATAATATTTTGGCTATCGACGGATTTAGCCTAGCCTTTCAAGACACGAGAGAAATATCTAAATAACGATAGGCAGTAGGGTGAGCTCTTCTACATTCTTACTTTAAAATCAACAGAAAAAAATGAAGGGAAAAAAAAAAAAAAAAAAAAAAAAAAATTATATATTCTTATGTATCTATTATATATACTTAAGTATCTACCTATATATCTACTTTCTACTACTATTATAAAATTGTTAAATGTCAGTTGTCTGTTTGTTTGTTTGTTTGTTCCAGCATCACTATAAAACTACTAGACCGATTTTGTTGAAAGGGTTTGTGACTAAAAACTTATGATTTGACTTAAAAACTGGTATGTATTTTACCTCGCTACGATGACGGGAACCGGTGATTTTTAATTATATTTTTCTACAACATTTTGCATACATCAAGGTGAATAAGGCGCTCATATCCAGCTGTCATTCGCACGCATGCGCTCTGGCGCGCGCCTCCATAGAGAAAATACGGCTGCTAAAGAAATTGCATTAAAAACTTTTTGGTCGGGCCGAATTTTATAGAGTAGAAAAAAAAATCCTGTCGTATGTGGGTGGTGCCATCTTGGAAATGCAGTCTTTTGAGCCAACTGAAAATAAGAATCTTTCGACTTACAGACAAGGACCGGAAGCTACCTCTAAATTGCGATTTCTCTAATTTTTTGTATGAAAAGCAATAAAATTTAGAAGTACCTAAACATTGTTATATTGTATCCATCTTAATATACGAATAAGCATAAAGTTATCTTGGTGTAACTAAAAAAATACTATTTTCAGTCTACAATTTTTAATTACCTTCTTCATCAAGTATATTATCTTATCTTCTTAATCTTAACTATTATAAAATTGTCTGTTTGTTTGTTTGTTTGTTTGTTCCAGCATCACGCTAAAACTACTGGACCGATTTTGATGATTTTTTTTTTTTGACAGCTGATGATCTGACTTAAAAACTGGTATGGGTTTTGAGAAAGAAAGAAAGAAAGAAAGAAAAAAATAAAAAAAAAATTCGTGGGTTGCGTACTCACCCGACAGATCGAAGCTTCTATGCATTTGCACGAGCGGATAGTAATGTACGATGGAGTGGAGTGCAGTGGAGTGGACAGGGGATGGGACTGGGGATGGGACTGGGGACGGGACGGGGGACGGGACTGGGGACGGGACAGTGGACGGGACAGGGGACGGGACATGGGACGGGACATGAGACGGGACATGGGACAGGACAGTGGGACGGCACATGGGACTGGACATAGGATGGGACATGGGACAGGACATGGGACATGGGACGGGACGATAGTGATTTAGTGATATAGTGAGACAGTGGGACAGTGGGCCGTGGGACAGTGGGAAAGTAGGACAGTGGCAGCGGGACGGTGGGACGGTGGGACAGTGGGGCAGTGGGGCAGCGGGGCAGTGGGCCAGTGGGATAGTGGGGCAATGGGGTAGCGGGGCAGTGGGGTTGTGGGGCAGCGGGACTGCGAGGCAGCGGGACAGTAGGGCAGCGGGGCAGTGGGGCAGCGGGGCAGCGAGGCAGTGAGGCAGCGGGGCAGCGGGGCCGCGTGCCAGCGGGGCAGCGGGGCAGTGGGGCATTGGGATAGTGGGGAAGCGGGGCAGTGGGTCAGTGGGGCAGCGGGGGCGGGGCAGCGGGGCAGCGAGGCAATGGGGCAGCGGGGCAGCGTGCCAGCGGAGCAGCGGGGCAGCGGTGCTGTGGGGCAGTGGGATAGTGGGTCAGCGGGGCAGTAGGATAGTGGGTCAGCGGGGCAGTGGGGTAGCGGGGCAGCGGGGCGGCAGTGCGGGCGGGGCATCGGGGCAGCGAGGTAGTGGGGCAGCGGGGCAGTAGGGTACCGGGGCAGCGGGGCAGTGAGGAAGTGGGATAGAGGGGCAGCGTGTCATTGGGGTAGCGGGGCAGCGGGGCAGAGGGGCAGCGGGGCAGCTGGGCAGCGGGGCAGTGATGCAGCGGGGCAGTGGGGTAGCGGGGCAGTAGGGGAGTGGGGCAGCGGGGCAGGCAGTGGGATAGTGGGGTAGCGGGTTAGCGGGGCAGCGGAGCAGTGGGTTACCGGGGCAGTGGGGCAGTGGTATAGTGGAGCAGTGGTGCAGTGGGGCAGCGGGGCAGCGGGGCTGTGGGGCAGCGGGGCAGCCGGACAGAGTGGCAGCGGGGAAGCGGGGCTGTGGGGCAGCGGGTCAGGCTGTGGGGCAGTGGGGCAGTGGGGTAGCGTGGCAGTGGGATATTGGGGCAGCGGGGCAGTGGGGTAGCGGGGCAGCGGGTCAGTGGGGGGCAGCGGGGCAGGCTGTAGGGCAGTGGGATAGTTGGGCAGCAGGGCAGTGGGGCAGTGGGGTAGCGGGGCGTTGGGGCAGTGGGGTAGCGGGGCAGTGGGGCAGCGGGGCAGCTGGGCAGCGGGGCAGCTGGGCAGCGGGGCAGTGGGGCAGTGGGGCAGTGGGGAAGCGGGGCAGCGGGGCTGGGGGGAAGTGGGACAGCGGGGCAGTGGGGCAGTGGGATAGTGGGGCAGCGGGGCAGCGGGGCAGCGGGGCAGCGGGGCATTGCGGTAGCGGGGCAGCGGGTCAGTGGGGGGCAGCGGGGCAGGCTGTAGGGCAGTGGGATAGTTGGGCAGCAGGGCAGTGGGGCAGTGGGGTAGCGGGGCGTTGGGGCAGTGGGGTAGCGGGGCAGTGGGGCAGCGGGGCAGTGGGGCAGTGGGGCAGTGGGGAAGCGGGGCAGCGGGGCTGGGGGGAAGTGGGGCAGCGGGGCAGTGGGGCAGTGGGATAGTGGGGCAGCGGGGCAGTGGGGTAGCGGGGCATTGGGGCAGTGGGGCAGCGGGGCAGTGGGGCAGTGGGGCAGCGGGACAACGGGACAGTGGGACAGTGGTCTGGACTGGAATGGACTGGACTGGACTGGACTGACGTGGGTTAGCAGAATTTAACGCGAGCGGAGCCGCGGGTAAAAGCTAGTTATTTATATTATTATTAGCTAGTACTGTAAGTAAGCATAGTAGGTTTAATTTATGTTGTACACTTGTTTCTGTCCTCTACATTCAACATCTCTCTATCGCTCTAAGGTTTGCTGTTAGAAAACTCAGTTCTGAGTTAAGCTCGCCGATGTACATAAACTTTGCTACTGTAATCTAAATGTATATTTGTGTGTACAATAAAGAATAAGAATAAGAATAAGGGTAGTCTCTGCTCAACATTATGCACAACTTTTTTTATGGGACCAACCCTGAAATCGCGAAACAAATATTAGCTGATCCATACATGTGTTCACGTAAATCGACAAAATGAAGGGATCAGCTGATATTTTTTGGTTTTGTCCCATAATAAAAGTTATTCATAACAATGAGCGGAAAATACCCTTAATTTTTTTCTGTTGTTTAAAAAATAGTGTTGTATACATAGACACATATTTTATCTATTATATCCATAGCTAGTAGCTATTGCTTGCGTCGATAGGCAAATTTTATTATTTCTGATTGTACTGCAGGGCCCAATAATTACCTGTTATTTTTTCTTGTTTTTCCAGTTTTCAAACATTTTCTAAGACAAAAACACGCAATATCATAATATTTAAACCACGTTATACAAGCTTTCAGACGTTAAACTCGATTTCCTCCTCGGGAAATATACCTCTACGATACGACAAAACCAAAACCTTTAGAGCGTTTAAAACCACAAAAGGAGGTTCCCCAGGTCTAGGATGCACCATCATCAGCTGCAACCCGGACGTTCTCTCTTTGAGTTATGGCGGACCACATCCGGCAATGTATTTCCGGTTGTGTGTCCGATCGCCACGGTCAGTTAATCGCTCAATGAATCATAGCTAATCAGTGGTGGCCAGCCTAATGCCTTGTTAACTTTTAAGCTGGTAGTGGAAGCTTTGAGAGGAAATGACAGAGTTTATTTATTGCGAATTCGATATTTTTGGTGATAAATATTAATGAGTTTGTTTTGAATATTGTTTTTGTATTCAGAATAAATAGAGAGGATGGGACGGAATCGATTAACGGTAATAATGTTATGGGTATTGTTAGAAGAGAGAGTATACTGAGGTTTATACTTCACGTCACCTCACCTCACGGGCCTTTACCCGTAGCTGGTAAAGGCTCGTGAGGTGAGGTGACGTGCAGTGTTCTGTGTGCGCAACCGAGGAGGGTTCGGCCAACGTTAGGCCGCAGGGGTAGAAGGGGCTTACCTGCTTGTGGCGGACCGGGACCTGTCGGGGGTGGTTGTGTGAATACTCACGGGTTCCCACGCCCCCGGCTCTTTGGGTAAAGTTCGAAAAATGATATTAAATCAGCATTTACACGAATAGGATCCTAAAGATCTATCCAGCGCCGGCTGGGTAATGTCAGGTGGTCTGTGATGCTGACTGATGCTCCAGCACGTCAGTCGCATAATTTTTTATTTCAAACTTTTTTGAGCAGGTCAAATGATAGGTACTTACTGTACTTAGTATGGATGAAGTATGGATTCTCAACTCACAAACCGGTTTTTAATCAGGTTAATTAAATGTGTAAATATATTTCAAAAGAGAAAAATATCGAAAACAAAATTACGTGGTCCACGTGCTGAATAATAAAAACCACAACATTACTCAGTCGGCGTTGGCTAGATCTAGGTGTATTCGCGTAAATGCCGAATGATTTATATATTTTGGACTTTACTCAAAGAGCTTGCTAGATAAACCCGGATAAACTTAGGTTTACTAATTCGTCTAGCATTACTCGTAACAATGACACCGAAATGTACGTATGAAATGGTCGATAAACAGAAATGAAGCAGATTTCTCCATGGGTGTCTCTGAATTCAAATACGGCAACACAAAAGATTGTCCATCTCATAATATTATATACGTTTTAGTCAAAGACTTTGTATAACTATTTGGTAACTTTATGGTTTTAGTAGAAAAACATTTACTATTTTGTTTTGTGGCCTATGTCAAAGCTAAGGAATATAAGGTGATTATATAACATTCTTGCAGCACACATTGCAGCACATCAAAAATAACGTTAAGTTTTTTTTTTAAAGAATACAGGCAACAATATTGACAACACTGCCCTATATTCCAAAAAAAAAACGAAACCAAAGAACGAAAACAAAAGCGAACGTCCAACTAAACTCGATTTACATCCCAATACTTCCGTTGTCCTATTATGATGTAAAAATTCATTTCTTTATATACATGTACGGAATATTAAAGCGTTCATTAATGTTTGAGACCAACTTGAACTAAAGCAAGCAATTATAAACGAAGTGAGTGTGAGCGAGAAAGTAGCCAATTCGTATGACTACCAGCGACACCGTCAGTTAAATAGATAAGATGGCTGAACTATACACCATAACAGTTATATCGTCTTGCATTGGTGGCCCAGTTAATGTACTAATGATTGCGACCAACATTTACTATAGGACCAACCCAGAAATCATGAAAAAACTGCTGTTTCATATATGTTGTCGGGTGTTCTCGATGATCTTATACAGAATAGCTGATTTATTTATTGTTATTTCATGGTTGGTCCCGTAGAAAAAAATGTTCGCAATGAGGCCTACGATGTAAGACGACAAACGGTTTCATCGTGTAAAGTAGTCGTGTCATTAATCGAGTTGTTATAATAATTAACTACTGTCGATTAATGATTTCCAATGATAATAATTGAAATCTTGGGATTTTTTTCCTTTAACCCTTTTTCTATTGGAACCTTCAAATCAGGGAAAGCATGAACAAACCTGGCAACTCCTTCACAATTTCTTCTCTAGATCAAAACGGGGGGTCAAACAACACGTAGGTAATTATTTAAGAGTCCCCGTTCTTAAAACATTTTTGTTTTTTGTAAGCTAAAAACGTGGAGAAAATAAGCGATTTTCCTTAAAGATTAAGTTAAATTAGGTACGGCGTTAATATGTTTGGAGTGCTCTTTACAATTTTGTTCTTATCTTTTGAGTAAGTATTTTATGTTTCTTTCATAAGATTTATTTTTGTTTTCCCTATTAATAAATAGCCTAGATTGTGTTTTGAATGGGTAATATTTGTTGTAGTTATTTTTCTGTTTTTTTTTATTTATTTTTATTGTATGTCGAAACGAGCTAAAGACCCACCTGATGTTAAGTGGTTACCTTTGCCCATAACAACTTCAATACCACCTTTATTTTATTTTATTTTTCCGCGGGGAAAATTTTCATGGACGCACTCCGCCCGGTGAAGGCGGAGCCAGTGTCGGACTTTTACCAACTAAAAACCACCACGGTTTTCCTCTGATGACCCTTGGCCGGGCGCGGAACACAACGCGCCACCGTAACGGGTCTTGACTGGTCGGGCGGCGGGCCACCCCGAGTCCGCCGCCTGCAGGCCCTCACCTAACTTCAATACCATCTAGGCTGTTACTTAAATGGTACCGCAAGTCGGTTCGCCAAACAGAGACATGAAGATAGAAAGTCTCATATGATTGTATTTTTGGTTGTGGAAAAAAAATATTTTTACTACAGCATGTTCCAGGGTAAGTAAGGGTTCCAAATATTATTGCTTTTTACTGTATTGATACAGTAAGATAGAAGAAGAATAATATTTTGGCTATCGACGGATTTAGCCTAGCCTTTCAAGACACGAGAGAAATATCTAAATAACGATAGGCAGTAGGGCGAGCTCTTCTACATTCTTACTTTAAAATCAACAGAAAAAAATGAAGGGAAAAAAAAAAAAAAAAAAAAAAAAAAAAAAATTATATATTCTTATGTATCTATTATATATACTTAAGTATCTACCTATATATTATTTATATTATTATTAGCTAGTACTGTAAGTAAGCATAGTAGGTTTAATTTATGTTGTACACTTGTTTCTGTCCTCTACATTCAACATCTCTCTATCGCTCTAAGGTTTGCTGTTAGAAAACTCAGTTCTGAGTTAAGCTCGCCGATGTACATAAACTTTGCTACTGTAATCTAAATGTATATTTGTGTGTACAATAAAGAATAAGAATAAGAATAAGGGTAGTCTCTGCTCAACATTATGCACAACTTTTTTTATGGGACCAACCCTGAAATCGCGAAACAAATATTAGCTGATCCATACATGTGTTCACGTAAATCGACAAAATGAAGGGATCAGCTGATATTTTTTGGTTTTGTCCCATAATAAAAGTTATTCATAACAATGAGCGGAAAATACCCTTAATTTTTTTCTGTTGTTTAAAAAATAGTGTTGTATACATAGACACATATTTTATCTATTATATCCATAGCTAGTAGCTATTGCTTGCGTCGATAGGGAAATTTTATTATTTCTGATTGTACTGCAGGGCCCAATAATTACCTGTTATTTTTTCTTGTTTTTCCAGTTTTCAAACATTTTCTAAGACAAAAACACGCAATATCATAATATTTAAACCACGTTATACAAGCTTTCAGACGTTAAACTCGATTTCCTCCTCGGGAAATATACCTCTACGATACGACAAAACCAAAGCCTTTAGAGCGTTTAAAACCACAAAAGGAGGTTCCCCAGGTCTAGGATGCACTATCAGCTGCAACCCGGACGTTCTCTCTTTGAGTTATGGCGGACCACATCCGGCAATGTATTTCCGGTTGTGTGTCCGATCGCCACGGTCAGTTAATCGCTAAATGAATCATAGCTAATCAGTGGTGGCCAGCCTAATGCCTTGTTAACTTTTAAGCTGGTAGTGGAAGCTTTGAGAGGAAATGACAGAGTTTATTTATTGCGAATTCGATATTTTTGGTGATAAATATTAATGAGTTTGTTTTGAATATTGTTTTGGTATTCAGAATAAATAGAGAGGATGGGACGGAATCGATTAACGGTAATAATGTTATGGGTATTGTTAGAAGAGAGAGTATACTGAGGTTTATACTTCACGTCACCTCACCTCACGGGCCTTTACCCGTAGCGGGTAAAGGCCCGTGAGGTGAGGTGACGTGCAGTGTTCTGTGTGCGCAACCGAGGAGGGTTCGGCCAACGTTAGGCCGCAGGGGTAGAAGGGGTTTGCCTGCTTGTGGCGGACCGGGACCTGTCGGGGGTGGTTGTGTGAATACTCACGGGTTCCCACGCCCCCGGCTCTTTGGGTAAAGTTCGAAAAATGATATTAAATCAGCATTTACACGAATAGGATCCTAAAGATCTATCCAGCGCCGGCTGGGTAATGTCAGGTGGTCTGTGATGCTGACTGATGCTCCAGCACGTCAGTCGCATAATTTTTTATTTCAAACTTTTTTGAGCAGGTCAAATGATAGGTACTTACTGTACTTAGTATGGATGAAGTATGGATTCTCAACTCACAAACCGGTTTTTAATCAGGTTAATTAAATGTGTAAATATATTTCAAAAGAGAAAAATATCGAAAACAAAATTACGTGGTCCACGTGCTGAATAATAAAAACCACAACATTACTCAGTCGGCGTTGGCTAGATCTAGGTGTATTCGCGTAAATGCCGAATGATTTATATATTTTGGACTTTACTCAAAGAGCTTGCTAGATAAACCCGGATAAACTTAGGTTTACTAATTCGTCTAGCATTACTCGTAACAATGACACCGAAATGTACGTATGAAATGGTCGATAAACAGAAATGAAGCAGATTTCTCCATGGGTGTCTCTGAATTCAAATACGGCAACACAAAAGATTGTCTATCTCATAATATTATATACGTTTTAGTCAAAGACTTTGTATAACTATTTGGTAACTTTATGGTTTTAGTAGAAAAACATTTACTATTTTGTTTTGTGGCCTATGTCAAAGCTAAGGAATATAAGGTGATTATATAACATTCTTGCAGCACACATTGCAGCACATCAAAAATAACGTTAAGTTTTTTTTTTAAAGAATACAGGCAACAATATTGACAACACTGCCCTATATTCCAAAAAAAAAAACGAAACCAAAGAGCGAAAACAAAAGCGAACGTCCAACTAAACTCGATTTACATCCCAATACTTCCGTTGTCCTATTATGATGTAAAAATTCATTTCTTTATATACATGTACGGAATATTAAAGCGTTCATTAATGTTTGACTTTCTCTCTGGATCTCGGTAGAACTCATAAATATGTAATGGTGCGCTCCGCGAGCTATGCAAAGTATCCCGGGTTCCCTTTCGTAAACAGGTCAACTTGAATTTAGAGTTGCGTTTATCTGTGATGGTTAGTGCGAGGTGATTGATATTGTTGTTGAAAAGTGGTGGTAATGATGATTACAAGTGAATTTGTTTGTAATTTTGGCTATACCGCAAAGTTTGAAGACAAAGGACTTCAACCAGTGCATACTGCCTGTCATGACTTACGGTGCCGAGACGTGGACACTGACAGTTGGGCTAGTCCACAAATTCAAAGTCGCTCAGCGAGCTGTGGAGCGAGCTATGCTTGGAGTTTATTTAAGGAAAAAATCCCTAACAAGAGTATCCGAAGAAGAACCGGAGTGACCGACATAGTTTGTAGGATCAGTAAGCTGAAGTGGCAGTGGGCTGGCCATGTCTGTTGAAGGACCGATGGCCGCTGAAGCAGACGAGTCCTTGAGTGAAGACCGCGAATCGGCAAACGCAGCGTAGCACCCCTCCCTCCCGCCAGGTGTACCGATGACCTGGAGAACGTGGCGTAGCTGGGTGGGACTGGATGCGGAAGGCAGAGGACTGAGTGTTGTGGCACAGCTTGGGAGAGGCCTATGTCCAGCAGTAGACTGCGATAGGCCGAGTTGATTAATGATGATTTCAGCGTAAAACAAAAAGACCGACTATAAAAAAGCGCCAAGGTTACATCGATTTTTTTATCAAACTTGGTTAAACATTAAAAAATTGGCTCACAAATATTTTTGGTGCATTTATCAAAATCAACCCAGAATCATTTCATTTCAGAGATACAAATGTCTCAATTTCATTTTTTAACAATTTTAATACATAATAGAATCAGATACCATTGAGGTTGCCCTTCAAATAAAACAAGGAAATCGTTTAAAAATATGCAAGACATTAAAAAAGGTCAAGATGGAATTCTGTTTGACTCAGCAAAATGTCGATTTGATTTTATTTATTAAATTCTTTCCATACCCCGTAACAGAAGCAAAAAATACTTAAAAATATATTTATTTATGTAAAAAATACCATTGCTTATGGTATGAGAAAGGACGTCTTGGAATTTAATTTACTCTTGAATCGCTGGTATAAAGTAAGTGGGTAGTTTAATTTTAAAATAACAGGGCTGAGTTCGCCTTGAAATATATTAAAACATAATTTGGATACCGACCGAAGGGAGCAGGGTTAACAAGATGCCTTTAATAAAAGAGGAGATGCGACAAAATCTCAAACGAAAAAAGGTGGGTCTTTGTTTGGAGTTGGTCACTGTAAATGTGGCTATCTACAGCCTTTGTTATACTAATTCATTGGTTTAAATAAGACTTAGAATTAATTTTAGCCCAGTTTCGAAGAGGCATGAAATACTCAAAATAACAGTTATAATGTTACAACATCACTTAGTTGTTAGTATTTAATATAAGTAAAAAAAATACAATCAAAATTAATCAGCCTTTCAGAAGCCTTAATTTTGTTTTAGTCTTAATTTTGGGATGGAGCTAAACTTGACACCACTGGTCAATATTAAGTATGTTTACCAACTATTTACAACTTTACTAAGCACTTATACAGACTTAATTCATCATCCTCCTCGCCTTTTCCCAATTACCTATAATGGGGTCGGCTTCCAGTCCAACCAGATGCGGCTGAAAATCAGGATTTTACACGGATCAACTGCCATCAGACCCCTCAACCCATTCGGGTAATACTGACATTCGGAGGTTAGACCAGTTGTTAGACTATCAGGCTTTTGACTGCCTGTAACGATTGCCATAGATATGCATATGCGTATGACAACCGGGACCGACAGCTTAACGTGCTCTCCGAGGCACGGAGGGGTCTCAATGTGTAACGAATTACAGACTTAATTAACACTATATAATAATAATAATAAATTCTCTTCCTCGCAAGTAACGTCTAGATTTTATCATAAGTTATTTAGTCAAGTTATAAATAAATCAAAATAACGCTCTTATCAAACGAAACATCGTAGCGAGCCGAAAAAGTTGTTAAAATTACATAATCTAATCAGTTTTTCAGCATCATAAACCTTACGACGAAAACCTATAAACCCGAATCCATCTGCCCAATGATTAATGTGTATTCATACAGGTCTAAGAATTTCTCGTCACGAATCTGAATAAAAGGCACCCTTCCGCTTGACCGCGGGTCCTCATAACTTTGACTCGTCCAATAATATCGTCATATTTTTTTCTAACATGGCGAAATTGGTATAAAAGGACGGAAGGGAAAGTTCCGTACGAAATTGCTAGGGTCGTGTACTAGCAATAAATAATATACGCAATCTGCGACTGTTACTTGGACGACACGTTTTTAGTTGCACGTGTCTGTCCGCTTTGAGGAACGTTCTTTTAGTAATGATTTAGTGGGTAGTGTATTTTATGTGCTGTGTAATTGAAGCGGCAATTATTATCACTGATACTCGCAGAACTTTTTTCACTGCAAGCTGCTTTTTTTATAAAATTGACGTACTTGTAAATAGGTAATTGCTCGTGGTCAAAATTGGTATCTGGTGAAACCCGTTACAAAAATCGAGTATTGAAAATTTGATGTATTGCATGTGAAGCAAAATCGAAAGATATAAAAAAACCGGCCAAAAGCATGTCGGGCCATGCTCAGTATTATAGGGTTCCTTAAGTAGGTGTTACAAACAAATCAAATCGAATATTAATCATGGCTATTTTAGTTTTTGCAATAGACGGCAGCATTGGCGACTCAGAGAATGTTGTTACTAGCTACTAGATGGCCAAATTTAAGAAGTGTGTCATTTCAATATAACACAAAGTTTCTTTTTGTGATTTTTTTTAAATAGAAAGTAGCTAAAGAAGCATTATTTGCTATGATCATTTTTCTCTAAGGTCAATGACCTTTGAACTAGGACGTTTTAAGTATTTTTCAGTTTTCTCACTATAACTCAAAAAATTATAATCAAATTATACTCGAAATTATTTTTAAAGAGAGTTTTTACAAAGGTCTATCAATGTGGAAGATTATAAGTTTCTACGTTGCATAGTTTAGAAATGGCTGGGGGGGGACACATTGCAAGCCACTTTGGCGGGCTATATTTCGCAGATGGTACACCTGATAAAAAAGTGATGTATGAAACATTGCCTTCATTTTAGTAGACCTATTCAATGATACCCCATACAAGGGGGTGCAGCGAAAACAAATTTTTCATCCCCATTTCACATGTATGGGCGCCACCCCTAAAATACGTAATCACGATTTTTTTATTCCTTTAAAATTTAGATCTACATCTAGACTATTTTTTAGAAAAATTTCATTTACTTATGTTTATAATTGTAGAAGTTATTAAGCTGTAAAGGATTAGGACAGACGGACAGACGGACGGATATGACGAAACTATAAGTGTTCCTTGTAGGACTACGGAACGAATTATGCTCGTGAGTTAAATTTTCTTTCAACAGTTTATATCTTTAGAAATCTGTTTTTCCGATATTTTTTCCCAAGATTACTGTAATACATCTACCAACTCATATTATTATTACTTATCACCTCCCAACCAAACAAGTCAAAGTTTTCGTCAGTGAGTAAGTTATTTTCAGATGGACAATAACTCACTGTATCCAAGCAGAATATCTGATATGAAATCCATACCAATGATAAATACTCTTATGATAAAAACACCAGCTTCTCCTTCGTATCACTGGTGAACTTATTCGATCTCACTACTTGCCTGCCATCTTACGAATTTTGACAACAGCTCATTATTGCTCCCATTTCCCGATACCGTTTACCGGCTATGAATGTGGTCGTCAATTACCGTAAATAAGTGAATAGACGGTGCTGTTCCGCTGTCGGCCGGGGCCGCCTATTCGCTGTCTATGGCAAATGAGACGGCTTGATGCGCCCCTGCACTACCAGGAAGTTTTAGGAGAGTCGCAATTGAACAGATCTTGGAGGATTAACGTTCCAAACATGATCAGTGTTTTCTTTCTTAATTAAATTTAAGCACAAACTGGAGATATTATGTTTTTAACGTAATTTGGTATGTTACATTTTAATTTTAACAGGCATAGAAATGTTGTTTTTTTTTTGTACTCGATCAGTGTAATAAAATATAACTGTGTATTTGATAACATAACATCACGCCTGTATTTCCCCGCAAGGGTAGGCACAGGGCGAAGGGGTAGGTGTATAGCACACCCATATTTCGCCATTTATGTTATAGTCCCATGTAATACGGGGCGAGCCTATTGCCATTAACCGGGCACAAATCCAGATTCCGGGCTGCTACTGAGAATTTCCTAATGAAAAAACCCAATAACACTTTGCCCGACCCGGGAATCGAACCCAGGACCCCACGCTCAGCAGTCGCGCTTGCAACCACTAGACCAACGTGGCAGACCACTGTTGTTTTTAATGTAAAATAAAAAAATAAAATAAAAATAGTAATAGTAAAATTGGGGTGCAGTAAAAGAGCCTCCACGAGTGACGATATTTAATTGATCGTCCGGCGCACCCTGGGCAGTCAGCCCCGCTATCAACCTGCTGACTGGCTAATATGTTTCCCACGACATGAGCTATTATCATTATGTAGCTCATGTCGACACGAAGAAGAAGAAGAATGTAAAATATCCGTCATCATACCGCTAAAAGCCTATTCATTGGACCGAAACATTTCTTGGAGGGGAAATTTACACCTATCCAAATAATAGTCCGTTGGTCGTTAGCATGCGATTTCCTGCGATGCAATATTGCGTTAGCAACATTAGAGAATTCGAATTGCAATTGCTTTATTAGTCAAAACTATTAACCAATAAAAACAAAGTGTAGGGTGCATTTAAAGAGCCTCCACGAGTGGCGATATTTAATTGATCGTCCGGCGCACTCTGGGCAGTCAGCCCCGCTACCATCCTGCTGACTGGCTAATCTTTACACCACGACATGAGCTATTATTATAATGTAGCTCATGTCGACACGACAGAAGAAGAAAAATAAAAACAAATCGTAATTCTATAATTTCTGGTAAATAACGTCGAATAAACAATGCATACTTACATAATCAGCCAATTACTGTCCCACTCTAGGACACGGGCCTCTTCTCAGAATGAGAAGGTTAAGGTTTTAGTCCATAAATTATAATATCTCAAAATATGAGATATTTTAGATTTGATTTGGTTTTTTATAAATAATGCAAAAATTATACACTATTACAACATTTAAATAAATTAATAGGGTATTGCAATGTTGGCCACTCAAGTTGCCTAATTGAACCATCAAAGAACTAGCTTCTATACGATACAAGTAGCAATAGGAATGTCAATAACCTCGACTCACAGATTTGACATCTACCGCCGGTAGAATGGGGGTAGATGTCAAATCTGTGCCTCGACCTGTCAACTGTCACTTGAAAAATACAATTTGGAGGGAAAATTAAATTAAAAAATTATTTAGGATAAAAAATCTATTACAAAAACTATTGTAACCTGTTAAAATTTATTTTTGTTATTACGTACCAGTTTGATGGATATGACGTAACAATGTAGAGGAAAGTAATTCCTATTATTATTTGAATCGCATAGTTCATGGCACTGCTAAAGTAAACTATAAAAATATGATTCTTAAACCAGGAGCACCCGCAAACTTCTCCATAAGCACGGATTTAAGCTCTAATGCTTGTGAAAGACTACTTAAACCCGTATTCACGTCATGTTTTAGCGGATTTTATACACCCCATCTTGACTCTAAAGTCCCAGAATTTACCTATTATGAAAATCATATCAAAAAAGGTATTTGATATTTGTATTAACTTCTGACGTAGTGAAGTGGAATATGATCAGATAATTAAATGTACATCTTAAAAAAACAGGTGGCGTCGGGGGCGTGCGGTAGAAGCAAAGCTTCTTTGTATTTTCAAGCGCGGGTAGACGCGCGTACGAGTTAACAGTGACACAGTACGATAGTATCACGGCGGCCGAGAGCATAATGACGCTATAGAAACTTCATTTAAAAAATGGATTGTCTTATCACTATTGTCGTATAAAGAATCGGGACAAATTTACTGTTTAAAAATATGATCCAAACAACTAAGAAAATTAAACTACATCTCAATGACACAAGGGTGTTCTATTCTATTTTTTCGTATGGCAAGCAATGCCGTTGTCGACAATTCTGCCAATGTTTTAGAATGAACAGAGTACACGACAACTGTCATTCTTAAAAGAATTATATTCCATTGAGATCACAGATATCTGAGATACCTACATTTTATTTCTTATGCTTGTCATGCGTTTAGGTAATTAAGAACTGACTGTACATCATTTTTAAAACGAACAGCAAACAACAACAAGATAACATAAAATCCCCTAAAAACTTGAATCACAGCCATAATAATAGAACGATGTTATAACATAACATCACGCCTGTATTAACCGAAGGGATAGGCAGAGGTGTAATAGTACACCCACATTTGGCCAGTTATTGTTATAGTCCCATGTAATAGGGGGCGAACCTATTGCCATTGACCGGGCACACATCCAGACTCCAGGCTGCTACCTACTGAGAATTTCCTAATGAAAAAACCCAATAACACTTTGTTCGACCCGGGAATCGAACCCAGGACCCCACGCTCAGCAGTCGCGCTTGCAACCACTAGACCAATGAGGCAGTCACGATGTTATAATCACAATATAACAAAAGGATTTCATGGTTCCCCCAAGCATCGCCACAACGACCGGTCCTGCGTCTTCCGCATCCAGCGGATTCCCGCCACCTTCACCAGGTCGTCGGTCCACCTTGTGGTTGGCCTAGCCACGCTGCGACTTCTAGTACGCGGTCGCCACTCCAGAAATTTACTGCCCCATCGGCCATTTGTTCTGCGCGCAATGTGCCCCGCCTACTGCCACTTAAGTTTGGCAATTCTTCGGACTAAGTCGGTTACTTTCGTTCTCCTGCGAATCTTTTTTTTCCTTTTATTTAATTTAATTTTCTTGAAAAATAATACGCCGGAAAAGGAAGTAATACTTTAACACTAATTACCTTTTAGTGGCAAAGGGTCAATATAACACAGTTCCTACCGGCTTTCTTTAGTGAACTGGTATTAAACACTACTCCTTCCCCGTAACTAATAAATATACCAACTATAACCACAACCACGATCGCATCTCAAAATCAGAAATATGCATGTGCAGAAGGACAATACTCTTAATTAAAAACGATCAAAACAATACTTTAAATATCAATCTCCTGACAGTAGATGTTCCTGTTTGCCGTTTATTCGTGACAGTTTCGTTCCGATTGTGTTCCGTGTGGTGCCGGACATAAAGAATTCATCATTCATCATTTCAGCCGTAAGACGTCCACTGCTGGACACAGCACCACCCTATATCTTTGCATGGGTGTCGTAAAAAGCGACTAAGGGATCTACCATAGTATAGGCAGCAGCGTTCTCTGTTTTTTTTTTTTTGATAATGATAATGATAATTTATTTAACTAAATTAAGCATTTTTTACAAGATACACTGCTGGGCCCCACACTAAGATTCCCTGTGTCGCGGGGACCAGTATCTTCCAAAATGATTTGACTATTTAACATACATGCTATAGTTACATTCATACATGCTATAGTTAGATTAATTAGGTAAGTAAATGAAACAGTATTTGTGAGTGTGTGTATGTATATGAGAGAGTTAGAATGTTGGTCTGTGTGTGTGTTATTTATCCAACTAACTGCGATCGCAAACCCGCCTGCCAAGCGTGGTGATTATGGCAGGTCCCCCCTATTTGGTCCTATTTGGGGGAGGCATGTGTCCAGCAGTGGACGACTATTGGCTGAAATTATGATGATGATGAAAGATATGACACTTAGGTCATTAATCTAATAATAAACGGCAATCATGAATGAGAAAATTTTGATTTAAAGTATTTAGAACTATATTTTGAACGATCTTATTACGAGAATTGGCCTTCTGGATCAAGATGCCACTCTGCCGTGTCAGGCCTATCTCTTGTATCTCACGAAACATAGTTTTGAGATATCACCGTTTAAAGTTTTTTACAGATAATTGCGATTATCTTAAATGTTTCAAAACTTTCGGGAAATATTTTTACATAATTGGTTGTATTAAAGTCTGAGGAATACCGGGAAATTTATAGATTTTTGAATACTTTGAAATTTTCAGAGTTATTAGCTATAACAGAGATAGGTGTAACAAGCTCTCTATACATTGGTTGTTACGCGGTGCTCTGTATCTTAAGATAGGTGACTTAGCCGCAACAAGTGTAATAAGGAATGTTTTGATAAACACAGGTATCTTTAACTAAAGTTTGTCTGACTGATTGTTTAGTATTAAATTAAATTAGTTTATAAAGGAATAGAAAAAATAGTACTCATCTAAACAAATGAATAATGACTTATGACTTATCTAGTAAAAACTCAAATTTTCAAATGCATTAAAATATCCTTTTTAATGAGTAAAACGAAAACTCAGACTTCTTCTAACCAAGATTCGATAACTTTTAAAACAAATAAACTTAATTAACTTCATAACTAACATAAAAATTGGAATGAGAACTGAGTATTATCAAAATTATTTTAGATACAAAAAAAAACTAAATCCTAGATATGTAAGATCTTATCTAAATCTACATCTGCATTTAAGTCTGCTTTCTTTCTTGCACTTACACTCCTTTGCCTTACTTCCCGGGGTACTTCTTTTTTAACTAAGTCCAACACACTTTTGCAATACACATGCAAATCTTTGAATTATTTTTCATCGTATGATTTCTTGACGACTATGTAAGTTGAGCATCTTCAAAATTCAACTATTCTTAATGCCTAATAAGAGCCTCCACGAGTGACGATATTTAATTGATCGTCCGGCGCACCCTGGGCAGTCAGCTCTGCTACCAACCTGCTGACTGGCTAATCTTTTCCCCACGACATGAGCCGTTATCATTATGTAGCTCATGTCGACACGATAGAAGAAGAAGAATGCCTAAATACGTGGATTGAAAAGTTCGCTGCCTTATATAAAAATAATAATGAAATCGAAATGCTTTTAATCTCATTATAATCGTAAACCCTTCAGATGATTTTACGCTAAATTTCTTTGTTGTATTACTTTTGCTTCCAGACTTAGAAGGATTTAATCAGAGCCAGGTGATAAATTTCTTGCATTCGAAAATAAATATCTCAACAATGTGCTGTCCGTTCGTTGGTGTCGTGTCCGTTTTTTTTTTCCAAAATACCAAAAAACTACATAGTGACGGAATAAGGAGAATCTATTGCATCCGATGCTGTAGTTAAAAATCAGTTAGCTGAATTAAATCCCAGTAGACAGAGCGTTGAATATGTCCTCTACTGTAAATAGCCTTCGACTTCCACTATAGCACAAAACACCGAAAAGATATTGAATCTGATGGTAGGAAATTAATAATGAAATATTAAAGAGATAGCTAGGTAATAGATGTTTTTAAAAAGTGATAAGGAAGCAATATTTGCCATAAATTCTGATTTCCCAGGGTATCTAAGAGAAAGATACCGATGCCCCTCTGAGTCGAACCAAAACACAACCGGCTAAGCACTTCACGCAAATTTTTATATCGTTTGATGCCGATATATAAGAAATTTTACGCAAATTAGTTGTTATAAATGAAACTAGGGTCCAGCTAAGACAACAGAACAGTAAGACCAAAAAATACTTAAAAGAAAAGTATAGACCAGAACTACTAGCCTCGAAGCAACATAAGGTGATTATTATGAAAATAAGACTGCCACCATTACGGTGGCAGTTTTTTGGGTCTAAGTCGACTGCTGATTAAAGGGTATCGTCATAAACTGTATTTATAACTGCACTTTTTTATACAAATTTTGTAGTTATTGAATAAACATCAAACAGTAAAAATTACCAACGAAGTTACTAAAAACTGTTTGATTTTATCTAAGCACAATTCGCGCGTTCTCAAATTACTAAAAACTGTTTGATTTTATCTAAGCACAATTCGCGCGTTCTGAAATTATCTGAAACTCTGAAACCATGACTGAAATCCATAATTTAAGGTGCCAGTTGGCTTTTCTTTGCCTTGTTTAGGACCTATTTACTTTAATTTCCTGTGTAATAAAATAATATTTGACTAACACACATTTTCATAAAATAACCAGTGGAAATCCAACAACAGACAGTGCGTATTTTGAAGGCTTTTGGAAATTATTTTCAAGTACGTACACTTTTCAAAAACCCGGTAAATGAGATACATCAAGCTGATATACTAACCAACAAAAATAGGTTTGTGAACATTACTCCTGCATATTCGACCGCGATTTTTTTATTCCACCTATTGATTTCAGAAAAATAGTTATTTTTCTTCAGCTGGTCCATAAAGACTATCATGTTGCCGTGGGCTATTACTTTTAGAACCATGTTTGTTAATGAAGCTCTCATAATATCCACATCATCATCAGTTAGTACGCGCACTACAGTCACGGATAAATACTGTATCTAGTAGTTAGCAGAGTTAGGATTTGCTCGATGCGCTCGCAACTTATCACGCGTAATTGATGTAACTTAAGATACAGTATTTTACCATAACTAACAATGGCAAAATCATAGTTTCAAGAGTTAGGTGATAGGCAATTGTGACTAATTGGTAATAGTTAATTAAAATATTATTTTACTGGGTGATAGAGGATCATGAAAAAATACGATTTAGACCTGTTACGCGTAACTCATGTATCTTAAGATAACAGACCTGCGAGTGACACGGCAGCACTAGAGTCATCAAGGAATGCAACTACAACAGACAACACACTAATCAAAACTCTACTTAAACCTGAACACGAACAGCAATTTCCCGATCGACTTCCATCCTTTCACACACAAAGACATCGATTGTTTATATACGGAGAAGTTTGTCGTCATGTGACACCGAGGAGCAAGTGCATGGAATGCTTAAACACATTTTTTTTTAATAAATCCCACCGCTTTTGTGCGTCTATCATATCGGTCCGTAAATTTATACTACAGAAGATCACTGCAATAGAATTTGGTATATTAGTGAATCCCAAGTAGGTATTTGAACTACAAGCAGACCTGCGAAATGAGTTTCCTGCCCAAATGATTTATTTTTATAACAAAGTGCTTCTATTTTACTATTCGTCTTTTAGGATAAGAAATAACAGAAGAAGAACTTTTTCGGGTGGCCTAATCTTTGGCCAGAGTTACAAAAATCCCCGGCACACACATAATCTTTCCAAAAATTCCATCTGCAAGGTTTGTAAAGAAGACACCTCCTATCATTAGATCTTCTTCTTCTTGCGTGTCAATGGTTCACACTTTTTCTAAATAATATTTGGCCACTTCTATGGCGGTGATCGTGGCTTCATTTAGGTCGGCTCTTGTATAGTTGACAGGGCACAACTGCACAAGGGACAAGTAAGCAAATGGGCCATTGACTGAATGGGGGCCCCACAATCGCATTCAGTTTTTGAGGAGTCTCGAATTCCCCATTTGCACAAATTTTCTCTGCAGCGACCGACTTGAGATAGATCATCAGATGATAGAATGTTTCGTGCTTTAACTCATAAAGCACATTCCTTGATGACAAACAAATATGTTTGTGCAATATTTGCAACATTATCGCTCCATTCTCTTCCACTCTGTGCCATACAAGTTGTTCAGGAAGTTGTATTGTGGGTTGACAGTTATGCGGGAACTTGGTTCCTTTACACGTTTAATTCGACAGTGAGAAGCGTTCTGATGTAAAGGAGTATTATAGTGATTGGTACGAGTATGGCTGGTTAGGTCTTTCTATTTTTCAATCATGAGGTTTTTTTTTGTATTGTATTGATTCGATATGTTTATACGCACTACCGTATAGTTCGGTTTATCATAGAAAGACGTCATCGCATATTCCTCGATAACTGTGTATTTTGCCGCGATAAAAAGTAGTCTATAATAATATGTTATTCCAGGTTATAGTCTACAAAGTGTTATTGAAATAACTGAAAACCTCTTAAGGGGTCATTGAACTCATCAGTATGAACAACTTTTACTACGGGACCAAACCTGAAATCGCGAAAAAAAAAACAGTTGTATCTACATTTTGTCGATTTATGTGAACACAAATGTAGGGAACAGCTGATATTTTTTTCGCGATTTCAGGGTGAGTCCCGTAGTAAAAGTTGTTTATACTGATGAGGACAATGACCTCTTAAGAGGTTTCCGGTTATTTCAATAACACGTTGTATATGTGTGATAAATTTTATCCAAATCCATTTAGCCTTTTCAGCGTAATTGAAGGACAATAAAAAAACAAATATCCATACTTTCGCATGTATAATATTATTAGGATAATTTCATGTTTCCAATAATCATCATCATCATAATCATTTCAGCCGAAAAACGTCCACTGCTGGACATAGGCCTCCCCCAAGCATCGTCACAACGACCGTTCCTGCGCTTTCCGCATCCAGCGGATTCCCGCAATCTTCACCAGGTCGTAGGTCCACTAATCATAACTTTACTAAATTAGTAGAGATAATATCTAAACATTATACACACAAAATTATTACCCACGCAACTAAGAATTCAAGTTACCATTACAAATAGAACTTTGTTGAATCCATTAGTTTCCTATTCACTCTACTTGGTTCGTAAAAGTTAATATGTGGCCACAATAATGACCAAAATTGAAGTAGGAAGCCATTGTGATCGATGTAAAACCAATATCGGAATGACTTTAACGTGTGCCACATTCAACCAATTTGATCCATTGGGCATGATTCCAATAACGTGATAGGTTGAATTGACCAAATTCGAGTTTATTATGCTCTGAATAAAATACGAAATAAAGCTCCTTTTATACTGCCCGCGTTTTAAGGGGACATTTTAGAAATGCACCAAAAAAAAATTGGTCCTTTGATACCCTTTTGATTACCACGTAAAAAGTAATGACCGCTACCTCAAAAACAATTAATGAATGTGTTCCAAAAAGGCCCGCGAAATAACAAAATTAAAATAACGCACAAAAAGTGTCGTCACGTGCAAAAGTTACTAACAATAATACTCGGTGTGTGTGTAGAATTAGCATAATGCTAACATTGGCGCCCCGTGGGACAGCACACGTGGGCAAACATTGAGACAACCGTGCGCGCCTGTACCCCGACCACCACCGGAAAATATTGTGACGTTACAAAAATACAGAATTGCAAAAATACAGCTTGTTGATGTTACACATGTTTTTGTTTTGGATATGAAAGAGATATTCTTACTGGGTTAACCAAACGAAATAGGTTACCGCTTTGTAGTACGGGCTATGAATAAAAAACATCGTGTCACAAACTATGAAAACGGCCTTTATAAGTTGTTATTTTTGTAATGAAACTCGGTCACATTATAATTAATTTAGATGATTATCATCATTATAATTCTCGAAACGAAGGTCTTCGAGTTAATTTGGCACTCAGCACTTTGTCCATCTATCTTTCCGTCTGTCAGAACCTTACTATTTCTAAACCAAATAAGATATTAAATGAAAATCTCTTAATACGTAAAACTTTAGCCCAAAGCCGAAAATGATCCTTGAAATTATAAAAAAAAAAACACATGAGGCGGCGTCCATACATGGAAAGAGGGGGCAATTAGTTTTTTCAAGTTCAACAATTCGTTTGTAAATGTAGGTATAAGATTTTTGAAACCTGTACAAATACATTCACTTTTTCGACCTGTTTCTTGAGCAATAGATATAGAACAGACAACTCGTTTCTAAAAAAAAAGCTGTTTTAAAAAGCGGTTCGATGATTCAATGTCCACCGCTATGATACAATATACCACTACCTTTTAATTTAATGTGTAATACAGCTATTTCCATAATACCAACCTTCACACATAACATGCTTTACCTCAAGAATTTTCTTTCACAATACCTGCCTACACAAAAGTCCAACTTGTTGAGCCGCTGTAATAAGCAGACGAAGACATCTGACTTGTAAGGTAATATTTTAATTACTTCCCCTACAAGTTCTGAGCGTTGTGCGCCAGCCTAATTAGACATAAGGCTTTTAATTAAGATTTTCAGACGAACTCATACAAAGAATTCTCGCCCCTGTTTTGTGAACAAACGGACTTGTTCTAAGCCTTGTTACTGAGTTAAAGCCCACATGTAAGGATTAAGACTAGGACTAGCCTTAAGATCTTAGTAGTTAGGAATTGTTGCGAGCGGTAAGCTTGTATGGATTACTTTAATGATAATACAATAATATGTCTTGCATAATGTAAGTGGGTTGTGGTTAGCTCCTTCAGTTCCTTGGTGTGGAAAGTGAGCTGTGACACCCCCGCAGACTACAGATCGCCCAACTATCGCCCAACAGTTGGTCGATTACATTGTTGTAATCGCATTTTTGTTTTGGTATTCGAGTCTACTGATGTGCTCACTCCCGTATGTGTTCGTACTATTCAATAATCTAACTAAACTGTTCTGTTTTTTTATGGTGTATAATTAAGCATATATAAATAAATATAATAAATATGTTAGATAATAATTATGTATAATGTTTTTTCCTTTTTATATAAAAACATTTAAAAATGTAAATTTATATGGTATTTTATGAATAAAGGAAATAATAAATATAAACTATCGGCTGATTAAAAATCTGTATGTAAATAAGAAACTATTGCAGTTGTTATGGGCAAACGTAACCACTTAACATCAGGTGGACCTTTAGCTGGTTTTGCAATCCTATACCATAAAGTACCCATTTCCGTAAACATCGGAGAATCTACACTCGAAGTTGTTGACGATTATGTATACCTAGGACAAACTGTCCAGCTAGGTAAGTCCAACTTCGAGAAAGAGGTCAATCGTAGAATCCGACTCGGTTGGGCAGCGTTCGGGAAGCTACGCAATATCTTCTCGTCAAAAATACCGCAGTGTCTCAAGACGAAAGTCTTTGACCAGTGTGTGTTGCCAGTAATTACTTACGGCACTGAAACGTGGTCACTCACAATGGGCCTGATAAGAAGGCTCAAAGTCACTCAAAGGTCATTGGAGAGGGCTATGCTCGGAGTGTCCCTGCGTGATCGAATCAGAAATGAGGAGATTCGCAGGAGAACGAAAGTGACCGACATAGCCCGAAGAATTGCCAAGCTTAAGTGGCAGTGGGTGGGGCACATTGCTCGCAGAAATGATGGCCGATGGGGCAGTAAAGTTCTGGAGTGGCGACCGCGTACTGGAAGGCGCAGCGTGGGTAGGCCCCCCACAAGGTGGACCGACGACCTGGTGAAGGTCGCGGGAACCCGCTGGATACGGGAGGCGCAGGACCGGTCGTTGTGGCGATACTTGGGGGAGGCCTATGTCCAGCAGTGGTCGTCTTTCAGCTGAAATGATGATGATGATGATGATGATACCATAAAGAATAAGGTATAGATGTTTGTTTGTTTGTATGTCCTTCAATCACATGAAAGGCACACAGACCTTAGAATATTTTTTTAAATTTTACCACGTTTCAGTCTTGTCTGTCTGTTCGGTACAAATTTTGCAATCTATTTTAAACTAACTTCCCGATGAGCTAGAGACTTGAAACTTGAAACATAGCTCAGAAATGGATGACAATGCACAATAAGCTCGCTTTCGAAAAAAAACGTGGTATAGAAAATCGCTCTAACTTCAGCAATTTTTCAAAGATTTCAAGAGAAATCGAAAAATGTATTCTATTTTATCCTTCAGGATAACATTACAAATATTTGAAATATATTTTCAGCTTGATGATTTTTTGCCTATAAGGAGAGGGAAAGTAGGAGGAGAGAGAAAAAAAATCGTTGTTTTTATTTCTATATAAATCATGAATTTAAATCAAATTAAAATTCATTTATGCATTCATTTTTTTTTTCATTAATTTTTTTTTTGTTCGTATAACAAGTTAAAAACCATTGTTTAAATATTCATAATGTTACCTTGTAGGATAATGATAGAAAAAGTAGGTACATTTCCACAGTGGGTTCGATTCCCATAGGACACCAATATTTATGTGATGAACGTAAGTGTTTGTGTTAGTCTGGGTGTTTATTATATATTATAAGTATGTATTTACAAAAAAAAAGTATATACGTATTGTATCCATTGTCTAATACCCATAGCTCTGCTTGGTTTGGGACTAGATGGTGCTGTGTTAAATATCCCAAATATTTATTACATCATCATCATCATTTCAGCCGAAAGACGTCCACTGCTGGACATAGGCCTCCCCCAAGCATCGCCATCACGGTCGTTCCTGCGCTTTCCGCATCCAGCGGATTTCCGCGACCTTTACCAGGTCGTTGGTCCACGTTGTGGGGGGGTACGCTGTGCCTTCCAGTACGCGGTCACTACTCCAGAACTTTACGGCCCCATCGGCCATCCGTTCTGCGTGCTATGTGCCCCGCCTATGATTTATTATTTTTCAATTTCCTACCTAAAATCTCAATTTTTTTTTTAAATGTGCTAATGTTAGAGCAAGACTGATGTGAAACGTGAAAGGCCTATGCACATTCAAATATGTCCCACTTTTATAACGTCATGTTGATTAATATAGACCTTCAACACCGCAACCCTCTCCATGCCCAGGGGATGAAACGGATCACTATGTTAACCGGAGACCACACTGTACATAATTATGCAAATTCCACATACACCAAAAAAGCCTAATTTCCACCAGTTCCGAAAACCTGAACCAGCGGACGTTTCTCCATAAATATATCATGAAGTCATGAAGGCCTTTGTCCAGTAGTGGACGTCTTTCGGCTGTAATGATGATGATGATATCATGAAGTTTGTACGTGCGTTCCACGGAGTAATCCATCCGGGCATGCACAAGGATAATCTTCTATAACGACGTGTATCTGGGCCCTGACACGCTGCCTGGGGTCAAACGGAATTATAAATCACCCAACAATGGACCTCCTGAGTGTTTAATATAATATTCATACGGTAATGTATGGTTGGCAATGTTAAGAGTTGGAAGTAGGTCGCATTTACATAGATTTGGTCGCATTTTGAGATGGGATGTTAGCTTTAGTATTGTCCAATTGTGGTTGAGAAAGAGCATTTTGATGACGTGTAGAGATCTGGGATAAAAGTGTTGTGTTTGTTTAATGCTTTATCATGTTTGAGTCCATTAGGCAAAAGGGTTAAAACCTGTTAAGGATTACAATTTTAATGCATTATTTTTCGTTATACAACAAATAAAAATATCATTATCTTTATCTTTAGAATAGCAAAGAAAATTAGAAGATACTTAAATAAGTTTTATTAAATTTTAAGGGTTGTTCCGTGTGGTGCCGGACGTAAAGAATTGCACCACCCTATATCTTCTCATGGGTGTCTTAAAAGGCGACTAAGGGACTTTACTAAGGGATATCGCATCGATTGTCGACTCGAGTACGTACGTTCTAATTGATACTAAAAATATTCGTTCATCGATGTCCCGAGCAGAGAATCATGTGTAAGTCGAAACAAGTGCCTAGCGCTCGCACGCCCCCATATATTAATTTGAAATAGGATCGCAGGTCATTAGAACGTACATGCAATTCGATATCGAGCAGATCTGTGAGCGATATCGTCAATCCATGCGATCTTGTCTGAAGACATTTGCGATTTTCAATACATTTTCTTCGAACACATGTTGTTGCGATATCTGACCGATAACGGCAGTCGTGCCATGAGTAAAGTCCCTAAGGGATTAACCAGAGGATGGGCAGCAGCGTTCTCTGAGCACTTAATTAACCAACTGCGATCGCCAACCCGCCTGCCGTGGCGATTATGGCATATCCCCCAGTTTTGGATATAGGCCTATGTCCAGCAGTAGACGTCTTTCGGCTGAAATGATGATGATGATGAAATTTTAAGGGCAAAAAACAGCTTCACCTATGGAAAAATTCACTTGTACAGTGGTGGTCACGGAATGTGTTCGTATTTTGTGTGGTAATTTTTTTATAGGCTATAGCTACTACATCCCGCAAAAAAATATGCCATAATATATAAAAGCAGATTATTTAGGAGCAGTAACAGTGTACGAATTTATATAATTCAATTTTCTATGTAACGTATCTAACAGGATACCGCTGCGGGGCGGGTCTGACAGCCGTGACAGATTGAAAAAAAAAAAAACATTTGAGCTCGCTACCAGCTTCCAGCTCTGCTTCGCCTGAAGCATTTTGTTTGTTTCAGACTTAATCACTTCTAACAGAACAAAATATAAAGCGTATTGATTGATTGATCTTTCAATGGTTCCCATTAATAACTTTGAACAATAGAATTAATATATTATGTAAGTATAGATCACTGTTTTCATCGTTTAAATTAAATTAATTAAATAATAACATAACATAACATCACGCCTGTATTTCCCCGAAGGGGTAGGCAGAGGTGTATAGTACACCCACATTTCGCCAGTTATGTTATAAGTCCCGTGTGTTTACAATGCGACTGGAACGCGTTGAACGTCTCAAATCCAACCGGCGTCGGAGCGGAAGAGGTGGAACGTGACAATAGCGGCCTCGACCGGCGACGTCTAACTTTGACAGCTGACAGCTGACAGCCAGATATACTTTCTCTCTACTACGAACTGACGACAAGAGCGCGGACGCAAAAAATCTGTCGCGAATATTTTAATCTCAAACTTGTAAAAAATAGACAAATAAAACGTAGAATCAATATAACAGAACCTGTTTTCTTGAAGACGACCCCAACATTTGGTGACCCCGACGTGATTAAAGAAAAAACTGAAGATTGAGACTACGATGCAGCCGCATTGTTCCTGCTACGGCTGCTACTTCAACGGATGAAAATGGCTTGTGTGTGACGTGTGTTTTTTGGTTACTACTTACAGGGAAGTACGCCCAGTTTTAGTATCTTATTTATTTTACAGTTTTCTTAATGCTGCAGTCTGCCTAACAGTGTTCATTGCAAAATAATTACTTCAAAGCCCGATCACAACCGTATTTCTAATATCTAAATGATTAAAATATCTATGGAGTCAGACTGAAATTACTTTCTGTGTCGATTTTCCTTACTATATGACAAGAACCTAGGTTCATACCTAGGACCCTACTTCTACCTAACTTTGCTTGCATTTCGCTTACGGGACCACCCTGGCATTTTCCAGATTCGCCGTGTGCACCTGCTTCTTGGGTCCTGTTGGAATGCTCTGCTAAAAAGAAAGACACCTGCCTGCACTTCACAGCTTGCGTCCTGTGCTGCGTGGCCTGCTTTGCTCGTGTGCGAGTTGCTGACTGACGAGTGGTTGTCGTAGCTATTGCACGACTTGCACGGTTTGGCTTTTGATTTTTGTTTTAACCGAGATACCTGTTACCAGAATTGGTACTGTATACCTACTTAATCTTTAACAGTCTGTTCAATTTGTTGTGCTTTTCATTATGGCTGCTGAATTAAAACCTCTTATTCAGCAACGTGGAACGATGAAAGCTAGAATAACTATATTTTCAAAATATATAAATACTGTTATGCTGATAGGTGCTGAAAGCATCTCTAAACAAATACTCGCTGAAACTGAGATAAAACTGTCAAGATTCAGAGAGTTATTAAACCAGTTTGATAATTTAAAAACTAAAATTGAAGGTTTAGAACCTGAACAGTTAGAAGAGAATGATGTAATTGAGAGTGACTTTTGTTCAAACATTGCTAAAGCTCAAGTGTTAATTGATAGTCTTGCACCTAGTATTGTACTACCTGAAAATGCTAATTCTCATTCAATAACTAGCTGCCAGAATATAAAACAAGATAGCCGAAACTATAGCATAAAGCTGCCTACCATACAGCTGCCTTCCTTTGATGGAAACTATTTAAAGTGGATGGAATTTCGAGACACTTTCGATTCTTTAATTAACAATAATGATACTATTCCTGATATTAACAAGTTCCATTACCTACGTTCTTCGTTAGAGGCAGGCGCATCTAATATAATAAAGTCAATAGAGTTCACTGGTACCAATTATAAATTAGCTTGGAGTTTGCTTATCGAGCGCTTTGACAACAATCGTATACTTACAAATAATCATTTAATGGCTCTTCTGAATTTTGAAGCAATTAATAAGGAAAATTACAAGTCACTTCGCTATATGATAGATTACTACGCTAAAAATCTTCGTGCCTTATCTTCTTTGAATGAACCTACAACTCACTGGGATACTTTAGTTGTTTTTATAATGGCCACGAAACTAGATGGTGTTACAAGTCGCAAATGGGAGGAACACAGGAGTACTATTCCTACTTCTCCAACACTTGAGGAGTTTTATAGTTTCTTGCGTAATCGTGCTGACGTGCTAGAAACCTTGCAGTATAGCAAGAATGATTTATCAATCAAAACTGAAAAACGATCATCTTCTTATAATAAGGACAATAAGCACACAAAATCATTTGTTTCTTCTTCGACAAACGTAAAAAATTGTGTTGTATGTTCGCAAGATCATTTACTTTATAAGTGTGATAAATTCAAAGAGATGTCATTGGATTCTCGATACAATGAAGTTTCAAAGCACAAGCTCTGTCATAATTGTCTACGCCCTGGTCATTTCTCTGCTCACTGCAAACATAATTCTTGCAAAATCTGTAACAAAAGACATAATTTATTACTGCATAAATCACAGTCCAATAATGATAAAACAAACTTACCTGTTGATACTTCTTCTGTGACATCACTTCCTCAAGTGGCGGAGTCCTCTCAGACGTCTACTGTCACTATGTTCAATCCTATATCACTCTCCGTGCAAATTCCCGGGCAAATTCTCTTATGTACTGCTCAGGTGGAATTAGTTGATAGCCGATCTAATAAAACATTCATTGTTAGAGCTCTTCTAGACAATGGAAGTCAGTCTTCATTTATAACTGAAAGTATGCAAAAGAAAATGAATCTGACTTGTTCTAATACTAATATATCAATTGCTGGAATAAATAATAAATTAACAAATACTAATAAAAAGTGTGATATACAGTTAAAATCACGGGTCAACTTATTCCAAACGAACATTTCTTGTCTTGTAGTACCGCAGATCACCGGTAAGTTGCCTAGCACAAAGATTAACCCTTCTCAATGGGATCTTCCTGAGTTTATACAACTAGCAGATCCAACCTACTACTGCCCATCTGAAATTGATCTACTACTAGGGGCTGATGTTTACTGGGAAATTGTAGATTCTAAGCTAATTAAGTTGGGGAAAAATAAACCTACCTTACAGAAATCCAAGCTGGGTTGGTTAGTGTCTGGTCCATGTGGTATGGGCCATGCTACTACCATTAATTCTAACTTTTCTCAAGAAATTAGAGATTCTCTGACTAAATTCTGGGAAGTTGAAAATATTCTTGACTTGCCAACAAAAAATACTTTGCTTTCTGAGGATGAAAAATATTGTGAAAATCATTTTATTGAAAATACGGTCCGCCTGAAAGATGGCAGATTCTGTGTCAAACTGCCCTTGCGGAAAGTCGCTAATGAGGCTCTAGGGGACTCTTATCTTATTGCTAAAAGGCGTTTCTTTAATTTAGAAAAGAAATTAGATAAATCTAACATTAAAAATGAGTATATAGATTTCATTAATGAATATAAAAGATTAGGCCATCTTACCGAAATCAGCCGTCCTATTTTCGGTTACTATATACCTCACCACGCAGTAATTCGTGAAAGCAGTGAGACTACTCGCTTAAGAGTAGTCTTCGATGCCTCTTGTAAGACTTCTACAAACATATCACTTAATGATATTCAATTTGTTGGGCCAGTAGTTCAAGATGATTTAATGGCAATTTTGCTCAGGTTTCGTCAGTATACCTATGTAGTGACAGGTGATGTGGAAAAAATGTACAGACAGGTTATGGTTACTGAATCCCAGCGTCACCTGCAACTCGTACTCTGGAGAGAGGACAAAGATCAAGAACTCAAAACCTTGCAACTAAATACTGTCACGTATGGAACAGCTTCAGCTCCGTATCTTAGTACTAGGTGTCTTATACAACTTGCAATGGAGTGCTCTGATGAAACTGTTGCTAATACGTTAAGACATGACTTTTATGTTGATGACCTGAATACTGGTTCAGACTCAAAATCTGTGTTAAAATCTACTCTTTCAGGAGTAATTAAAAAACTTTCTGAGGGTGGGTGGTTTTCCTTTGCGTAAATTTAGAACAAATTCTCCTGATATTTTTGATGATATACAAATGACTGATCAATCTCAAGACTTTAGTAAGCAATCCTCTGTGTTAGGATTAAAATGGACACCTAGCTCTGACACTTTGCACTTTACAGTCGAAATTAAACCTATTCCTAAAATTACGAAACGCTCTATACTGTCCAACTCGTGTCGCATATTCGACCCATTAGGCCTCTTATCTGCCTGCACTATTTTTCATAAAATATTTTTACAGAAGCTCTGGTTACTTAAAATAGACTGGGATGATGAAATTTCGAAGGAGATGGAGAACTCATGGATAGAATTCTATAAAGAGACTAATAATTTTGCTCATATTAAGGTACCTAGGTATATTCTCTGCAACTCCCCAACCTATATAGAGGTTCATTGCTTTACTGATGCCTCACAAGATGCCTATGGTGCATGTATTTACTTAAAATCGACGAATAACTTGGGTGAAGTTGAATGTAACTTATTATGTGCAAAAACTAAAGTTTCTCCCTTAAAAACTGAAACAATTCCACGTCTAGAATTGTTAGGCGCTTTACTTGGTGCAAAACTACATTCTAAAGTTCTGCAATCTTTAAAAATTAAGATTTCACGCTCAGTATTTTGGACAGATTCAACCATAGTTTTAGGGTGGTTACACACTCCACCTAAAACCCTTAAAACTTATGTTTGCAGTCGGATTGAACAGATTCGTGATCTAACTGATATAACTACTTGGCGTCATGTACCTACCGAATATAATCCTGCTGATATGGCGTCTAGGGGCATTCAACCACGTCTTCTTTTTAGTAATACCCTTTGGTGGCATGGTCCTTCCTTTCTGGCCAAGTTTGAACATGAATGGCCCCAGTCTAAATCTACTTCTGTAACTTTACCTGAAACAAAAATAAGTTTAAATATTAAAACCCTACCTAATGATGTTGTACCATTTGAAAAATATTCTAAATTATACAAATTGCAAAGAATATACGCTTACATACTAAGATTTATAAATAACATTAGAAAAAATAATACTAAACTAAATGGTGAACTTACTTGCTCTGAATTGAGTAATTCACTGATGCTTATAGCTAAAGCTTCACAAGGCGAAAGCTTTTCAAAGGAAATTCATTCAAGTAAGACTTTAAATAAACTAAATTCTAAGTCACGGATTCTCTCTTTAAACCCATATTTGGATCAACATGGTGTATTACGTGTCGGTGGACGGATTGAAAATGCATCCCACTGTCCTTATGGGAAAAAACACCCCATATTACTTGACCCCAAACACACTTTCTCTAAACTTTTATTTGAGCAAGAACATCTTCGTCTCTTACACTGTGGCCCTCAGCAACTGTTGAGTTCTATTCGTGAGCAATTCTGGCCCACAGGTGGCAAGGTGTTAGCTGCGACTACCGTTAGAAAGTGTGTACGATGTCAGAGATTTAAAGCTAAACCTTTAAACCCTATAATGGGTAACTTACCACAACCTCGTGTAACTCCTGCTCCACCATTCGAGACTTGTGGCACTGATTTTGCTGGACCTTTTCTAATATTAAATAGAAAGGGCCGTGGTGCTAAGACCTCCAAGTGCTATTTATGCATATTTGTTTGTTTTAGTACTAAAGCTGTGCACTTAGAAGTCGTGAGCGACTTAAGTAGCGATGCCTTTATCTTGTGCTTGCGTAGATTCATCTCACGACGTGGTAAACCTGACACAATATACTGTGATAATGGTAAAAACTTTGTAGGAGCCAATAACGAACTGAACAGACTGCTTAAGAATAGTGAACGATCGGTTAGCGACTACGCGAGCAAGGAAGGCATAACGTTTAAATTTTCTCCTGCATATGCACCGCATTTCGGCGGGATCTGGGAAGCGGGAGTCAAAACGGCAAAATTTCATTTAAAACGGATAGCGGGTAACTCTAGTTTAACTTTTGAAGAGTTGTACACACTGTTTGTGCAGATTGAGGCTATTATGAACTCGCGTCCGATTACTTCAATGTCTGCTGATCCTTCTGATCTGTCAGCTATTACACCTGGGCACTTCCTTGTGGGTCGGCCATTGACCTCACTGCCTTCACCTGTCACCGAGCGAGTCAGCATCAACCGATACCAGCTGATTGAACGCTTAAGACAACATTTCTGGTCTCAATGGACAAAGGACTATCTATCTACTCTGCAGCAACGCGTCAAATGGCAGCATGCACAACACCACGTTAGTGTTGGCGACCTAGTCTTCATCTGGTCTTCATTCTGGACGATCAGCTGCCACCTATGAAATGGCTCATGGGCCGGATTGTCAAACTATATCCAGGAGCAGATGGCGTATGCAGAGTGGTCGACGTGAAAACAAAGAGCGGCGTCATTCATAGGCCCGTTTCTAGACTAACACAACTAGATTCCCAAGAGCTCCTTGGGGAACACGTCCCCAAGGGGGGGGAGGATGTTTACAATGCGACTGGAACGCGTTGAACGTCTCAAATCCAACCGGCGTCGGAGCGGAAGAGGTGGAACGTGACAATAGCGGCCTCGACCGGCGACGTCTAACTTTGACAGCTGACAGCTGACAGCCAGATATACTTTCTCTCTACTACGAACTGACGACAAGAGCGCGGACGCAAAAAATCTGTCGCGAATATTTTAATCTCAAACTTGTAAAAAATAGACAAATAAAACGTAGAATCAATATAACAGAACCTGTTTTCTTGAAGACGACCCCAACACCGTGTAATAGGGGGCGAGCCTATTGCCATTAACCGGGCACAAATTCAGACTTCGGGCTGCTACTGAGAATTACCTAATGAAAAAACCCAATAACACTTTGCCCGACCCAGGAATCGAACCCAGGACCCCACGCTCAGCAGTCACGCTTGCGTCACAAGAAAAACGAGGCAGAAAAAATAATAATAATAATAATAATACCTAATTTATTTTGGACATGATAGCATCCACACAAGAAAGTTAGTAACAAGCAACATTTTTATTAAAACTATGTTAGAAGGTATTACAGTGAGTGAACATTCAGGTAGGTAGGTAATAATTATATTTTATCTTACCTAGGACCGGTCGTTGTGGCGAGGCTTGGGGGAGCCCTATGTCCAGCAGTGGACGTCTTTCGGCTGAAATGATGATGATGGTGATGATGATCTTACCTATCACTCTGTCCACCCAGTGTTTCAGGATTGGACAGTCGTGACGGACTGCGATCATTTCCAGAATACTGTTGGAGCTGCCGCGTAATCGAGTTAATAGTGATGCTGCTTTTTTACGCATTATAGCGTGAAACCCGTCGACTTGCGCACTCGCGAACATATGTGACGCACTACAATATTGCGGTAACCTGAAGAGCATTCTGAAAGCGTTATTATATTGCACACGTAGGACGTTGTAGGCTCGTTGCGTGTACTGAACCCACAGGCTGCTAGAGTAAAAAGATTGACAGTCGTTTTACTCTTACACTTGGCAGTACATTTAACAACCTTCGGGCCAGTATATTGCTCCTAACCGCCAACGCCCAACGTTTTTCTATGTCTAAGTCATCTTTTAGATTTTTAGATCATCCGTGTCTATATGAACCAAATATTTAAACTTATTCACAACCTTGAGGGCATTAAAGATGAATAGGTATATTTATTTTCCGAAATAAAACATTAGTTTTTCTTTACCATCAATCTGAAAAGAGGTCATTGAACTCATCAGGTAGGACCAACCTCGAAATAGCAAAAACAAATCTGCTGTTCCATACATTTTGTCGATATATGTGAAACAAAATGTAGGGAACAATGTAGCTGATTTTCGCTATTTCAGGGTTCGTCCCATAGTAAAAGTTATTCATAATTATGAGTATAATGACCCCTTTCAGGTTTATGGTAAAGAAAAACAAATGGTGTTATGTTGTTGTATTAATAACAAGAAATATTCAAAATCAAAGATTTAAAAAATAGTTTTCTCATAAATGGAAACGAAAATACAAAATGATTCGTTTATAAATCATCATCCTCCGAGCCTTTTCCCAATTATATTGGGGTCGGCTTCCAGTCTAGCCAGATGCGGCTGAACATCAGTATTTTACACGGAGCGACTGCCATCAGACCCCCGCAACCCAATTACTGGGTAATACTGACATTCGGAGGTTAGACCAGTTGTTAGACATTCAGGCTTCTGACTACCCGTAACGACTGCCATAGATATTCGTATGACAACCGGGACCGACAGCTTAACGTGCTCTCCGAGGCACGGAGGGGTCTCGATGTGTAACGAAACGGTCACTCATCCACAGACTGACCGCGGCAAGTGCAGCTTAACCTTGCAGATCGTACAATCCGCGCAGTCGTTGCATCGCTACGAGCCCCTCCGATGAACTCCCTCCCCTCAGATGATGCCGATTCAATTCGTTTATAAATATAAAATAAAATTTGCGAGTACGACAAAGGACTGCCCGTGCCGTAACCAACATGCAAATTTTCCGTTTCAACAGGAATAAAGTAGAAACTGTTACTACTCGTTGTCCTAACGTAAAATTACAGGTAGCTAACAAGGAGCATCGTTAATATTAAAGACGTAAGTAATCGCTCAAAGGAAACCGTACTTAGTATAAAAATTGCAAAATTATAGAGTATGGACGATGGAGTAATTGGAAAAATTGTTGAACAACTGCGCTGGTTGGAAGCTTACCCACGATGCCAAAGGTTGATCACCTCTGGTAAAGCAATTGATTTTACTGTTGCAAAAAGTGTACTGGTATAGTTGTTAGATAGTGAATTATTTGTACGAATGCATGTTAGATACCATCGCAAAAGTTTGTATTCCTTTGTTATTCTTAGGTGGCACAATCTACAAAGTAGCTAATTGGGAAAAGGATCGAGCAAGCACTGTGTGTGGAATCTCACTATAGTGACAACAAAGATGTTTCAAAAGTCCCCGTTTTTAGCACTTTTTCTATATTTTTCTATCTACAGCGAACTATTATTTACAGAGTTAATAGTTTCTGATTAATCTACAGTACCTGGACCCCAATTCTCAAGTTATAGAGATAAATGTCTGATTCGAGATAATCTCTAATTTTAAATCTGTGCGAAAAATGTCGCCGGTAATGTCAACTGCTACGATTTATGAACCATTCTTTATATTTCGAACGCTAGGCCTAGACATATCTCTAACGTGATATTCTGAGAATACGAAAATTTACTTTCAGTTAGTATATTATCTGTGCTTTCAGTCGACATTTGCTATGTTGTTTCTATAGTATGTCGAGCTCGAGATAATGTCTACGACGCGAGAATAACCCTGTACTTCAATAGTTAAAAACGAATTTTCAATGAATGATGTATTCATTTTCAGCCAGTAATAATTTTTAAGTGATGGGGGCGCCACTTGGCTGCTAAATTCGTCATAAGCTGCAGTTAGGTATGGGACGATAAAGCCTTTTCACCGATAGGTACATAAGCGCAACCTCATAGTGTTCATAAGCGGGGGTAATTGTAGACTAACCAATGACCAGAAATTTTAACACCACTGCCACCGGAAGGTCAATATTGAGTACTGTTGCTAAAATCATATTAAACGATATAGACTATAAATACAGGAACTATAATTATAATATTTTTTTATACATATTTTTGGGATTTTTTAACATAGAACTATCTAGTCCCAAACTAAGCAGAGCTTGTTCAGTCGACTGCATGACAGTGGTAACACTTGAATAAGAAAACCACCCTTACTGCTTACGAAATAAAGGCGTTGTCAATGTCAAACTGTTACCACTGACGTGCGGTTGACCATACTATGGATACTAGACAATGAATATAATACTTACATACCTACTTTTTTGGCTTGATATTTTTACTTGCTTAATGGCGGAATTTGAGAGGGTGACGCTTAATTATTTGTCTTCTATGTAACTACATTGCTGAATTTGGTAAAAACTTGTACTGATAATTTGTATGTTGTGACATAAATAAATATATTTATTATTTATTTATTTATTATATTCTTTATTGTACATTATACCAAACGAAAACAAACTGCGAACTGCTATTGCACTTATTGCGTCATATTAACCCTAAAAAAAATATCCCAAAAACCGAAAACTTCGGCAAAGCGAACAAAGCCATTTAAAGCAAAATTTTCACCTTTTGATCTTTTCTTTATCAAAATACTTTTACAAAAGAAACATTTACGTTAAGGATAGCGGTGAAAAATTAGATAATAATCTTAAGATTTTTTCTTTTCAGCCCTTCCCTGTAATTACGTTTTTGTTCATCTAGGAAGTTCTTTTGTTTGAAGGCAAGGCTGGATAACAAAGCCTTAACAGGGGAAGCAAACAATGACGTCTGCTACGAAACCATAGCTGGATGGTGTTCCCCATTCACGTCATCTAAAATCGATAACTATATGAAAAGCTTAAAGAATGCCTAATTAAGGGTATACTGTTGATATTATGCGCGTCGAATTTCATGTTTTCTGTAAATATTAATTATTTGTGTTCAAATTTTTCATTTATTTATTTTTAATAAAACAAAGTTAAACCGGATTACATCGCGTGTACAGGGTTATTTTAACACATAAAATAAAATCTATCTATCTTCTTCTTGAACATTAGTCTTCCTGCGACCAAGAACGCTGCCAAGTATTCGAAACGTCAGGAAAATTTTACTATACAGGGTTATTTTTAATTCATTAGCTATTCTTTAAGGAATAACTGTACTCATCATTTTTTTCTCTTTTTTTTATGTGAGCAACACTGAAATTGCGAATAATAAATCAGCTGTTCCCTATATTTTGTCGAGAGTCGTGAGCACAGATGTAGGGAAAACTTGATTATTTATTTGCGATTTCAGGGTTTGTCCCGTAATAAAAGTTGTTCAAATTGTTTAGTACAGAAATCCCTTAAAGAATAGATAATGAATTAAAAATTAACTTGTAACATAACATCACGCCTGTATTTCCCCGAAGGGGTAGGCAGAGGTGTATTAGTACACCCACATTTCGCCAGTTATGTTATAGTCCCATGTAATAGGGGGCGAGCCTATTGCCATTGACCGGGCACAAATCCAGATTCCGGGCTGCTACTGAGAATTTCCTAATGCAAACCCAATAACACTTTGCCCGACCCGGGAATCGAACCCAGGACTCCACGCTCAGCAGTCGCGCTTGAAACCACTAGACCAACGAGGCAGTCAAACTAAACAGTTAAACTTGTATATTATTAATATAATCCTGACGTTTCGAATACTTTGCAGCGTTCTTGGTCGCAGGTAGACTGAAGATAGATATATTTTGTTTTGTAATGATCGCGAAAACAGGCATTATTATTTTTACAAATTTTGTATAGGTTGGTAAAAACAGCCATTATTATTTTTACAAATTTTGTATAGGTTCGTAAAAATCATTTACCTATACTTAGTATCAAAACATTGGTGTAAATCAGTAACACTTCGTTATAACTTAACCCTCTGCTAGTACAATTCCGAGCCCAAGGCCCGAAAACTCAGCCCAGGAATTCATGTTCAACTGTCGGGATTTCGAGCTTCAACCTCCTTAAACCAGCCACTAACCTAACCACCATCGAACCACCCGCCATGAATCTAAATTCTATCGTCACCATCTTAATGTTTAGCGGGCAACTACTGACCAGACAAAATTTTTCGCCTCGTACAGCAAAACTGTGGAATCAACTTCTGTCCAAACAAGCGGTTTTTCTGAACAAATTCGACATGTATGCCGCCTTCATGTAAAGTGCATTTAAATATGTTTTGAAACGGTCGGCAACGCATCGGTGACTCTTCTGGTGTAATGTTGCGGGCATCCATATCCAAGAGCAATAGTAATTCTTTACCATCAGATGACCCGCTTACTCATTTGCGTTACATTAATTTTTTTTAGTTACCACGTTTTTAAAACAAAAGCGACTGAATATTTCATTCTCATCCAGTTCTAATCTATAAATAAAGTTTCAAGTCTCTGGCTCATTGGAAAGTTAATTTAAAATCGATTTTAAAATTTGTACCGAACAGACAAACAAGAAAGTGAGTTAATAAAAACGTGGTTAAAAACAGACCAACTACAAATTTTCTGTAAACTTTACTCGTGATCAAAGAACAAATAAAATGACTCGCACTCAAAGGTCGTATAAATTAAAAGTAAAAATAACCATCTAAACTTTGAAATAAGCAATACCTTTGTACTGAATAGTTATAATGCTGTCTCCTTTCATATAATGTGTATTCGCTGTTTGTATATATTTATATATTTGTAAGCCAGACGGCCATTGTTATACTTAATTAATTAATGGATGTAATCATCTGGAAATAAACGATTTCATTTCATTTCATTTCATTCATTTCATTCATTTCATTCATTTCATTCATTTCATTCATTTCATTCATTTCATTCATTTCATTCATTTCATTCATTTCATTCATTTCATTCATTTAATTCATTTCATTCATTTCATAAGTTATTGTGTGTACACAAATTATAAATAAATAAAGAAAAGTAATAAAAGCCACATATCACATCTATCATCAAAAATTATCCGGCCGAGTACCTCTAAAGATAGTTTTTCATCTACTCTCACATAATGCTCGATTAACACTCTATAATGGTCAACCGGAAGCACGGACGTCATGTTGGCGGTGAGATAGCGGAAATATATCGCAGGAAGTCGACAGCCATTATTCAGGAAGGTAGTTCTTCCGTCAACGCTCTATAGCGCTTATTATTTTTGGCGATAAGATAGGTGATAAGATGATGTGAATTATTACGATTTTGTTGGAGGTAAGTGGTGTATTATTTATTATAGTCGCTTCAGTGCTTGAATGTCCAATCGACCATTGAACAAATTTTACCGGAGACGTTTTTTTAGTTTATTATTGATTCAAGAGAAATATTTTAAAAACTTTGATGATTTAAGAATAATGTATAGCATATATTACATTATTCTTAAATCTTCAAAGTTTAAAAAATATTTCTTTTTGACATTCAAGCACTGAGGCGACGTTATGTCTAAACATTATTGTTGTGGAGGCTTACTTGGTTTAGTTAAGAGCAAACCAAATACATACTATGATCGCCTATGTACAGTCTCACAAAGCAATTAATTTCCAGGGTCGTCATATATAAATGAAGTTTTCTCAGAAGTTTATGGATGTTTTCGAGTGAAATATCATTTTAGTAACGGACAAGTTAAACTGTATTTATACAAAACCCTAATCAAACCGTTCTATAATAATTTCCTGAGAAATCTTCATCTATATCTGGCGACGCTGGATACTAACTGCTTAGTTAGACTGTACATAAACCTTCCTATTGTAACTTTTTTACATAACATTTTTACTTTATACTTTTACATTATATGTGTACAATACTACTTCCTACTAATATTATAAATGCGAAGGCATAATGCTATTATGCATGCTATTATATAATGCTATTATTATTATGTTTGTTTGTTTGTCCTAATATTATTAATGCGAAAGTATAGATGTTGACACAGGTAGACAATAACCTGGATTAACATAAAGGTTACTGTTATCTGGAAAGATAACAGATCCTTTCTGAGATAAACCGAATTATATGCGGGTGAAACCATGGCATAGACTAGTAAAAGATAAGAGTAAGCATGATCCTTTCGTTCAAGTATAATAATGAAACATTTTAATTTAATGAAAAATAAGTGAAGAAAAACGTTTACATAACATAACATAACCAGCCCATTACCGTCCCACTGCTGGGCACGGGCCTCTTCTCATTATGAGAAGGCTAAGGCCTTAGTCCACCACGCTGGCCTAGTGCGGGTTGGCGGACTACACACACCATTGAGAACTCTATGGAGCACTCTCAGGTGTGCAGGTTTCCCCACGATGTTTTCCTTCACCGTTAAAGCAAGTGATAATCGAATATAAATCCGCACATGAATTCAAAAAGTCAGAGGTGCGGGCCGGGATCGAACTCACACCCTCCTGCATGGAAGGCAAGCGTTCAACCGCTAGGCTATCACTGCCTGGTCAAACGCAAGCCCGTTAAGAATTTTAAAAAAAGCAAGTCTGCTTTGGCCCTTAGAAAAATAAAATAATTATTCCCCAAAAAGGGTACCATAATAGAAACCTTGATTACGAGTGTTACCACTGTAGTATCGGAGTGATTTTACCGCTCCCTAGAAGGGTTGAGTACATCTGAATGAAGTGAAGAGAATCGTTTACTTTCCATCAATGACTTAGGAGCTTCCTGACAAAAATCTGCCAGATGGATGCACGCATTCGTCTTTTTTCCTATTGAAGAATACATACTGTAAAATCGGTTTCTCTAAGGAAAATGGAGGCTTTTTACTTACTTTAAATAATAAACACCGAACACACACACACTAAAAACAAGACCGTTTTACACTGTAATGATTAAATTGTTTTGATGTCACTCATAATAATCACTCGGTACTGATTCTACACAATATAAGAGTAAAAATAGCAGCCATGATTACTTCTTTTGATTAAAACTATAAACTGCCGTTGCCGTACAAACCAATTAAGAGGTCCAGTAAATAAAACAAACTTAGAAACTCATTTCAGCTAGTGTTAATTACTAAATTACAAAGTAATGAGAGCACTCCAACTATCGCCTCAGTGGAGATTTAAAAAGTAAAACTCCCTTTTACTCCCAACTTTTGTACAAACTCAAGTTAAAAGAGGAAAGAGGCATGAAGCGTTTTGTAGTAGGGAAAAAGAACATCGTAGAAGGCAAGAGAAAACGAGTCGGAAGAAGAAGGCAACCAGTTAAAGGAAAAGACAAGAGAAGTGAAAGAGTTGGCATTGGACAGAGAACGATAGATTTTTTAGGGTTCCGAAGTCCTACAAGGAATCCTTATAGTTTCGTCATGTCCGTCCGTCTGTCCGTCTGTCCGTCTGTCCGTCTATCCGTCTGTCCGTCTGTCCTAATCCTTTATAGCTTAATAACTTCTACAGTTATAAACATAAGTAAATGAAATTTTGTTAAAAAATAGTCTGCATATAGATCTCAATTTTAAAATAATAAAAAAATAGTTTTTACGTTCTTTAGGGGTGGCGCCCATACATGTGAAATGGGGAAAAAAAATTTTTTTCGCTGCACCCGCTCGTGTGGGGTATCTTTGAATAGGTCTACTAAAATGAAGGTAATGTTTCATACATCACTTTTTTATCGGGTGTACCATCTGCGAAATATAGCCCGCCAAAGTGGCTTGCAATGTGTCCCCCCCTCCCCCTGCCATTTCTAAACTATGCAACGTAGAAACTAATAATCTTCCACATTGATAGACCTTTGTGAAAACTCTCTTTTAAAATTATTTCGAGTATAATGTGATAATAAGTTTTTGAGTTATAGACAGAAAACTGAAAAATACTTAAAACGTCCTAGTTCAAAGGTCATTGACCTTAGAGAAAAATTATCATGGCAAATAATGCTCCTTAGCCTCCTCCTTCCTACCCTCCTCCTCCTCCTTCCTTCCTTTGCTGCTACTTTCTATTTGAAAAAATCACAAAAAGTAACTTTGACATGACAGACTTCTTAAATTTGGCTTCTTGAATTTATCGCTAGATGGCGCTACTAACAACACGCTCTGAGTCGCGAATGCTGCCGATTATTGCAAAAACTAAAACAGCCATGATTAATATTCGATTTGATTCGTTTGTACACCTACTTAAGGAACCCTATAATACTGAGCATGGCCCGACATGCTCTTGGCCGGTTTTTTACACCGTAAACTGTCTATACCACATTCAGGGAAGTAACAAAAACCAAAAAGTAAACAAACTACTATATCCTGTTCGTTGAACGAACAATTTGATAGGTAAGATTTTTAAATAAACTTAAAAACAAAACATAACAAAAACATAACATAACATTACGCCTGTATTTCCCCGAAGGGGTAGGCAGAGGTGTAAATAAACTGGCATTGCCATCCAGTCCTGCCCTCCTAGCCAAGTTGACAATCTACAATCGTCAACGCTATAGAAAACAATCAAAATGTATGGGAATGACATATCTCAATGGAAAAGACATTCGTTGAGATATGTTATGTTTTTCTATAGCCTTGACGATTGTAGATTGTCAACTTGGCTAGGGGGGCTGAGCTATGAAAAAAAAAAAAAAGCGAAAAGTGAAGTTTGAAGTTATAAAAGTTTCAAGTCTCTAGCTCATCGCGAAGTTAGTTTAAAATCGATTGCAAAATTTGTACCGAACAGACAGACAGGAGAGAAAGCGAGATAATAAAAACGAGGTTATCAAAAGTAAATGTAAACAATCTTACTATGATTTTTTTTCTGAAATAAAAAACTAACTACGCCATGGAAAATTCGAAATTCATAGAGTTTTAACTTCATCATCAGTTTTAACTTATTTTAAAGTATTTTAAATAAGTTTAATTTTTTTACAATTATTTAAAAAAACTAAAATGTTGTTTACATTTACCTACTTAATTATTTCAACGAACAGGGCTACTATTAACTTTCCTTAAATAATCCTTAATCTAAGCTCTATACGTATATATATAGCGTATATAGCGCTCAGATTATGGATAAATTTGTGGGAGAGATAATTCACAGAATATCAGTAAAACGAACGAAAAGACTTTAAAAGTTTCTTGCCTATTTACTTAATGATTCAGATATTGCTGAACGTTGCACGTGGCGAAGCTTAACGGTCAAAAATATTTCCAGGAAATATTATTATAAGTGGATTCTAAGAGATTATTTATAATTGGCACGAGTCTTCCCACGAGTTAACAATATTGTACTTCCATACAATAAATAATCAATTATTTAAAATAATCTTTATATTTATAGGTAGAGGTACCATTCATAGATGTGTGGAAGTCGCTCCGTGAAAATTCCTATATTCAGCCAGCTCCCCGATTCAGAACTACACGATAACCTGTTGTTGACCGGTTCGGTGTGTTATTTCATTTCGTCTCATGATTCACGCAACGAAAGTAAAAGACTGCTAGTATGACTGAAAGCCGACCTCAACTAGCGATGAGTCATTAACGGGTTTCGTGTCAATGTAATGTAACAATTTTTTTCCAAAAAATATCAGGCTAAAAAAGCTGTTATTTTTAACAGATTTGAAAACAGTTGTTTTTTTTTTTTCAATATTAACGTTTTTGCATTTAACACAATTTCATTTAAAAATTCATATTAATGAACATTATTTAAATTGAAATAAAATTGAGTTGGGTTTTGGAAACAATTCGTTTAAAGATTTAAATTGTGCAAAGAAAAAAATCGCCACTAAGCTACCGTGTTCACGGTAGCTTAGTGGCTAAAGCATTGGCGTACTGAGCCAGCAGTCGCAGGTTCGAATCCTGTTCGTGAGCGATTTTTTCTTTCCACAATTTAAAATCTTTAGATTACGCTCCGCATGCGTAAATGCGTTAAAAATAATAAAATTACAATTCGTTTGTCAATGCATAAGTTTTTTGTAACCTGTTCGTTTTTCAAATGCATACATTTTTTTCAACCTGTTTTTTGAGAAATGGAAACAGTTAATTCGTTTCTTCTAAAAAGCTGTTAAAAAAGCAGCTCGTTAATTCAATGCCCACCGCTAACCCCAACATAGGAAAAGGCTGGAAAAAGGAATGTATAGCTGTGACGTCACTGGCACGATGTCCATTTTCTAATAAAAATATCCACATAATTTCCACATGCAATAAAATTAAAAATAATAAAAATAGAAATAATTGAACCATGTTGAGGAATGCAGTTGTAGTTACCTAAACAGCTCTTGCTCTATTATAACCACAACTTGTAGTCTACTGCTGTTGTACCTAAAATTCCTACGAAAGAGATTAATGAAAGACAGATATGAAAATATTAAGCGGAATTATTGGTATAACGAAAATGGATAGGATAAGCAATAGGTATGCGAGAGACATGTATGTATAGGTATGGCATACCCCCCCCCCCCTTAATTGGGGGAGGCCTATGTCCAGTAGTGGACGTCTTTCGGCTGAAATGATGCGAGAGAGAGTTCAAAAGTAGCGCCAGTGTCGGAAAAGCTGAATTGCTGTAGATTGTCATGGTATGGACATGTGATGCGGAGGAATGAGAAGTATGTTACGAGTAAGAGAAAAGTTTGAGTATGAATGTGGATGGCTATAAAAAAAGAGGAAGACCAAAGAAATGGATAGATTAGGTGAAAGTTGATATGGATAAAAAGAAAGTGAACACTGATATGACGGCTGATAGAGATGTATGAAAGAAAACGACATGCTGCGCCCCAAATAAATTAGCACGAGGGCAGGACGATGATGATGATTAGCTAAAATTCCTCTAAATCATGAATCCAAGTTTGCAAGTATTGCGTGCTGTACATACAGTCGCAAAACTCTTATCGCTCTCCTTCCTTACATTGCGCCATCATCAGTTATGAACAAAAAAACGACCATAGCTGCTCCCTAGAGACGAGTCGTGAAGCTAATGACGTGTTCTAGTCTCGACACGTGTCGCGCACGCGTCGACATAACCTCTAATGTGAACTAGCGTGCCTAGAGTGCTCGCCTGTTTCGCAAATTGGCAAGACAGATTTGTTATTTTGACGATCGTAAAGTAAAGGGTTTTGATAGATGTCTCTTCGTTTTTATGTGTCTATACTAACATTATAAAGAGGTAATTTTTTTACGATTGTGAGTTTATGAGTTTGTGAGTTTGTATGTAGGGGGCTAAAGCTATAGTCTTATATTATTAAAATCTGTAAATAAGCTACACAATAACATTACTAAATGCATTTTTTTTTCCAAAACATATACCAGTGGTCTACATAAAACATTGTCATTATAATTATAAATCGATTAGGTACTTGTCAAATTCAATTAATTCAAACACAGATGAAAAAACAACCATCAGCATGCATAATTTTTTTCATGTCTAATATCACAAAATAAATAATCTAATAAAATATCTTAGGTACTAAGTTTGTGCCAATATTCCATCTTCAATAAATATGTTTTTAATTTATTTTTAAATAGATTTTTAATGTAGATGCTTGTAGGGGCTTGTGCGATCGCCTCCTACCGGCCTTCGACTTCTTCAGAATTGTTCGGGAACCGTAAAATAAAATAGATGTGTCCGTTGCCAAAACTTTCAAGCGTATATTTTAAACGTAGTGATTATATTACAAGCAAAGACTTTGTATAACTGATTACAAGATTCGAGGATAGAGGGAGAAAGGAACAATATTGCTACCTTCACGTGATTGCGCGCAGCTGTAATTGGCTCATGTATTGTCGAGGCAACTTCATGACGCCACAGACAATGTAGAATAGTGATGCCAATCCACAGATGATGTATCAGTCGGTACTTGGTCTTCAACAATGCTTTTAAATTCTGTAGTAGGTAGTTTTATTATCTGTGGTAAGGGGTAATCTCTGGAACTAATGACCCGATTCTAAAAATTATTTTATTAATAGGAAGCTACGTTATCCTTGACTGCTATAAGCTATTTAAGTAAGTAAGTAATGTTTACATTATTATTTGAACCACAAGATATTAATCCTTACAAAAATTAATTATTTCATCATCAAAAGCATTTAGATTTGACCCATCTGTTTGATTTTCAAATTCCACACATGCGAAGCCGCGGGAAAAAGCTAGTATTTTATGTATATACTCATGTCACATCATCAACTCAGTCTATCGCCATCCACTGCTGTACATAGGCCTCTCACAAGTTGCGCCACAACACTCGGTTCTTTGCCTTTCGCGTACAGTCCCCCCAAATACTTTCATCAGGACTCAGACAGTATTTTAAAATATATACAAGTTTCGGGATATTTCAGCTATAGCCAGTCAAGTCGTTATTGTTAAAGGTATGTTGACTCACCTTTTTTTTTTTTTTTTATAGTATAGGATGGCGAAACAAGCTAAAGGCCCACCTTATGTTAAGCGGTTACCTTTGCCCATAACAACTTCAATACCACCTAGGCTGTTGCCTAAATGGTACCGCAAGTCGGTTCGCCAAACTGAGACATGAAGATGGAAAGTCTCATGTGATTGTAATTTCACCGGCACCCGTACCCTTCAGACCGAAAACCAAACCACCTCAACATTAGTAGGTATAAATTAGAAAATACCACACAAAATCTGATATAATAGGGCTGCACCTTAAATTACGCATTACAATAATATAATGAAAATCCATTAGTTCTCGTGAATCGACACAACTTACTGTTGACATTGAGGTGCTGTTTATCAACCCTAGATCGTAGATTGATTGATAAATAAGCTAAAAAGCTGTACCGGGGTGATATAATTGAGCGAATTTCCTCACTTTCCCTCACAGGGTCTCGTTATCGTGCATACCAACAATAGTGACACACTGGTTTTATGTTTAGCCAACAGATAGAAAATGTTTGAACCATGTTTTTGCAAATTTTTAAAGTAACTACTAGCTGACGTCTGCAGCTTCACTTTCATGATAATTGTGTCGATAAATATTGTATAAACCATAATCTTGTATATACCATCTTGTGTTAACCATAGAAATCCAAATAATAAGGTAATAGAAATGCTATCTACTATCTTTTAATACCGGAACGCGTGTCGCCGGTTTGCCGCTACCAACACATAAATACGCAATTACGCCCACCATGTTTCTAGCATTCAATGCAAAATGAAGCCAAAAAAAACCGCTGTTAGATATACTGCAAAATACAATTTTAGTGACTCCACGTCCAAAACGGCAGTGGTGATCAAGCAAACGGTTCGCGCACTGGTGTCCTACGAGACACCTGCACGCGGCAACAAGTTCACGCGCTTTTACGTTATTATTTAGATTTCTATGCTGCTAACCCAAGTCATGGTCTATCTCTGTGTTAAGTTTCATCCAAATCCGTTAAGACGTCACAAACATCCCAATACCTTCACAATTTTTTTAAATATAAGTGGAAAGTAGAAGGTCAACCGCATAAATATCAATGGTAACAAGACCATTACAATACACAATAACAATACATTACTGGCTTAGTATGTAGTTTACACAAGTCAGGTTCTGCTCAAACTGGTTTTGTTACCATCGACATGCGTTTGACTGTACATACATATGGACATATGGACTAAAATAGCTCTGCTCTGTAAAAACATTTACTCAGAATTGAATTTGAATTGAACGATACTTATTTACGTAAAAAAGACATAACAGTATCGGTATCAGAGCGAAATCGGCACTTCAATGACAATTGAATCTCGCAAAGACTTTGCAAATACATATTTAGAGAAAGTTTATAGCTCGACTCATTTTACAGGAGTGTGCGAATTGAATTGCCTCGTTGGTCTAGTGGTTGCAAGCGCGACTGCTGAGCGTGGGGTCCTGGGTTCGATTCCCGGGTCGGGCAAAGTGTTATTGGGTTTTTTCATTAGGAAATTCTCAGTAGCAGCCCGGAGTCTGGATTTGTGCCCGGTCAATGGCAATAGGCTCGCCCCCTGTTACATGGGACTATAACATAACTGGCGAAATGTGGGTGTACCTCTGCCTACCCCTTCGGGGAAATACAGGCGTGATGTTATGTTATGTGCGAATTGACTAACTTGTCACAGCTAACGATTATTTACCTATATCGTTTTATTTTTTTACAATTTGTATTATCAGCTTTTACAAATTCCTACTAGCAAACTGTAATCATTGTTACCTCGTTTCATTGGTCTCCACAAAATGTTGTCAATCTTTTAAGTCCCGTATGTATCACATATTAGGGTGTGCATCGTACCGTGCGACATATCTCAAATTAATTCATGTTTTGTCATACCCCTACTTTATGTATTCAGAATTTAATGACGTAGCACTATAAAACATAGTGAAAGCCTTTATCCAATGCGTAAGATATCGCGAACGTGCGTATCGCTGTAAATGGAAAAACATGGCTTTGCTCTTACTGGACGACGGGTATGGGCCCAACAAAAACCAATATTTGGAAGGGGTGCCATTCAAACTCACCCTTTGGTTGCAAAAAACCGTATATCCTTGGATTAATATATCGTACACACGTTATTGATTAGTGAATTTTTGGTGGACCTGTCATTCTTCTGCGTGTAAAGCCGACTAAAAAGCTAACACGTGAAACCTTTTACTATGGAAGCTTTAGTATCCAGTCATCCGCCAAAAGTTTTTATTCAAAGAGTAGCATTGTGTAGAAGTACTCTTCATCAGAGAAACAGCTATTTAATGTCCATTAAAGTTTACAACCATATTCCACAATGCTTAAGAGAACTACCACTACGCCTATTTAAAACAAAACTTAAAACATGGTTGATTGAAAAATGTTTTTATACAATGAATGAATTTATGGATTCCAAAATGTAACATATGAATTATAAATATACTAATTTAATTTTCATAAATATATGAAAATAATAATGGTTAAAATAATGCTTTTCTTAATTACATAAGCTTTTGTAATGTATAGAGCTGGACCTTTTTTTTTTTTTTGCATATTATGATTACGCTAATAAAGCACTAAAAATATGTGCACAAAAATTCGCATGCCTACTAAAGGTGGATTTGTCGGACACCTAATGTGTAAAAACATGTATATTTAACATCTTCTGTACCATATCCTTGCGAATAAATATCTTTATCTTTATCTTTCTATAAAACTCGACTTTTGTATGTTCGTGTCGACTACCTTAAATTGCTGTACCCAGCTGTACAAAGCCAATAAACAATTACGCTTTCAAAAATACATTGCTCATTATAATTGAATATTAATTTGTCTTTATGTAATTACCTGAACACACAAAGGTACAAAGTCCAGCAAAATGATGATGTATTTTGTAATTAATTCCGTCTGTGGTTTTTAATCAAGCGGTATGTGTTGAAAATATGCGGTCAACATCCATGCATTTATTTAAAACAACTATTTTAATTATTCACTGAGAATCAACTCCTGTTTGAATGGCAACAAAGTTATTCGGCATAAAATGTTCCGAACAGAAAACGGTTCCAACACAAAATTGGGTTGAATGTAACCAAGTGTGACACGGGAAATTATTTAAAAGCTCAAACTTTGTCGCGATTGATAACCATAAAGGAAATATGAATATATTCTCAACTTTACTCAGATTTATTAAGGATATTACAGGAAAATGGGAAAACGTTATTCAAGCGCAGGTGTGCTGACGATTTGCTAAGTTGCCATATTTTTGTGAGGGAATTGAGTTGGAGCATTTTGCAGATAGCACGTAAGGTATTGTTCAAATTCTTATATCTCCGGACCATTATTTACTGTGAACGCGGCCTATTCAACGACGTGGCACGTTTATTGCGTCATAATTTTACACTCACTCCACTCTCAACGTATGCTTAATATTACTTTATGTCATATAAAGTCTTGTTCCTGAAAAAAAAAGCATCGCTGGCAATAAATTATTTGCTACAGCTTGTTATGACTTCAGTAACATTTTTATGAATTCTTTAATAAAAGCAAACAATAATGTGCAAGACTAAGAAAGATATTCTCATACTATAATATATTGTTCCATGTGGTGCTGGACGTAAAGAATTGCACCACCATATATCTTCTCATGGGTATCGTAAAAGGCGACTAAGGGATTCACCAAAGGATGGGCAGCAGCGTTCTCTGAGTATTTAACCAACCAACTGTGATCGCCAACCTGCTTGCCAAGCGTGGCGATTATGGCATTCCCCCCTAACTGCTTGGGGGAGGCCTATTTCCAGCAGTGGACGTTTTTCAGCTGAAATGGTGGTGATGATACCATAATGAACGCAAGACAGTTATGAAAAAACAATTAAATCATCATCTATATAGACTATATAATAATATCCTCTATGATACAAATAAAATAATTTAAAGCGTTACCTACTTCACATATTTCATATAACTATCTGTGTTAAGAAGACACCATCGTATCAAACACCAATCCAGTCAGTATTCCATCGAAAATAATGAACAAAGAAAGCATCAGTACTTGATAATAGCCAATATGCGATGCCAAAATTGCTTTCCTAACGTTGTTTCCGTAACTAATATTGTACTAATGCCATTATCAGCTTCTATTACGTACGTCGCGTTCTCTTTTTCTTTTACCAAAACTTGTCCTCGTGTTTTTATTAAAGATTCCAATAGATTTTTGTAATTGTTATTCCTATACGTGATCCTGTTTGCTTTTTTCTGTGTTTAATTAAAACTGGTATTATCTGTAAACACTGTATGTTTACAGATAAATGTGATATTTTTATTTGAATGTGGGGTTTCAGCTTGGCAATTATTACTTGGCATGACTGTGTTGGCTGCTAACAGCCGTGAAACTTTCGGGATTTAAGAGGCGGTGTTAGACTAAGTGTATCAGTATTTACCTTCGGTAGCAGTTTACTTTACACTTATATTTCTTTAAGGAAGACCCAAACATTAAGGAACCGACTTTTTTTTATTAAAAGAAAAATACTGACTTTTTTATTAGTTTGTTGGTAGAAAACTCATTTTTGAATTGAGATTGCCTTTGTACAAGTAGTTTCTACTTATAATTTAATATTGTATTTTTCTGGTGTACAATAAAGAATAAGATTAATACTCTGTTAACAAAAATAATACCAGGCATTAAATACACATCATTTACATTCCTACAAATGTTACCAAAAAGGTTATACTTAAATGTAACTTATTACTGAACGCAATGTTAAACAGAATTCGTGCAACTTGTGACTGACCGACTGTACAATACCTGTCCTCCTTCGGTTTGTTCTGGAGCACGTCCATAGCATTCAGACGACTGCTCGTTTCTCTAATGGTACAATTACAGTGAATTGGATCCGCTTTTTGACAAATCAATTTGTCCTAAACATGTCTTGTATTTTATCCGGTTAAAAGTTTGATTAAAAAAGTCGTCGTAAAACCTCGGGTATAATTTGATATACATTTTATTTTTTAAATCTAGTCGCTATATTATTCAAACGTAAAATCGAAAACCAAGATTATTTCGGTCATCAAAATTATTCATAATGTGCGCAAATTAAATATGTGTTGCAATGCTTCGAAAATAGTCTTCATATCGAAGTTGTACCTTGGTTATAAGATTCTTGGGTAGAATATTTCAAGTGCTTCTGTTCAATATTACATTCTTATTGCATTTTCAACATTTCTCCAGTCTATAATTCAACCACACGTATTGGAAACAGTGATTCTTATTGCTATCTAAATTTATTTGATATTTCAAGAGATTTCTGTTATTTGCAGATTTATTGCTGGTATACGGTAGGTAACTTTAAGGTTAGTAATTTTTGTTAGTAACATACGTATAGGTTTGTTGATGGATTTTTCCGCTATTTGTTGTTTGTCAAAGCCTGACGGTCACTGAAAGAGTTTAACACGTGCACGTGACTTTTTGAAAAGCACATGTTCAGTGTTTTCTTATTTTAAGTGATGTGGTTGATTTTTTATATATTCTTATTCTTTATCCTACACACATACAGGAAAAAAAATTAACTAGTGCGCAAATTTTTTTTAGTGGTTCGATAATTTTTTTCCTGTATACATGAAGTTCTTGTTTTTTTTTGTCATGACGACAAACAAACAAACAAACATCATGATGTTTGAATTTTAGCATTTTGTAGATTTACATTGCTGATCGGTTCCTATTTTTCTAGTCCATCCAAAGGTTGTCTGGAAGAGATTGTTTTGTGCGATAAGACCGCCCATTGTACTTATTTAATCTTTCTGTAAACTATTGTCTTTGTTTTCGTTTGGTGTAATGTACAATACAACGATGTAGAGGACCGAGTGTTGTGGTGCAACTTGGGAGAGGCCTATGTCCAGCAGTGGACTGCGATAGGCTGAGTTGATGAATGTACAATAAAGAATATAATAAATAAAGAAATTTATTTTATAAGTAAAGTTTCTACATGTTTTATATCAGTAATCCAATATTGTACACTCAAGGGACAGTGCCGAACATTTATTTGCGAAACCTGATTTGCATTCCGAATATGATACGTACCTCTTTATTATTCTTATCTAAACTACAACAATATTACAATTCCATCCAAAAACAACAAAAAAACACAAATCTCACAGATTTCTATCTTTATCGACATCGGTTTACCCTCCACGTTTATTTCACAAAAACCCTTAGAAATGGAACTTTCCAACGTTACTCCGGGGATGCTATGTAAATACAAGGCTGTATGAATGTAAATGCCTTTTAAGTAGATACCATACGTGGTGGGCTTATGTCGTTACCTAAGGTTATTGGTGCTCCTTGCTACGTGCGGTATGGCACGCTATGCTGCAAATAAGCGTAGAGGACGGTATTAACGACACTGTGTTAGAATATAGACGAGTATTATAAAATATCTTTAGTTTTTAGGGTTCCGTAGCCAAATGGCAAAAAACGGAACCCTTATGGATTCGTCATGTCTGTCTGTCCGTCCGTATGTCTCAGCCACTTTTTTCCGAAACTATAAGAACTATAGTGTTGAAACTTGGTATAATTGGCGAATGTACCGGACGGGCGGAACTCGATACCGTGTGTATGAGCCGCTGACGCCCTGTACCTATAGGTTGACTTCCCACGCCGAACTGAAGGATTATTTCTTGATACGGGAACACCGGGAGAATTTTTCAGGAAATGAAAACACCGACTTGACTGTTCATGAAGAGCTTGAGGCCTCTGCTTACTCCATTTGTTTTGAAGGCTTGACTATATGGTAGATTTGCTACGTACCTAGCTATACTGCCCTTTCTATTCTGTCCTATAGACAAGCATAGCTAGGTATCACTATATACCTGTATAGGTATCTATTCTATTGGTAACTCGCTACATAAATGGATAAATCTATATAGAACGAACATAAACAACGCTATACCTGAAAGATTACACTGATATTTACTTAAATAATAAAGATATAAGTTTTCATGAAGTGCATAGTTACGATTCTGTACTAGTAAATAAAAAATATACTGGAGGCAGCGCCCTCGCTCGAGACGCGCACTCCGCGCAACTTGTTCCCTGCCATTTGCATGGGTCAAATGCGTTCTACGAAAAACTATGAAATTCACTATTTTGACTATTAAGCACATAGAATATCATGAAAACTTACGTGTTTCAGCACTTACACTGAATTTAGGTTAATAAACACACTGAATCTACTGTATTACGGTACTAATTACTTAAATATTTCACTATTATTGTCTCTAAATCGTCTTTTGACTTATGAAATTTTCACTCGCGATTTTACTGTCTTTCAGTAGAAAAAAACGACACTGAAACAGGGTTGCCGCGCACATTTTTAGGGTTGTCGCGAACATTTCTCCCGCCGTGCAGCAGAGCGTCGACCCGTATTGAATAATTTGTGCGAGAGACACTTCCAAAGTGGTAAAATGTGTGTCCCCCTGTAACGTCTAAAATAAGAGAATGTCAAAACTAAAAAAAAAAATATGATGTACATTACCATGTAAACTTCCACAGAAAATTGGTTTAAACGAGATCTAGTAAGTAGTTTTTTTTAATACGTCATGAATCGTAAACCGCAATTTACCTTGATTTCTTGTCAAACTGGAATATATATTAGCTTGTTTAGCTATCACAAGCCTATATGGGCTCGCATATAGTTAGATCTAAATCCCATCATTTAGGTACCTAATTATCCGCTCGAGTGACCTTGGGTACTAGTAGTACCCAAACGTGTTTTTCCTCAAAGTGGCCATGGGTACTAGTAGTACCCAAGCGAAGTGAACGTGGAGTACCTCATGAATATGTCTAATATTTTTCCAACTAAGAGTTATTTCTTTTTGGCAATATTACCATCTAGTTCCTAATGAATAACCCATCATTTAAAGGTACGGCAATACTACAACCATTCACTCAAAGATTTAATATAAATATTTTTTATTCAGTTTGTTGTACCTACGTCTCGTCTTGGCGGCAACGAATTTACCTTATTCTCGTATTTTTTCGATGCAATGTGATTTTATTTTATTTCTACATAAAGAATAATCACACCATGCATTTTAAACCATAAAACATCTAGGTTAACAATTCATCAATTCGTTTTTAGGTCATGAGCGGGCCGCGCATTGTTACTCGGCTAATAACGTAATGTCGTGGCCACTCAACGGTTAAAAGACAGATGCGCCCGGTCACTCCAGCGGTTATAATGTTTACTAATCAATAACTTGATTTAAAAAAAATACACTATTATTAAAACATCGATCAAAGTTACAACGAACTTCAAGATCTTTTATATTATGTTACTTGCTGCTACGGAACCCTTCATGGGCGAGTCCGACTCGCACTTGGCCGCTTTTTTTGTTGCGTATTCTGAATTATTATACAGGCATTGAAGTTTTTGATGCATAAGCTAAAAATCATTATGCTAAGCTGAACACGAGAGTCTATACACTTTAATAAAGCAGGTAAAAAACATAATTTCTGGAATAAGCCATATTACATTCAAAGAATAAAATTACAATTAAGTAAAATTATATCAAAAACATTGTAAAATTAAATAAATATTATAGTCAATAATTTCATTATATTTATCAGTTAAAATTTAAATCACAATCAAATTAAATCTGTCAAAATGATAATAAATAATCGGCGCAGAATAGAGAGAAGTATAATAAGATAAAATAAACTAATTTAATTTAATTATTTTAGTTTTAATTTATATTCGTTCGTAATTTCTTTCCTGTATAACGTAATGGAAGGTGCTGGTGCCTGTGATATAATGTTGTTCATTAGTACAGGTAACAACGTTACCGTTTTTCTGTAAAGAAAATTTATGAAAATAAAAATTTTATTATTATTTATTTTAAACCTTTTCCCAGCAGTGATAAGGGACTTATGATGAATCGGCTAATTGTTGATTATGCTCCAGGAGGCCGCAGAGCGGGATCGAGAGAGGGCCGATCCCGCTCGGAGACGAAGGCGCCGAGGAGAAAACCGCCCTGGCGCAAGGCCCAGATAGAGAAAAACGCCGCATTCTCTGCCGCTACATTTGGTAAGAGTTGGGGGACTCGAGGCGTCTATTAAGCGATTCTGGGGAGGAAAGCAGTACGTGGTGGTCGCGTGCTGCTGTGAGGGAAACAGTATTGTTTCTCAAGTCGTGCCAAAAGCGTAGCACTAGAGGGCACAGGCGCAATCTATTGGAGTTCCCGGAGCTCCTCTAGTTGGTGAAAGTCCGAAATATCCTTTCACCTTCCCCAGACAGAGGACATCTATGAGGACTTCGACACGAAAACGAAAAAAAGATCCTAGAGATTGTAATGCATTATTATCAAGCATAAGCAACCCAATATTGTCCTACTGTTAGGCACGGGCCTCTTCTCCGGATGAGAAGGTTAAGGCTTTAGGCCACGCTGACCTAGTGCTGGTTGACAGACTACACACACTATTGAGAACTGTATGGAGCACTCTCAGTTGTGCAGGTTTCCTCAAGATGTTTTCCTTCACCGTTAAAGCAAGTAATAATCAAATTCTGATCCGCACATGAATTTGAAAATTCAGATGTGCGGGACGGGTTCGAACTTAGACCGCTTTTCTATCACTGCTGTATTATCCCACCACCAACCACCACAATAACTTGTTACAAGTCAATACACATAACAGCTTTGGTAGTTTATTTTTTCTATTTATTTTTAGGGACTTCCAAAAAATAATAATAATAACTATTTTTTATATTTTTAAATGTTTTTTTATATTTTTTTATAGACATATTTAAAAATGTAAATAATATGTATATAGATGAATAAAGGTTAAATAATAATGCCAGTCCCATCATAATAATCATTAACTTATTACAACCTTAGCTTCTTAAGACTATTTAACATAAATTTAACCACTAACTTAGCCGCAACACCTGTAGGGTTAGCCAATACACTTTGGAAGACACCTATATCTAAAGAATTTAATTTTAATCTTTTACGATTTAAATTATGTGGAAAGAAAAAATCACTCTCGAGCAGGATTCGAACCTGCGACTCCACGAACAGTGTTCACGGTAGCTTAGTGGCTAAAGCACTGGCGTACTGAGTCAGGAGTCGCAGGTTCGAATCCTGCTCGTGAGCGATTTTTTTTTTCCACAATTTAAATCGTAAGATTTCGCTTCGCATGTGTAAATGCGTTAAAAATAATCAAATATTTAATCTTTTACATAAATGGCGCTTAGGTTTTTGTAAAACCTAAAATTAACTTTTTTTTTCCTTTCTGCATGCATCCTTTCCTTGCGGTATTGTATTATTTACTTCTGATAGAGAGCGCCTTGACTTCCATAATACAAGTTCTACTTAGTTTGGAAGTCAAGAGTTCAATTTCTTGTGCCTTTGTTATTATGCGGAAAGCGCAGGACCGGTCGTTGTGGCGATGCTTGGGGGAGGCCTATGTCCAGCAGTGGACGTCTTTCGGCTGAAATGATGATGATGATGATGCTATTAAGCAACAAAACAATTTTTTTTTTTATCAATGCGAGCAATTAACTATGAGTTATGTACTAATATAAATAATCATTGTTTTAAGTTTGTAATCACTGTTCTTTTATTTCTCTTCTACACGACTTTTTGTAACAGTAGCTAATGAACTCGTCTATATTCCACAGTAAAATAATATGCATTAACAAACACCAAAATGCTAACAGTACCATAAAGTAAAGCACATATATTTTATAATTGCCTAGCCTAGCCCGTAGGCTCTTTTATTAGAAAATATTGCGAGCCAGCAACAGCAGGCTTTGCCACAATCATTATGCGGTAACTAGACCATGCATGTGTTGTAATGTGTTGAATAATTATGTGCCTAGCGATAATGCTTAGTTAATTTTCTTTCAACATGTTCGTAAATTGATAAAGAATGTTTGTGATTATAGGTTAATGTTTATGTTTATGCTTCGTTGGTGGTTGTAAGCTCGGCTTCTGAGCGTGGGGTCCTGGGTTCGATTCCCGGGTCGGGCAAAGTGTTCTTGGGTTTTTTCATTAGGAAATTCTCAGTAGCAGCCCGGAGTCTGGATTTGATGTGCCCGGTTTATGGCAATAGGCTCGCCCCCTATTACATGGGACTGTAACATAACTGGCGAAATAGGTATGTGTGTACTATTACACCTCTGCCTACCCCTTCGGAGAAATACAGGCGTGTTATGATTTTAGGAAAAACGACGTTTTAAAACATTGACATATACCCACCTCATAACAGGCGACCAATGTCTGTCAACAAATCTATGAAATTTCACTAATGTAGGTTGCCACTATTCGCCACTTGAAAACTTCAAATCAGTTTCGACCACTCAAGTGAGCCGTCAAAACTGCAGCGTTAATGATTAGCCAATAGCCGCCTATGTATGGCCAATGGGATAACAGTACCTTGCCTCAGCTAGTTGATAGAATTTATTGTACGCTACGCATTATATTCAACATTAGGCGTCTATTGGGCTGTATGGTCGATGCCATAATAAAGCTAAAACTAAAGCTTTCAAATTTTTAAAAATTATGAGATTTTGTAGTTCGATAAATATAACACTTTTACTGTATTTCCTTGTTCAATTTGGTTATTTTCATGTTTCGTTGAAGATATTGACTCTGATCTTCTTATACTTATCCCGTGCGGAAATTGAACCCGTGGCATATTTCTCATTAAGTTTTCAACACTACTCCAGGCAATATGGAGGCATCTACAAAAAAATATGTATTTATTTAAACCATGGACGAATAAAAAAGGCGGATAGAATCTCGCTAACAATAAGTGAGGTACTCATAGTAAGACGGCTCGCTTAAAAGTACGGGATGGCGCGCACACTTTCACACCCATAGTAAGACAAAAATCCGCGATTACGCAACAATTCTCTTGTGACGGTAGTCATTGTCGTAGTCTCACAAATAAAATAACAATATATATCTGGTATATTAAAATGCTGTCGAAATCATAGTTTTAGGAAAAAATCAATTGCTTTAATCTTTTCTTAGCAAGATTCCGCCCGTTTCATATTAATCATCCGAGATTAAACCATAGAAATCTAAATAATAAGGTATTAGAAATGTTATCTACTGTCTTTTAATACCAGGACGTGTGTCGCCGGTTTGCCGCTACCAACACATAAATACCCAACTACGCCCACCATGTTTCTAGCATTCAATGCAAAATAAATTAAGCCTCAAAAAATTCGCTGCTAGATATGCTGTAAAATACAGTTTTAGTGACTTCACGTCCAAAACAGCACTAATGATCAAGCAAACGGTTCGCACACTGGTGTCCTACGAGATACCTGCATGCGGCGACAAGTTGACGTGCCTTTACCACTTCTGTTACCTTAATATTATTTAGATTTCTATGATCTAAACAGTCTTCCATAATTTATATGCACCGCAGCTCAACCCTCTTATCACTACACCCAACATCATCAAAACCTAAGGAGAGTTTTATTAAAAAATATTCCTCCAAGATGCAACACGGGTATAGGCACGCACTACACAAGGGCGGCCGGAGTACTGTGAATATGCATATTGTCTGCGACGAGGAGACGCAAGAGCACTTCACTCCGGGACAACAATAGGCCCGGCGTAATTTCAAGTTTTTATAGCCTTATTGTGATGTAACCGTCTACAGTATCTAGACAATAAGTTGTTCTTACTATGAATATTGTGAAGTTTGTTTTTAATTTTAGATAGCGACCTAGGTCTATTTTGTTTGTAGTTGTGTGTCTAGATATTAATTGAGGCCGTTAGCGCAAATGTGCCCTAAGCTTTAGACAGAATAATTAGTATAGAGATCATTTACTTTTTATATTGCGTAAACTCCAAAACCACACCATCATCATTTCAGCCAAAAGACGTCCACTGCTGGACATAGGCCTCCCCCAATGGAGGATAACCGCACTATAGCGGCCTTTAATACACACAGCTAGCTTTATGAAAGCTATCTACAAATTTTAATCAAATTAGTTGACGAAACTTAGCAGACGTCATGACTATTGATATCTTATGGCAGCGGTACTCTAAGTGTGTTCCGCGGAACCCTAGGGTTCCGCGATACCCCTGTAGGGGTTCCGCAAGAATTTAGAAAAAAAAAAACAAAACACCTCTCTCTGGTCACTGGTCGAACGTTTTGAATCCGCCCGCCGCGCGTATACTTGTGAGCGCGCAGTCCCTTTGATAAAAGCCGCCTCTGAATTAGACGCTATAGTTGTGAACAAGCGACTTTCGGCTCTATCTTCAAAAGCATAAAGTCGAGATTGTTTACAACGCATTTTTTTGTATTTATACTTTTATTTCCGCTTTTTGTTTATCAAAGGCGCCGACTCGAGTATTTTTGACAATGTTCGAGTTCGAGTCTAGGACTAAGTATAAAAGCGCTATTATATAAAAAAAGTCGCGCCTCGTCAGTCAGTTGACGATTAGCGTTCGGAGCGATAAGTTCGTACCTACCTACTTACAAGCTGGCTAGCCTGCTGCCTTCTTGTAAGTTCTACTGCCCGCTGTATTCTGATTGTATCAGTTTTGTACATTTCTTCTTTGGACTAAACTTTGTCTCATAAACGCAGTAACGATTGTGCATTATTTTGACCCTACCATCCTGACGTGTAACATTATTAATAACTAGCTTTTACCCGCGGCTCCGCTCGCGTTAAATTCTGCTAACCCACGTCAGTCCAGTCCAGTCCAGTCCATTCCAGTCCAGTCCACTGTCCCACTGCCCCGCTGTCCCGCTGCCCCGCTGCCCCACTGCCCCGCTGCCCCGCTGCCCCACTGTCCCACTGCCCCGCTACCCCACTGCCCATTGCCCCGCTGCCCCACTATCCCACTGCCCCACTGCTCCGCTGCCCCACAGCCCCGCTGCCCCACTGCCCTGCTGCCCAGCTGCCCCGCTGCCCCACTTCCCCGCTACCCCACTGCCCCACTGCCCCGCTGCCCCACGAACCCGCTGCCCCACTGCCCCGCTGCCCAGCTGCCCAGCTGCCCCACTGCCCAACTACCACACTGCCCCGCTGCCCCAGTACCCCACTGCCCCACAGCTCCCCACTGCCCGCTGCCCCGCTACCCCGCTGCCCTACTGCCCCGCTGCCCCACTGCCCCGCTGCCCCACTGCCCTGCTACTCCACTGCTCCACTGCCCCGCTGCCCCACTATCCAACTTCCCCGCTGGCCCGGTAACCCACTGCCCCACTGCCCGACTGCCCCGCTGCCCCGCTGACCAACTGTCCCGCTCCCCACTGCCCCGCTGCCCCACTGCCCCGCTGCCCCGATGCCCCACTGCCCCACTGCCCCGCTGCCCCAACGCCCCGCTGCCCAGCTATCCCCGCTGCCCCACTGCCCCGCTACCCCGCTGCCCCACTATCCAACTGCCCCGCTGCCCCGGTAACCCACTGCCCCGCTACCCCACTGCCCCACTGCCCAGCTGCCCCGCTGCCCCGCTGACCCACTGTCCCGCTGCCCCACTGCCCCGCTGCCCCACTGCACCGCTGCCCCACTGCCCCGCAACCCCACTGCCCCGCTGCCCCACTAACCCACTGCCCCGCTGCCCCACTGCCCCACTATAACGCTGCGCCACTGCCCCGCTTCCCCACTGCCCCGCTACCCCACTGCCCCGCTACCCCACTGCCCCGCTGCCACGCTGCCCCACTACCCCGCTGCCCAGCTGCCCCGCTGACCCAATGCCCCGCTGCCCCACTACCCCACTGCCCCACTACCCCGCTACCCCACTGCCCCGCTACCACGCTGCCCCACTGCCCCGGTTATCCACTGCCCCGCTGCCCCACTGACCCGCTGCCCAGCTGCCCCGATGCCCCGCTGCCCCACTGCCCCGCTGCCCATCTATCCCACTGCCCAACTGCCTGCCCCGCTGCCCCACTCCCCTACTGCCCCGCTGCACCGCTACCCCACTGCCCCGGTGCCCCGCTGCCCAGCTGCCTCGCTGCCCCGCTACCCCACTGCCCCACTATCCCACTGCCCCGCTGCCCTAGTACACCACTGCCCCGCTGCCCCGATGCCTCGCTTCCCCGCCCCGCAGCCCCACTGCCCACTGCCCCTCTGCCGCGCTACCCCGCTACCCCACTGCCCCACTATCCCACTGCCCCACTGGTCCACTGCCCCGCTGCCCCACTACCCCACCGCCCCACTGCCCCACCGTCCCACCGTCCCACTGCCACGGTCCTACGGTCCCACTGTCCCACTATCCCACTCTCCCACTGTCCCACTATCTCACTATATCACTATCGTCCCGTCCCATGTCCCATGTCCTGTCCCATGTCCCATCCTATGTCCAGTCCCATGTGCCGTCCCACTGTCCTGTCCCATGTCCCGTCTCATGTCCCGTCCCCTGTCCCGTCCACTGTCCCGTCCCCAGTCCCGTCCCCTGACCCGTCCCCAGTCCCATCCCCAGTCCTATCCCCTGTCCACTCCACTCCACTCCACTCCATCGTACATTACTATCCGCTCGTGCAAATGCATAGAAGCTTCGATCTGTCGGGTGAGTACGCAACCCACGAATTAATTTTTTCTTTTTTTCTTTCTTTCTTTCTTTCTCAAAACCCATACCAGTTTTTAAGTCAGATCATCAGCTTTCAAACAAAAAAAAAATCATCAAAATCGGTCCAGTAGTTTTAGCGTGATGCTGGAACAAACAAACAAACAAACAGACGTTTACAATTTTATAATAGTTAAGAAGAAGAATGGAACGTTGGCTTAAAGGTGTTAAACGTGTTGCAACGACATCTTCTAATGACGCTGAATGTTCAAAAGCAGTACGCGCGGAGAATACAGCAATTACCGATCCAGACGATGATGCCACGACGTCAAGCTCCACGGTTTCAAAGACGAAAAAAAGGAAGTATGATGAATCATATATCAGTTTCGGATTTGTTGATTCCAACGGCTCACCTCTCTGCATGTTATGTAGTAAACTGCTTCCTAATAGTTCCATGGCACCTGCCAAATTAAGCAGACATTTAGAAACTGTACACCCCGAGTCTAAAGACAAGAATAAAGAATTTTTTATTCGTAAAAAAGAACAGTTATTGGAAAGTCAAAAAAATATGATGCATGTAACACAAACTATCAATGAAAAGGCCACGGAGGCATCATATTTAGTTAGCTATCGCATTGCACAAGCAGGTGAAGCGCACACTATCGCTGAGAATTTAATAAAGCCATGTGTGTTAGACATAACAAAATGTATGCTCGATGAAAAATCTGCAAAGCATCTTTCTACTGTACCGCTATCAAACGATACTGTTTCACGGCGAATCCATGATCTGGCAAGCTACGTCAAACAAGAACTAGTTGCACGTCTACAAAAAACACGATTCGCCTTGCAAATGGATGAGTCAACTGATGTCACTGGTCTGGCTATCTTGCTGGTTATCGTGAGATATCCATATGAACGTTCTTTTGAAGAAGACATGCTTATGTGTTCACCGCTGCCCACAAACACTACCGGGGAAGAAATTTTTAATAAAATAAACATATTTTTTAAAGAAAATAATCTTAGTTGGAACGATTGCATTGACATTTGTACAGATGGGGCCAAGGCGATGACAGGTAAAACAGCAGGAGCAGTATCACGAATAAAAAGTAAAGCGCCTAATTGTAGTTCCAGCCATTGTATTCTGCATAGACAAGCACTTGCGATGAAGCAAATGCCGTCAAATCTAAAATTAGTTATGGATGAAGCGGTAAAAATAATTAATTTTATCAAATCACGACCACTACAATCCCGATTGTTCTCATTATTGTGTGAAGATTATGGCAGCAAACATAAAACACTGCTGCTCCATACAGAAGTGCGATGGCTGTCTCGGGGTAAAACTTTAACAAGGCTATTTGAACTTAGAGCCGAGTTACAAATGTTTCTTTCAGCAGATACAGTTTCTTTTAATTTGAAAGACCGTTTGTATGATAAAACTTGGTTGTTCCGATTGTCTTTTATGGCGGATATCTTTCAAAAACTGAACGAATTGAATTTATCATTGCAAGGTAAACAGACAACAGTGTTCCAGGCCTATAACAAAATAACTGCCTTCAAAAGAAAATTAGATTTTTGGATTATTTGCGTTGGTAAGAGAGAAATAGAAAGCTTTACGTCACTCAGTGAGTTTGTTAGCGATAACGACTCGGAAATGTTTCAAGATGATGTGTTTGAAGAATTGGTCCAATATCTCACTTCGATGCGCGCATCTTTTGTAAAGTATTTTCCCGAAGAACATAATACAAAAATGAAGCTGAATTCATGGATTCATAATCCTTTTTTACCTAACTTGCAAAAGCCCGAAAGTATGTCAAACGAGATATATGAATCTCTTTTAGAAATGTCATCAGACACAAGTATGGAGTCACTGTTCAAAACGACGCCTCTCAACGATTTTTGGTGCAGAATCCGTGATGAATATCCAATGCTTGGCAGAATGGCTCTGAATATTCTTCTCCCGTTCCCAACAACATATTTGTGCGAAACAGGATTCTCAACCTATGCAGCCACGAAAACAAAATATCGCAATAGACTGGACGCCGAACCTGATATGAGACTTCAAATGTCTTCTATCAAACCTGATATCAACCAATTGATGAAAAATAAAAAACAGTTTCATACCTCCCATTAGTTAAGATTTTTTCATTTTTAATATCTTCTATTATTGTACTTGGCATGTGGTTAAAGTAAGTAATAATTAGTAACTGTTACATTGTACTTTTATTATGCTTATATAATAAAGAATACACTTTTAAAAACTATTGTTTTATTGTAGGGTTCCGTCAAGTATTTTGCTTGTCAAAAGGGTTCCGTGACCAAAAAAGTTTGAGAACCGCTGTCTTATGGTAATAAAACAAGAAAATATGATTTTCTGAACGCATAATCTCAAAAAAAAATTGGTTTCTATTTTTTACGTATTTAGTAACAATTGTGGTGTTATGGTATCTGATATTTCTTAAAAACTACTATGTAAACCTTTAAGGTCACGCGTCCCATGACTGTTGACCCCGTGATCAGCTAGATTGGTCAAGAGCAGATCTATAAATCATAAAAAAAAAAAAAAAAAAAAAAAAAAAAAAAAAAAAAAAAAAAAAATTGAATAAACTGTTGAGTTTAGATTTTCTAAAATCACCATTTGCTGGGCAAGCGTGTACTACAGTGTGTGTTCGTCCGACAAGTGAAGTAGACGTGCATAACATTTTATCGAATTATCTTTCGCTTACGCGTTTGAGACGCGCGCGCCGCTCGGGCTTGGGTCGGCGATATCGGCCGGCCTACTACCTGGGTGGCCTTGAGCTATGTTGTAAACAATGTCGAGTTGCGGCTCATTAGGGAATAATATCAACACAATTATGGAGTCGAATATGCAAGAAAGAGAAGACAATACACAATTAGACGAGATGGCGAGAAACAGTGAAGACCGACAAATAAATAGTGATTATTTAAAAACATCAAGGAAAAAACGAACGAGGGAGATAGATGATGAGGACGAAACCTGGAATTTAGTCACTAAATCGGGAAAACGATATCGGAGTTTAGGTAATCTTGATACACAGGTACCAGAAGAGAAAATAGAAGTGTCAATAACTTGCAAGGAAGCCTTACCTAAACAGTTTAAATTAGCCAAACTGTTGAAAGCTAACAACATTAACAATATATTACGCATTAAATACGTTAATCCATTTAAAGTGATGTTACAATTTGAGAAGGATTCAGACTTACAAAAATTAATTAACTGCACGGAATTCAAGGAGAAGACATGGACTATTTCAAAAACTATGGAGGTTGAAATAACGTATGGCATAATAAAAAATATAGAACTTGATTGTGAAGATAAGGAGATTATGGAAAGTTTATCGTGTGCGGCAGAAATAATATCTATAAAACGTCTTAGCCGCAGAAAAACGGATAGTTCTGGATGGACTGATAGTGAGACTATAAGAATTTGTTTTAGAGGATCCTCATTGCCAGCATATATTTATATATATGGCATTAGAGTAAATGTGGAGCCATATGTTTATCCCGTAACACAATGCTCTAATTGTTGGAAATTCGGCCATTTCAAAAGAATATGCCCCTACAAGAAAGTTGTTTGCCCTAAATGCAGTAAAAACCACGAATGTTGTGAAACAACTACGTATACGTGCGTAAATTGCAAAGGTGACCATATGGCACTTAGTAAAGTTTGTCCAATGTATGAAAAAGAAAGAAAAATCAGGAGTATTATGTCTCAGTTCAACTGTACTTACAAAAAGGCTCTCACGTTGTACGTTCCGTCTTCGACACCAATCCCAGATACAGAAGTTCCGATTACAGGTACTTTTGTGACATACACTGAACCACAAAATGTATATGAGAAAGAACATAGAAATCCAATTCCTTCGCAAACAACACCATTATATTCCTCTGTTTGTGTACGCAATATAACGACGAACGAAAAAATAAAGAGGACAGCAGACCCTATCGTCCCCACAACGTCTTCTAATAAAAAAAAGACAGATACAACTACACCAAGGAGTAAACAACAAAAACAGAAGATCAATGATATTTCATTTGATTGGGAATGCTTGTGTTCGGACTCAGATTGTGACACTAGCAAAAAAGAGGATGACACTCAACGTGAAGAACACAAAAAAGAGGATCAATTGGGTAAAATTAAACAGTTGTTAAGAAAATTGGAGGCAGTGATTTTCAAGAAAAAAAAATCGTTATCCAATAAAGTTAAAATTTGTTCTCAAATATTATTTGAGTGGCTTATACAACTGATTTTGAACAACATTTTTGACTTGCCTTTTTTTAAACCTAGACCAAGCAATGGCGATGACGAATAATTGTAGGAACAGATTTAATATTATTCAATGGAACTGTCAGAGTTTAAAAAATAAGGTACAACCATTGGAAGCCCTCCTTTCACAAGAAAAGATACATATTGCTGCACTATCAGAGACATGGCTTGAGCCGGATTTCAACTTGCGAGTGAGTGGGTATAATGTTTACCGGAAAGACAGATGTGATAGTTATGGAGGAGTTTTAATATTAGTTCACTACTCAATCAATGCCCAAGTTTCCCACATTCAGACTCGAAATCCTGGCTTAGAAGTCATACATCTCAATATTTATAATTGTGAGTCATTGAGTAATATTATATCCGTATACTGTCCTCCTTCTGTCCGCACATGTCAACAAGACTGGGATGATATATTTTCACTGTGGGATGAGAAGACCATGCTGCTTGGAGATTTGAACGGTCACCACAAAAACTGGTCATACAAAAATGATGCAAGAGGCAAACAAATATTTGATTCCCTGTTGTGTTACAATTTTTCAGTGATGAATGATGGAGCTCCGACTAGAATCAAGTTAGTGAACGGGGTTATACAGCGATCTTCTCCTGATCTGTCACTTATAACCACAGATATTGCAATTAAATACGACTGGACCGTGACCAATGAAACCCTAGGAAGCGACCACCTGGTCATAAAAATTTCAACTAACTGTGCACCTCACAGGAAACCTGATTCTAGAAGAAACTTCAAGAAGGCTAATTGGCAGCAGTTTCGTCTATTTTTAGAAGAGGCGTTTTATAACTTCAATATTACGGACAATCTACAACACGCATATGACCAGTTTCTGGATACATTAAACAAGGCTGCGGAGTTGCACATACCAGTGGTAAAGATCAATAAAAATCCCAGTAATAATTTTAAACCAAAAGCATACTGGAGTCCAACATTGTCTAAAGTAGTAGCTGAACGTAGACTCGCCCTAGTTGTGTTTCGCAGCAACTCAACTCCTGAAAACTTATCTGTGTTGCAGTCTAAAATTAATATTGCTCAAAACTACATAAGAAAAGCTAAAAGTGAATCATGGCAAAGCTTTTGTTCATGCGTCGATTGTACAACATCTTCTAGTGATATGTGGAGAAAAATGAAGTGGTATAAAGGTTATCACAACAATCGCAATACTTATGTAAATGAAAATCAAGTAATGAATTTATTACACAGTCTAACACCTGATTATGTCACAAATGAGCAGCCAAATTTTAAATCCTATAACTCTGATCTAGAAAAATGTATCTCCCTACATGAATTAGATAAAAATATAAAAGCATCAGATACGGCTCCAGGTTGTGACGGAATATCATTTTCAATGTTGAAAAATTTACCACCTAACGCTAAACTTATATTAATTAATTTATATAATATGTTCTTACAAAATGGATTTGTTCCAAGACAGTGGCGTGACATCCGTATATTCCCTATTTCGAAGCCTGGACGGAATCCTGACTCGTTAGATTCATTGAGGCCAATTTCCTTGATGTCTTGCCTATGTAAGACATTTCACTCAATCCTTAATAAACGTTTAGAGTGGTATTTAGAAAAAAACAGTGTATTTTCGGACAATATGGTGGGATTTAGGAAAACACGCTCCTGTCTGGATAGTCTTTCTAGTCTTGTTTCTAAAATACAGTATGGTTTTGCTACAAACTTGTTCACCTTGTCTTGCTTTATAGATATAAATAATGCATATAATAATGTTGACATTCATAATTTATTGATAAATCTAGATAAGTTAGGTGCAGGTGCCAAAATATGTTCATATTTGTATAATTTTTTGAAGGAAAGGTCTTTACAAATTAAATGGGACAGTTTCAATGCGCATAGAAACACGGGAATTGGTTTAGCTCAGGGAGACCCGTTATCACCATTACTATTTAATGTAGCAACTTTTAAAATTTGTCAACAGGTCTATAAGAATGTATCTGTGTCTCAATATGCGGATGACATTGTTATATATGTAACTAGCAAAAAAATTAATGAGGCCGTAGCTGATGTTCAATTTACGTTGGATAATACTGTATCTATCTTGACAGAATTAGGTCTTGAAATATCTCCTACTAAAAGTAAGTTATGTTTGTTTTCCAAAGGTCGTAAATATTCAAGACATCCAATTGACATTAATGTAAATGGCACTAATTTACCTATTGTTGACCATGTTAAGTATTTGGGATTGTGGATGGATCGTGCCTTAAGATGGGGGAAACATTTAAATGAAATTGTCGAGAAAACCCACAAATTTCTTAATATTTTTAAAGTATTGTCAGGATCTGGTTGGGGTGTTCACCAAAAATATTTACGGCGCTTGTATATATCGCTCATTCGAAGTCGCTTAGATTACGCTAGTTTTTTGTATGATACCAGTGCCAAAAAGTATTTAAATAAATTAGATGTTGTACAAAATCAATGCATGCGAGTTATTGGAGGGTTTATTAGAACTACACCGATCCATGTCATGGAGTGCGAACTCAGTTTGCCACCTTTGGGAGTCAGAAGATCGTTTCTGGCAGGTAAATTTTGGCTAAAAATAAATTCTTTTGAATCAAATACAATAATATACGTTTTAGAAGAGTTAAGTAATATTTACAACAGACGTAATGTAAGAAATAATAAAGTTCCTCTGCTTGTCACAATTCATGGTAAATTAAAAGAATTTCCTATTAGTTCCCGTAAACAATTAGAAATGTTTTCATTTGATACTTGGATGGCAGATATTGATTTGTCTAATGTCTTAAAAACTAACATTGATTGTATAAGTAAAGCAAAAAATACTTATAATATTTCTAAATTAAAAGAGGATACTTTGGAATATATGAATAAATATTCACAATTTTATAAGATCTATACTGATGGTTCTAAAGATGGGGATGATATAGGAAGCGCATTCTATGACGAACAAACGGAATGTTTTATGAAATTTAGAATAACCTCCAATGTATCTATCATGTCTGTAGAACTGACTGCTATTTCTGAAGCCTTGTCATACATTGAATCTTTAGATCATGACAAATATGTAATATACACAGATTCAAAGAGTTCTATTCAACACCTGGCTCGATGCACCTCGACCTTTCGAGGTAGACCGATAGCCTATACAGTAATAAAATCCATATTAAAACTAATATCTCAGAACAAACAAGTCATGATCCAGTGGATACCGTCTCATATAGGCATAGACGGAAATGACAAGGCGGATTATTTAGCAAAACAGGCTTGTACAGATGGCACAGACTTCCAAGCAGTTCCACATTATTTGGATTATATACCAGCTCTTAAGAAGATTTGTATAGCAAACTGGAAAGAATACTTTGACCTTCGATCTAGAGACAAAGGAATTTGGTACCGAACACTCCAACCACAGCCCTCGTATGTACCCTGGATCGATAAATGTTTTCTTAGCAGAGAGGATTTAACCATATTAGTGCGACTTCGTTCTGGACATATGCCCCTTAATAAATTTGCATTTTTAATGAGTAAGGTACCATCACCTTCTTGCAGTGTGTGTAATGAAGATGAAGACACATATCATATTTTAATGAGGTGTGTCCGGAATCAATCGCTGAGGAGACAAATTGGTGCACACGACATAAATTTATCTAATCCTTTGTCAGACAAAATAACTCCTGTAATAAATATGGTTAAATTCGCCTTGAAAAACAGATCTGAAACATAATTTAACTATAATTTTATTGCAAATCCATACTTTTAATAACTTTACCTTGCTGATTAATGTTACTTTTTGTGTACCTATAGAGTGACATATTCGCATTAGCGAAAAAACTCTTTAAATAAAGAAAAAAAAAAAAAAAAAAAAAAAAGCGTGTACTATGAATGAAGATGATGATGATGAGGTATACATAAAAGCTCCTCCTCCTTTAATCGTGTTCCTCAATATGGAGGGTCATGACCTCCCCCACGGATCACTTTCATGTGAATGATGTTCCGCCATGTTTTGCGATCACCTGCGGCCATAAAAGCTACCTTCTTCAAAGTTAGGATAGTTAATTAGATGTCGTATTATTATAATGGCATCATTCTATTATACTAGAAACTAGAAGGATCTATAAACTAGCCACCGTAACCGCATCTATAAAATAAGTTGTTCATACTATAAAAAATATTGTGGAGTTTGTTTTTAATTTCAGACAGTAAGCTATTTGGTTTTGTACCTTTATTTATTTTGTTTATAATGCCTGCCTAGGCTTAAATTTACAGTTGTTGATTTTCGAGTTTAATTTGAAATTGTTTGATTAGGTTTCTTCATGAAAATTTTATACCTTTTTACAATGCCTATGCAGAAAAATTATTTGAGTACTAAAAACACCATAATTATTATCTTATTATAATAACAAAAAACACGAGTACCTACTGATAATTTGAAATTCTCACGACTTTATTATGTCAGAGCAGGATACAATGTAGATAAATTATGTAATCTCAACGTAGGAATTCCATCTTCTGTATTTACACAATAATGGCCTCGCACGGTGTTTATATAGTTTGCTTTTAATTTCAGATAACGTCACGATGAGCAAGGAGTTGAATTATGCACAGTTGTGCATAGTTTTACAAAATGGAGGACATTTTAGACCCTAAACTTTAGATGATAAAATGTAGGTAAATAAGTGTATCGAAATTTACTGCTTTATTCTATTCTTTACTTTGTGATTTTATTTTACTATCATGTTTCAGGTTTCAAATCAGCCTATTTCGAGCTACTGATGGACATCACTTCTCCCAATTTGACACAACAAAGCTCATAGCTTGGAAGAACAACTTGTTGTCGCCCTAAGGATGTCCAGTACAACTTACAATGTAATTCAGCTTAGATGGCAAAATATCGGTATGAGGATAGGACAGGGGGGGTTAGGAGGAAGTTACGTGTGTGGAGTGGGACCTCAGTCAAAAAGATACCACGTAACGAATAACGGTGTATTGCGAGTTACTGTGTTTCAAGGACATTATTGTGTTGATTAATTAATTAAATGCTTTGATATCGGACCACTTCTTTTATTGATAATATCAGAAGGTGGGATCGATCAAACGCAATGCCTCCGTTTCGGCCTAGTGATGATGTTAATCAGAATAAAAGAAATAGGACGGCTCGCTCTCGGCGCCGCCGCCGATCGAAGCGTTCCTCGTCACGTAGTAGGCGCGGACGCGGGCGCGACCCGTCTTCTAGCACGACAAGTAGCAGCAGCACAAGTGAATCAGACAGCAGCTCAAGTTCCGACAGCAGCTCAGGGCGCGGCCACCGACGCATGAGGGACAAGCCGGACAAGTATGTAAAGCGTGCACGCCGTTGCTGCAGGAGGCGAACTGCAGTCGTGAACCAAAATGTCATCCTTTCTTCGGTGATACCTGAATTTGACCCATTAGTCGATGATATAGCGATGTGGATTAACGTGGTCGAAGCTAATTCCCGTTCGTTTGGGTGGTCAGATAAACAAATTAAGTATCAAGCCCTACAGAAATTGAAAAACACTGCTAAAACCTGGTATGATTCATTAATGAAAACAGAAACACGGTGGACTTCGTGGCGATGGAGACAATGGCGGTCTACTTTACTAGATACATTTGAAACTAAGCGTAATATGTATATAATGCTTAAGGATTTAATGCAAACAAAACCTGCCGAAGGTCAGTCTTTGTATGAATTTTATTTCCAGCAAAAAAGTCGAATCAATAGATTAAATTTGTTTTTTTCCGATAAAGACATCATTTCGATAATTGTAGGGCTAATTGGGGATAAAAATATAAGCACTGCCGCTGAGGCTGGAAATTTCAGATATTGTGATGACTTAGCTTCATTTCTGCATAGTAAAGTGTTTACATCTGGTGAGACTAAGTCCCAACAAGTGCAAAAATATACTAATAGCCTAGTTTCAAAACAAAATGCTTCCCGACCTTTATCTATGGTAGAAAAGAAACTTGATTTATCGAGCGGGGACTCGACTATAATGGATCCAAAAATAAAGTGCTTTACTTGTGGTGAAGGTGGGCATAAGCGGTTTAATTGTAAACAAAAAAATAGTAATTTAAAATGCAATTTTTGTAACAAGCCGGGCCACTTAGAGCTTGCGTGTCGGTCAAAGCAGAGTACGAGCGCGGGTACAAAGGTCGAGAAGGATTCTGAAGTGAAACTGATAAGCACATCTTGCAACAAAGAAAATTTTTATAAAGAGGTAAGCTTAAACAAAATGAAGTGCAAAGCTTTTATTGACATGGGAAGCGATTGTTCATTGATTACAAGGACCTTGGTACATGAGTTAAATCTAACTTCATTTAAATTAAACAACGCTGTGGTTTTGACTGGCTTTAACTATGAGTCACGCACTCAGGTTACCGAGGCAGTTTCGGTACTTCTTAAAGTAGATACTGTTGAGTTCTTGGTAACGTTTTATATAATAGACGCTTTGTCTGGTTGTAACTTGCTGATAGGGAGGAATTTTACGGAGAATAGAGATATTATGTATACTAGGGTGGGTGATTGCCTAATTTTTAAACCAATAACAAGGGAAAAGGTGTTTTCGGTAAAGTCATCTATATTTAACGAAAAAAATGCTGAACATGCTGATCTATTAGAACGAATATTTTCCAATTTTCCACAATGCGTTTCTAATGATCTTACTACTCTCGGTAAGACGTCTCGTGTGGAACTGAACATAGAGTTAACAACGAATAAACCAGTTTATCAACGTCCATATCGAATGTCCGAGTTTGAAAAACATATAACACGCCGGATGATTGACGAAATGTTAGAGGCAGGCATAGTGCGGGAAAGCAATTCACCTTATGCAAGTCCCGTGCTTCTGGTCGATAAACCGAATGGCCAAAAGAGACTATGCATTGACTATCGTTCTTTAAATAAAGTTACAGTTCAAGAAAAATACCCAATGCCAATTGTTGAAGAGTTAATTGATAGGTTGAAGGATTGCGAATGTTTTACGTCATTAGATTTAAAAAGTAGTTATTATCAGATAAAAATTAATGAGGCATCAATTCCAAAAACGGCGTTTATCACACCCGATGGACACTATGAGTTTGTACGAATGCCGTTTGGATTGTGTAACGGGCCCTCTGTGTTTCAAAGGTTAATGAATACTGTATTGGGAAAGCTTCGTTTTGAACGCGTTATTAATTACATGGATGACTTACTGCTAGCAACTAAGACCTTAGAGGAAAATGTTGAATGTTTGGAGATAGTTTTAAGAGTACTACAAGAAAACGGTCTAACCATAAACTTGGAAAAATGTTACTTTTTTCAAAGTTCAGTTAGCTTTTTGGGGTATGAAATTAACAAAGAAGGGATTCGTCCAGGGAACAAGAAATTGGCGGCAATTAAGGATTACCCTCTACCTACAAATATTCATCAAGTTCGTCAGTTTTTGGGGTTAATTAACTATTCCAGAAAGTTTATTAGAGGTTGCGCCGTTTTATGCAAGCCTCTAACAAAATTATTAAAAAAAGAGGCTATTTGGGAGTGGGGTCATGAACAGTTACAGGCTGTTGAAATCTTAAAGAAGGCTTTGTTGGAAGCTTCACTGACAATATTTAATCCAAATTTGCCAGTTATAATGTATACAGATGCTAGTCGTGACGGCATAGGTTGTATTTTGGTACAAGTAACGGAAAATGGGGAGAAACCCATTTATTTTTATAGTCGTCAGACTAGTGCAGAGGAAAAACGTTATCACTCGTTTGAGCTGGAATTTTTAGCAGTCACAGTAGGACTGCAGAAGTTCAGACACTATTTGTTGGGAATAAACTTTAAAATTGTAACTGACTGTAATTCTGTCAGATATTCTATGAATAAAAAAGAAATTAATTCACGGAGAGGTAGATGGGTGTTGCAAACGCAAGAGTTTATATTTGATGTAGCACACAGGCCTGGCACGCAGATGCAGCATGTTGATGCTTTAAGCAGGAACCCAGTTTGTAAATCACCTGTCATAAATGAAAGTGTGATGTCTGTCACGGTTACTGAGTCAGATTGGTTACTCTCTGTACAGCTGCAAGATCCTAGTATTTGTGTTTTAAAAGAGATATTAGAGTCAGGTGATGCCGAGGCACATAAGCAAATATTTAATACTTATGAATTGTTGGGCAACAAAGTCTATCGTAGAACAGAGTATGGTCGTCGCTGGTTGGTACCGAGACAATGTATCTGGCAAATAATAAGGCTTAATCACGATGATGTAGGTCATTTTGCGGTGGATAAAACACTCGAAAGAGTAAAGAATAAATATTGGTTTCCACACATGAAAAAGGTTATTGCAAAGTACATAAAAAATTGTCTTAATTGTATTTATTACAAAAATCTCCATGGCAAGAAACCGGGTACATTGTTTCCAATACCAAAATATGCAAGACCATTTCACACATTACATATAGACCATTTAGGTCCTTTTGTAAAAACTTCAAAAAATAATACATACTTATTAGTAGTCGTAGACTCTTTCACCAAATTTGTGTTTATTGCTGCAGTCCGCAATACAAAAAGTAAAGTCGTTATTGAGGAATTGAACAAAATTTTTAAAATATTTGGGAACACTAAAAGGTTAATATGTGATGCAGGTAGTGCCTTTACATCTAAGTCATTTGTAAAATATTGTATTGAAAAAAATGTTAGACAACATGTTATTGCCACTGCTATGCCACGCTCTAATGGACAAGTGGAGCGCTACAATGCAACAATTTTGGAAGCTCTACGCAGTATGGGCGCAAACACAGACTATGATCAATGGGATCTACACATTGATCGCATTCAGCAGGGCATCAATAGCACGGTTAATAAGACCACATCAGCAATCCCCAGTGAAGTGTTCTTTGGATACAGATTACAAATGGATTCTGATAAGGTTGCCGCAGAGAATGAACAACAACCTGTTGATGTGACGGAACTTCGAAAGCTAGTTGATGATAAAATCAAAAGATGTGCGGAAAAACAAAAGGAAAATTTTGATGCGAGAAGGAAAGCTGCTTATCAATTTAAAGTAGGCGATTTGGTAGTAATAAAAATTCCAAGCCAATCTAATGATGGTCAGAGCTCGAAATTACTACCGGTATTTAAAGGCCCCTTTGAGGTGATACAGATTTTAGGCCATGACAGGTATAAAGTAGCAGACATGCGAGGCGCAGAAAGGACATCTAAACGCTATGAAGGTGTTACCTGCGTGGAAAACATGAAACCGTGGATAACCATTGGCGATATGGTGGTATAACGGACACAGGATAGTGCTCGGATGTTGTCAGGTACTTATTTTGTGTCAGTTACATGAAAACACTTTAATTCAATCTTATCAATAAATTGGTATCTAGTAATAAAATAGCAAAAAAAAAAAAAGATCATAGTAATTTTGGTTTATTTGGGGGTCTGATGCACAGGCTTCGAACACTGTTTAGCATTGCATAATTTTGTGATACATGGCTGGCCGCCGATGGAACAGCAAAAGATGAAATTGAATTATAACCAGTAAGGTTCTACATGGCTGGCCGCTGATGGAACAGCAAATGATAGAATCGGGTTAATTTGTGTTATATTGCTGGCCGCCGATGGAACAGCAAATGATAGCATTATGGCTGGCCGCTGATGGAACAGCAAAGGATTGATTAGAATTGATGCTATGCAATGTTAATGTCAAGGTGTTCAAGGCTAATGGTCATCTAAACAAACTGACCGTTGATGGAACAGGGTGTTTAGATGTTCAGTGCATCACAATGATGATAATGATGTCTATCTGAGGATACCGGCCGATGATGGAATAAAGTATTCTCAGATAACATAATTTCATAACTCTTTGTTTGTTTGCCGGCGATGGAAAAACAATCAAGGATACAACATGGGTACATTGTTTATTGGTCAACTTAAAGTAATTTTTTGTTCTCAGCTGATGCACCAGACCTAACGCATTCGAGGACGTATGCGTATGCAGGACGGCCGGATGTTGTCGCCCTAAGGATGTCCAGTACAACTTACAATGTAATTCAGCTTAGATGGCAAAATATCGGTATGAGGATAGGACAGGGGGGGTTAGGAGGAAGTTACGTGTGTGGAGTGGGACCTCAGTCAAAAAGATACCACGTAACGAATAACGGTGTATTGCGAGTTACTGTGTTTCAAGGACATTATTGTGTTGATTAATTAATTAAATGCTTTGATATCGGACCACTTCTTTTATTGATAATAAACTTAAAAAACCTGCCAAGAGCATGTCGGGCCATGCTCAGTATTATAGGGTTCCTTAAGTAGGTGTAATTACAAACGAATCAAATAATCAAATCGAATATTAATCATGGCTATTTTAGTTTTTGCAATAATCGGCAGCATTCGCGACTCAGTGTGTTAGTAGCGCCATCTAGCGATAAATTCAAGAAGCCAAATTTAAGAAGTTATGTCATTTCAAAGTTACTTTTTGTGATTTTTTCAAATAGAAAGTAACTAAAGGAGCATTATTTGCTATGATAATTTTTCTCTAAGGTCAATGACCTTTGAACTAGGACGTTTTAAGTATTTTTAAGTTTTCTCTTTATAACTCAAAAAATTATAATCACATTATACTCGAAATAATTTTAAAAGAGAGTTTTCACAAAGGTCTATCAATGTGGAAGATTATAAGTTTCTACATTGCATAGTTTAGAAATGGCAGGGGGGGGGACACATTGCAAGCCACTTTGGCGGGCTATATTTCGCAGATGGTACACCTGATAAAAAAGTGGTGTATGAAACATTACCTTCATTTTAGTAGACCTATTCAATGATACCCCACACGAAGGGGTGCAGCGAAAAAAATTTTTCCATCCCCATTTCACATGTATGGACGCCACCCCTAAAATACGTAAAAACGATTTTTTTATTCTTTTAAAATTGAGATCTATATGTAAACTATTTTTCAACAAAATTTCATTTACTTATACACATAACTGTAGAAGTTATTAAGCTGTAAAGGATTAGGACAGACGGACAGACGGACAGACGGACGGACATGACGAAACTATAAGGGTTCCTTGTAGGACTTCGGAACCCTAAAAAACCTGACTCACCATAAACAATACATCTATCTATCTATCTATCTATCTTCTATCTATATGTATCTATCTATAATCTATACTATAATAAAACTGTAAAGGTCGAAAAGTCTGTACATTGAGTTTTTTTTCGCGAAAACCGGCTAGGGTGACTAGAAATAAGCTATAGAACACGAATCAATCGTTTAAAAAATTTATGTCTGTCTGTCTGTCTGTCTGTCTGTCTGTCTGTCTGTTTGTTACCTCATCACGTGAAGACGGCTGAACGGATCGTAATGAAACTTAGCATTTGTATTGGTATTTAGTCTAACTGAAAATATAGGGTATGTTTTATCTGAATCGGTTGAGTAGATCCAGCGATACAGCTTGACCCCTCTATTGTATTAAGTTGCATACAAAGTAGAGGTCATGATTGTTGGTTGGATGCAGGTTGCAGGTTCCTAAAAATACAACTGGATTCTATTAGTATTATAGAAAATATAGAATAACATAACATAGCCCATCACTGTCCCGCTGCTGGGCATGGCCCTCTTCTTGGAATGAGAAGAGTTAAGGAACTGGATATTGTTAGTGTAATAGATTATCATAACATAATCAGCTCATTACCTACTGCCCCACTGCTGGGCACTTCTCGGAATGAGAAGAATTAATGAACTGGATATTATTAGTATTCTAGAATAACATAACATTACCAGCCCATTACAGTCCCACTGCTGGACACGGGCCTCTTCTCAGCATAAGAAGAGATGTGGTTAGTGTTATAGAATAACATAATCAGCCCAATTACTTCCCACTGCTGGGCACGAGCGTCTTCTCAGAATGAGGGAGTTTAGGGCTAATTCCATGAAATTCCATCACCTTAGCCGGTTGGTTGTAAAAACAAAATATAGTATGGTCGGTAAATAGTGTAATCGTCTGTGTAGGCGCTTATATGTATATATTTGAAGATATTGTGTTCATAATTATGACACGATGTTATTTTCCGACATCCACGCGGACGGAGTCGCGGGCACAGCTAGTCTTACTAAAAATGTGAGAAAGTGTGGATGTTTGCTTGTTTGTCTATTTATTAGTCCTTTAATCACACTAAAACGGCTGAACGGATTTGCAAGAAATTTGACACAGATAGACCATGTATGTCCTTGATTAACAAAATAACACATAACATAACATCACGCCTGTATTTCCCCGAAGGGGTAGGCAGAAGTGTATAGTACACCCACATTTCGCCAGTTATGTTATAGTCCCATACAATAGGGGGCGAGCCTATTGCCATAACATAACAACAACAACAAAACAACAACAATTGTTGATTAACATATAGGATTTATTGAAATATCACGGGACGAAAGCCGCGAGCGTCAACTAGTAGTATCATAAAACCCTAATACTGCAAGATAGTGCTTTTGTGACCGTGAATTGATACTGCGAATTTGTCATTTAATAAAGTAAAGTAAATACTCAAAAGTTTATGAGAAAGTTCAAGACTAAAAGATTACAGAAAAATTAAGAGAAATACTTTCCCAATTTTCTCGCAATTTTCCTTATATCCAGGTTATATTTCTTCTTTCAGCAGAGCTTAGTGTACAGCAAAGCGTATTTATCAAAAGAGATTTATCTACACGATAGCTAGTGAAATAATGGCCGCGTTTCCTGATCTCTGGGTGTAGTTTGCAGGCGGTAGGTTAACATTTCCTGTTCTGTATTTTAAGCTGAGTACATTTATTGCACTTTGAATTGTACCTACTAAAGTATTTTGAATGTTTTTATTCAATTTACGAGGCTAATAGTTAAGTTCGATGATTAAATGGATTTACAAGAATAAATTGTTAAAGTTGATGAAATTAGTTTTTTTTTTTTTTTAGATTGAAAGAAAGAAAGAAACATAGTTTAACACAGTTTGTCACAGTTAACGACGCGCAACATTTAAACAACAGTGATAAACACAAGTAGGTAACTTATAGGTGGGGTTACATAGAAATGAAAACAAAAAAACACATAGGTTAAAAATTGAGAAAGGACAGTCGATACAAAATATGAGAAAAGTATAGTTGACCGCATGACAGCGGCAACACCCGAGTCTGAAAACCGCCCTTAGTGCTTACGAAATAAAGGCCCCGCCAGAGCCAAACTGTTACCACTGACGTACGGTCGACCGCACCTAAAATTACATAATAAAAATAAAATATCTTCGTTAGTTCTCAAGACATCTGGCCAATTGCACGCCGTAGCCGCGACATTGAGGTTCCCACTCAGCATGTTGCTGTGTAACAGAGCAAGCCACTACAGAGCGCTGATTTTCAGTGGGCACCCCAAGTGAGACACAGACGGGAAACCGACATATACAAATCAGATAAAATAAAAATAAATACATTATACTAAATTCATACCAGAAATAAAAAAATAAAAAATAAAGCTAAACTCAAATGGTAGATAACTGCATTCCTCGTAATATATTACATACATTATAGATATAATTATCAACATAATAAACCCGCAAGATAGGCTTGTTTGCGAGTTAGATTGTGGTTATAATCACAGAATATATACTAATATATAATACTATTGATCCCGTAACCCCAGAAAGAGTGCTGCGGCTGTGTTCTCGCGCCTCCTTTTAAGCCCCATGGTCTTGGCTCCAAAAATCGGGAGGATATACAACTTGTTATTGAAATAACTGAAAACCTCTTAAGGGGTCATTGTACTCATCAATATGAACAACTTTTACTGTTGGACCAACCCTGAAACCGCGGAAAATAAATCAGCTGGTTCCTACATTTTCTCAATTTATGTGAACACAAATTTAGTGAACAGCTGATTCTTTTTCGCGATTTCAATTTTTGTCGTGTTCCCATAGTAAAAGTTGTTCATACTGATGACTACAATGACCCCTTAAGGGGGTTACACTTATTTCAATAACACCTTGTATAGATAGAGGCCTGCTGGCGGTGGACTCGGGTTAGTCCGCTGTCCGACCAGTCAAGACCCGGAGGCACTCGGTGTTCCACGCGCGCCACCTAGTTAGGCTGCACGGGGAGAAGGGGCTCGTCTATTCGGCGAACTGGGACCTAGAGGAACACCGTGTCGGTTTTAATCGGTAGGAGACCGACACTGGCTCCGCCGTCGTCGCGTCGTGAGGAATTCACTTCGAAAAAATAGATAGAGAGTGCACCTGTGTTTGCGCACACACATGTGCACTATAATATGTCCCGCGCAGATGGCTAGTCTCTATTGAGATTGTCCGCCGTGACCGAAATTCGGCTAGAAAGACATTATTATATTATTACAATCCATTTGCCAACCTATTACATAAAAACTTTTTAACAAAAAATTGAACCGACGAAAACAGAAACTGAAAAGCGAAAAATAACTAATTATGAGTCGGCGCCAAACGAACTTTTAACAAGCAAAGTGCGTGCAAGTTGCAAGTGGCCGAGCGGAGAACGCATTTTTGGAAAGTTATTGTTTATCCTTGAAAATTTCACGTTGTATTTGATGTGACGTTGTTTTAATTATTTGTTTAAAGTAATTTAATGATCTTCGTTGATTGGTTGTTTGGCGCCGACTCATAATTAGTTATTTTTCGCTTTTCAGTTTCTGTTTTCGTTGGTTCAATTTTTTGTTAAAAAGTTTTATTTTTCATTTTTTTGTGGTTAAAATCTAACTCCAGGTCTCCATTATGTTGTAGTGTCTAGAACTATATTTATGTGTGTCAAGTTTCAACAGAATCGGTTAACAGGTAAGAATTCAGTGGGTGAACAAACACTCATCCCCTGTTTTACTACCCTTAGGGGTGGATTTTTAATTTTGAAATTGAAATGGGTCCAACTTCGAGATATACCCTACACATTAAAAAAAAAAAAAAAATTATACGCGTCGAATTGAGAACCTCCTCCTTTTTTTCGTCGGATAAAAAGTAAGAGCCACTCGTAACTAAGATCCATAATTCCACGTGGGTTAAACAATTTCCTAGCAAAAACGAAACATGCGACAATTAGTCTCCCCAGTATTCTACACTTGTTACTAAGTCTAACACTAACTTATACAAAGAAACAAACAGGCTTCCTTACATAATACCTAAGCACGAGCTAATAAATTATCAAGTTAGTTCGCTATAGCCATAGGCATTACGTTAATAAGGCATAATTAAATAGGCCGAGCCGTGTTTGGTGTTAACAATGGCGGCACGAAAGCTTGCTGACGATGAGTATGCTATAAGCTTATATTGTACTAAATAAGTGATTTTGTTGTACCTATAGAATACTGACTTAACCGTGAATTAATATTGCTATTTTTTATCAAATAACTATATAGACTTTGCCCGTGGCTTCGCCTTATCACAAGAAGACATTGTTTATTTTCCCGGGATATAAAATTGCTTACCTTTATGTTAATCTGGGTTGTGGTCTATCTGTATCCAAAAAAAATCCAAAAGAAATTATATCCAAATCTGTGTAGCATTTTCAGCGTATTGAGTATCAAACATCCAAATAGCACACACGTACCATCGAGAACTTTTTCTATTTAAAAAGTCATAAGTGCGGCCTGGAATTGAACTTGGACATTCCTGCATGGAAAGTAGTTTGGAGTAGTAGTAGTAGTAGCACCAACAACATTTCAGTGTTGCAGCATTTGCAACCTAAAGCATAAAGCACAAAGGCCTTTTTTGGTCTCATATAGGCACGTTATATGTTTGTTAAATTTCATTTTTTTTGTTACACTTTTGTTTTTGCTTGTTGGGGGCCCTTAATATATTTTTTTCTTTCTTTTTTGACCAAATGCTTTGTATATTTGAAACAAAAAAAAAACAGAGCAAAAGAAAAAATGCTTTATTTTCATTAATTCTCTAGAGAAATACAGAAATATCACCAGCCAATACAGACATTCCATTAATTCCAGAACTCACTTCAATTCAAAACTAAAAATCAGCCCACAGATATTAATAACAGGCAAAACTTCCAACTGGCCATACAAAACAGTCCATACCATAGAGTTTCACTAATGAAATAAACTTTCAGGTAGAACGGCGAAAGTAAAGTATTAATATTCATGGAGCGTACCCCGAGCCCCTGTAAATGTTTTATTCGTTAACGAGAGTACGGATTAGGGTAATCATGTCACGTCGTGTGTTAGAGGCTTGCAATTAATTCGAAGCAATCAATTATGTTTTAGTTATGTTATTACATTATTGTCGTGGTTAGTTGTTGAGTAGTTTTAAAGAAAGAAAGAAAGAAAGAAAGAAATACTTTTATTTAGCACAGAACACAGGACAGCACAACAATAACATTAATAAAAATACTAAAGTTAATAGTTTTATAGTTGTTGTGTTTATTTCTCTGAGAAACGCAGGTGTTTAGGTGCAGACTACATTAATTTATATTATACTAGCCTATGCCCGCAGCTTCGCCCACGTGGATTTCGTTTATTGCGCATCCTTCGAGAACTCATCTGCCCGGGATAAAAAGTAGCCTATATTTTAATCTGGGTTCTATCTGTATGTTAAATTTCATCCAAATCCGTTTAGCTCTTACAGCGTGATTGTGTAACAAACATAGATAGATAGAAAGAGTATACTTTATTGTTTGCACACCATAAAAATAAAACTAACTATCCAAACAAACATAAAAACCAAATGCAACAAAGTGAGTGTTTCAGTTGTTATGAGCAAAGGTAACTGCTTAACATCAGGTGGGCCTTTAATATGTTTCGCCATCCTATATGCCATCCTATCCTACTAATATTATAAATGTGAAAGTTTGTGAGGATGTAAGGATGTTTGTTACTCTTTCACGCATAAACTACTGTACGGATTTTAATGAAATTTAGTATACAGATAGAACTTAACCTTGATTAACATATAAGCTAATTTTTATCTTATATTATCTTAACAATTACAAAATTGTATAAAATTGTTTGTTCGAGCATCACGCTAAAACTACTGGACCGATTTTGATGTAACTTTTTGTGTTTGAAAGCTGATGATTAGACTTAAAAGCTGGTATGGGTTTTAAGAAAGAAAGAAAAAGAAATATAAAAATCGTGGGGTGCGTCCTCACCCGACAGATACGACGCTTCTACGCATTTGCACGAGTGGATAGTAATTACTAAATTAAACGAACTTACCTAAGTGAAGTTCTATTGTAATTATACGAGCTGCCCAGTCTTCGATTCTTCATATATTTATTATGTAGTACCACTATATTCCATTGTTTTACGCGAATATTGAAAGTCCAGAAAAAAAAAACTTTTTGTTCTGGCAACTCTAACTTATGTCATTCTATTTAGAGCAATCTGCAATAAAAAAACTTAGCACATTCCGCTTAGATTACATACCTATAACTACTGTAATTTCCTAACTTCAGTCAAAGGGTAAACAAATTTTTGTTTTGGGTTTGGGAGGGAAACTACTATCGAAGACTGGGCAGCTCGTATAATTACAATAGAACTTCACTTAGGTAAGTTCGTTTAATTTAGTAATTATACTTGCTGCCCAGTCTTCGATTCTTCATATATTTATTATGTAGATGTTTAGAGATGAAGTTGGAAATTACATAAGTATTGAACATTCCGAGATAATTAAAATATCAGAAATTTCAAATCAAGCTTTTATTGCAATATTAATCATTTTGAAACTATCAACTTAACTATTGTTTATTTACTTAAAATCACAAGTCGCCTTGTACCAGTAGGTACTCTTTATTATTATTAGATTACATAATTAATAATCAGTCTGAACCTTGCACAAGGTCTTAGCAGTAATTTTTATTTTATTTTATTTTATTAGAGGTATATTCTAATGATTTGCATAAACTTTATGTTACACCTTTTCTATTTGCCATTGAGGTGAAGGCATGACCTTGAGGTACGTACCTACATTTCTTGATGTCTATGCCACTGTCTATCATTATTTGTTTAATCCTATGACTAATGGTTTTCTTACTATTTATGAGGTTTTTTATAACTGATAAACAATTTTCAGTATTACCTAACTCTGGTTTTTCCAGTGTCTATGGATAATTTGTATGATGTCTTAATGTCATAACAAAACAAAACTTAGGTCCCAAAGCAAATAAGGTAGCATAATACACACCTGTTGTTTTTCTACTGGAAGGTACAGATATTTTTAACAAGTTATTTTTAACTGTACCCCTGTGTCACAATTTTCATTACCTTGTTATAGGTACTTTTATGAACCATTGACACAATAAGATGAAAAAATCAATTATATATTTTAGTGTATTAACAGATAATGTCTGTTTTATTTGTGCACTTCTAAGTGCTAACCGTATAACCTACCAAGTAATATGTAAGAACAACTTCTTTGATAATCAACCAAGAAAAAATAAAAAATTAAGGGCCAATGATGGATCCCAAGTACCTTTGTATTTTGGTCGACTTGGTCGTAGTTTAAAAAATACACTTGAAATATCTCTTTATTTGAACATCTGTACCTACCTAAGAATCTATTATCAATGATAATGCTGATCTAACGGAGTTGAGTGAAGTGTATGAAGCATCATACTTAAATTGTTCTGTAAGGAATTTGAATATATTTGAAATAATTATAATTCAAAGATTCCTTCACCTTTACAGAAAAAACCCAACACCTTTATAGTGTTATTGAGTATTGTTTAATCGCCTTATCTGACAGTGATAATACCATGATTTCAGTTGTCTCATCTCATATTAAAATAAAGATATCATAAAGAGGGTGAAGTTGTCTGAAAATAACAATAATTGACTTAAAGGTTCAAAAAACTATTCTTAATACAGCCATTGAAGTAATAAATTGACACCAGGGTTGTGAGATCCATATGAGGAAAGAACTTAAGATTCTTCTAAATTCTTAATCAACCCCATTATTATTATATACATACATACATATAATGGCGGATATGCATAATATAGGCAATCATGTTTCAGCAAATTAAGTACATTTCAAAAAAGTTCTTTGCAAAGATCCCTTTGCTCCCTATTTTTAGTATTGCCTCTGGCAGCAAATACATCAAAACAGTCTGAAAACTAACAGTCTTGCTAAAAAAAGCTATAGCCGACAGGTAGTTCTCTTTCACAATTAATATTTTTACTCCTAGATTCAAGATCAGCTTCTTTGTGGTCTTTGAATTTTCACATGAAGTGAATATCTAATATCCCTTCCTAGCTAGGGAATCAAGTTTTAGGAATTGAATATTTACTCATTCAAATAATATAATAATATTGTGAGTACATAATAGCTGTAGTATTGTTTATGTGTAAAACAATTTGACAGAATTTTTATTCATAAGCAAAACTTTGTACCTAATCTGATAAAGTAACTTAAAACTCAAAGTAAATATGATGACTTGACTTGTTTTTTCCTATTCAAGAAAAACTATTTGCTGTAATATAATAATTACAAAATATTTTTCAACCAGCACCAGATGTAGGTAGATATCTACCTATCAGCATAAATTTCAATAATTAAAATATTTAATACACTTTTTTGTAGTTTTCATGTAATTTATTCCACCATAGAAATTTTTGTTTATACTCTGTATTTATTTACATAATTGAATCAGTCATTAAGTATTATAATTAAGTAATTTCTCACATCTTTGATTTTTTATAAGTCATGTGTTTCAAAAAAAAAACATAACTTACAACATGGCAAAGCTGCTAAAGTTTCAATGAGCAGTTTTTTATGGTTGGGTAATTAGAATTGTGAATTATCGATCATCAGATTCATCATTCACTGACAAGATCATATCCTTCATGTTTACCAAATCTTAACACTTTGTAATGTATGATGAACAAAACCCATGACACTTTAAAAAGTTTCATAGTATTGTTACAATTTTTTGTCCAATATGATGGTGCTTCAATACAGTTAATATTATCAAGGTAATAAATCACTGATTTAAAACCACTTTTTTAAATAGAGCATAAAAGATTTTTTGTAAAAGTCAGGAAACAGCAAGCAAACCAAAACAAGTGTAATTAAACTCATATTATTTTGGAAGTGAAACCATATTATTGTATCTTTTATCTTGATTTTTTATGAAAACTGTAAAGTATGCATCCTTTAAATCAATAGCGCATATGTAACCATTCCTAGAAATTTGTTTTTATAATGTTCTTATTTTTTCCCATTGAAAATTTTCTGCATGTACAAATTTGTTTAGTTTAATCTCCATTTGGTTTAGTTGGCTACAGTAAACATGTTTGTGATAAAATCAATCAATCAACCAATCAGTCAATCAATCAATCAAAATGTTTATTTGTTTAAAACTTTCCTTTGACAGGCTGCATTTAGCAATAACCTCAAAATCTATAAATTTTCTTCAATAAAATTATTGTTTCAGTCATAAAAATTTTGAATTCAGTCATACATAAACAATTTATGTATGAGGCATGTATAATGCTCTTCTTAAGAAGAGATTATTAATCTGTTTATCCACAGTAAGATAACTTTATCCTGTGTGATTTCTTCCCAAAAACATATAACACGTTTATTTGCCGAACAATTAATATTGAACATCAATAAAACATTTATGTTTGAACCAGATTCCAGTTCATGTACCTTACTTGCATTTTTCTGCTGGTACTCGTAGTACCTTCCAGGGGTCCTCTGTTGATACCTGCCCCCCTCCCCTTTTTAGTCTGAGTCCAGTTCAGGGGGCTTTGAAGTTTTCCTTATCATTGTATACTTATTTTATCTATACAGGCTTGAATGCAGCAAAGTTGGCATTTCTTTAAGACTAGAGGGTGTTGCTTTATTAATAGCATGATTTTTGTTATCACTACTAGTCCTAACTTTTCTCCAAGAAGAAAAAACTGTCTCATGACATTGAATTTGATGCTTTCATAGTACCTTTATTAAGAAATCAACTTTCTTTCATTTTTAATTTGTGTTGTACCTAGTAGGTACATATCACTCTATCTTGAAACATCTATTATAATATACCATTACAATGGTTCTTGTATTTTGGTCGCTGCTAATGGCCAATTGACAACCACTAATCTCATGTTAAAAGCTGTTCCCAAATTACCAACTGCTGCTAGCGATAATCCACACTTTTGTCTTTGTCTTTAATTGGGTCTCACAATCTATTGTGTCAACAAGTTTTGAGTTACAAGGTTTACCTTGAAAAAACTATATTGAGCTTCGGGGCATCATATAATAAAGTCAAGCTTCTTGGTATTTAATACTTTTTGGAAAGCTCATCGCTTACATTATTCTGTATTCTTTTTTGTTAAGATATTTACTACCCATTATTTCAGGGCGATTTTCATCAGCATAATATGCGTTTTCATAGTTACAAGTATTTCCTGTAGCTTATAGTACAGTTTATTGGAAACCGTGGGCCCTTACGAAGCAGACATAGTACATAATAAGACTTACTAAGCCTTATAACATAAAGATCACTGATCTTATCGTATCCATTACTTCTCTCGTGAGACATAAGGTATACGTGCATATCATAGAACTTCTAGATATACATGTTTATGTGCTTTTCACTCCACTGGAGGACCTGTCGTAACACGAACTTACATGTTACAAGGACAGAGCACAGAGACAGACAAAATGGCGCCATATAATTTTTTGCTATTGGTCTGAAAGCTGAAAAAATACCTGAAACACATACCTGTATCCTTTTTCATGATATTCTCAGTTAGATCTGGTATATCATTCGGTGATAGACTATATTAACATTCTATCAATGGTATTTCTCATTCCGGCGTCAACACACTACACCCACCAAACTCGATATTTTTGGCGTTTTTTCCGTTTCTTCTCCAATGTTTTCCTTAATTCGTCTTTTGGCATCGTGTTTTGTTTACTTTAAACTTAACATAACACCAAAAATCACTTGAAAATAATTTCATTCGTAAAAAACGTCGTCCGCGCAACAACGCGAAAATAGTGAATGACATAAGTTAGAGTTGCCAGAACAAAAAGTTTTTTTTTTCTGGACTTTCAATATTCGCGTAAAACAATGGAATATAGTGGTACTACATAATAAATATATGAAGAATCGAAGACTGGGCAGCAAGTATAATGTACGAGACAGTGGAATGGAGTGGAGTGGACCGGACCGGACCGGACCGTCCCGTAGTTTTTGCATGATGCTCGAATAAACATATTACATACATCAAACTGAAAAAAATACCGTCAGAATTTTTAACGGCAACACGTCAAACAAAACCTCATGTTTTCGAATAATTGCTAAACAAAATGAGCTGCTGAAATTGCCACCTTAAATTTTAATACCCGACATGTAAAGGCGCTCTCTCACCGGAGAATTTGCTGTAATATAATAACCCAAGATTCGATTTTGAGTATTACGTTACAATACAAACACAGGCAAAGTTACTTTTCTTATGATGTCACAACTATGTATGACTATAATAACACTGAGGTTATATGTACTACGTACTAGAGTAGACATTACGAACAAAAAATATCGCGCAACTTGCTGGCCGCGGAGCACGCGCGGCGCGAGCGTGGCTAAGCGAGTGAGAGTGCAGGAGCTCCAAAACGTGCTACAAACATTTTGTTTGAGGTGTCTTCTCTAAGTGTATATTAATAAGTTATTTTTTACGTTCACCTACCACATGTCTTGTTGTGGCAAAAAATAATTTGTCTTTCTTTCTTTCTTCTTTTATTTTTTTCAATACTGCCTCACTGACTGATGAGCATTCACCTATGATGTTACAATCCAAGATTCAATGTTGAGCATTACGTTACAATACTGCCTCCCTGACTGACGACCATTCGCCTGTAGTCGTGCGCATTCATTTTACAAATTGTATTACGAGTGCTTCCACTCATTACTGATACATTACAGGCGAATGCTGCCGGTGAGTGTAATGTTACAAATAGTATCACTGTAATGTATGCACTGTTATGCTCGGTTCTCCTCACACACTGATGTAATTCTCGAATCTGAACATTACAGGCAAATGCTTATGGTGTGAGAGCGCCTTTATACACAAAACACCCAAAAACATAAGACGGGTATCCCCACCGAATACTTGCCTCGAAAATTTTCCAAAACAATTGACAATCCCTTTCATTCTCACAATCGATGTCATTATATTTCTCTGCAATTCATTTCAGTATAATTTGCGTATTATTTCCGCTCAGACTAAACCTGTGTAAGGATTATCTGGAGGAGACGTCTCGACAGTATCGTCAGCGGCTGTAGGCTTAAATTTTCATTATGTTTATTGGATAATTCGCTTCTGAAGCGGCGTGAGGCAGAGAGATAGAGGGGATTGTCAATGCAACACTGAGCATTCCTTTACGCATCACTATCAGGCGTTTGTACGCTGAAATTTTCGGGTATGGCGTTCGAAATTCTGTGACGTCATTCATTGCTACTTTTGATATAAAATATGGGTAGACATTGAATGTGTTATCGCTGAAAATGTGCGATGGATAGCGATGTGGATTGAGTGTATTGTTGCGATGTATTATCATGGTAGTAGGTTTTTTGTTCTTATTAATCAGTGCTTTAAGAATAGTCTTAGCCACGTCATTATTCTTTGTACAAAGTTAATCTTGAAGTTACCTACAGAATGTAAGTCAGGTACGCACTCATAACAAAACAGTACGCAGTGGAAACTACAAAAAATACCTCACTAATTAATCAGTTTGCTCCGGCCAAGTTTACCAACAAAATAACAGAAGTTTATCTTGTTAACATCCGTTTAACAGTACAAAATTCATGTTTGAGATAATCGGCCATTTTGTATCTTAAACGATAGCCCCTTAGTTTTCCAAAGCATATTGTGTACCTCATCATCATCATCATCATTTCAGCCGAAAAATGTCCACTGCTGGACGAAGGCCTCCCGGAAAGGGGAGGCTTTGCCATAATCGCCACGCTTGGCAGGCGGGTTGGCTATCGCAGTTGGTTGAATAAAAGCTCAGAGAACGCTGCTACCCATCCTCTGGTGAAACCTTTTATTTTATTTTTATTTTATTTTATTTATTGCATAAGGTATAATAATGGGACCAGGGAAGGAAGAAGAAGAAGATTTATTGCATAAGGTTCGCCCACAGCATACATATTATCACTATTACCAAATAATACAGTACACAGTACCCCTTAGTCTAGCTAATAGTAGTAGTAGTTAGTATGTCCGGCAAGACACGGAACTATGTATGTACTATGTATCTATGTATGTAGGTACCTACACATTAATATAATTCAAAACAAAGTATTATTCTGACCATAATGTCCATGCTGCTCTATAATAAAAAAACTTCTCACAAACAACTACTAATCGACAGACCTCAAGCTAACCTAACTAGGTACACTGACAACAGAAATGGCTACGTTTATATAAATTCGCATGTTTTCAGTTAACTTTCACAAGTTTATGTCGGCGGTTGGCTGCTTGCCACAACCTGCGTACCAATTACGCAGAGCGTACTCAGCCAATAAATAGTATGGACAGTTTGTTGGTAAAGTGAGGCTTATAGCTATTATGATTACTGTGCTGATGGTTTGATTTACAAGGTTAAGCCACGTTACTTTGGTTGACTATTGATGACTTTTATGGTTAAAAAAGTCGTTGATATTTCTGTACAGTACTTAGTTCTAACTATTCGTACGTTCTGCTATTGCCTACGGTTATCAGGCAAATACCAATGAAAGATGCTTAAAGCAGAAGAAAATCCAAACAAGATCTAATCACAAGCATGCAAGTTGATAAGTCTGTAGTCTACTGTCTCTTATACATCACGATCCAAAATCAGTGGTATTTGGGTAAACTGCGAGTAACTAAAATTACGTTTCGAAATGAAAAAGCTATGAATAGAAAAGATACAAATAAAGCTTATAAAGTAGAAAAGAAAAAGAGAAGCTTATAAAAAAATTGAAAAGAAAAAGTATAAAGGAAAAAAAATATGAAAAAAGTAAGAAAATTAAAATAGAAAAAAAGCTCCTAAGAACACAAAGAACAAAAAACAAAAACAACAACAAAAAAAAAAAACAACACAACAACAGCAAACAAAACAAAACCAACAAACACAACACAAACCAAAAGAAAAAAAAGAATTAAAATAATGAAAAAAGGAAAAAATAATAATAAGGAAAGGTAAAAAAGAAAGTAAAAATAAGAAAAATATCAATAAAAAATAAAACAAAAACCGGCCAAGAGCATGTCGGGCCATGCTCAGTATTATAGGGTTCCTTAAGTAGGTGTAATTACAAACGAATCAAATCGAATATTAATCCTGGCTATTTTAGTTTTTGCAATAATCGGCAGCATTCGCGACTCAGAGCGTGTTGTTAGTAGCGCCATCTAGCGATAAATTCAAGAAGCCAAATTTAAGAAGTGTGTCATTTCAAAGTTACTTTTTGTGATTTTTTCAAATAGAAAGTAGCTAAAGGAGCATTATTTGCTATGATAATTTTTCTCTAAGGTCAATGACCTTTGAACTAGGACGTTTTAAGTATTTTTAAGTTTTCGCTCTATAACTCAAAAAATTATAATCACATTATACTCGAAATAATTTTAAAAGAGAGTTTTCACAAAGGTCTATCAATGTGGAAGATTATAAGTTTCTACATTGCATAGTTTAGAAATGTCAGGGGGGGGACACATTGCAAGCCACTTTGGCGGGCTATATTTCGCAGATGGTACACCTGATAAAAAAGTGGTGTATCTAACATTACCTTCATTTTAGTACACCTATTCAATGATATCCCACAAGAGGGGGTGCAGCGAAAAAAAAAAATTCGGATTCGGAACCCTAAAAAGCAGACTTGAAAACTAATTGAAGTTTTATGCACAATAAAAGGAAAATCCGACTCAACATTTTAATAAAGAATTGATATTTTTCTGAAACAATATTAATACTTTTAGAGAAACAAGAAATTACGTCAGCCTTCCGTAGTAGCATTTTAATAACGAACAGATTCACACTCGAGTATCCTCGCAAGCAGGAAATTATTCAATTTTGTATATCCAAATCCCCTTTATTGAATGGCGGAAATAAACGAGAGCACAGTGTTTATATTTATTTTTGGTAACTAGTTGATGAATTATACCAATTTTGGTGTTAAGTGTAACCGCTGAACATCAACATTAATATACTTCATTCATTCTTTGCCCATAACAACTTCAATGCCACCTAGGTCTAATGTTGCCTAAATGGTACCGCAAGTCGGTTCGCCAAACTGAGACATGAAGATGTAAAGTCTCATGTGATCGCAATTTCACCGGCAATCGCACCCTTCAGGCCCAAACACAGCAATGCAAGTCCTATCTAATAGGGGGCGAGCCTATTGCTATTAACCGGGCACAAATCCAGACTCCGGGCTGCTACTGAGAATCTCCTAGTGAGAAAACCCAATAACACTTTGCCCGACCCAGGAATCGAACCCAGGACCCCACGCTCAGCAGTCACGCTTGCGACCACTAAACCAAAAAGGCAGTCAGTCATTTGACTAAATAAAAAAATGTATAACACTGCTCTATCTCTTCAAGAGCATGAACTGTGTATACCTACTAACTCGGACGAATAAAAAAGGCACACAAAACCTGTAGACCTACACAAAACCTGGTTTCATAATCTGATCAATAAAGGACATCCACATTAAAAGCTCATGAAATACTGCCCTGATAACACTGACCTAAGAAAATTGAAGGCACAATATTTTAGTACCGCCTGGGGCACATATTAATAACAATTTAGGGTCTGCCCGAGTAAGCATCGTGTGATCTTTCCTTTAGTTATTTTTAGCTAGGACAAAGTACCTAGCGTTTTTATGAAGCTAAAATAAACTTGATGGCCGATTATAAAGTTTAAAATTAGTTTTATATACTAAAATTGATCTCCTAAGAACATTCGCAAGTATAGCGCCAAAGGCAAACCTACAAAATCCAAAAAATGTGCTTAGTGTTATGGGGAAACTTACAGGAATGCCTGATGCGAATAAAAATAATTATACTATTATTTAGATCTTACATCTTCTTAGTCCATCCAAAGGTTGTCTGGAAGATATCTCTTTTAGCGATAAGACGCCATGTACCCATAATTTATACGTTGTTCCTGTTTACTACCATTTTCATGGTGTAAAATCAAGCATATTCTATATATCTGTACTCCATACCAACTTCGATCCTGTAAAGTAAATTAAATTCTGTTTTAATAAATTCGTAGAAAAAAATTGTCAATGTTTACAGACTTAGAAGGAGGCTTTTATTTACTTCAGCCAATAAAACCGTTTGAAAACCATACATAACATAAAGTAAAATTACGCCTGAATTTATCTGAAGGGTTAGATAGAGGTATATGTATAGTAGACCCGCATTTCACCAGTTGTAAGTCCCATGTAATAGGGGGCGAGTCTATTGCCATGAACCGGGCATTATCCAGACTCTGGGCTGATATTGAAATTTCCAAAAGAAAAAAAAAAACTCACAAACATTTTTCCCGATCGTCGCACTTGCAACTACTAGACCAAAGACGCAGTAAAGACCACAAAAATAGATATAATGGCCAAGTGGACACGGTGCGCGTGCCTACACTCTGCACCATAGTGCAGTGCATTTCAAAGCCTTTCTCAGTACGCCTCATGACTTGTTTCTGTAAATACTGTAACAAAAACCCCCAAAAATGCCTTATTGTGCTGTTTCTAACTGCAGAAACAAAAACTGTAAATTACATTTAATTAAAGTTAATTTTTTAAAATTATTGACGTCAATATGGAAGGCGTAGCTTGTTTTAAAAGTTACCACGTATGAATCGCAAGTAAAATTGTGATCACAACCTTTCGCTGTATTTCTGTGGTAAAAACCATAGATACAGTTAGCATAAAACAAAAATCCTGCAAAACAATACTTCACCAAACAAAATCTTAACAAATCACATATCGTTTAAATTCATATAACCACTTAAATAAATTGCAATCTAAGAATATACTATCCTAAACCAGCTCGGCACAAATAATAAATATCCTTAAACAGTCATGAGGTCGCAGATGGCCGGATATTTTAGTAAATGAGGCCTATGGCAAATGGAGCTACGAAATGTATACTTGATGTTTGGATGTTGGCTTTAATAGACAAGGCACTGCAAAAAGTATTTATGGTATATAATAACACTTTTATCGATGCCTTTTCACGAAAGTCAAAAATTTATTTTGAAAATAAATGTAAAGCAGCTTCATTAGAGCAAAGTGGTATAACAACTACTACAGTTATTTGTTTTACAAGATACAATATTGTTTTTTTTTTTTTTTTTTTCGACTGTGTTCTCGCATGTGGGACCGAAGTACCATTTCTGCTTAACCGGGCTTAGTTGGCGGAGAGTCCCATGTGGGACTCCATACGCCGAAGGCTTTTCCCTAATCCTAAATACTTACAAACTAAAGACGCGGTTTCAATACCGCAAGCGGGCGTCCCCCAAGGGGGGGCTCGAACCTCGCTGGGGCATTGCAGGGGGACCCCACCGTTCCTATGTCCCCCTAGCAGCCGTTGCTGCATCGGATTTTTCCTCGAAAGTGGCGGACTTTCGGTCTATCGGGTGACGCGCTAAACGCCGTTATGCGGCAAGCCTCGCCGGCGAGGCTAAGACCTACCTAAAACCTAAACAGTGGCTACGCAATAGCCTGCTCCTAGGAACTACTCTAGAGCATAGGGCCGGTCTCGCGTGACGAGATTATCTCCGGTTGCTACACCGTGAGGGCGTCCCCAGGGGGGAGCTCGGACCTCGACTCAGGGTGCAGCAGGGGGACCCCGCCACCGGTCCCCCCAGCAGCCGCTGCTGCGTCGGCATGTGTTTCTGTTTCTCGAGAGTCGGACTCTCGGATTCTTTGTGTGTGTCGCGTCGGTCCTCGCCGGCGGGGACGATATCTTGGACGACGGCGTCAGAGTGTGCTTGTGTTTTTATCTGACTCCTGGAGGAGTATTATAGCATCATCGGGTTCGATGAGTGTGTAGACACACGGACGGGACGGGACGTCGGATTTTGCTGATAGCAGATGACTGGTAAACGGTGGCCGCCACGACCAAGGGATTGGGATGCTTGGGAGCGGAATCGAAATAGCGTTTAGAGACACGCTTGAAAAACTGCTTGATGGTCGGCAGTTTAAGGTCTAGGTGGAGTTGGGCATTGCGTAAGTACCAAGGAGCGACTACGGCCCTTCGCATGAAACGGTTTTACAATATTGCCTAAAAGACACCAAATATCGAATAATTAATTAAGTCAAAATTAAGGTATTTTACGCAGTGTCCATTTGTACTGTCTTTGTACTGTGCATAACGTAAAAAGATAGTGTAATGGCTTATGAGACAGCAAAACACGTTCAAAATGAAGTCCAGTATCCAAGCCTAAGACTATTGTTTTGCGTCGCGCATCGGGACCGATAGCGTAGGTAGATGGAACACAGAGGGCCTAATCTCTAGTGAGGACATCTGCCCTACCCCTAATAGGACACATTTCTTCTGTCTATCTCAGCAAAATGAAGATAATTACGTAACAACATTTACCTGTATTAAATTTTTACTCGAATCTTCCTTCAATGACGTCATGACAGACTTGAAAATTAACCACATCCAAACAAACCTCCTTTCTATCCTCCTTAAGCTTCGTATGCGACACGACTGGCCATCTGTCACAGTGTAACCGGGACGCAGTAAATTACTCGCCTTCATCATCCCTTGGGCGACTGACCTGGAGCTGTCGCACCCAAGTTTTGCTAGGCTGTGGCTTTTATTTAACGTGGACAGTTGCAGGATAAGTGTCAAGAACAGTATGTGTTGATGTCTCTCTTTGCTTTGTAGTTTCGTCGTCTAAAGATCAGAGTAAGACCTGCAAACTTTTGTTGAGCATAATATTATGATGTATTATGTAGCTGTCGAATATAAGAACCTACGGACTTAGATGTTACAATGATAGGTATAAGGCATTTGAAAACCTTTTTTTTTGCTGCGAGAAACCTTCAAAAGGCTGCCGGCCCCATGGGGGATGGAGGCCGGGATGTGTGGGATTCTTACCCACTAAAACCCCCCCAGTGGCCGTCTACAGCACAATAAGGGGGGACTCCGGGAATGTAATATGTTTCCGGAGCCCTCCTTCCAATTTTTTTGCGTGGGGAAATCTTCATGGTAGCCCTCTGCCCGGAAAAGACGGAGCCAGTGTCAGACCGACTAAAACCACCACGGAGTTCCTACGTACCTTTGGCCGGGGGCGTGGGATATACTCTGCATTCTCCACCCATATCTGACAGGTCCGGGCTTGCCACTAGTAGTAGGCGAGCCCCTTCTCCTCGTGCGGCCTCAACATCAGCCGCACCCTCTTTGTCGGCGCACGCGGTACATTGAATAATTGTATATGTATTTTTCCTGAAAAAAAGTCATCTATTTAGTCAAAAGTCTAATTAATCATAACTTACTTAACTTTTTTGTGGGAACAAAAAATATTATTTTTCGTTCCACTTAAAAATATCAGGTATTACTCTACCTGCGTTAATACGGTATAAATATTATAATTGTCCTAATTAACACTGCCAAAAGATCTTTTTGACATAATGACTTTCTCACTTTCGTAGACGCTTACGCCACAAAATAATAGATTGATCTAAGAATAAATAACTTTGACTTACGACCTTCGTAAGAAGAAGTAACATAATTTATGATGTTGGGTCCTCATAATATTGTGATATAGTTCTCTTTTATTTATGACCGATATGATATGATATTTGTCTTACTTTCATTAATATGAAACAGTTTCGTTTACGTTACGTTAATATCAAATACTTATTATACTGTGTATCGTATTTATCGAAAAATGAAGGAAATTATTATGTGTATTCATGAGTTTTGTACCGTGAAAGTAAATAATAATAATAATTTATTTGTCCATTAAACAGTATCTCAATAGAAACAGAGGGTCCGTGACTCTACACTACACCTGGGGTATAGCCAGGTAGAAGAAGAGTTCGTTCCTCTTAGTACAACTATGTGACAGTGTACTAAACGATATAGTCAACCGCACGTCAGTGGTAACAGTATGTCACCAAGCTCACTCCTAGAGCACCCAGAAGTGAGCTTGCTAGTGAGTTCTTATAGAATAGCACTGATGTTCTCACACCTGCGGTGGCCGGCCACCTTTCAAGTTGTCATATCCGTGTCAATACTTTATACAATGCAATGCTGAATATATTGGTAATATTTAATAAACAAATTAAGAAACATGTTCATGAAATATAGGAAACTCTAACATTATAAATGACGAAGCTTGAAATTGTAAATTTGTTGGTACACTGCATTAATTATTCCACTAATACAACAAATAAATAATGATATAGAAGATTAACGTCTTCTCAATTAATCCAACCTGATTATACAGACAACAATAAAGGTAAACAGAGCTAGCCGCGAAGTTTGTAGATTTTAAAAACAAAGTTGTTCGCTGGCGTGAAACTGCCAGAAAACTTAAAAGCTGGTTAAGCTAGTGTACGTACGGGGTGGTAATTGACCTTGCAGTGATTATAGTTTACAATTATTTATTTATGAAAATAAAGAATAAGTTAATATTAAGTGAAATTTTATTTGACTGGATAAGGCAAACCCATTATATTTAATATTGGTCCTAATCAGTTATTTTTTTCATATCGTAGGATGGCGAAACGAGCTAAACGCCCACCTAATGTTAAAGCGAATACGTTTGCCCATAACAACTGCAATACAGGTGGTATGCTATGCCACCTAGGCTGCTGCCTAAATGGTAGTGCAAGTCCGTTCGCCAAACTGAGTCTCATGTGATAGTAATTTCACCGGCACCCGTACCCTTCGCACCGGAACACAGCAATGCAAGCATCACTGTGTGGTGGCAGAAGAAGGTGCGGTGGTAGACTGGTAGTACTTCCCCAGACGAGCTCCTTCACAAGGAGCTCTACTACTACCAAAAACCATAATATTCACCTGTCCACAGATTTAAAATCTCCAATAATATCTATCTGATCCAAGCCACAAGAACATACAACGTCACTTTTTGTTTACGCAATTTGAGAAACTAGTTTGTTCAGAATAACGAAGAGAATCGATTGGGCTAGTTTTTATTTTTCTATTTTTTTTTTTTTTTTTTTTTTTTTTTTATGATTTATAGATCTGCTCTTGACCACAATCTAGACAGCTTTGTCAGGATGTGGTCGACGATGGAGCGAGCAAACCTATTAGGTGCCGATTCACTCCAGCTTTAAAGGCGTTAGGGTTATAAGTGCCCGGAAATACAGATGCCGGCAGTGAATTCCACAACTTGGCTGTGCGCATTATGAAAGAGTTCTCAAAGCGCTTGGTCCTGATAGTATGTGGATGCCACCAAATGTGGATGATATCCTGCAGTGCGGCGTGTAGTCCGATGAAAGAAAGGAGATGGCGGAATAAGCTCATGGAGCTCTTGCGCACACTCTCCAAAGTACAGCCTGTAGAACACCGACAAACAAGCAACTGTGCGTCTATGGGCTAAGCTTTGTAGCTTAGATTTTGCTAACAGTTCATCACCAATTAACCTCTCAGCTCTGCGTTGAATCGAGTCAAGAGCCGCAAGCTGGTATTTGGCGGAGCCATCCCACAAGTGACTGCAATACTCCATACACGATCGGACTTGAGCTTTATATAAAGTGAAAAGCTGTCCAGGAGTGAAGTATCGCTTCACCTTGTTAAGAATGCCCAACTTTTTGGCCGCAGTTTGAGCCTTTGCCTCGATTGTGGTGCCGAAGTTGAGGTTAGGTGACAACTCCATGCCAAGAAGGTCTAGGTGGTCGGCGATGCTAATAGGTGTACTTTGGAAAGTAGGAGCCAGGTGGAATGGACTCCGTTTTGCGGTGAAAAGACACGCCTGAGTTTAAGAGGCGTTAAAATTGACCAGATTGTCATCTCCCCACTGGGAAACGAGATTTAAGGTCGAATTAGTCCGCTCTATCATGGCCTCTCGTAGAGAACAGATTTCCCGTTGGTTGGCTCTCACACTGGACAGGTATCTCTCTGTGATAGTACTGTCATCTGCGTAGCCAATAAGACCTAACTGAAGCAGGTCATTTATGTGAAGCAGGAAAAGTGTCGCAGAGAGAACAGACCCTTGAGGAACTCCGGCATTTATGGCCAAGAGGTCAGAGGAGCAGCCGTCAATGACCACTCGTATGGACCGTTCACTCAAAAAGTCAGCTATCCAAGTGCAAAAGTCAGGTGGGATGCCGTACGCTGGAAGCTTGTTCAGCAGACTTGCGTGCCAAACCCGGTCGAAAGCTTTCGAGATATCCAAAGACACAGCTAAGGCTTCGCCATGTTTCTCGATAGCTTCGCCCCAACAGTGTGTGACGAACACAAGAAGATCACCAGTTGATCGTTTCTGACGAAAGCCAAAACACAAAACATGACAAAAACACTAAAAACACTATATCACAAAACTCCATGCTTTTAGAGCTACTGTAAAGCTGCAAACCCACAAGGAGCGGAACTAAACGGGACGGACCTGAAGCGTATCGACGGCGGGTCTCGTCTGTTGTAATGTACTGAACTGTATAATACAGTGAGTGCCGATGACCGATCCGCCGCCACTCCGCCGGGCGATGCGTGACTGATATGCTGGCGTTGTTTTATATGAGAATGCATATTAGTAGTCACGAGTCACACAAACAGCGGAACGTTTTCTTCTGGAGCTGTCATTCTGCCGTCGTTCAGAGCCACGCGCGATCCGCCCGCAGTTTGACATGCACGCCTCGTCCACGTTCGGTCGACGTTCCGCCTCAGTTCCATCCCACCCACTGTGTGCCTGCATCTTAATTGTAATAGGTTTGTGTACTGTAAAGGAACTACCTGATGTACTGAAACGAATCGAGCTGAATTTGTTGGACCTTAAGGACCTATTTAAAATCCATGGATGTACTGAATTAAACCAAAATAACTAAAATATTTTTTGGTTAATATATAACATTGTATAAAAACTATACCAATCGATTCTCCTCGTGATTTGAACAAACTAGTTTCTCAAACTGCGTAAACAAAAAGTAACGTTGTTTAAGACTGTGGGTAGTAGGGCCATATCTTCTATACATAGACCCATATTTATCCGTACTATCCATATTCAGATAGCAATTACTAAAAATTTCGATAGGCAGATCTGATTACTTCTGACTGTACTTATTCCTTTCGTTTACCTCTGCGTAATCGAACATATCCACAAATCTGTATAAGCAAGCAACCAAACAACACCAATATAAACAACAGTTTTAGTTTATAGCTCGTCGCATATTGCTGGTCGTAATATCAGCCTGTACATTGTATGCCATAAGCCGACATCAGACAACACCTTGGCAGACACTCCTTCCCACTCCTGACAAATTGGAAGAGAAAATAAACTGGAAAGTTCACGTACAAGATTACACCTGAGAAAGATGCAAACACTATTTCGGCTAGCTCGCGAGGCTGTTACTGTAGTTCGGTTATAGTGTTTGGCGGTTGTAGTACAATAACATTATGTACTGGAATGTACCACTGAAGCTTGTTTAACTGAATAACCATCAATTATAACTGAATAATTGATGATGCATATTTTATGAAAAGCTGAATCATATATCTAAAAATCCTTGAAAATAAATGAGGAACCTTTTTTCATACCTAATCATTTCCACTAGTCTTTTGGAGTCTTTGGTGAGGGTGGACTCTGTGTGTGTGATTTGGTCCACGTTTACCACCCCGCGTTCCCTGCATAATGTTAGCCGGCTTCTAGCTAGCCTTTATCCGAGAGGTCCATCATAAGAGATTAAATTGATTATCAATTTTAGTTTTCATGCACATGAAATGATATACATAAATTATTTTTATATTTTAATTATTTTATTTTCCTGCTTATTTTAATTTAATTTTAGTTATTGTAAAAATTTATTTTACTTTTAATAATTTTAATAATTTAATTATTAAGTTATCTAATTGAATATTAAAATAATTGAATTTAAGCTGTAAGCTAAACTTCACACTAAATTATTGTACGCTTCACATAGCCGAGCACTGAGATCGCACATTTGTAATTTGATATTAACACCCTGTAACCACTGTCTCATAATAAAATCATTTTATTTTATTTGATTTCTATCCCCAGAAGAGGCTTAAAATAAATAAATGATTAAAATAGCCCGTTAAATTATCATCTCTATGATGACTATAGTTTTACCAGATTTACAATCAAATTCTAAAAAAATGCCAGGTTAAAAGTACTCTAAACCGACGAGCATGCATGACGACCGACTTGCGGTACCATTTAGGCAACAGCCTAGGTGGTATTGAAGTTGTTATGGGCAAAGGTAACCGCTTAACATCAGATGGACCTTTAGCTCGTTTCGCCATCCAATATTATAAAAAAAAAATACGAGGTTCATGAACGTAGATGAAGCGAAAGAGGTGTGTCAGGATCGTAGCAGGCAGAAATCCATAGCCTCTGCCTACCCCAATGTGAAACAGGCGTGATAATATTATGTTTATATGTTATCAAATTCAAACCATTAATTCATTTAACAGAAAAGTATACCTAAATAAAATCATCACCCACACAATACGAAAGCAGCGACTTAAAAACAGAGCACGCATCTCGTTCAAAGAGATAACATTACCAAGAAAAGGTTTCAGTGTGAGCCCCAAATTCCCTTTATTATTTACAAGTAATTTTCTGGCAACTACCTCTGAGTATCGCTTTGATTCTAACGTGAAGTGAACGTAAGAAAAGTTGGTGGAAATGTGTCATGTGATATGGTTAGGAAGAAATTTGTGTCAACTTTTGTTTTTGTTTCAGTTTTTTTGTTATAATATTATTGTTTAAGCACAAGAATGGAATTCCCTTTAGTGAAACTCAGAAGAACAAGTAATTTCGTATAATTTTTAATGTTAAGTGGTTTTACAAGCAGCCTAGATGACTATCAGATTTCGTAGTTACATAAAAAGTGACAATTGTAGAAAATAAATATAGTTGACGTAAAACATAGATAAGAGAATTTGCTCTCAGATTATTTGTACGCGCTTGTACATAAACACCCCCGTTGAAGGGCGCTGATCGACAACCTGGAAATTCTTCAGAAGTAGGCATTAGTCGAACTAGAGATCGACGCACGCAGCCTCTTGCTGTGATGACATCTGCGACTCGAGAAATGCCGTTTGGTCCAGGGAATATGTATGAGTATATATTTGGTAGACAAAAGTACATGATCATTCTTTTGTTGTGAGAAAGGTGCTACAGTTTAATTTTTATCGTCATTTTTGTGACTATTATTACAGTTAGCCGATACACTAGAATCGTGAAGAAGAGTCTTATGTATTTGGTTACAATACCGGCACGGACCCCTGATACATTCAGAAACAGGATGACCTTCACACAGACAATTTTTACATAATTTATATTGAGATATACATGACATCTTCTCTTGTATTGATTTTGATTTAAAGTTGGACAATCATACATTTTATGATTTTTATTGTATACTACACAAAGATAAACATGTGACGGATTATTACGAGCTTGTGACGTTAACACAAAAGAATTAGTATTTTGAAAACGATTTGATTTATTATAAGGTTTGTTGTAATTTGATTGAGGTTGGGTAGTCAATTGCGAAGGGCGTATGTTAGATTGTGGCTTAGAATTATTGCTATTGTTGTTAGCAAATTTATTACGGTTTAGTGACTCTAAAACATCCGTGCGGTCGATCAAGAATTTGTTGGATTGTTCTAAGTTTGGAGCGTCCTCTAACGCATTACGGTATTCTTCCCATTTTAGTTTAGTATGGTTATCTAATTTAGAGGCTAACATAAATATTATTAAGTCCGAGTGATCTGTAGGTTGGCCTAAGCTACTTAACGCTCTTAAGTTTTTCGTAACATGATCAACCAAGTAACGAAGAGACTTATCCGACTCACGAGTTAGCGGTTGTATATTAAATAAGGAATCTAGATGATAATTAATAAGAATTCTTTTGTTATCATACCGTTCACAAATCAACTTCCATGCCTCTTTGTAATTAGCCGAAGATATCTCGAGATTTGATATAATATGCGCGGCGTCACCTTCTAGGTAAGATACTGAATAATGAAACTTATGTATGTCTTCAATGCGATCATTTTTGTGAACTAAACTGACATATGTGTCGCGAAACTCTAGCCAACGAAAATGTGAACCATCGAACTTTGAAATTTGTATTTTAGGTAGCCTGAAACCCACGCTTTGATGATCAGAGTCCGCATTTACCATGACAGATTGACGGCGTTTACCATCATCATCACTACTGTATTTTTGTAATTCGGTCTTAGCGATAGCTATATTTTGGACTATATCATGTTCAATGCGTTCTCGCTCATCAAGTTCTACTTCAATATTTGAAGAATTTAAGACCTCAATCTCTGTCTGCAAATCATCAAACCTTGTCGATAATCCTTGGAATTTATTTAGTCTTAAATTTAACTCGGCAAGTTTTATATTTGATATTTCAGATAATTTACAAATTTTGTCTAAATAGCTTTTAAATGTTGTAATTTGTCCTTTAATTGAACTACGTTTCACAAGTTTTGGAAGCGGATTTATCACCACCCTCTAAAGGCATTATGAACTGTAGATTAAACTAAATGTAATTATGTGAAATTAATGTAAACTTCAAAATATCTATACTCTTTAAAATGTCTCTGTAAAAGTTGAAATGATTAAGAAAAGAAATAAAATTAAGATATACTCACGCTCCTCCCTTCGGTGGAATCCACTGGGAAGCTGGTCTCGACTGGAAGCAGGATCTCACTCAGCCGAACTGGCAATGTAGAACTTTGCAGACTGACTTAGTTGACAAACTTGGCACGCAGGGAACTTAATGCCTGAAAATATCGGCAAATCGGCTTGAAAATAAAGAAAATACTAAATATTACTGCTGTCCAATATGGATTAAAGATTCGTATTTAAGTTGTTTAGCAAATAAATACACTAGGGAGCAAGTACGAAAATAGAAAAGAAAAAGTGATTTTATCGTGGGCGGTGTATGTAGGTACTTCAACCCATATGCTTATTTTGCACGATAAAACCTATAAAACTTATGAAAATATAGCACAAATAAAGACAAGTTAGTTGAATATAGGTATTTAAGAAAGAATGGATAATTAGGTATGGACTTTAGACAATGGTTATAGTAAGGTGTGGTATAACGGAACAAAGGAGGGCACTTAACTTGGTACTGATGACGAAGATTGACGGCTTTCCGGTACGATCTTTAGCTGATTCGTTGTCCAGGAAGGCAATGCTGGCCTTCAGTATCCAAATCTCCACCAATTTCCTTTCTTCTTGCAACTTTAGAATCACCTACTATGACTCAACTCGTCCATGTTAATTAAAATAATAAATTTCTAATTATGTTATATTATATTTTCTAATTCAATTAAATTAAATTACTATTAAAAAAAAAATTATAACAATATTTTTTAAATTTAATTATTTTTTTATCATTTTATTTAGATACTATATATAGTAGCAGGGGTTATCCGTTTACATTTAAATTTCACACAACAAACTCAAATGGGATGATGGGATCCGTCCCGGTCACCCAAAGACGTATAGACGTATATAATAGGTGATTAAAATGTACAATGTAAGTATCATGTGGCCATTAATGTTTTTATAGTTAATCTATATATTCTTGCCTATTTGTTTTCCAGCAGTATGAGTCTGTCATGCTCACTTAAATGTCATGCTGATGGTGGCGTTAGTATCGGGTCGTTAAGTTCCTTTCAATATAGTTGAGTTAAGCGATGGCTGATGCTCGCGTCATGCTCGTGAACGGGTGCCATCTGTCGGGACAGGTCAGCTCTTTTTAGGTTTATTTCTAAAGGCAATATTCTCACTTTTAAACTCTGTTATTTCTGACATTAACCCATACAGGTACTCACATAATTTGAATGAATTTGATGTATTAAACGATACTTATTTTAAAAAGAGTATATCCATGGAGTTTCTTGCCGGTTCTTCTCCATAGGACCCACAATTTGGAACCGTGCAACTAGAGCCTGACGTTTCAAAAGTACCTGTAATTATAATAAAACAAAGTTTAACCGGATTAAATCGCGTATATTATTTAAATTGGTTTCCCTGACGTTTCAAAAGCTAACTAACTAACTTTGTTTTATTATAATGTGTAGTGATCGCGAAAACCTAAGAAGTTATTACCTGTAATTAGGTTTATTTTTAATAAAAAAACATTGGAATTTGAATTATAAGTGGAAGTTAATTATATATGTAATTTAACTATATATGTGGAAGCTTGTAATTAGCAAATGTCCTTACCCATAACATGTTAGTTATAGTTTTTTATTTGTCTGTAAGCTTTCCTAAAATAAATAAATAAATAAAAATAAATAAGATAAATTCGATACTACTAGCAGAGTTCACGGTGGCATGGCGGCTAAAGCACTGATTTACTGTAACTACTGAGTCTTAGATTCGAACAATAGATATATGACAGACTGATGGTAATTAATTCCCGCTCCCGATGTCTTCGGCAACATTACAGTGGTGGCAAGTGTTGGGCTTAAACCGAATAACAACACCGTGTGGCATACCATGGAAATATCTATGTAGGAAGCCACAGCGACACCGATCCAGTCCACCGCGCGCCGCCGCATTGCATCGTGTGTGTGCATCTACACTTACCAGCTTATCATAAAATACATTGTGAATTGAAAATAAGCTATTATTAAGCCACTAACAGTTCACATTCAAGCTGAAAATATCTACATACAATATTCAGTGCACTATAAAAGACATTTTAAAATTCATATCATGCACTTAAACCGTTATTCAAAAGTGCAAAGTGCATAGAAAATCTTTTAAGTGAAAATGTCGTGGTAACGCGATACTTTGTAGTTTCATAAAGATACTAGTTAGAAACATTGTTTAGTTTAATACGAATACACTAATCTGTTTATCATATCTCCTTCAGATATTACTTTTTTTTTTAATCAGCCTTTTACTGTCTCACTGATAAACTCGGACTTCTTTTCAGAATAAGGATTCAGGCCTTAAGCAATCGTAGGGTAGGAAACCCTCAGGCGAGTAGTTTGATGGTCACAGCTAGATGCAAGTGGCTGAAGATCGTTGTCAGTAGCGTGCTATTGGAGAGGCCTAAGTCCAGCAGTGTACTTATACAAGCTGATGATGATGATGAGGCCTTGGTCCACCATATTAGCTTAGGGTTGGTAGACTACATGCACCATCAAGATCTTTATGGAGCACTGTCAGGTGTGCAGGTTTTTTTTGCACGATGTTTTTCATCACCGCTAACACAAGTGATGATAAAATTCAGATCCGTACATTAAGAGCCTAAGAGGCCTTTCCCGGTTCACCTAAGTACAACGAAGGCGTGGTCTGAAAGCTTGTTGTTTCGTCAAACGCCATGCCTGTTGAGTAGCGAGGAAATGAGAACGCGACAGCACCGAACAAAATTAGTGCGTAGAAATTTCATAAAACTTGGTCCAGGAAATAAGTGTTTTTGAAAAATTCTTACAAGTATGTGTAAAAACACACTTCACTTCTGAGCCATGTCTACAAGCTGTTTTCGAGAGTCATTACGAACCGTCTTTCGCGCAGGTTTGACGACTTCCAGCCTCCCGACCAAGCCGGTTTCCGAAAAGGCTTTAGCACCGTAGACCACATACATACGCTGCGGCAGGTTATACAGAAGACCGAAGAGTATAACTTGCCTCTTTGTTTAGCGTTTGTGGACTACGAGAAAGCCTTCGATTCGATCGAGACTTGGGCGGTACTACAGTCTCTTCAACGGTGCCATATTGACTATCGGTACATCGAAGTGTTAAAGTTTTTGTATGAAAACGCCACTATGTCAGTCCGATTACAAGACCAAGCCTCGAAACCTATCCTTCTGCAGCGAGGTGTGAGACAGGGAGATGTGATCTCTCCGAAACTGTTCACTGCTGCATTGGAGGATGTCTTCAAGGTTCTGGACTGGAAGGGGCTAGGCATTAACATAAACGGCGAGTAGGTACATCACTCACCTTCGGGTTGCCGACGACATAGTAGTCATGGCTGAGACCATGGAGGACCTCGGTACAATGCTCGATGACCTCAGTAGAGCTTCTGATAGAGTGGGTCTTAAAATGAATATGGACAAGACAAAGGTTATGTCGAATTCCCATATAGCACCCATTCCCGTAAACATCGGAGAATCTACACTCGAAGTTGTTGAAGATTATGTATAACTATGACAAACTGTCCAGCTAGGTAAGTCCAACTTCGAGAAAGAGGTCAATCGTCGAATCCGGCTCGGTTGGGCAGCGTTCGGGAAGCTACGCAATAACTTCTCGTCCAAAATACCGCAGTGTCTCAAGACGAATGTCTTTGGCCAGTGTGTGTTGCCAGTAATTACTTACGGTACTGAAACGTGGTCGCTCACAATGGGCCTGATAAGAAGGCTCAAAGTCACTCAAAGGGCAATGGAGAGGGCTACGCTCGGAGTTTCCCTGCGTGATCGAATCAGAAATGAGGAGATTCGCAGGAGAACGAAAGTAACCGACATAGCCCGAAGAATTGCCAAACATAAGTAGCAGTGGGCGGGGCACATTGCTCGCAGAACGGATGGCTGATGGGGCAGTAAAGTTCTGGAGTGGCGACCGCGTACTGGAAGACGCAGCGTGGGTAGGCCCCCCACAAGGTGGACCGACGACCTGGTGAAGGTCGCGGGAATCCGCTGGATGCGGAAGGCACAGGACCGGTCGTTGTGGCGATGCTTGGGGGAGGCCTATGCCCAGCAGTGGACGTCTTTCGGCTGAAATGATGATGACGATGATGATGATGTGTAAAAATGATCGTTATTTAGAATCTTCATAGCATGCACAAGGTTTCTAATAAGATGTTTTCTTTAATTTTATAATTTATGAGTACATTAAAAACGACCAATGTTCGGGAAAATTATCGGAAAAAAGCATATTTTAGGAGGCTTGTAGAGAACTTGTTTCATAATTTTTTTATGAAACGTAATTCACGTACGAGCATTTGTATGGAAAGAATGACGAGTTGGCCACTCTTTATCTGAAATGTCAGTGCAGTATTTATTTGCTTCACATCACAGCTACATATAAAGGAATAAACCAATGACAAAATGACAAGGCATTTTGGTAAAGGCTCTGGTCAGATAAATGTTGCCTCTGTTGCGTTAATCATGCAGTAATTATGTACGTTGATTTTGTGTTGACGGTGGATAGGTACGTCGAGCGTTTACCGCAGTAATTGACACACAATTAAATGTCTTTCCCGCAGGACAATCAGTGTGTTTTTAGGTATTTGTAGTTTACAAAATCCCTGACTGTAAAATAAAACAGTTTAACAAGTATAACTAATCTAATATAACTAACAGGAATATCGATCGTGATCTGAAAAAAAAAACCGTAAATTAATAAAACAATTCCTGATATTTTAACGCAATGAGTGAATGAATTATGTAATGACCATCTCTCATAATCATCTCTCAATCAACCCTCTATCCGTTACAATAAAGAAAAGTAAAAACTGAATAATAATTTATTGGGAATAACCAGGTATTATTTTGAGGTTTTTAAATTTTTTTTTGAAAAGAAAAAACTTAGTAACTTACCAAACATACAACTTTTGTGTTTTTGCCGTAACAGGGGGTCTACTCGCGTTCGGTGTTCTTCGATAAATCGTGACATTCAATCAAAAATTGCTACTTCAATCAATCATTGAATGTGTTTTTATATTTCTCTCTCTGTACTCCGGAAAATGGCATATGATTATGAACCTTACTAGGAACTAGACATGCGATAAATGTATCACTGAACTGAAAAGAGAGATATCATTTCTCATTTGTATCACTAGTTCATTTCGTTCAGTAGGTTAAAAGAAAAAAATCTTCTTACCGGTAGTTCAGTAATACAGTATTAATTAAATTCATATAAAAAATTAAACGTATCATAAATATCGCCCATGTTTCTCTAACTTATTTGTGTAGTTTATTAATACAAAAAAAAGCTTAACATATTGTTTGTTATAAATTGAGTAGAGTATCTACATTATTTTGAAAGTTTTTATTACATATGTAAGTAATAAAATGATAATTGGTGATACGAAAATACATTCGGATACACTGATACGATGTGGGAGCGGGTGAAAGAGAGATAGACTTATTCATAGCAAGTGAACTAGTTCGGAGTGCTGGCCAGAAAACCTCCACGTGTGTCTGACGGCTGCTTGTCCTTCTGGACACGTCTGGAGGGAACGGCAGTTGTTTGGCCGGTGCATCCTGGGTACGGGCAATAAAATCCTTTCGAGGGATTAACCTTCGAGGGATTTTATTGCCTGCGGCGAATATTCTGGAAAGGGAGGGGCCCGTTCTGGGTCAGTGGGGAGTTGCTCCACGTGTCCCTCTGTTTCCAACAGAGGGCACAGTGGAGGAGCAGGGGCGGGCCTGGTGTGCACTCACCCTGCCACTGGGCAGGCAGCGGGGGGACTGTCCTTCCCTGCGCCCGTCGATCTCGTAACCCCAGGAGTAGTGTTCTCGCGCCTCTTGGGACCGAGGGTCTTGGCTTCACCGCCCAGACCGCGAGGAAGAAAACCTCTATAAAAAATTACGGGAGGTAGGGCCTGCGAGCAGCAGACTCGGGGTAGTCTGCTGCCCGACCAGTAGCTGGCATGGCTGGCACAGCTGGCGTAGTTGGCGCAGCTGGTAAAGGCCCATGAGGTTAGGTGGCGTGCAGTGTTCCGTGTGCGCCACTGAGGAGGGTGCGGCCAACGTTAGGCCGCACGGGTAGAAGGGGCTCGCCTGCTTGTGGCGGGCCGGGACCTGTCGGGGGTGGTTGTGTGAATACTCACGGGTTCCCACGCCCCCGGCTAAGGTAGTTGAAGGAACACCGTGGTGGTTTTTAGTCGGTAAGAGACCGACACTGGCTCCGCCTGCCCCGGGCGGAGTGCGTCCATGAGGTTTTTCCCCACGGAAAAAAAAAAGAAAAAAAAGTGAACTTGTTCATTTTTGTCTTTCGTTCGCGAACTACCCATGTCTACTCGGAACATGTACTGGTTATCATGCATAGAAAGAAAGAAAGTTCATACATCGTCGAACAGGAGTAGACCCTCAGATATTGCAAACTATTTATAGTTTCAGAAGGGTCAGAAAGCCGATTACAGGTCGCCTTAGGAACGGAAAGCTTTCACTTGTAAGCCACTAATGTGACTGGCTTATGTAGGACGAACTTATGATAACTCTGATAAACTCTGGGATAACCCTGTGAAATTGAATGTATTTGAATTTAAAAAGGGCTACATAACAATGGATAGTGATTGAATATTCTGTAGGCAGTTGAGTTATAATAATTACTAAAGAAGCTTCTAGTATCGCTGCGCGCTCGGCCGTCCAGGAATGAACTGAGAAAAAACGTTTACCGTTAACTTTCCCCTCGATCCGCTCTGTTCGTGCATTTTCTATACAAACTTGCTTAGAAGTTTCGCTTCTGTCGGGCATCCCCCGAAGCCATACGTTTTTTTTTTGTCTTCATCACTAAGACACCTATTAAAGCCTACGCGCCAAAGAAATTGCCTGATTAATTTTAACACAATAATTTATGCAAATAAAAATCATTAGCCACGTATGACGGAGAAAGACTCGAGAACAGCTCAACCAATTTGGGTGTTTTTTTTTGTTCTGTTCGTAATTCTGTCAGGACAAGGTTTGTACGAAAGAATATATTGAAAAAAAAAATATTATTGCGCCCGTGCGAAGCTGGGGCGGGTCTTTAATTTAATATAAATTTTATTCTCATATCTTATTTTTATACAAAATCTACTGACCTTGTTTAAAACATAACATAACATAACATCACGCCTGTATTTCCCCGAAGGGGTAGGCAGAGGTGTATAGTACACCCACATTTCGCCAGTTATGTTGTAAGTCCCATGTAATAGGGGCGAGCCTATTGCCACTAACCGGGCACAAATCCAGACTCCGGGCTACTACTGAGAATTTCCTAATGAAAAAACCCAATAACACTTTGCCCGACCCGGGAATCGAACCCAGGACCTCACGCTCAGCAGTCGCGCTTGCAACCACTAGACCAACGAGGCAGTCAAAAACATAAACAAAACATAAACTTATTAAACTATTATTTGTTATTACACTAGCTTAAATTATAATAAATTTAAGATTTTAAATACCTTTCAACAGAAACCGAATTAGCTAGGTACTTACCTTAGAATACTACCTTTCCAAATAGATTGTAATATATTAAGACATTGCCTATGTATCAAATCTCTATTATAAATTGTAAGATTATTTATATATATATTATATATATTTATGATACCTATACGTGTAATATATTTTGTGCTATTTATTTATTTTAGTTTGTTAACATGCAGTAGTACGCCACGGACTGCCCCTATTATCTAGATCTTACGTCTTCTTTGTCCATCCAAAGGTTGTCTGGAAGATATCGCTTTTAGCGATAAGACCGCCCATGTACCCATAATTTATACGTTGTTCCTGTTCACTACTATTTTCATGGTGTACAATAAAGTATATTCTATCTATCTATCTATCTACTTAAACATTAACTAACAGAAACTAGCTTAAACAGCAGAATTATTAGTTTGTAAATACACAACGGGAAGTCAACAACGCCACAAATCCTTTACACGGTGGAACTTCGTATATCTATAGTGAAACTGTAATACTGTTTACCTGTATAAGTGTATAAGCTACCCACAAATGGGTTTTTGTTACAACTTGCGGTAACAATAGTTTATACATAATTCATTTTGCGGAATAACTGGATTTATCTTTGAAAGTGAATTCTAGGAGTCTCGAAAGACGTAAGTAATATAAAGGTTTTATGGCGTCTAGGAGGTATAACTTATTCATATTCGACAGTAATAAAAAGTACATAAATGTGACGCTGCAGCTGTAAAGGGGATTTGCGCCACATCAGAATCCCCAAACGTCAACTTGCATTTCAACTGACAACTCTGACGATGCGATCATAAACGATCTTTACACCTCTTGGTCGTCATCATCATCATCTGTGGTCTTTAACAGAAAGAAAAATCAATCAACTCAGCCTATCGCAGTCCACTGCTGGACATAGGCCTCTCCCAAGTTGCGCCACAACGTTCGGTCCTCTGCCTTCCGCATCCAGTCCCCCCCAGCCACGTTCTTTAGGTTAGGTTTAGAAAGAAAAATAACAGAAGACAATATCACCACAACTCCGATGGCATAAAATGCCTGGCTCTGTTGGCATCATGCCTTCCGCACAGTGTAGCACGTAGCCCGTAGCTCGTAGCGTCTACGCAAATAATCATTTATTTATTTGATGATTAACTGTTTAGATGTTACGAGCTTCGCGCTGCGTGCTACGCCATGCGGATGGCTTTATGATGTAATGATGTCATGGTGTGTTAGTATGAAGCCTCTCACACAGCGTAGCATGTAACACGTAGTTCGTAGCGCTTACCCAAATAATCATCAAATTTTATGGAGCTTACGTCAAATTTCTATTATATTGACGTAAGTTGTATGGAGATAGGATATTAATTCTGGCTGTAAGTCTATCAGTAGACAATAATAAGATTAAACTTTAAAAGATTAACGATTTAAATTGTGGAAAGAAAAAATCACTCACGAGCAAAAAGATTGTGAACCAAAACATGCTCTGAACCTAGTAAGGTTTTGAATCTTATAACAAAACGTAAAAGCTACTAAAGTTTGACCCACAAAAGAAAGGCTAGTCGTATTCTTACAGATTTTCGTCCTCAAAGCGGCAGTTTGACACTGACACCCCTCCATAAGCTGAACTTCATCACCGGTCCCATAAGGACTGTAACACTGTGTCTTCTGCCTACTTCCGTGCAGTATAAATAAGCTATAGAGCGCCTTCGTGGTCAATGGTATCTTATACAAACTGGAATAAGATATTTTGTAAGAATAGTCAAACGCATATCGATGCTGATAAAATCACTGTAAGCAAAACCTGTCGTGTATGAATCTTACATAATAAGCTAGTTTTGCTTTAATTAATGTTTTTTTTACCATTGTTATACAGTTGAGCGTAGAAAAGTCGAATAAAAATGTATTTATTTTACTGATTAAGGAATAACAAAATACCTTATACAAGGCATTTAATGTTTTTTATTTAAGGCATTTATCGATTTAAAAAACAAGCAGTGATTTATTGCCACAAAATGATCAAATTGAGATACATTTTCAAACGAATAAAAAACAATATAGATATATTTAAGTCATTCATTAAACTTGGTTATTATATTTAAGGTATTTATCGATAAAAAAAACTAGTGGTTTACTTCCAAAAAAGGATAAAATTGAGACATTAAAAAAATGGTTCATCATCATCATCATCATTTCAGCCGAAAGACGACCACTGCTGGACATAGGCCTCCCCCAAGCATCGCCACAACGAACGGTCCTGCGCCTTCCGCATCCAGCGGATTCCAGCGAGCGACCTTCACCAGTCGTCGGTCCACCTTGTGGGGGGCCTACCCACGCTGCGCCTTCTAGTACGCGGTCGCCACTCCAGAACTTTACTGCCCCATCGGCCATCCGTTCTGCGAGCAATGTGTCCCGCCCACTGCCACTTAAGTTACAACAACGCGGACAAGCTATTTGACAATACAATTGGGTGTTAACAAAAAATGTTTTTTTATTTTTATTTTTTTTTATCTTTATTTAAGGAGCTTTTTCGCTTTTGCGAATATGTCACTCCGTAATGTTACAATCAAAATAATAAGTGAACAAAAACTTAAAGTAAATCATTACACAAATCGTCCATTAAAGGCATAAACTGAGATTGAAACATATCACCTATGTTTCAATCCCAGTTCAACCATATTAATCAGATCTATAATTTTATCGCTGTGTGGATTAGAGAGAATGCTGTTGCAGGCTCCAATATCATTGCTCATAAGGCCAAACAATTGTCTTCTATGTGCCTCATTCCGGGCACATTCCATCAAAATATGATAGACATCTTCAGTCTTACCGCAAACATTGCAACTAGGTGAATTCGATTTACGCATTAGAAAAGCAAACTTATTTAACGGAATGTGTCCGGAACGTAATCGCATTATAAGTACAATATTTTGTCTACAAAGTGAACTTTCGTCCAACCAAGGTGATTTCCAGGGTTGTGGCTGGATTGTTCTATACCAAATACCAACTTCCTTAGATCGTTCATCGAAATATTCCTTCCACATATTGTAACAATTATTTTTTATGATGTAGGTATAATCAGAGTAACATGGTAGGACATCCATATTAATTCCATCGTAACAAGCCTCACCCGCTAATCTATCTGCGGTTTCATTGCCCATCAGCCCGATGTGTGAGGGAATCCATTGAAGGATAACCGACCGCGACAGTGATATAAGTTTCAACATCGACTTGATAATCACGTAGGCTATCGGTAGACCTCGACCATTCGAGGTGCACCGAGCCACGTGTTGAAGAGCACTTTTTGAGTCGGTAAATATAACAAATTTGTCGTGCGTAACAGATTCAATGTATGAAAGTGCTTCTGAAATAGCAATAAGTTCTGCGTACATAATAGAAATGTTCGATTCAATTAAAATTTTAATGCTCTCCCCAGATTGAAAATCAAAAAAGGCCGCTCCCACCCTGTTAGTATTTAATTGTTTTGATCCGTCTGTATAGATAGCATAGAAATCAGAGTATTGCCTTAATGTTACATTACAAAGTTCTCTTAATTCAAAAGGGTTGTACTTACGTTTAGGTTCATTAACAAGTTGTAAATTGTGGAAAATATTATGTGATAGATCTATATTAGCCATCCACGTATCCAAGGAAAACATTTCTAACTGTTTGCTACTATGAATACTTGTTTCTTTTAAACAGTCATATGTTTTAGTCAGTAAAGGTTTTTTTCGTCTCCAACTACTAGGTCTTTCATTTATTATTAGATTATGTAGTTCGGTAAGTGACTTGAGTACAACAGAATTTTTCATGGATTTAATTTTACATAAGTATTTACCAGCTAGGTAGTTTCTACGAATTTCTAGAGGTTGTAAGCACAGTTCACTTTGCATTACGTGTATAGGTGTTGTCTTAATAAATCCTCCTACCACCCGCATACATTGGTTCTGAATTTTATCAAGCTTGGCTAAATGGGTTTTACAACTGTTATCATAAAGAAAGCAAGCATAGTCTATACGGCTTCGGACAACTGAAATATATAGACGCCTAAGATGTTTAGGGTGTACTCCCCACCCTGGACCAGATAATACCTTAAAAAGATTAATCAATTTTGAAATTTTGTGACAGGTTTCGTTAATATGTTTTGACCACTTTAGAGTACGATCCAGCCACAACCCCAAATACCTAACATTATCAACTACCTGTAAATTAATATTATTGAGTTTTAACTCAATCGGGACCTCTTGCCGTTTCAAGTTTTTAATAAATAAGCAGATTTTACTTTTATCAGGTGAAATTTCTAAGCCTAGATCTTCCAAAAGTTTAGAGAGAATACCCAATGCCCTTTGCAATTCATTTATACAATTTCTTATATCCTTACCCGTAATGAATAGAACGTAATCGTCTGCATACTGTGAGATACACACTTCTTTACTTATTTGTTTACAAATTTTGATAGTAGCTATATTAAATAACAAAGGCGACAAGGGGTCCCCCTGAGCCAAGTCTCTATTTGTGGATCTACAAATAACTACATTATTAACTGGAATTTTAAGATAACGTTCACTCAGAAAGTTCCATAAATACATACAAATTTTGGAGCCAACACCTAAACTATCCAATACTTGCAATAATATGTCAATATTAACATTATTATAAGCACTGTTTATATCTAGGAAACAACTAAGTGTAGTAAGTTTATTTGCAAAACCTGTTTGAATATTTGAGACCAAGAAGCTCAGATTATCAAGGCAGGATTTGGATTTTCTAAAACCCGTGGTATTTTCAGAAAACATATAATTTTTTTCAATAAACCATTCTAATCGCTTATTTAATATCGCGTGAAAAATTTTACAGATGCAGGACATCAACGATATTGGTCGTAGGGACGATACCAAACTAGGATCACGCCCAGGTTTTGAAATTGGAAATATACGGGTATCTCTCCATTGTTTTGGTACAAATCCACATGTTAAAAATGTATTATATAAATGAGTTAAAATAATTTTACCGTTCAGAGGTAAGTGTTTTATCATTGAAAAAGAGATGTCATCACATCCTGGTGCAGTGTCTGACGATTTAATACTCTTTTCCATTTCCTGAACTGATATCTGAGCTTCCAAGATTGCATTGTTAGAATTAAATACAGGTTGCTTATTTAATACATAATCTGGTGTAAGGCTTTGTAAAAGACTATTTGCCCTATTTTCGTCTACATGATTATGTTGTGTTTTGTAGCCTTTTAACCACCTCATTTGCTTCCACATACAACTAGCTGAAACAGTTGAATCTACCGATGAACAAAACTTGTGCCATGAATCACTTTTGGCGTTACGAATATACTTTTGTGCCTCTCCAATTTTAGCCTGTAAGGGATCAAGGTTATTTGGTGTAGGATTTCGTCTGAAATTTACTAATGCAAGTCGTCGTTCTGCGACAATTTTGGAAAGACCTGGACTCCAATAAGGTTTTGGAGCGAACCGGTTACTAGGGTTTTGGTTGATTCTAGAGTATGGTATATGGGAGTCAGCCGCTTTATTTATGATATTTACGAAAGAGTCATATGATAATTGTAAATTTTCGGAATAAACAAATTGAGTGAAATTCTCATGTAATTGTGTTTTGTATGAGGACCAGTCTGCTCTTTTAAATTGTCTCTTTTTAATATGTTTTAAGAAATCGTTGCAAACTGTGGATATTTTAACTATAACATGATCACTTCCTAGGGACTCATTCGTAGTGGTCCAGTTAAGCTGAATTGCAATATCTGTAGATGCTATAGATAAGTCTGGAGATGTTGATTGTAAAATGCCATTGACTAATTTTATACGAGTAGGGCTACCATTATTTAGTGTCATAAAATTGTAGTTAAGTAGTGCATCAAATATCTGGTTGCCACGAGAGTCTGTTTTACAAGACCAACTACGGTGGTGACCATTGAAGTCTCCTAGTAACAACGATTTTCTGTCAAAAGAACATAAAATACTTTCCCAGTCTGTTTGTGTAGTATGTATTGACGGAGGACAATACCGGCAAACAATGTTTTGAACTATTTGACAATTAAATAATTTTAAATGTAATAACTCAATACCGGGATTTTGACACGTTAGTTGGCAGATTTGACTTTTGATAGAATTATGAACACATACCGCTACTCCCCCATAACTATCTTGTCTATCTTTACGAAAGATTTGGTAACCATTAATCCGTAAATCATCTTCGGGTTTTAGCCAGGTCTCGCTCAATACAGCAATGTGAACTTTGTCTTGCGATAAATATTGTTCGAATGAAATTAGTTTATTTTTAATACTTTGTGCATTCCATTGTATTATATTCAATTTATATTTATTCTTTTCCGCCATCACTAAAGAATGCCTTAAACCAACTCAAATCTGGAATATTGCTCTTGATTATAGATAAAATCCATTGAATTATAATAATCACTACAGTGTTAATTTTGTTCCTTATTACATATTTTTGTTTGAATATGACGTTATATAGTTTTTCTATTAGCCCGTGAAGAGAGTTTTCACTCTTTTTCTTTGTGGTGTTCTCTTTAATCTTAGGTTCAGCAGAAGATCCTGCTTCTGTATCCGATGAACAACAACACTCCCACTCCAGAGATATGTCATTAATTTCCTGTCGATGTTTCTTTGTCTTCGAATTAGAACGAGGCTTCTTAGTTGTGTTTTTATTAGAACCCTGAGTTATTTGAGAATGTGAATTTACTTCATTTGTTTGGTTGTGAACTACATTGTTGGTAGCTAAAACCGATGCGTACGAAGGTGACAATTGAGGTGGAGCTGTGTCCATATTACCTTGAGTTCGTTGATTACTTACAGCTTTTTGAGTGGCAGTGTACTCGTTTGGGATTATGTCCTCACGTAAAGGAGTAGAGGAGGGTACATAGATAGTGACAGCTTTCCTGTATGTGCAGTTAAAATCTGCCATAATTTCCCTAATTTTCTTTTCCTTCAAGTAAATTGGACATTTTTTACTCATGGCTATATGGTCCCCATGACAGTTAATACACCTGTAAACGGATGTTTCGCAATCTTCGTGACTGTTACCACATTTAAGGCATGTCAGTTTCTTCTTAGGGCACACTTTCTTATTGTGACCGAAGCGCCAGCAATTGGAACATTGCGTAACAGGGTATATGTATGGTTCTATTTTTGTCCTAACCCCGTATATATAAATGTATGCTGGTAAGGAGGATCCTTTAAAGCACAGCCTAACTGTTTCACTGCTTGTCCATTCTGAACTATCCCAATTTTTTCGAAAAAGACGCTTTATTGATAATAACTCAGTATCACAGGTAAGGCTGTTTAAAATCTCTTCATCTTTTAGGTCTAGTTCGACATTTTTAATCACACCATATGTTAAACCAACTTCCATTGTTCTTTGAAGGTTCCATTCGAGGTCTTTAAAGGTTTTACATGATAAAAAGTCTTGCATGCTAGATTCATTTTCAAATTGTGTAAGTATCTTAAATGCGTTTATATATTTCACTCGAATAATTTTTTTAATATTGTTTTCTTTCATTAATTTTGCAAACCTAAATTGTGTCGGTAGTGCTTCTTTGGATGTTATACAAATTTCAATTTTTTCCTCAGGTATTATTGAATCGCCTATGCTGCGCGCTCGCTTACCAGATCTTGACACATAGGTCCATAACTCGGTTTCATCTAGTTCTCGCATTCTTTTTTTGTTTTGTCTATTTATACGGTAGTTGTCAGGTTCGCTTTCGCTGTAAATAGTTGTAGGTTCTGCTAAGTGTGTAATATTATTTATTTGTGTAAGGTCATCTTGTATTATTCCATCAGTTATGTTATTCTCTTCACATAATGTGTCACTTAACGACATTGTTTGTTATTATCATGCTCGAAGCAAGCGCAGGTAACCGCGACCCACGCACACACGCGCGACGCGAACGCGCCCCACACGCACCCGCACACCGCGGCCCGCACTACTTCGATAAGTAAGCTAAATGTGGTAAAATTACAAATGACACGTCCTACTTGGTACGGTCACAACAGAACACTGAAAAAAAAAAATGGTTGTTAACACCCAATTGTATTGTCAAATAGCTTGTCCAATTCATACTCAGCTATTTCCTTACGCTGAGAACCTCGAGCCTTACGCTGAGAACTTTACGAATGGGCAATAGTACTCGTTTCATTGCACCCCGGTGCCTACTGGCGCGCTATCTACTCCATACTGGGCTGTTTTAAAAATAAATTCGTTGTTTTAATTCAGTCAAGTTTTGTAGTTTGCTAATGTTGGAAAGTATAGATATGGAAGGATTTTTTTCACAACGACTCCACTAATTCTAGTCTTTATTTTAATGGAAAATATATAATTTAACGAAAGTTAAAACAACGAAATGTTCGTCGGTGGAAAATTCCTTCTGAAAAGTTTTTTGTACTGAAATAGCTATTAGTTATTTCTAAAAGTTATTTCTTATTTTTTGTCTACGAACTCGTTGTTATTATAAATTGATGCGAAAGATCCGTTTCCATGTCTAAACACCATTTATTTAATGTCTGATTTTTAGCAACTCATTCATCAACTCAGCCTATCGCAGTGTACTGCTGGACATGGGCGTCTCCCAAGTTGCGCCACAGCACTCGGTTCTCTGCCTTCCGCATCCAGTTCCTCAGCCACCTTCTTCAGGTCATCGGTCCACCTGGCTGGGGATTCCTGGATGTTTGCCGATTCGCTGTCACCAGTCAAGGGCTCGTCTGCTCCAACGGCTATCGGTCCTTCGACAGATATAGCCAGCCCACTGCCACTTCAGCTTACTGATCCAACAAGCTATGTCGGTCACTCCGGTTCTTTTCCGGATAATATAATCTCGTTACGGATTTTATCCTTCTAAGAAACTCCAAGCATAGCTCGCAGAGCAACTTTGAATTTGTGGACTACACACAGTTCGGCAACTGTCAGTGTACACGTCTCGGCACCGTAAGTCATGACAGGCAGGACCACAACAATGGCAGCAACTTATTACCTGGAGAAAATATATTACCGAAAACTTAAAAACTTCTTGACGGACGGTGGAGCTTTTTTTATTAACCCACTTCAAAAAAGGGGGAGGTTCTCAATTCGATAGTTTTTTTAAAAATATTTTTTATCTTAGAACTCCGTCATTTATAAACCGATTTGGTTTTTTTTTTTTTGAAACAATATTGCTCCAGATTGGTTCCATTTTTATAAAAATCCAGTTTTGATAATGAGATCAATGTGGAATTGAGGGAACTCCTCAAATATTATAGGTATACATATAGCGATTTTGGTATTTCCATCAACAAGTCGCCCCGCTACCAACCTGCTGACTGGCTAATCTTTTCCCCACGGCATGAGCTGTTATCATTATGTAGCTCATGTCGACACGATAGAAGAAGAAGATCAACAAGTCCAGCATTTGCATTCAGAAAGTATCATTTGGTGAAGTTCTGATAAATATCTTCGGAGATAAAGAAGGGAAACTCTTCAATGGATGACAGCAAATCATCTAGGATTGTTAAAGCCACTCAAAATAGAAAAATTAACTAAACTTAAAAAAAAACTCAAAAGAGACCATAAAGAATAAAATAATTCATTTGAAACAGTTTAAACCGAATCAAAGGCACCTACTTCCTAAACTGTTTTACAATATTTTTTTTGAAGTAGGTTTTAGCTTTTTTTTAAAGTTTATTTTATTTTCATGAGCACTGCTCGGACGACTGCTCATGAAAGAATTTGACTCCATAATACCTCCCATACATGTAGCTATGTACCCACGCATTATATTTTTAATCTCATGGCCATTTAAATGACACCTGATGCCATCGAATGCAATACCTCGCCTCAGGGACTACTCTACTACGTGCGGCAAATGGACCCCGTTTCAATACGAGGTTCTTCGTTTTGGTACATTAGGAACGAATGAGGGAAACAAAGTGAAGTATAGAAGAAGCCTCTTCGATGCACAAAGAAAAGGATGTAGAATGCAGCAGCTGTGACATTGAATGCGAGGAAACACAACTTTGTAGATGGTTCCTAAGAAGAAAGTTGGTTAATGTACTAAATCTCAAGAAAGGGTAATCTATTTGATGTTACGAATCGAACACAACTGGACCAAACATTATTTCATTACTTACGAGTACGTCAAGTTATAACTATAATTTACCACTAATATTAATCAAATTTTGTGTTCAATTTACGTACCTTATTAAGTTCAGCACTTTTAAATTCTACTAATATTATAATGCAAAAGTATGGATGTTTGTTTCTTTGTTTATTTGTTCGTCCTTCAATCACGCTGAAATGGCTTACGGCTGAACGAATTTAGATGAAATATTGTACTCAAATGTACCGTAACCCGGACAATTTGAGACTGGATGGTGCTGTGTAAAAATATCCCAAATATTTATTATTTATTTATTTCAAAATACAAATGCCTGTAGCTGCTGTATTTGCAACTCATAACTACGTATTATCAAATACACTGTTTACACATTTTGCAGACTTAAAATCCTTTGACTATCCAAATAACCCTAAAACCAGCGGCCGGCAGACGAATAAATATTCACTGTGTTTCTGCTATCATGTTATGTGCAATGTAAATTCAGCCCTGAAACATTTAGACCACGTAGCAACCCTCGGTCGGGGATACAGAACCCTTTGGTGGCGATGCGTCTGGAATGCGATACCGGTCATGTATCAGATGGACTTTATTTTTGTTGATTTATAAACAAATATAAACAGATGGTAAGTGACGATGTGTTGACTATACCTGATGGTATAAAGATAGGGTATACCTGCACAACTTTTTTAGGTTATAAGAGCTCAACTCTTCAATTTAGTTAGGTTAGGTTAGGTTAGGTTAGGTTAGGTTAGGTTAGGTTAGGTTAGGTTAGGTTAGGTTAGGTTAGGTTAGGTTAGGTTAGGTTAGGTTAGGTTAGGTTAGGTTAGGTTAGGTTAGGTTAGGTTAGGTTAAGTAAGTTTTTTTGTTGTAATAGGTATTATGTACAAGTAATTTGGAGACGTTGATTGAATGAAATTATATATTTACAACTATAAAACTTGTATCTTACTATTATTTCTGTGTCATAAAATACTTGTAAACACATTATTCGACTTGACAGCTTATCATGTAAACAAGATGAAGCAAATTACAGATTAGGTCCTTAGCTGTAATTGTGAATTTAAAACGGTTTCGTAATTAAATTATTCAATGGTTTGGCATACCAACGCTGGCGTTTACAGGTACCTACCAGCTTCCTAAGTATGTAGGTAAATTATTTATCCAATTCGGATAAGAAATATGTCTGGAGGGAACAGCGGTTGGTGGGCCAGTGCACCCTGGGCACGGGTAGTAACTCTCCTTTGGACCGAGGGCGTTATTGCCTGTGGCAAATATTCTGGCAGGGAAGAGGCCCGATCTGGGACAGTGAAGAATTACTACACGTGTCCCTCTGATGCCAGCAGAGGGCACAGTGGAGGAGCAGCAACGGGCCCGGTGTGCGGGCCACAGTGAAGGAGCATGAACGGGTCCGGTGTGCAGCTACCCTACTACTGGGCAGGCAGCGAGGGGACTGTGTCCTTCCCTGTCCCCATTGATCTCGTAACTCCAGGAGTATTCCCTGAGTAGTTTTTTCGCACCTCTTAGGACCTAGGGTCTTCGCTTCACCACCCGGACCGCAAAGAAGAGAACCTAAGTATGTAGGTAAATTATTTATCCAATTCGGATAAGAAATATGTCTGGAGGGAACAGCGGTTGATGGGCCAGTGTACCCTGGGCACGGATAGTAACTCTCCTTTGGACCGAGGTCGTTATTGCCTGTGGCAAATATTCTGGCAGGGAAGAGGCCCGATCTGGGACAGTGAAGAATTACTACACGTGTTCCTCTGATGCCAGCAGAGGGCACAGTGGAGGAGCAGGAACGGGCCCGGTGTGCGGGCCACAGTGAAGGAGCATGAACGGGTCCGGTGTGCAGCTATCTTGATACTGGGCAGGCAGCGAGGGGACTGTGTCCTTCCCTGTCCCCATTGATCTCGTAACTCCAGGAGTATTCCCTGAATAGTTTTTTCGCACCTCTAAGGACCTAGGGTCTTCGCTTCACCACCCGGACCGCAAAGAAGAGAACCTAAGTATGTAGGTAAATGATTTGTCCAATTCGGATACGAAATATGTCTGGAGGGAAAAGCAGTTGTTTGGCGAGTGCACCTTGGGCACGGGTAGTAACTCTCCTTTGGCCCGGGGGACGCTATTGCCCGTGGCAAATATTCTGGCAGGGAAGAGGCCCGATTTGGGACAATGAAGAGTTACTACACGTGTCCCTCTGATGCCAGCAGAGGGCACAGTGGAGGAGCAGGAACGGGCCCGGTGTGCAGCTACCCTGCTACTGGGCAGGCAGCGAGGGGACTGTGTCCTTCCCCGTCCCCATTGATCTTGTAACTCCAGGAGTACTCGTTACTCGTAGTTTTTTCGCACCTCTTAGGACCTAGCGTCTTCGCTGCACCACCCGGATCGCAGGGAAGAGAACCTCTATAAAAATAACAACAATTTATTTATGTACACACCACATTTTTTTATTGTATAATAGGTACATAATTAAGTACCTACATGTTAACGAGATCATAAGCACATGCTCAGGCTGAGTAACATTTTCATAAGTATAATTATATATAGGCTATATACATATATTTCATACCGCCATTTTATGCCATAAAGCAGAGGCAAGCGCTTAGTATCTGCATAAGTACTTCACTTGCATGTGCATACTCGGTGTTCCGACCAACACAGTATTTCCATTAGCTATCGTGACGCTGGTTTTCTTAAACTGCAATGATTTTATTTGCAACGTCATTTAGGATTACAGAAAAATATAAGAACAACTTCTTTAAGATGCTAGACAAGTCTGAATGTGCTTGGCAACTGTAATTAGGGTCGGACCTAAAAGTCAACGCTGATTGTCTGTCTGTCTGTCCGTCCATTTGTATGTCACAGGGCCGTATCGTAACTGATACATGATACGTGACATATGTGGCATGATACATTCTACAGAATTATTACTGTAGCTTCTATAATATACTGATTTATTGAAGCTGGTTAAGAAACTACTCAACCTATGTCAATAAAATTTATATGGAACCACCGCGCGGGCTTCTTCTACCAAATAAAAAAACAACCACGTAAATCGGCCCAGAAATCTCAGAGTAATCGGTGTACATACATGAAAAAAAAAAAACGCCGAATACATAACCTCCTCCTTTTTTTGAAGTTGGTTAAAAACGAAGCTTCACCACCACCACGAAACGCTGCAAAGCTTTCGAAACGTCAGGAAAACCAATTTAAGCAATACAATCCGGTTAAACTTTGTTTTATTATAATGTTTAAAAAATTTAATTATAAGTTACTAAATGAAATATGGAAATATCGTTAAAATTAGAAGAGAAAATTAGAATCTAATACATCGATGCAATTCCGACAGCTGCATCAATACTTCCGTCTACCCTACTTACGTAAACAGTGCATACAAAGTGTATACTCCACACACCGGTGTTTCGATTTTCAACAGTCCCATCAAATCACAGCTAAGGTACCAAGGGAGCTGATTGAATTGAATCCCCTCTACCGTCGCCATATTTCTTTTTCCGGTTTTCCCCAAATTGAACTTTTACCTACAGTTAAATGTACTTTAATCTGATTGAACTTGCGACTTAGATAAATCGCTTGAAGTAAACGACATTGGTTTTAAAATGTCGGAAGCTGTAACGCAGGTATTGTGTCGTGATGTATACGAGTTTGGATGAAAATGTTACTTTTGGCTGGTTTTAATGTTATTTCTGGTTTGAAGCATCTAAGATTGATGTAAAGTATATATAAGGTGGATTCAACAGAGAAAAATAACGTATTCGAAGGCCTATGCTGAAATATTTAAGTAGTAGAAGAACTTGTAAATGAGAAGTATAGTCAACCGCACGTCAGTGGTAGGTAACTGTTTTTTTAATGAGAGATAGATCAATAGGGCAATTGTGTAATGCATTCACTTTGACATTAGCTTTCATTTTGAAATTAAAGCAATATTCATTACATGGTACGTAGTTGCCGAGAACACGGATTGTCAAAACACACGGAGCAATGAACATTAAAATCCAGGCGATCGCGAACGAGTTACGCAATTCGGCAGCTGATCTTGACCGCAATCTAGGCAGCTTCGTCAAGATGTGGTCGACGATGGAGCGAGCAAACCTTTTAGACCTGTTTGACGTTAACAGTATCTTTATTTCGGAAGGAGCAAGGGTGGTTTTCGTAATTCAAGTTTGCCACTGACGTGCGGTTGACCGTACTAACGCCGAACTCAGAGAATCACACTCATATATATATTTAGTAGTAGTAGAGCTCCTTTGTGAAAGAGCTCGTCCGAGGAAGTACTACCACCGTAACTTCTTCTGCCGCCAAACAGTAATTCTGCATTGCTGTGTTTTGGTGTGAAGTGTACGAGTGCCAGTGAAATTACAATTACATGAGACTTTCCATATTTATGTCTCAGTTTGGAAAACGCGATTTGCTGTACCGTTTACGGAACAAACTAGAAAGAAAGAAAGAAAGAAAGAAATATTTTATTTGGCACAGGACAGTGACAGCACAACAAATAACATTAAATAAAGTACTAAAATAGATATAAGTAAAACATGAAGTTGCTGCCGGGCATGCCCATGCCAAAAGGGTCACCAACTCAGCATGTGCTGGCGTTGAACGTCCAGCGCTGATTTTCAGTTGGCACCCTGCAGCGACACACGGACGAAGGAACTGTGTTTATAGATAATTATAAGAAAGTACATATATTGGTCTAGGGTAAAAAAAAAAATGTGTTTAAATAAATAAAATATATTTAATTAAAATAGAAAATGTATATTAATGAATAAGATATGAGAATGTGAAGGAAAAATGGATAAAAATAAGTTTTCGAAATATGCGACATAAAAATATGAATAAATAGTAAAAATAAAAAATTTAATGCGACAGCCATGAAAGCCGTGAAAAAAAAAAAAAATATTGTTGGTATTGTAGTTGTTATGGGCCAAGGTAAGGTAATCTCTTAACACCTCAGGTGGTCCTCTTGCTAGCTTTGCCATCTTATGCTATATAAAAAAAATCGCAAGTGAGTTACACAATCTGGCACCTGTTCTGCATGAAAAAAACCAAAGAAGAAATCCAAGAAGACCTACATAAAATAAAAATATCACCTTTGTCACAAGATATGACCATAAAACCGACCGTCAATCATAACAATAAAAGTTTTCATACTATAAATCGATAGTTTTTCTAACCCGCTCAGCTCATAAGAAATGCATGCTCTTCTACTTTATTTATTTACATGGGGTTAGCCGATAAATCCGGGACTTGCTGGCATGGGGGACTTTATTGAACTTTATATTTAGTCCACACCCATCGGATCAATAAATGGACGTTAACTTTGATGCATTCATGTCTATTGTCTTTGTGACGGGTTTTGGGGCATGACTTTCTTTTAAGTGATTGTCTTTGTATTTTTTTTGTGCCGTAACTTTTTTCGGAGTATTTAATATGTTTGGCTTTTGATAAGAAGCAATCAGGCTTCCTTCTTTTTGAACTTTTATAAACTTTAGAGCTTTCACGTGTCATAAAATGATTATGACATCATCAGCGGTGATAATCTTAGTACTATGAAAATTCAAGATTCAAAAAGTGGGCGTGAAAAACAGATACAATGACTATCAATGGTGCAGGTTTAACATAAAACATATCATTATTAAAAAATAAACCACTTACGCTAAAAAAACATCTGAAAAGTTTTATAGTAAATATACATATAATTTACCAACTACATAGCCTAGCAAAATAGCTCGGTAAAACGTACGCTCGGGTACAGCTTAACAATTATTGTAGTCGGCTATTTACAGCATGTAATTAACGAGGCGACACACAAGAGACGCGCCCAATTTGTCATGGCCAGCCGGGGCGTAGCGGCATCGTAGCTCTGCTACGCCGTAGCGCCACGCTTATATGACTTGATGAGGTTTAGTTATAACAGGTATTTTTTTGTTTTAAAATACCGTTCATGAATGTTTTTTGGAATTGCTTGGACCTGTCAAATTTAAATGTAACCTTAACCTACGACAAAAATGACAAAATACAATAAATACGGTGTTGTGAGTTGAAAACATATTTTTCTCTGGCATATAATTAAACACAGATTTATAATTGGTTTCAACTGTTTTTTTTTTGAGCAACTAGTATTTAAATATGTTTTAAGGACTCCGTTCAAGCTCAAAACTGGTCGGGCACACCCGATGGAATAACGTGAGTGAAACCGTTTATATTAATAAATATGTTTCAGTATAAAAGTGTGTATATTTAGATAATATTACACACTTTTAAACATTACACTTTTTCTATGCACTACTTGAATTAAGTATCGCTAGTTAAATAGATTAGAGTACTTAGAAAAAAATTGCTATATTTATGTGGTAACATAGCATCACCCCTCTGTCTAATTAACTTACTTGTACTGCACAACTACACACAGCGATACATGATGCTCACAAATCTAATTCAAATATCAGTTGCCAAAAGTCGCAAAATCAAATCCAAGCAGCGATGCAGCGGCGCGGCGGCGGTGTGGCTGCGGTGCGGCAGCGGTGTGGTCATCCAGTGCATTACACCGGGAACACTGTCTGATTGTTGCGGTCTCGCCGTAATGGGCTTAATTCTGATGCGGCTTTCGGCTTTTAGCCATTGTTTACCTGCGCACGATACACCAACAAACATAAATCTGAATTTGTATAGCGAACGCTTTTGTGCGTGGCTGTACGCAACGTGGTTATTTTTTGGTGTGTACTTCGGTTTTTGGGGTACAGAGGAAAACGGGTATTGAAAACGTAGCGAGTAAAAGCTTGTCAATGTGCAAATTAACAAAGTTATTAAATGACACATTTCATGTCTTATGGCTTTATAGATCTTTTCAGCCGGAGATAGTTAATTCGTAATTATATTATTGGTTACTTGCATTTTTGTCACCTCAATAATAGTATAAAAAATTTGCAATGATACGGATTATGTAAATAACGTAATCAGATAATAACGATGTAGATGATTAACGTTAAGTAGTTCATTAATTTGACAATCCTATCCTAACGATTAAAATTGTGGAAAGAAAAAATCGCTCACGAGCAGTTTTCAAACCTGCGACTCCTGGCTCAGAACGCCACTAAGCTGCCGTGAACACAATACCGTTTTTCATTCCACAATTTCAATCATTAGATTTCGCTTCACATGCGTAAATGCGTTAAAAATAATCCTAATATATAAAATATAATTGCTTAGTAATATAATGCTTATAATGCTTTTATATTAATACATAAATGCGAAAATATGGACGTTGGTTTGGTTTTCTTTTCACGCAAGGACGAAGGTACGGGAAAATGCTTTTTTTTTCATATGTAGGTAGTTTACTGGCCGGAGAGTGAAATAAGCTAATTTTTACTACTAAAAAACTAGTTAAAACTAGTAAATGAATAATTGAAAGAACATTTTTAACAATGGCAATTAAAAGTGATAAAAGAAAATTACATAAACTCCAATTGCTCTTTTAAAGTTTGGCTAAAATGAACTGCACTTCTCATGGACGTACATTTTTATTTAACCTTATTCAGTCAATGTTTTCTTAGCGATTGTACGCACGCCCGTATTGTTTTTAGGTTCGATGTTTGGAATAAAAGAAAAAAGACAGCTATGAAAAGACCTGAAAAGAGGTAAAGGTACCTACCAACATTGCCTTTTTTCAGTCCATCCTACAGTGCTTTATTTAAGTCAATATACATACAATGTAAAATAAACACTAATGTACACAATTTTCTTAAAGGTAATTATTGGACATTTACGTGGGACACTCAGAAAGTTTTGCGAAACTAAAAAAAATTGTTCTATACGTACATATATTTTTATCAAATCTTTTCAAAGTACTTTCCACCAGCCTCTATACAAAGATTCATGCGCCTAAACCAGTTTTCAAAACACTTTTTCCAGTCCGCCGCAGACACCTCGTTTACAGCCTGCTCGAACGCAGCCAGCGCATCTTCCGGCGACGAAAATTGTATCCCTTTGAGCTGATTTTTTATTTTTGGGAATAAAAAGAAGTCACACGGTGCTAGATCAGGGCTGTAAGGAGGGTGACCCAGGAGTTTGACTGGCGTGCTGTCCAGGAAGTCCCTCGTTTTGAGTGCGGTGTGCGCAGGTGCATTGTCGTGGTGGAGCAGTAGCCCGCGGAGCCCTGTGTTTGGTCGCTTGTTGCTTATAACAGAGAAAACTTCTGGCAAACATTTGGTAGTATACCATTCGGCATTAATGCTTCGTTGATCCCGTAAGGGAATTGATACCAAGTGGCCAGTCAAATTAAAAAAGCTAGCGATCAAAATCTTACCCCCGCTTCTAGATCGCTTCACTTTGGTAGGCGTTGGCTCATTTTGAAACACCCAAACAGTCGACTGGCGCTTGGTTTCTGGGTCGTATTGATAAATCCAGGACTCATCACCTGTAACGATCTCGTAAACACGCCGAGACGAGCCTGCTTCAAATTTGTTAAGCATATCACGGCACCATTCCACCCGGGCCTGCTTCTGAGCATCGGTGAGGTTGTGCGGCACCCAGCGTGATACTATCCTCCTCACGCGAAGATGGCTGTGTAGAATCTCGTGAACGCTTCCCGATCCAATCTTCAATATGTGTTGAATCTCCTGATATGTAATTCGCCTATTGTCTTGGATTAAATTTTTCACTGCTAGCACGTTTTCTTCGGTAACAGCCGTCAAAGGGCGACCGCTTCTTTCGTCATCCCCCAAAGTTGGTCGACCGCGCTTGAATTCGTTATACCAACGATACACGGTTGCCTTGGAAGGGCCTTCATCCATGAATGCCATTTGAAGTCTATCGTACGATTCATCCGGTTTCAGGCGACACTTGAAATCGTATAAAATCATAGCTCTAAAATGTTCCCGGCGCAGATCCATATTTCAGTGAGACACAATACTTTGAATTAACTCGCAAAAAATGTGGAGGGAAATTTTGAAATTGGAACTCACATATTTTTACTTATAAATAATCATATTTTCGAAAAACATTATAACTGGCCAGTCTCCCATATATAAAAACTTTTTTTCGCAATACTTTCTGAGGGGCCTGGTATAGTGAACATATATTATGGACACATATGGAAACTTCTGAGTTACTCTCCAACGTACTGATTCCGTTCAAATTTTCAAGTTTTGACGGCAACATGTATTGTACCTACTTGGTTGTCAACTTTTTTTACAATAGTGAAGGTGGTAAGAGTTACCTAAATGGGTTCAACCAATGATATATCATTGGGTTCAACTGACAAGTGATGGTGATAAATATTAGCACAATTCGATACATAATTTTAATGACAAATTCAATAATTTATAAATCTCATTTTTGTTGAAATTGTCAGTTGAACAATTTATACTATAATTATTTTATTTTCTCTGAGTATTAACTTCTTGTGGGGAAGAAGACTCTGCGCCTTCCATTACGCCAAGGTGGACCGGCGACCTGGTGCATGAAAGTTGTGGGAATCCGCTGGATGCGATAAGCACAGGACCGGTCGTTGTGGCGATGCTTGGGGGACGCCTATGTCCAGAAGTGGACGTCTTTCGGCTGAAATTATGATGATGATGATGATTAACTTCTTACTTGTCACTACATTTAATTTTTTCCTTTCATCAGAACAACCATAAACAGAACAATTTTTTTCTCACACGTAGCTTCCATTCACATAGAATACATAGAAGCGCTTACGTATGCATAACCCAAGCTTCACAACACCACATTTGACATACAACGAATTTAGAATGAAACTTCCAATTTTATGACGTCATACTACAAACATTGGACCAAAAGTTAAATTGAAACTGGTAGGCAAACCGCACTCGCATGATTTATTAGCCGCATGTGAATACGCTACGTACGCGACTGTACCTATATATGTAATTGAGCGCATATTGTACCAGCTCTGCCTAAGGGATTCGCGGTTTGACTATACTGGTACAAACCTAACAGTACAGTCGTAAACAGTTAAAACTTTTGGTCATAAGAGGTTGTGAGTTGGATGTCGAATGTTTGGGGAAGTAATAAAGGCTTAAAGTGTCTGTTTCGTTAATTGGTCACGTCTCTGGGGTGAACCTCACCTTTCTATAAAACCAAATAATAACGTAAATCTCAGTTCATAATGATCAAACTTGTTATTATGTCCCGGTACAAATACACTTAGCTTTAATAAAAGTTGTTTAAAAGAAATTGTATTCATGACTGCCAATAACAAACATAATTAATATTATTTTACTTTAACGTAACACTGGTGTACTGAACCCATCGACCATTAGTACAGCCCATAGACGCCTCATTACAGGCGAGCGATGTATGTCAACACAATGACTAACGGCCAAAATTAATATCCAATCTATCCACGATTTACCCTACTAGAGATAGAAATTTGACATATTTTGTATGGAGCTTATGTCAAATTCCTATCTCTAGTAGGGCAAATCGTGGATAGATTGAATATTAATTTTAGCCGTAGGTAAATAGGTCTGATGTAGGTCGTCACTATTCGACTTGAAATTTTTAATCAGTTTCGACCACTTATGTGAGCCTAAATACTTCCACGTTAGTCAATAGCCAATAGCCGCCTTGGGTAGGCCCACAGAAATACATAAATAGCATGGAAAAGTGGGTGCGGCGCGCGTGCCAACACTGCACCATAGTGTAGGGCATTTCAAAACATTTCTCAGTACGCTTTGACTTGTTTCTGTAAATACTGTAACAAAAACCCGCAAAAATGCCTTATTGTGCTGTTTCTAACTGCAGAAACACGAGATTTAAGTTTTTTTTTTAAATTAATTACGTCAACATGGGAGGCGTGGTTTGTCCGAAAGTTGCCACGCATGAATCGCAAGTACAGTTGTGTTAACAATCATTATGTCTATCTATTTCTGTGGTAAGGCCAATCGGATTGCAATATAACAGAATCAATTTGGACGCATTATATTCAATTAATCAACAATAGACGTCTATTGGATTGTATAGTCGATGTAAATAATTTCATGACGCACCGATAAAATTGCAGTGACGCTGCAGTTAAGTTCAAGTTTTAGTGTTAAATGGTATTTTTGAAATCTTTGAACTGCGCGTAAGCTGCGCGTCAACTGCACGACAGCCAAACTTACCTACGTTGTGGTCATATGAGAATATAAAAAGCGGCCAAGTGCGAGTCGGACTCGCCCATGAAGGGTACTGTAGCAGCAAGTAACATAATTTAAAAGTTCGTGTAGTTCGTTGTAACGTTGATCGATGTTTTAATACTAGTGTATTTTATAAAAATTAAGTTATTGATAAGTAAACATTGTAATTAGGTACCTAAATGATGGGATTTAGATGCAACTATATGCGAGCCCATATAGGCTTGTGATAGCTAAACAAGCTAATATATATTTCAGTTTGACAAGAAATCAAGGTAAATTGCGGTTTACGATTTATGACGTATTAAAAAAAAACTACTTACTAGATCTCGTTGAAACCAATTTTCGGTGGAAGTTTACATGGTAATGTAGGTAAATCAAATATTTTTTTTAGTTTTATCATTCCCTTATTTAAGAAGTTACAGGGACACATTTTACCACTTTGGAAGTGTCTCTCGCTCAAACTATTCAGTTTAGAAAAAAAATATATTAGATACCTCAATATCATTTTTTAAAGACCTATCCATAGATACCCCACACGTATCGGTTTGCTGAAATTATTTTTTTGAGTTTCAGTTCTAAGTATGGGGAACCCCCAATTTTTTTTCTTTTTTTGTGTGAAAATCTTAATGCGGTTCACAGAATACATCTACTTACCATGTTTATATATGTATAGTTTCGGAAAAAAGTGGCTGAGACATACGGACGGACGGACAGACAGACAAACAGACATGACGAATCCATAAGGGTTCCGATTTTTGCCATTTGGCTACGGAACCCTAAAAATTGTTGTTTTGATCGAAACTTTACTGCAACTGCACTTATTTTGTTACGTGAATAACAGGTACTGTCCGTGAAGAAATTTTCTTTCCACAAACAGCAATAGAACAGGTAATAGAAACAAAAAGTAAGTATTACTTTTTAATAATAATTTTATTTATTTATTTATTCAGAGAATTTCCGTAGGTGTTCGTAACAATTTTCTTAAAAACTATCTTAGTAGGTCTCGGACGAATAAAAACGGCGGACGGAATCTCGCTAAACAATAAGTGAAGCATCCATAGTAAGCCAGCTCGCTTTTTAGTACGGGCCGGCTCGCACACATTCACATCCATAGTATGCCAAAAAGCCGCGATTATGCAAAAATCTTGTGTGACGGTTGTCATTGTTGTAGTGTTACAAATAAAAAAACAGTATAAATCTGGTGTGTTAAACTGCTTTCGAAATTATAGTGGGTTTAGGAAAAAATTAGTGCTTCAGTCTTTGTTTAGCGAGATTCCGTCCACCTTTTTTATTTGTCCGAGTAGTAGGTAATTTTATTTTTTACGTGTTTTTTCTGTACATTATTTAAATAGGTTAAGGTTAGACAACCTGACCTAAGACTTTCATTCAAGCTCCGGTCAGACAACACACTATCTGATCAGAAACCGAATGAAAGCCTTCATTATTGTGGAGTCCACATTACAAGCAATAACTTGCAGGATGCTATTAGTGCTGCCCCACACTCTGCTTGGCAGGGAGGCTGTTCGTTTGAGCATTAGCAATATTGATGTTCCTTATTTACTTAGATATTATTAATAATATATACTTAATTATGTGTTTGTAACAGCACTTAACAACCCATTAACCGCAACATATTTAATGTGTAATAGTAAATATTATACTTATTCACGCATAATTTAGTGCAAGCCTCTGTAAATACTTGTATAACAAATGGTCTGTATTTCAATTCATTTATTTATTCGGAGAATCTCCATTTATGTTAGTAACAATTTTCTTAAAAACTATGTTAGTAGGTATTATTATATAATGCTTAAATGTACATAAATTAAATAAGACATTTCATTCGAGCCCCGGTCAGACAGCTAATATAAAACTATCTGATCATAACCCGAATGAAAGTCTTCATTATTGCGGAGTCCACTTTACCTGCAATAACTTGCAGGATGCTATTAGTACTGCCCCGCACTCAAATGTATTAATATAAATAAGTCAGATAAACACTCCGATTCATTTGGTTCGGAATAGCCAACTTTGTTTGTTTTTGTTCGAACCAATTCACACGTTCAATTTGTACTAAATTATTAATTAAATTAAATTAAAATACGTTTATTCTCAGACAAAGTCCATAGTGTTAGTAACAATTTGCTTATTATCTAATGTTAGCAAACAATACAATTTAAAATGGTGTGGAGCTGCATCCACCTCTGCAGCATTGGTGAATCCCACCGATCTGCGAACACACTCAGAATAGTGTTGGAACTGCCACGGTTACGTGTCATCAGGGAGGCACACTTTTTTCTTATAATGGCGGCGAAACCATCAATATTACTATCAGCGAACATCCCCGATGCACTGCACCGCCACGGCAGCCTCAGCAGTACTCTCAGTGCATTATTATATTGGACAGGCAGGTCGTTGTATGTCCGCTGAGTAAAGTTGACCCACAGGCCGCACGTGTAGAAAGACTGACAATAAGCTTTAAACAATGTTACTTTGACTGGTTTCGTACATCGTGCAAACCTGCGGGCCATCATGTTACAACGGACAGCCAGCGACCTGCGTTCCCTCTCAATATCACAATTATCTTTAAGGTCTTCGATGACCCAATGTCCCAAATATTTAAATTTTCTCACTCTTCGCAAGGACAATCCGCATAGTGAGACATTAGGAATATCTGAATATGTCAGATTGCCGGCTTTAAAGACCATGAACTCACTTTTTGTAACATTATGTACTAAAACATGACTTGTTGAATTTATTATTTTGTACAATTAGAGTAGAATGTAAAATTATATAATAATTGACGTAATTCAATTTCAAAAGTTTTTATTTTGGCATTTAATTTTACATTCAAAACGTTAAGAATCTAGTTGCACGGTTCCAAAAAGTTGGTCCCATGGAAAAGAGCCGGCAAGAAACCATGGATATACTCTTTCCAAGTAATAAAAGGTACAATGGTTTGTCACAAGATTTGGAAAGAATTATGCGAGAACCTGCCTCGTTGGTCTAGTGGTCGCAAGCGCGACTGCTGAGCGTGGGGTCCTGGGTTCGATTCCCGGGTCGGGCAAAGTGTTTTTGGGTTTTTTCATTAGGAAATTCTCAGTAGCAGTCCGGAGTATGGATTTGTGCCCGGTTGATGGCAATAGGCTCGCCCCCTATTACATGGGACTATAATATAAGTGGCGAAATGTGGGTGTACTATACACCTCTGCCTACCCCTTTGGGGAAATACAGGCGTGATGTTATGTTATGTGTTATGTGAGAACAAATATTGACGGAGCCTGGGAAAGTATACAAAGTTTGTAGTAAGCATAATCCACTCTTTATACTTAACTGTTAAGTAATGCTATAGTCACCACGCTAGACAGGGCTTTTGGATAGATTATTATTCAATTCCCACTCGAACACTAACAGTAACTATAGAGATACAGAGCTACGCGATAAGTCCCGCTTCAGATAAGGCGTAGCGCAGTTAATCCGTAGAACAAAGGTGGTCTGTCCCGGGGCACTAGCGATTCAGCCCTTTGCGGCTATTCTCGAAGCTAGAGTTGCGTGTGCGACTCTGAAACGTATTCAATGGTATTCTTTAGTTTGTTTTAACATAATACCGTAAAATGCCCTAACTTTGCCAACAAGCCCTACTTTGCCTAAGGCATTGACTTAATTTTTATACGCACTGACACTTTATAACTGAACCAAATGTTAGCGTTGTCATAGTTTTCAAAGCTCCCCAAGTACGGAAATCATAGCTATTATAGTTTACTCAAAAAATAACTAAGCAAAGGCAAAGTAGGGCTTGTGGGCCATGTTAGGGCAGTTTACGGTATATCTATAGATTTAGTTTAAAGACCAAACATGAAGTAACGTACGAGGTGTGTCAGGATCGTAGCAGGTGGAAATCCATAGTCTCTGCCTACGCCAATGGGAAACAGGCGTGATAATATGTATGTATGTTTGTATGTATGTATCTTCTATTGTTTCGACATGAGCTACATAATGATAATAGCTCATGACGTGGGGAAAAGATTTGCCAGTCAGCAGGTTGGTAGCAGGGCTGACTGCCCAAGGTGCGCCGGACGATCAATTAAATATCGTCACTCGCGGAGGCTCTTTTAATGCACCACATGTATGAAGTAACATAATGATTGCAGTAAAAACATTCTCAGTGAAGTCAGTTTTAACAGCAGTAAATCAATAATTGGTCATTATTTATAGCTTTAAGCACGTGATTTTATCGGATGTGACCGACTATTTACTTAAATAGTAAATCAATAATTTATAACTCGAGTACTGTGGGAATGTTCTACGTGAGAGTAATTAAAACCACTGTATCCACTTATTTCAACGATATATTCCAGTTACAAGCGAAAGCACAATTAGCAACAAAGCGAAACGCGTAAACATTAGCGGAGCGGTCGGTAAGCGCGCGTGGCCTCCCGGCGTCGCGACTAGATAATGACTGGTGAGGCGGGAAAAACGATCGCGCCCGAACTCCTGTTCGGGCATCTTCGGAGGTGCGCGGCCGCAGCCCAGCCGATGATTCATTTATAATATTGCAATAAATATGTCGCCGCTACAGTACTATTTGCATTTTGGTATAAATAAATCATTTCAATAAAATAGGTTCTCTTTACTAGTAATACCAAAATTTCTATTGGTATTTATATCCTACTTCTACTATTTATTATGTAATGAGATGGGGAAATATTACTTACTATCAAGATCAATACCGCAGAATATAATAGGTAATTGCTAGCATTAGGGCAGGACTAGTAAAATACCGACGTTATGTTTTAAGAGTATGGCTGATAAGCCCATGGCATATTGAGCTTATAAATTATAAGAATCCTCACAAAAACGGGCACTATTGTAAACTCTTGACCAGAAAACCATTCGCCAAATTATCGCTTACTTTCAACAATACTCTCCTCACCAAATCCTGGCCACCGTCCCGTTGTCGACGTCTGCGTCTGAAACGTTATTATCTACCTTCAAAGGACTTCACTTCCATCTCACTGATCTTAACAAATGTTTCTTTTTACTCACGCTTTGATCAGGTTAGATCTAGAGGTACTGCGTGTGAGTGATGCGCAGGTGAGTCGAGATTAAATTTGGGTTAAGTTGTGGTTGTAACGGTGAAACTTTATTACAGAACTTTACGGGGTGAATAGGGCAAAACTGTAGAGTTTGCTTCAGTATTCAGGCGTGCAGTCATGAGTAACCAACATGTTTACATGTATAAAGTTATGGTTGTACCTTCTTTGGTAAGAATAGTGGTCGTAAATATAGTTTACTATTTTTACTATACATCCTCTTTTCAAGGCCCCTATCATCCAAACGCATCAAAACATTTAGCTACAGTTTTACTATATCTACGGGAAACGTAAAAGACATGTAATACACTAGCCTATGCCCGCGACTTCACCCACGTGAATGTCGTTTATCGCGCATCCCTCAGGAACTGTTAATTTTTCTGGGATTTAAATTAGCCTATATGTTAATTTGGGTTATGTTCTATCTGTATGCCAAATTTCAATAAAATCTATACAGTAGTTTTTCAAAAGAAAAACAAAAAGAGTAACAAACATCCATACATCCATACATCCTAACAACCATTCACGTTTATAATATTAGTAGAATAGGATAAGTAGGAAGTAGGATAGGATAGTGTAACCGAAAGGTGTATTCATATTTGGAGCGCTCATTCAGGGAATAGCAAAGAACAATTTTTAATATGGTGACAACCCTGAAATCAGAATCATAAAAGTCAGCTATTTCTTAGCACTATGCACTTTCTTATTTATGCACTTTGTTAAACTGTGAATAGTATCGTAGGATTCCACGAGACAGGCTTGTCCTAGTGTGGAATCCACAAGTTAATTGTTTCCTTATGTAATACCTACTACTTATACCTGTAATGTACCTCTTAAGGAAATGTAAAAATACAGTTATTTTTGGCAAATAAATGATTATCTTATCTTATCTTATCTTAGAAAATTGCAATACCTAATCGATCTAAATGTATGGAAGTGCCGATTTATTTTTTGCGATTTCAGGGTTGCCACCATATTAAAATGTATTCTATGATATGTCCAGAATGAGCTCTCCAAGTCTACACCTTTCTTTTACATTTTGTGTACGTACAGACTTGTGTGGCGAGAACTCGGGCTCAGGATGACTTGTATAACTCGTTAGAATTCCCTAGAGGCCAGAAAGAGCTCTATCGCATAACAAAGTCTAGAGAAAAGAGAGCAAGAGATATAATTCATATAAAATGTATAAAAGATGATGCAGGTATGGTCTTAGCAAAAGATGATGAAATAAAAGAGCGTTGGAAGGTATACTTTGAAAGGTTGATGAATGAAGAGAATGTATGGTCTGGCCTACTTAAAGAGGTGCATGTAAATAGGGGTTTGGTGAATGAAATTAGTATGGATGAAGTCAGAAGGGCGATTCGAGGTATGAAAAATGGGAAAGCAGTGGGACCAGATGGTATACCAGTAGAAGTATGGAAATTATTAGGAGAAGATGGATGTTACTGGCTGACTTTATTCTTCAATAAGTTGTTGCATGAAGAAACGATCCCACAAGAATGGTGTAATAGTACGCTAGTGCCCATCTTCAAAAATAAGGGTGATGTACAAGACTGCAACAACTATCGAGGAATAAAGCTCATGTCACACAGTATGAAAGTATGGGAGAAGGTGATAGAGAAAAGATTGCGAGAGGAGAGTGAGATCACTCAAAACCAGATGGGATTTATGCCAGGTCGTGGGACAACGGATGCCATATTTGCACTCCGCCAAATATGCGAAAAGTATAGACGTGCGCATAAGAACTTGCACATGGTGTTCGTTGACCTAGAGAAGGCGTACGACAGAGTACCCCGCGAGGTCTTGTGGTGGGCGCTGAAAGAGAAAGGTGTGCCTGCAAAGTATGTGGAGTTAATTCGTGCTATGTACAGCCAATCTAGTACCCACGTTCGGTCGGCCGCTGGCAACACCGACGAGTTCAGTGTGGCTGTAGGCTTGCACCAAGGGTCGGTTCTAAGTCCTTACCTCTTCTTGCTGATAATGGATGCTTTGACATCAGAAATCCAGGAAGAGGCACCCTGGTGCATGCTGTTTGCTGACGACATTGTCCTTGTTGGTGAAGATGGACTTGAGGTCCAGAGTAGATTAGCAAAATGGCAACAAAATCTGGAGAACGTTGGCTTGAAAATCAGCAGAACTAAAACGGAATACATGTTCTGCGATTTCGGTGGTCTTTCCGGTTTTGTTGCTATTGCGCTAGATGGCGTGCCCTTGCCAGTCTGCTCCGACTTTCGGTACCTCGGTTCACTTGTGCAAAGCGATGGTGAAATTGACCGGACAGTCAAGCACCGAATTAACACAGGATGGTTGAAATGGCGGCAGGTCACGGGAACTACATGTGACTCCCGGATTCCTCTTAAACTGAAGGGGAAAATCTATAAGACCATGATAAGACCTGCTGTCCTGTATGGATCGGAATGTTGGGCTACGAAAGGAATTAATGAAAGGCAAGTGCATGCAGCTGAGATGAGAATGTTAAGAGGAATGTGTGGTGTAACGAGAATGGATAGGATAAGGAATGAATATGTAAGAGGGAGTCTGAAAGTAGCGCCAGTGACAGAGAAGTTAAGTAGCAACAGACTATCATGGTATGGACATGTGATGAGGAGGAATGGGGAGCATGTTACGAGGAAAGTTTTAAGTATGAATGTTGATGGCTATAAGAAAAGAGGGAGACCGAAGAAAATATGAATAGAAAGAAAGTAAACACAGAGATGACGGCTGATAGAGATGTATGGAAGAAAAAAACATGCTGCGCCGACCCCAAATAAATTGGGATAAGGGCAGGAGGATGATGATGATGATGATGATGACAGACTTGTTAACTAAACTCGACAGCAATTAATTCATAAACTAACATAAATCTTAACACATAACATAACATGACATCACGCCTGTATTTCCCCTAAAGGGTAGGCAGAGGAACCTTAGTAACCTTAATATTTGGAAAACTAAGAATGACAGCTTATTTAAATAAAAAGTTGATAATAAATAGGTTTATAAAATAATAAGTAGTCTATTGTTGTTTATAAATAGTCTATACAGTACTTTTTATTTGAATAAGCTATCATACCTAGTTTTAGAGATATTAAGGTTTTTGTTGGCGTCCCGTATTAATTGCTCCCGAGTGTAGTTTAAACGAAAAAATTACACGGCAAAATGCATGTAATTTCAATGAAAATAGTCTGTAATAAAAACAAACCAAGAATCACTATACTCGTTTCAAATTGTAACGTCTAAAAACTTTACTGAATAGAAATATCAAAACTACAAACGAAAGAATAACAATACTTTGTAGGTACCAGCATTCATTATAAGTTATTATTAGCATTTTAGCTTTCAGCTCGGTGGTTTGACTTTAATACTCTCGCTCGAGGAAGACTTAGGAAACTCTCCAGGAGCTCTTTGTCTTCGACTGGTGAGGCAGAATGACGTCTAAAGTTGTCTAAACTATCCTTCAGATACTTACAGACTATTAGCTCTGTGAAAATTTCTCCTTCTCCGATTTGTTAAAACGGTATTTGGAAAATTTATAGTTGAAATGTCTTGATGAAGTTACAAGTTCATTAACAGGAGAGTTTATGAAGACTAGTTATTTTTTAAATGTCTGTAATTTAGTTGAACAAACGATTAATATGCTCATTAGGGTTCCGTAGTCCTACAAGGAACCCTTATAGTTTCGTCATGTCCGTCCGTCTGTCCGTCTGTCCGTCTGTCCGTCTGTCCGTCTGTCCGTCTATCCGTCTGTCCGTCTGTCCGTCTGTCCTAATCCTTTACCGCTTAATAACTTCTACAGTTATAAACATAAGTAAATGAAGTTTTGACAAAAAATGGAATAGATATAGATCTCAATTTTAAAAGAATAAAAAAATCTTGATTATGCCATTTCTAAACTATGCAACGTAGAAACTTATAGTCTTCAACATTGATAAACCTTTATAAAAACTCTCTTTTAAAATTATTTTGAGTATAATGTGATTATAAATTTTTGAGTTATAGTGAGAAAACTGAAAAATACTTAAGACGTCCTAGTTCATAGGTCATTGACCTTAGAGAAAAATGATCGTAGCAAATAATGCTCCTTTAGTTACTTTCTATTTACAAAAATCACAAAAAGAAACACACTTCTTAAATTTAGCTTCATAAATTTAGCGCTAGGTGGCGCTGTTTGCAAAAACTAAAATAGCAATGATTAATATTCGATTTCATTCGTTTGTAATTAGACCTACTTAAGGAACCCTATAATACTGAGCATGGCCCGACATGCTCTTGGCCGGTTTTTTTTAGTAGAATCTCATCACACATAACATCACAATCACAAAATACACAATGAGTGAATAAAAGATTCATCAAAGGACACGAGAAAGACAATTGCGAAGGATACGGGTGTCGGTGAAATTACAATCACATGAGACATTACATCTTTATGTCTCAGTTTGGCAAACGTGACATACCATTTAAGCAACAACCTAAGTGGTATTGCAGTGGTTAAAGGCAAAGCCGTTTAACATCAAGTGGCCCTTTAGCTCGTTTCGCCATCTTGTAACTGAACAAAAACTAATATCAGTAAAATAATTGTATTGTATTACTTAACTGTTTTTATTTTTACGATACATATCAACATTTCATAAGATGCATAAAATAGGAAAACACGAATTACGACTTAAACTAATTTTTATTTTAATATCTTCATCGACATCAAAAATACAATACCAATAAAATAATGGATTTTTCTGTTCAAATCCATTACATTATTCCCCCCAGTAGACACAATACATCTTAGCGATGAAGGCGTCAAGCAAAATTGAAAAGGATCTAATGGATCAGTTTTTTTTTTCAAAGCGAGATTAGAAAAACTTTTTTGGGATCAAAATTGGGAAATTCATAATTAATTTGGCACCCTAACTTTTGAATTGAGGCGCTAACAATAGAGTGCGTTTTGAGAAGTTTTTTTGGAAAATAACTTAAAAGGTGTGGAATGAGGCATTCGTGAAGTATTAACTTGAATGCCCTTCAAGTCTTTGTGATGTCTTCAGGAATTTCTCTTAAATAATTTCGGACCATGAAAAATATTGCGAAATGATCGTGACTGATGTTGGATATATTATTGTGTCTTTAATTTTGGTTCAGCTTCCGAAATAAGAATGGATTTTTTATCAGTTTTGTTAATTTGGATCGAGTGACCTTTTCATGTGTTCAGATGATGATAAAGGACTCTGTTTGGACCCGAACCTACTCAGAAAATCCCGAAAATGCACGTCAGTCATATGTTTCACGACACAGAAATATCATTCATAGGAATATTTAAAACGCAAATAATGATTGTAATAAAGTCAATAGAAACATTGCCGTACTTAATTTAAAAACATAATGTCAGAGTAAATTGCAAAGAAAAGAAAACTTAGACAAAGTTTGTTCCCTTGAGACGAACATGAATTACGTTTACGTCCAAACAAGGCTTAGCTTAATTAATCTGAAAAATCCGATAAGGTGGATTACACACTTGACTGTAGTTACAATTGTTGCTTTGTTCACAACACTAATTCAGAAATAATGTGACTCAATCATACGGGCAGATAATACAAAGAAGTTTGGGTAATTACCGATTGTCCACAAGTAAAAAATTCTGTAATAGTTTCGCCTGGCGAGACTCGTTCTAACTTTGTCTTTCTCGGTGAGAAAAAAAAGACAACATGACACTCGCTTTGAGTAACTCTCCCCGTATAAATGAGCCCTAAACCATTTCTAAAGAGTTTTTCTGTGAGCGACATTTTGTCATTTTAAACAAAGCTAAAAAAAAACGATTGATTGATCAATATTAAATTAGGTTTTATCGTATTCTATGTGTGCAGTCTCTAAGGAAATTACACCTATAGTTCATGTGAAACAACAAACAAGGCAATAGCGGACGTTGACCCCACCTTACTTATCCATTGCCACGCATACAATTGTTTTGCGAACTATGTGAAATTATTTTACTGGCGTATCATGGTAGTGTACTAGTAGCGTCACATAGCAACCCATACGCGAGCTAGATGTCATAAATGACAGATTAGTATGGTTAACAATAACGTTTGATATTGCAACTTCGAGATAAAAGTCGGGTCAACGTTCGCTATTGCCACGTTATCCCGTACGAACTACGAGTATACCAATAGTCATTTATTTTCTAGTCTAGAATCTCCATACATGGTAAATGTATGTTTGCATGCAAATTTGGCTTATAACAGTGTGAGTACCGCCTTACTACCACACGTTCTTGCCTTCAGCTAATCTGTTATTCAAACGTTGAATATTTGTTTCCCTTACAGCATTCAACTTACTAATTAATTCTCTTTTATTCATATTTAAGCTACTCATCAACATCTTGACTTAATTAAGAATAACAGCTCACGATTAAGTAGCTTGTTAATATCCGGTAATGACGGCTGAATATTTTTGAAAGGGAATATCTAAAATTTTACTTTGTTATTCCAATGAAGTATTTTTAATTTTACATAGGTCTAAAATTAAATTTTTCATGTCACACCGTAACGTACTGTCGCGTTATATTTTTCATAGGCTTCAATCTATAAAACAACAAAACAATACAGCGTTTTTTTCGATCTCTTCTGATTTAATTTTTGTGACGTTTAACGAAAGAAACATAAATAATTATGTTTTATTTGAGGTAGTGAGCGCAAAAGTGACGTATAATTTCCAGAGACAAACTACCAGCTGACTGGCTAATCTTTTCGCCACGTTATGAGCTATTATGCTTATATAGCTCATGTCGACACGATAGAAGAAGAAGCAGCTGCTAAGTGGCGCCTAAAAAATAATTTCTCGCCGAGTACATCATTTATCGAAAGTTCGGTTTTACCAATTTAAGTAAAGGTACCTACTGTAGTTTAATCAGAAACTATTAACTCTGTAAAATATAGTTCACAGCAGTTATAGATTTAAAAAGTGCCAGAATTTGCCGTTTTTCCAATTTTTTTCTATCTACAACCACACCAAAATATAGTTAATAGTTTCTGATTAAACAACAGTGTACCTTTACATCAATTGGTAAAACCGAATTTTCAATAAATTATGTCCTCGGCGAGTAGTTTTTTTACTGATGCGGACGCCACTTAGGTGCTAGTAGCGCCTTAAGAAAATAAATACTTACAGTCAGTACAGTCATCATCATTATCATCATCATCATCCTCTATTAGTCCACTGCTGGACATAGTCCTCTCCAATAGCACGCCACTGACATCAATCCTCAGCCATTCGCTTCCAGTTGCTAGCAGCCACCTTGCCAATATCATCGCTCCACCGAGCCTGAGGCCGTCCTACCCTACGTTTACCGATTCGCGGTCTCCACTCAAGACCCGTCTACCTTAACGGCCATCGGTTCTTCGGCTAATGTGGCTGACCAACGGCTACTTCAGCTTGTAGCTTGTAGGCTATGTCGAAAACTTGGTTCTCTGTATGTTAGTACAGTAACCAAAACAACACAGAACTAGACACCATATCAACCGCATCTTATAAAGACATTACGCAACAAAGCCAACATTCTTCCATTCCGTTAATAACAACAGTCCGTCCAACACGTATGTAGTAACGAACATCTCATTACCAGTATTTCGTACTCATTACCAGCCTTACGAAGGTTCCGTGCGAAATGGGGGTTAATTTCATTAGAGCGGGCGCAACGAATCGTGTGATAACTTTAGTGATGTTATTCGGGAGGGTGCCCTTGGGATTAGTAAACTTAGTGTACTTACGTCTGTTTTACTATAGTGATAAAAAAATGAGTATGTTTGGAAAATAAAGCTGCTGTTTTTTTCAATTTGGAAATGTTTTGTTTTAGATATGATCGGGAAACATAAAGTAATCATAAGTGCAATAATTTTGAGTAAGAAATAAAAACATTTTTGCGTATGTATACGCATCATACATAGAGATCACATTATTCAGTCGTCACAAGGTCTAGTCAAGAAGACACATCATCAACTCAGCCTATCGCAGTCCACTGCTGGACATAGGCCTCTCCTAAGTTGCGCCACAACACTCGGTCCTCTGCCTTCCGCATCCAGTCCCCCCCAGCCACGTTCTTTAGGTCGTCGGTCCACCTGGCAGGGGGGCGCCCTACGCTGCGTTTGCCGATTCGCGGTCTCCACTCAAGGACTCGTCTGCTCCAATGGCCATCGGTCCTTCGACAAACATGGCCAGCCCACTGCCACTTCAGCTTACTGATACTAAGAAGACACATACTACATTATAATCAAATACAAATTATTAATTAGATTAGAATTATAAATGATAATCTCAATACAAATTATGTAGTGAGCTAATTGATTATTAGTGAGTGTAATAATTTGATAATTAAATACATATTTTCGGAACATTTTTACACAGCACCATCTAGTCCCAAACTAAGCAGAGCTTGTGTTATGGGTACTAGACAATGGACAAGACGTCGCAAATTTCTGGGCCAGCTGCGGGTGATTACTGTGCCACTATCAGGATTTATTTTTTTGTTGAAGAAGAAGAAGAATGGATATAATACTGATATACTTTTTTTTTGCAAATACATACTTATAATACATAAGAAACACCCAGACCAATACAAACACTTACGTTCATTACACAAATATTTGTGTCCCGTGATCACTGTGATCGTGATCAGCAGTCCGACCCTCGAAACACTAGACCACAAACGTCAAAATTTTAAATTGATAATTTCATTCAAAGTTCTGCTCATAGTTGAAGCACATGATGATGTTGTTGCTTACATGATGATGATCATCATCAATATCAGCCGAAAGACGGTGACTGCTGGCTATAGGCCTCCCCCAAGCATCGCCACAACGACCGGTCCTGCGCTTTCCACATCCAAGTTGAAAAGCATCAAAGTTGAAGCACTACACCAATCAATTCAGTAATGTGTATCCATAAGCGGCACGGACACGCACACAAGCGCATGAATAATATATGGAACGTAGCCTTCTAAGTCTATCTTGAAATTGCTTCACTCTGCGTGCGACTACTGCGGTTCTAGGTGTAGTTATTCTAAGGTAGTAAGAGTTAAAAATCAAACAAATACTGGCATTTCTAACAACAAACAATATACAGCAGGATTAGATCAGGATTAGATCACTTCACTGCTCTAATTTTTGGGTTTTCAAACCATCCTCTCTTAACAATCCTTCACTGCCAAACCGATGTTACACACACCGATTGACCAATCAATAGCATCGCTCGCATCATTACCATAACTGATTGGCTAGTGCTGTCCAGAAAATTCGTGTGCCAATTACGACTTTACACACTGGGACCAAAACTTTAGTATAAAACGGACGGGCGGACAAATTAAAACACCTATAGGTACTAGCACACTACAACTCGTACTACTCGTGCTAGCCCCAACAGATTTCGACACACCTCGCTAATTGGCCAGCTCAATCGTGACCACTCGATTCAGTATTTGGAATTGCTTTTTGGTCGGATATTTGGATTTTGTATTGATTTCGCGAGTTATTTAGATGAAATGATTTTACTGCCGCTTATTTGAGTTTGATGCTTTTTCATAAAAATATAAGTACTGTGACTATCTATTTAGATCTATCTTAATATTACTCGGCCGTCAATTGCTTCATTTCAGGCCTCGACAGTAATGTACTATTAAAGCAATTAATGAATCACCTTTTTTTAATTTTTTTGAAAATTAAACTCAAAGGGGGTAAAAAGGGGTGTTAAAGTTTCTTTGAAAATACTTCTGGGGTCACGCTTGATACAAATACTCTTCAAATTAAATAATAATGAAGAAATATGTATTTTTTACGCAGCGTAGGGCGCCCCCCTGCCAGGTGGACCGACGACCTAAAGAACGTGGCTGGGGGGGACTGGATGCGGAAGGCAGAGGACCGAGCGTTGTGGCGCAATTTGGGAGAGGCCTATGTCCAGCAGTGGACTGCGATAGGCTGAGTTGATTGATTGATGTATTTTTTAACCGACGAAAAAAAGGAGGAGGTTCTCAATTCGACGCGTATCTTTTCTTTTTCTTTTTTTTTCTGTATGTCCACGCATAACTTTTTACAGAGTAGTCTGATTTTGATAATTCTTTTTTTAATAGATAGGGTATATCTCGAAGTTGGTCTCATTCAAATTTTAAAATCAAAATCCACCCCTAAGGGTAGAAAAACAAGGGTTGAGTGCTTGTGCACCCACTGAATTCTTACCTGTTAACCGATTCTGTTGAAACTTGGCACACATAAATGTAGTTCTAGACATTACAACATGATGGAGACCTGGAGTAACAGAACAGCAATAAAAAAATTAAAAATTAAACTTTTTAACAAAAAATTGAACCGACGAAAACAGAAACTGAAAAGCGAAAAATAAAATGAAGCTTTTAGTCTTTTCCCAACTAAACTAATGTAAATAACTAATTATGAGTCGAAACTTATACCAATAATAGGTATCTATAAAGAACTACATCTGTATTATATACTATCTATGTACCACTATCTACTACTATCTAGGAAGCACAGATATAGTAAAAATACTATATCTGTGTACTAGAGATAGAAATTTGACATAAAATGTATGGAGCTTTTGTCAGATTTCTGTCTCTAGTAGGGAAAGCTGTAGATAGATAGGATATATATTTTGGTCGACCTTTACGGTATTCTAATCAGCTAACATTTTTATTTCATTTTCTCATTTCCATACTCAATAAGAATTCAAATTGAAAAACCTTTAACTTCATTACCATTATCCATTTTATTCTGTACTGAAACCGAATTTAAAGTACCTAAGTACTAAGAAACACGAAATAGTAAAAGTTTCAAAATTGTATCAAAGCAAATTTCCCGCTTGTTAAAGTTAAAAATTACCGTTCGGATCACGTTCTTGGCCCTTAATTAAGAAGTTAATGAGGACCTGACCTCTTTGCTGTGATCGATTATACCTACACTCTCAGACCAAGAGAAAAAATAGACAGAGCGCGTAAAACTAACGAATGAAGCCAGAAAAGGAATACAAAATGGCAAAGGAGCACCTACTATTCCGCTTACAGTGTTCGCGAGCCGCAATCTGAACGTACGTCTAATCCTCAAACTAAAAGAATTTGGGGTGCATTAAAGGAGCCTCCACGAGTGGCGATATTTAATTGATCGTCCGGCGCACCCTGGGCAGTCAGCCCCGCTACCAACCTGCTGACTGGCTAATCTTTTCCCACGGCATGAGCTATTATAATCATGTAGCTCATGTCGACACGATAGAAGAAGAAGACTAACGGCCAAAATTAATATCCAATCTATCCAAGATTTACCCTACTAGAGATAGAAATTTGACATATTTTGTATGGAGCTTATGTCAAATACCTATCTCTAGTAGGGCAAATCGTGGATAGATTGAATATTAATTTTGCCCGTAAAAGAATAATATTGACACTCCCGACCGTGACCGCGACTCGCGAACACTGTGGGAAGAATAGTAGGTACTCCTTTGCCATTTTGTATTCCTTTTTCTGGCTTCAATCGCTAATTCTACGCGCTACGTCTGTCTTATTTATTTGATCTGAGCCTACACTATATCACTGTAGTGACGGTACTTAGATGGCTGTTTGTTTGTCCATTAAATTGCAATTAATGATACTATGGTTACCTTTGTTGGGTATTTTGACTCAGGAAAATTGTCCGCTTAAATATGTATTGTAATATTGGTACTGTTTAATTCAAAACTAGACTGCCTGCGGCTTCGCCCGTGTACTGAAATAAATAAGTATAGCATATGTTATTTCTGGATAAAGTAGCGTTCTAATGGTGGAAGAATTATTAAAATCAGTTCAGTAGTTTCAGACTTTATCGATTACAGACAAACAAACAAATATTTTCTCTTTATACTATTAGTATAGGTTACATAGAATCACTTCAGCTTATATTTTTTAAACAAAGTGTATCAGAAATGCGTGGTTATATTTGGAGCATCAATCAATCAATCAATCAACTCAGCCTATCGCAGTCCACTGCTGGACATTTGGAGCATAGCATAGCACAATTTTTACTAGAAGCCCAACCACGAAATCGCAAAAAAACATCAGCTGTTCCTTAAAAAATCATGGATGTCGCTCAATAAAATGGAACAGCTGATTATTTATCGCGATTTGGGGGTGACCCCATAGTAAAAGTCGTTCGTCAGTATTTCCTGAATGAGCTCTTCAAATATGACCATTTCCGATACACGTTTGTATAAAAGATAGAAAACAACCTTTTTTTTATCTGATGTATCCACATCTAAAAACTGTACCTACGGCTAAGACCATGTATTTTCTATCTGTACGCCAAATTTCATCCAAATCCGTTTAGCCTTTATAGCGTGATTGAGTAACAAACAAACATCTTCACAAACTTTCACATTTATAATATTAATAGGAAGAAGGATAGGATAAAATTGATTTTAAAATATTTTTCAGAGGTGTATTGAAATATGTGTAATAAGTTTTAGGGACCGTTCACATAAAACGTTAAGTCAGCCGCTGACTATATGCTGCGCTATAGCGTAGGTTAGGTGTGATAAATCAGCAAATCCACCGTACGTACTTCTGCCGCCCAACAGTAATGCTTGCATTGCTGTATTCCGGTGCGAAAGGTGCCGGTAAAATTACAATAACATGAGACTTTCCATCTTCATGTCTCAGTTTGAAGTACCATTTAGACAACAACATTGGTGGTATTGCAGTTGTTATGGGTCAAGGTAACCGCATAAAATTAACACATAACATATAACATCACGCCTGTATTTCCCCGAAGTGGTAGTACATTTCACCAGTTATGTTGCAGTCCCATGTAAAAGGGGGCGAGCCTATTACCATTAACCGGGCACAAATCCAGACTCCAGGCTGCTATTGAGAATTTCCTAATGAAAAAACCCAATAACACTTTGCCCGACCCGGGAATCGAACCCAGGACCCCACGCTCAGCAGTCGCGCTTGCGACCACTAGACCAACGAGGCAGTCAGGCTTAAAATTAGGTGGGCCTTTAGCTCGTTTCGTCATCCTAAGTTATTAAAACACGTGAAGCTAGCTCTCATTTGGCGGCTGACTATGAAGAGTGATCGTTACGTTTGGTGTGAACCATTCATTAAAACTACTTTTGTTTATTATTATTACATTATTTAATTGTTTTGTTATACACGGCTTAAATGCAACACAACTTCAATAAATGTAGTAATTTCATTAGTGTTACTGTTGCTGTGCTGACACTGTCCTGTGCCAAATAACAGTTTTTTTTTATTTTCTTTCTTTTCAATAAGTTATCGAATGATATTTGGTGTATGACTCATGGACCCACCAAATAGACCCACCAGTGGTACAAAATATTAATTTGAATGCCTCGTGGTTCCACTGGTCGGTGGGTCTACGAGTCATAAAAATCTGTTGGAATAATGACTGACTCGTGGACCCACTCATTTTGACCAACCAATGGGACAGTATATCTTTGAATTGGATTTGTTTTGTGGGTTCAGTTTGGTGATAGGTGGTAATATAAGTACAAAAAAAAAAACATATGCGTCGTGGACACTTCTGGTATAAGGCTCTACTTTCAGTCTACGGTAATAATCGCTACAATCCATACAAATAATAAAAATGCGAAAGTAACTTTTTATCTGTTACCTTTTCATGTCTAAGCCGCTGAACCGATTTTGATTAAACTTGGTAGAAATATTCTGGACCCGGAGAAGGACAATGGCTACTAAATTTTCAATAAACGACATCCACGTGGGCGAAGCCGCGGGTGACCTCGAGTTTCACAAAATTTGTTTTATGATATCGCTCGATAAATTTTGTATTAAATTAAATGACTTGGCAACAACAATTTCAACACTTTGCTATTATATTATAAGACCATACATTCCATTCCATAATCCAATTTCATAGCCATCATATTCCGGAAACTTGTACCAAAATATCCTGTTATATCTTACATAAACTAAACTTAAATACAATACACTATATTAAACTGCTGTTATTTACCACAACAAGATCAAAATGGAACCTTTAATGTAAATTATATATTCGAGATCCCATTCCGGACTCACATAACCACGTTACAAAACCGTATAGCGGGCATTAACATTGAACTAAGCCACAAATATGCTTAAGTTTAGGTCGTTATACCTACATGAATATCGAGGACGCATTACCTCGAACGCTAATAGCCAATATCTGCCGCCAAAATTGCCTTCCTAACGATATTTCTGCTGCATGTAATAAAATCTGTAATCCTATTACGGAGTGGAATCGTTTTTGCCCACGTGGACATAATATCCTACTAAATAAATGCGAAAGTACCTAATATGGATGTTTGTGTGATTGTCCTTCAATCATACTAAAACGGCTGAATGGATTTGGATAAAGTGTCATCACCATCATCATCATCATCATTTAAACCGAAAAACGTCCACTGCTGGACATAGAGTTCTCCCAAGACTCGCGATAACAACCTGTCCTGCGCCTTCCGCATCCAGCGCATTCCCACGACCTTCCCAAGGGCGTCAGTCTACCTTGTTGGGGGCCTACACACGCTGTACCTTCCAGTACGTGGTTGGCCTTCCAGAAATTTACTGCCAGAAGGATGAAGTGTAATAAATTATAATCTGGAGGACCTTACACCATTATAATAAAACACCAGCCGCTGACTTTCACTTGCCATAAATCTAAATTCCATCCTCACCATCTTGATAGTTAGCGGTCAACTACGGTACGTTTCACACGCCATTTTTTCCTCGTACAGCAAAACTGTGGAACCAACTCCCGTAAGCAGTTTTCCCGAACAAATTCGACATGGGAATCATCAAGAAAAGAACATAGTGACTTCCCTGGTGGTGTTGCAGATATCCATTGGCAGCGCAGATTGCTTAACATTAGGTAGCCCACTTGCTCGCCCCAAGGTTTAAAAAAAAACTATTTATATTTGTGAATAAACGAACTTACCAGTCAGAAATGAGGAGATTCGCAGGAAAACGATGGTAACCGACATAGCCCAAAGAATAATAATTGCCAAACTTAAGTGGCAGTGGGCGGGGTATTGCTCGCAGAACGGATGGCCGATAGGGCCGTAAAGATCTGGAGTGGCGACCGCGTACTGGAAGGCGCAGCGTGGGTAGGCCCCCCACAAGGTGGACGGACGACGTGGTGAAGATCGCGGGAATCTGCTGGATGCGGAAAGCGCAGGACAAGTCGTTGTGGCGATGTCTGAGGGAGGCCTATGTCCAGCAGTGGACATTTTACAGCTAAAATGTTTTTGATGATGAAATGAACTTACCTATAAGTGAACTTTTATCGATATTTTAAGAAGAGCCTTGTTCTGGAGTTCTAGCATACAAATATACCATAACCCGGATAGTGGTTACTTTAAATATGCAATAAAATATTTATGTGATTAACCGAATTAAACACGTGTGAAGCCGCGCGCTTAAGCTAGTATTTTATCTGTCATAATATGAAAAAAATTGGTAGGTATTATTTTTAAATGTGTAGGACGTTTTATGGATAATTTATTTTTCGTCAGATTGGTTTAACGGTAGCTGGACGTTTAATAGTTTTTTTTACGTATCGTTAGGTATGGTTAGCGTGTTTAACTATGCAATTATTAAGAGCGGCTTTTCAATCGTTAAACCTGGCATGAACGTTGACTGTTAAGTATAGGTTACAGTTCTTAGGTCCGTTACAGGTCGGTGCATTTAAGGTACTAAAAACTACTGTATTCATATTTATACTCTGTCCACCAGCAAGGTGATTGTGTAACACTTTTGACAGTTTCATTTTGATGTAAAATTGAAGACGATGTTGCAAATTTCGTAATCTAACATTGGAATTGTGTAACAATATAGAGGGATTTCGCTTTTTGATACAAGGCAGATTTTACACTTCTCGATTTACCACATCCCTAAAATTATCTTCAAGTTGACGTAACCTTGTAAAGAGGTAATACTCGTAGTAGGCCACTAAGGCCTAAATCCTCATTCTGAGAAGCAGCTCGTGCCCAATTTAATGCTTCAATATTGTATTGAGAGAGGAACACCTCGGCCACCCAATACAATAGTGACTGGTTATGTGGTCACAATTTCTAATAACAGAATTGCTGCAAATCGAGTGTTAATTCTGCATTTTATCCATACCATACTTATAGCACAGAATACCTAATAGTACTATCGTACAGAACGGCCACTCACCGCTCCCCGCTAATTTAAGATTCCTAACCCACACCACGCTGGGTGCGTGGTGTGGGTTAGAAATCCCATGGTTCGCCGGAAATTGGACTGCAAGATTGCAATGGATGTCAATCGCCATCGATATACAAGCACGCCATCTCTGAAAACTACTGAGAAACGCTTGGAGCCCAGTCGGCTTTACGAGCGGCGAGCATCTTTAACCTACACGTGTGTGCGCGTTCGTATACAGACGTAATCTTGTGCATGTAGGTTGTTCTAGTATTTATATTGTATTGAGTGACCGAGGTGTGCTTGTAGTGTAATACAGAATCTTGGGCTCGACAGCTGCACTTGCAATAAATTCCTACAAGTATACCTCATTATATACCTTTACTCACCAACGTCACAAAATCGCAAACCGAAGCGCCCTCATTAAAAGCGCACGCTATCAGGCAATATTGCCTCCTTAACGATGTTGCCACTCAAACAAAGGCTTAATTTTATTAGCATGACCCGCATTGCCATCGCCACGTAGGCTTCACACGGGATTGTCAACAATGTATGCGATTAAATGGCTAAATGTACCTACAACACGATAACCTCGCTTAGCTTATCTAGGTAAGCAGAAATCCAGGTAGTTAACAGGCATCAATTTATTGCAATCGATGGGCTTTTTGCAGACGGTCAGCATTTGGCCTGCAAACTAGTTGTAAACCAGCAATTTTGATGCAGTTTTTGTGTACCTAGTTGACAAAGCTGTTTGGTAACAAACAACAACGACAACTGTTTGGTTTAACTGTTGACGATTGTGCAGACCACTTTCTTAGTTTTCAGATAATTTTGAACAATCTGTTCGTCCCGATATTATTGTCGACTGTAACATTTCTGATTGTATTTTGGAGTGTCTATTCAAGCCATCTTAAATCTATAGTAACCTTTTTATATAATATCATTGCTTGTAATAAGGTATAGTAAAAATATTTCTGGAGCAGTCTACAGGATTTAATAGCAGTCAACCAAAGTGTGGCCCACATGTTTCTGTAAGTAATGTTCTTAGACCATATTATACGACTTCACCACAACCAACGGAAGCCTGGCGCCATTACTTAGCTCGCCAACTGCTAAATGCAAAGTTAATGCATTTTAAGTTTAATTCAAGTGATACATTTCACGTAGATTTTTTTCCTTGGTAGCGTAAAAAGCATATGCTTTTCATTATTAGATATACAGATCGACAATTTCTTTTTCATTTCATTTTTCACACGCAATATAATTTTAACTATTTATGCACTATCAACCAGTCCCTGCAGGCTCGGTGGAGCGATGATATTGGCAAGGTGGATGGTAGCAGCTGAAGCCAAGAGGCCAACGATCAATGTCAGTGGCGTGTCATTGGAGAGGCCATATCCGGCAGTGGACTGATATAAGCTGATGATGATGACGATGAACTAGTCGCCAATCATCATTTCAGCCGAAAGACGTCCACTGCTGGACATAGGCCTCCCACAATTAAGGGGGGATTTGCCATAATCACCACGCTTGGCAGGCGGGTTGGCAATCGCAGTTGGTTTGTTAAATACTTAGAGAACGCAGCTGCCCATCCTCTAGTGAATCCCTTAGTCGCCTTTTACGACACCCATGAGAAGAGATAAGAGTCGCCAGCGACTAAAGTTATTTTCTAGGTAAGTTTTCTTTCACATCGCGAACGAAAGAAGAGGACAAGTGAGTCTTTTATTTTCAAGTCAGTCAGTCTCCAGTAACCGTCTTTCAGTCACCCAAAGACTAACGACCAACTGAATAATGCGGGGTGCACAGACATAGTAAAAAATTTAGACGAAGTGCTGCGAACAATCATAGTGAAGCCAACAAAACCTGTAAGATATTTGTTTGTGGTTTTTGGCGATTACGCTGGTATATAAAGTTTATGGTTTTTGGCGATGCTTACTGGACGATGTCGCGACATGTTTACTGAGAGCGGTAAGAACGGTTTGATGTGCATGTATGTGCGTGAACGGTGCTTATGTGTGTGTGAAATGATACGAGAAAATGTGTAATAGGAGTAAGACGCTTTTGCGCTGACGGCCTCAGTTTATCACACAATAAATCCTGATGGCAAAAAACTAAGCTCATAAAAATTAAGCGCATAAATTTTCATATTTTCCGTAGTAAATAACTTTCGTTTTTATAGTACAATACAAATTAAGGTAAACTACAGAGTCGAAGGTAAAATATGAAATTAGGAAGAGAAAATTGGACGTCAGAGAAATGATGTATGAACGGTTGCAAAAAATATTTTGCGCAGTATTTGACCCAGTTAGGATGCTTTTGATAGATGACTATTGTTTTTTTTTCGTAATAGTAACCTAACCCGTCAATTATTCGGAAACCCATTTCTGAGTTCGCGGAATCTATATTAAATTATTTTTGGTGGATCATTTATTATGATGCGTAACTTAAAATATGTATACGTAACAAAATTCATTATTTAGGATGCTTGCATAATAATTGCAGATTATTTGAAACTAAAATTTAAATTTAAAAAAGGTGAATTATAAGCAAATAAAATCTAGCTACATTCAGCCAACCCTTAAAATATTTATTTAGGGTGCAAAATAAATAAAATGAAATTATTTATTCTGCGAATTGGATGTTAAAATAAAATAAAATAAATATCTTTGGGACATTTTTACACAGCACCATATAGTCCCAAACTAAGCGGAGCTTGTGCTATGGGTACTAGACAATGGATATAATACTTATATAATTTTTACAAATCAGTTCTTTAAAACCTAAATGGCGTCGGCCTTTCTTATGTGACTAGGTACTATCAGCAAACTTTCCGGTAAACCACCACCAAGGCTAAAATCGCTTGCACTCGGTGTTCGACGGCAGCCGTAGGTACCTCTACGTGTAATATAGCAGGATTCGTTCAAGGGACTTTGTCGACAAAATGTATCACCAGGAATGATCGTGACTGTACGTACATCTGAGAAGAAACGCCGAAACAAACTCAAGGATCCTGTTTTAAAGTACAGACATTTATCTTGTACTAGCTATGTGCCCGATGGGATCTCCCATCGGTAACATTATCATCTCAGGAACCATTTGAGTTTTCTTCTCCTATTTAATCCCTTTAGGGGATGAATTTCCCCATTATGAAATGCAAGTATTAATAATAGACAAAAACATCATCATCATCATCATCATCATCATTTCAGCCAAAAGACGTCCAAAACAAAGTTATTTTATTGTATTCCCTAAAGTCAATGCCAATTTCTTCTATCATTAATACAAAATGGAAACTTAAAGTTAATAAATTAAATTATAAAAAAGTAGTAAAAATTACACTACCGTTCAGAAAAAAGCACTTCAAAGTCAAAACAAAACGTCTCAGTAATTCCGTGCATTCTAGAAAGCGCTTTGTCTTCAAATGTCTGAGGGGCTGATTGGAGACACAAATAAATTCCCGTCTTCACCGATTCGTCGTCTCGTACACTGGCGTGCACCCACACACACCACACGTGATCGGAATGGACGATTTCAACTAAACTTTTATTTGAAATGTGCGACAAATATTTAGTAGCGTCTAGGAAAACTTGAAGTGAGTTTGGTTTGGTACTCCAGGGCTGAAATGGAAGTTGTGGACTCGTCTTGCTAAATAAAAAATGAGGATAAGTGCCATCAAGTTTTTACCACGTTTTTATTAACTCACTTTCAGTCATGTCTGTCTGTTCGGTACAAATTTTGCAATTGATTTTAAACTAACTTTCCGATGAGCTCGAGACTTGAAACATTAAACATAGCTCGGAACTGGATGACAAGGCAATATTAACTCTCTTTCTTTTTAAAAATGTGGTTTTAAATAATCTTTTTAATCAAATTATTATTTTGTGTCTAAGTCACAGTAAAACTAACCTAATTTTATCGATGACAACCCTCGTAATTTACTAAATCTTTGTAAATATATTTTTTTTGGTATTTTTTTAATTTTTCAAGTCAAGCTTTTATGACACATGATTTTAATACTGTAAGTTGATTAAAATGCGTCCAAACAACATAAATCTACGGTTATTCACTGAGAAGTTTCATAGTCTACCTTCCATCTCCATCATCAGATCAGGTAGATCGACTAGTTGTCAAAAAAATATTAAACCTGCTGAACACTAAAATGCTTGGCGGCGTTTTAGTTTGATTTTACTCATGAGAAACCTAAAAACAGACATATATTTATAATATTTAATTTTCCACTGAGTGGGCCTGCGTGACAAGCCTCAGTGAGCAAATCCCTTTCAGTCAATTCTGTTAATGAGAACTGGTTAAAAAGTTACTTGAAATATCTGTCCCACACTAACAAGTGAGGTTAAATAAAAGCTTAAAAAACAATTAACTACGACAGAAATCAAGTTTTTGGATGCCTAATTGCCTACTACAGATACAGTATTGTTATACAGACACTGAAAACGAAACGTCGAAATCACTGCAGCTCAGTACCTAAGAACTTTTGTATTTCTCACACAAGAATTATACAGACCCGAAAACTATTCCAAAAAGTTAGAACTACCCAGAATACTCGAATCGCGTAAAACATTACATTCTGCCAACAATATTCTGTGGAGAGCAAAACAGATTTATAGCACGTAAATCTGTAACGTTGTCGTGTTAATAATTTTAAAGTTGGTACTGGATTTCAGCAACCCTAAAGTTTCTCAATTTATATTCATATTTTAAACCTGACCAACTCCGGCGCTGTTTGCCTCGAACTTTAAGTTGATACATACTCGATTTTATGCAGTCTTAGTGGAACCGTGACGACGTGATTGGATCGCTCTTTATGTAGAGGTTTACATATTATGCACGTACTGCTGGCTGTTGGGTGTAACTTAAAAAAAAATAACAAAAAAAAATAAAAATAAAAAATAACTGAAAAAAAAAAAAACTTGGTCTAACCTTCAAGTTTTATTTGAAACAGTATATCAAAAAAGTCGTTTTCTTCGTTAGAATAATTTATTTTACCAAATAAGTACCTACCCATCTACTAACTTTTATTAATGAAAAATTATTATTGTAGTCCCGTAAGGAAAGAAAACTATTCATATATATACAACGTGTTATTGAAATAACTCAAAACCTCCTAAGGGGTCATTGCACTCATCAGTATGAACTTTTACTCTGGGACCAACCTTGAAATTGCGATAAAAAAAACTGATGTTCCCTACATTTATGTTCACTTTGATCGACAAAATGTAAGGAACAGTGAAAAAAAACTCATTTGTTCCATAAATTTAATTTTGTCTAAGGAGCTGATTCTTTTAACTTTTTTTTGGATATTTTTTAACCGACGATAAAAAGGAGGAGGTTCTCAAGTCGACGCATATCAATTTTTTTTTTTTTTTATGACCACGTATAACTTTTTACACAGTGATTTTGATGATTATTTTTTTATTAAATAGGGTATATCTCGAAATTGGTCCCATTTAAATTTAAAAATCAAAATCGACCCCTAAGGGTAGGAAAATAAGGGATGAGTGCTTGTTCACCCACTGAATTCTTACCTGTTAACCGATTCTGTTGAAACTTGGCACACATAAATGTAGTTCTAGACACTACAACATAATGGAGACCTAGAGTTAGATTTTAGCCACAAAATAAAACTTTTTAACAAAAAATGTAACCGACGAAAACAAAAACTGAAAAGCGAAAAATAAAATGAAGCTTTGTCTTAATTCCATTGTCTAGTACCCATATGTACATAAGCTCTGCTTAGTTTGGGACTGGATGGTGATTTGTAAAAATGTCCCAAAATATTTTAGTCTTAATTACTATTTTCCTAACTAAACTAATATATATAACTAATTATGAGTCGGCGCCAAACAAACAATCAACGAAGATCATTAAATTACTTTAAATAAATAATAAAAACAAAATAACATCATACAACGTGAAATATTCAACGATAAACAATAACTTTCAAAAATGCGTTCTCCGCTCGACCACTTGCAACTCGCACGCACTTTGCTTGTTAGTTTGGCGCCGACTCATAATTAGTTATTTACATTAGTTTAGTTAGGAAAATAGTAATTAAGACTAAAAGCTTCATTTTATTTTTTGCTTTTCAGTTTCTGTCTTCGTCGGTTTAATTTTTTGTTAAAAAGTTTTATTTCGTAGATCTATTCTATTAAAGTAATAACTGATCACACCCTGTTTTTTTCAGGTAAAAAAAGTCATCCAGTATAATCATCAGCTGAAATAAAGGAATAATGTAGCATCTAGCAAGTAGAATAGAAACCTACCATCGATTTGATTACGGAAAACAAAAATATAATATTTCATCCTAACAAAATATTAAAATATTCGTACCAATTTTGGTATTGAAATGGAGAGTTTTACATTTTTCATCGAGGACACAAAGCCTGTATGGTATATATGGTGGCCAAAATATCTGTATGGTAATGATTTCCAGTAATGATGTCTTTGAAGTATTGAGACCGGAATTTAAAGCAGACAACGATGTGGTATCGATTGGGAGAACACTTTTATTCGGGGATCTCGAGTTGTGTATTCCGATACACGCGTAGTATGGCAAATGTATGACAAGCTCCTGAACTTTTTTTGAACGAAAAGATTGTCTTAGGCAATTTTTGGCTGAAAATACTCATACTTAACAAATAACAAAGAAAGAAAGAAATATTTATTTGACACACACATGTTTTGTGTTTATACTATGCTGTTAACTATCTAAGAAAGTCAAAATAAATATTTTTCTTTATTTATTTTATTACTTAGCCCGTCCCGGCTTCGCACGGGTGGACATGAAAATATAGCCTATGTTACTCAAGGTGAATGTAGCTTTCTAATGGTGAAATTTTTTTGAACTCGGCACAGTAGTTTTTGAGTTTATTTTTTACAAACATACACACAAAAATACAAATCTTTCCTCTTTATAATATTAGTATAGATATAGATAAAAATCTCACATACATCGGTCTACACGGATTCTCCAACTGCAATTGTAAGTTTATAATCGCAAAAAATATTTATTTCCTGTGACATAACCACAAATTCATGATTTTAGAATATTTTCCTTTACTTGTGCTGTGAGACCTCGCTTATTGCCAAATTTCATGATTCTAGGTCAACGGGAAGTACCCTTTAGGTTTTGATGAGTGAGTTTGCGAGTATCAAAATATGTGATGGCCGTATCTTTTGATTGCGTTAACTTAGAAGCTTGATTTTTTTTTACTCCAAGGAACCGTCGACCTTAATATTTGAATTAATTTCAACTTCATACCTTTACTCGTTTCTGATATAGAAATTCTAGAATATGTATTTATTACTTATTTGTTTTATATAAGGGGTACTTTTTTCTTTTGAGGTACGGAACCCTAAAAACAAAATAAATAAATATCTTTGGGACATTTTTACACAGCACCATCTAGTCCCAAACTAAGCAGAGTTTGTGCTATGGGTACTAGACAATGGGGTATAATACTTAAATACTTTTTTTATTGTTGTAAATACATACTTATAATACATAAGCAACACCCAGACCAACACAAACACTTATGTTCATCACACAAATATTTGTGTTCTGTGGGAATCGAACCCACGACCTCGTTATCAGCAGTTCGATACTCAAACCACTAGACCACAGAGGTCGTCAAAAAAAACAAAATACATGTAAAACAAACAACGATACCGAATGAAAATCCATGTTAACGGAATTATCATACCATGCCCGCAATCACCCGAAGGTACTATATTAAATCAGTCCTCACACCGGAATCAAACCTACATCTAAAAACGAAATGCAGCTACTCAGCTACTAAACCAATTAAACCATCATTTTTCAAACGACAAAAGGAATAAAGTAATTGTTATTACATGAATTATTCACGAATAAGATTACTTGCTTCAACGAAACTCGATTCAAAGTTTACTGGAAATTTAAATGAAAATACTTTTCCCTTAATCTAAGATTTTTTTCGCTTACAACTCTCTTTTTCTTATCCTATGAAACAGATTAAACATTGTCGGAATGGCGCGGTGACTGTTTAATTGTTAAAACATTAATGTTCACTGGTTTTTATTTGAATGTAATTGTTTTAAAAGGAAATTAAGCCTTTTATGTTTTTAAATGTGGCTATTAGCTTTATTGTCCGACTACATTAAAGACGGAAAAGATTACACATTTTACGCATTTTTTAGGGTTCCGTACCCAAAGGGTGCTAACGGACCCTATTACTCTCGCTACGCTGTCCGTTCGTCCGTCCGTTCGGCCGTCCGTCAGTCTGTCTGTCACAGGGCTGTATCTTTTGAACGGTAATAGGTAGCCGGTTGAAATTTTCTGAGAATATGTGTTGCTATGACTACTATCAAAACAAATACTAAAACTAAAATAATGTCTAAAACCAAAGGGGACTCCCATACAATAAACCTCGAAAAACATTCATTTTTTTCAACGTTTTTGTTCCTGCTCTATCTTCGAAACGATAATACATACCAGCGTCAAGCTTGGTCTGATTATAGTAAATACTATGTAGTTTAGCAACAAATACTAAAAATAGGGCAAACATAGACATATGTGGTGGTACCTACGTAAGAAAGAGATGCAAACATTCACATTTCGCGTATGTTCGTTGATGTCTTTTGATAAACTCTCGTAAATTAAATCAGTTTCTATGGGGTATCAGGTCGATGGGTGGTACGGAACCCTTACTGCGTGAGTCCGACTCACACTTGGCCGGTTTTTTATAATTCGATCCAAACACAAAAATGTTTCCGAGGACGGTTTACTTCAAAAACTAAGAACATGTAACTGCTGCCACCACGCAGTGTAGCATAAAATAGTACAGAAAATGGGGGCGCCACTAGTCATACATTGAAAAAATGTAACTTTTAAAATCGCGATTTTGCAGAAATTTGGATAGTCTTATTGATATAAATTTACCTAAGTATTTACAGCAATGATATTTAAAATACCCTACCAAAACAAACGAAAAAAAAAAACCGTACGCAGCGGCAACACAATACACATACACTAGTACAAAGTACTAAGTAAGTCGGTCACTTCAAGTTACTTCCGCGTCATAATTTGAACTTTTTACCAATACCAATACTTTGGTCAACCTAGAAAAGGGTAAGAGCTTTAAGATAACTGCCAGACGACTATCAAAACAGTCGTAACAAAATTGTCTCGTTCTCACAACGTATAGAGCCGATCGAATATTTTTATAACCAGCGAGATGTTATCTTTTAATAATACGTCTGGATTGATATTAAATTACCTACTGCTATTTTATTACCGCACTTGCACGTGATTTCACCTTCTTGAAATTAAAGCGGAAAAATTTCGTATTATGGCTGAAATATCAAATAATTTAATTGGATTATTGATCTTGGTCAGTTTCTACTGAAGCCTCTGGGAAATCTTAAGAATCGCAATCTTATAAAGTCACTCAAGAGATTTCATCAAAATATTCGACTAACTAATAATATGACATACATTTAATTAGGTATCCCACGACTTCTACAGATTCCTAGAAGAACAGTCAGCAGCAAAACTAGTTTAACACTAACCAAAGTTTCAAAAGTGATTTACGAGTAAAAGTAACTAATGTTTTTGTAAAAAATAGAAAAAGAGTAGAGTATACATAACCAATACCCACTATCTGCTCAAACTAATCTATCACAAAACAACAAAATCAACCAAATATTCTATGTATTTACAAAAAATAAGTATGTAAGTATTATATCTATTGTCTGGTACCCATAGTACAAGCCCTGCTTAGTTTGGGACTAGATGGTATGTTATGATGTGTAAAAAAATGTCTCAAAAATATTTATTTATTTATTATTTATTTATCTCAGAGCTTTACCAGACAAACCCTTACCTGCAACGCAACGTGGACAATTATTTATTATCAGCCGCGGCCGGCATTAGCGGATTTTCCACTTTTCCTCCATTTTCCCGCAACCGTGACGGATGCCCATAGCAATTAGTGCCCGGAAATTACACAAGAAAACACGGGCAATCCATCACCTGAAAAAATAAAGCTCAGAAATCTGCGTTGCCCACAGCTTCAACAAAACGTCATTCAAGCAACCGTGACGTAGCTTATTTTGTTTACATTATAAGCGAAAGATGGTAGGTATTTTGTTTTATGGTTAGCGGATGGATGGAGTCGTTCATCATTTTTTATTTATTGTTGTTTATTAATATTGGAATAGGTTATACCTAAATTTTTATTGTTGTATATAATTTGTTGAAAGTTCTGGTAGCTTTTATAAGGTCCTAGTATATTAATGGTATTGTATTGTGCATTTTGTTTTATGTAGTACTAGCTTTTTCCCGCGACTTCGTCCGCGTAGATGTCGAAAATGGTTCTAATAGGATTTTTAAGTGGTTTTTTACGTTATTAATTTTGTTAAAACATATAAATAATTTATAACAAAAATGTTCTAGTCCTAACCATTTCAAATTTTTTACTCTACGTCCCTATGAGGCCGTGTCCTAAAAGTGCATAACCTCTAAGCTTAGAAACCTTCAAATGAGGTACTAAAACATCTTATATTATTATATTATACCATGGTACTTATAGTACGGTGACTTTCGAGACATTCCAATTTTAAAGAGTATTTGCTTATGTTTTCCTTTTTTGAATAAAATCGGATTGAGTTTTCAAACATGTGTCAAAATAAAATATAATTTAAATCAAAAGAACTAAGGAGTATTGATGTCAACTTCGAAACAAATCACCGCCAAAATAACTTTCTACCCCTTTTTAACCCCGTGTGGGGATGAATTTCAATAAATTACGAAACACGTCTTCCATCAATTCTGTTAAAAAAGGTTTATGCTAAATTTAAAGTAGATTGGACCAAGGAATCACGTTGTCCCATACAAACTTTGCCCCCCTTTTCATCCCCTTAGGGATAGAATTTCGGAAAATCCTTTCTTATCGGATGCCTACGTCATACAAAAAACGCACCCTCCAAGTTTCAGGTCTCTACGATCAGCGGTTTAGGCTGTGCGTTGATCCGTCAGTCAGCCATTCAGGACAAAGCCTTTTATATGTATAGATTATACATACATACATATTATCACGCCTGTTTCCCATTGGGGTAGGCAGAGACTATGGATCTCCACCTGCTACGATCCTGACACACCTCTTGCGCTTCATCTACGTCCATTAACCTCGTCATGCATGCTCGTCGGTTTAGAGAACTCTTAACCTGGCATTTTTTGATAACATCCGCGATATTATTAATATAGTAGTCTATCAATCTATCTATGTTAGAAAGTTAAGCACTGATTAATCAATTCGTTTGTTATATGTTCGGTGATTGTTATTTTTTTGTTTTTTTGTTAATTAATAAATAAATATCTTTGGGACATTTTTAATTATTTTTAATTATCTCTTGTTAACTGAATTTCATCATCATCATCATCATTTCAGCCGTAAGACGTCCACTGCTGGACAAAGGCCTCCCCCAAAGTGGGGGGATATGCCATAATCGCCACGCTTGGCAGGCGGTTTAGCGATGGCAGTTGGTTGGTTAAGTATGCAATTCTTTACGTCCAGCACCACACGGGAAATAACGGCATAACGGTCATAACTGAATTTATTAGTAATTTATTAGTTTGTCAATTTATTTCAGTAGATCTATTAACTTTTTACTAGTTACTGATTTGATTGAGGCCTCCCCACTTAAAAGGTGGGATGGACACGTGATGACACCTTCCACATTTAATAGCAGGGATGCCTCGAGCAGTCAGCACTGTAACAAATATACAGTATTAAAATAATAAAAGTTAGTAATTGTGAAAAAGATACGTGTTTAATTTCCCAACCTAATACTTTGGACAATCTTGATAACTGCTCAGACGATTTTTGTAGTGTTTACACCGTCTCAGATAACTTTGCCTACAAAGTAAGCAGCATCGAATTTTAAATATGATCAAGTTTGTAGTCCCTTACTTTACTTATCGTATGTACCTAATATACTTTTTTCTGTGAGGAAGAAACCTTCAAAGGGCTTCCAGCCACGTCGGGAACGGAGGCTGGGGTGTGTGGGATTTTTAACCACTAAACCCTCCCCTTGTGACCATCTTCAGCACAACAACGACTCCGGTAATGTGATATGCCTCCGGAGCCCTTCCGATGCCACGCCAGTAAGGTACGTCTTAAGGGTGACTGTCTCCCTGTTCAACTTCCCAGTACACATGGTGGCACGTGACTACTGCGTGCCACTGCTATCCCAGAGGACACTTAGCGGACACTCGAAGCCCCCATTTTGAACGTCCTCTGAACCTTGTATACCTGCACTTACTTAATCACTATCTTATCTTACTCTGCTATACCTAAACTGCAAAATATCTTACCCCATGGCATAATAACTTACAAACCTGAATGACTAAACACAAACAAAAACCATTTTGCGCCGTAAAAAAAAACGTCAATTTTCTCTATTTAATGGGCCCCATAGACGTATTGGCAGAAACGCCGACGTCTCCGGAAATCACGTGTAAAATCTCCATTAAGAACACCTCCGTTCAGCGATTGATCTGGGATGAGCAGCCATCCATCGGACACGGGCCATAGCCGGAACTCGTGACCCGAATACCGGATAACCCGAAATGTTTTGGGTGGGGGACAACTGATAATGTATTAGCGGGTGTGTGGTTGAAGCAAGATAGAGGGGAAGAGGTGGCATCATTTGTAAACAGTATATGACATATCCCTATATCTTCTCATGGGTGTCGTAAAAGGCGACTAAAGGCTTCACCAGAGGATGGGCAGCAACGTTCTCATAGTATTTAACTAACCAGCTGCGATCACCAACCCACCTGCCAAGCGTGGTTATTATGGCATATCCCCCAACATATGCTTGGGGGAGGCCTTTGCCCAGCAGTGGACGTCTTTCGGCTAAAATGATGATGATGATGGTGATATTATATAAAACTCATCACCTGCAATCTGTGCTGAAGGTCACGAGAAAAAAAAGGGTCATGAGAAAGCATAGGTATAGTATTTCCAATCGGCTTGACCCTCTAGCCTTGCGGAGAGACATTGCATCTCTATGTGTATCCTCCATCGTATGTACAATTGGGGGTGCTGTAAGGAATTGTTCGACCATAAACTAGCCTGCCAGGTGGACCGACAACCTAAAGAACGTGGCTGGGGGGGACTGGATGCGGAAGGCAGAGGACCGAGCGTTGTGGCGCAACTTGGGAGAGGCCTATGTCCAGCAGTGAACTGCGATAGGCTGAGTTGAAACTAGCCGCTGATTTCTGACCATCATACCATTCGCTATAAATCTATACTCCACCCTTATCATCTTAATATTTAGGGGTCAACTACTGTATGCTTCACACGCCATTTTTTGCCTCGTACAGCAAAACTGGAACAATCTTTCAACGGCTTTCTCTAACAAAATCGACATGGGCCATAAAAAAAAGATGATATTATGGCTTTTTAAAAGGTCAGCAACGCTTTCGTGTCGCAGATATCTATGGGCGGCAGTAATTGCTTGGTACGCAGGTGACCTGCTTGCTGTTTGACCCTCCTATTATAAAAAAAAGTCTATAGGCCTTATAGCACTCTGTTAGCACCCTAAAGACCTCTCCAAGATCTTACCACTAAGCTTAATCCTCGGTCTTTCTCTTCTAGCGTCAATGTGAAGATTTCTTGGTAGCACCTACTTCAATTAAAGAAATATCTACGTTTTCGTGTTTTACAAATTACCTGCTACGTTTTTCAAAACGTGTTAGCGATGAAGCCTGGTTCGGAGCACTCATTGACAAGAGGCAGAACCGACATAAAAGCGGCTCGGCACCGACCACTATGCATCGCAAATTTCTCGTGTCAGGCCTGTGGTAAAGGTACATCACTCTCGCACAGCCACCTAAAAGGCTGTCTCTAAGACGCTACGCCACAAATCGTCTGTAACAGACGTAAAGACTGAAATTATATCCATCAACCTCTTGCCCTCGTCCGAATTTATTTGGAGTCGGCGCAGCATGTCTTTTTTCTTCCATACATCTCTATCAGCCGTCATCTACGTGTTCACTCTCTTTTTATCCATATCATCTTTCACACAATCCATACATCTTTTCTTTGGTCTTCCTCTTTTCTTATACTGAAATTATTTTCAAAGTAGAGGGAAATTAATAAATATATATTATAAAAAGTTATTTTTTGTAAAGTGCAAAGTTTGCACTGCAAACATGAAACGCCCCAATTAGATTTAGATTAGAAACGTCTGAGTTTTTTATTTCCGAATCACAGAATTACATGCTTTTAGATTTATTGCAAGTTATTCATTAGAAAGCGAAATAAGTGAAGAAGGTACATCATTCTTCAATTTTTCCGCTAACAGAGAGTTAGGGGTTAAGCTAGTACCCATTGCACGGAAACTCATCCAGCTGAAGTACCCGGGCCTAAGGGACCTATTCACGATCCGCTGATGTATATGATAAACAAATAGATTTTTTAACCATTTGTTCATTTACATGTAACAATGGCTTAAAAATTATAGCAATCGATTCTCCTAATAGTGATTCTGAACGAATTACTTTCAGGTTTGCAATATACTAAAATTAATGTTGATATAATGTCCTTTGATTATTACATAAACTTTGCAAGATTTGATGCTTATACACAGTACACAGGCCTTATTTTACTTATTAGGTACTTATATAGTTTTTATTTTTATTTACCCCGTGTAAGGTTATAACTTGTACCAAACGCCCTCCCATCATTGCAAGGCTTCTTCACAAGGTTGACGACGGGTAATTTTTTAAATGATGTCCCAATTTCACTGTTTACTTTTTATCTTTATTTTGTGATGTTTTTACACGCAATAAAGTCAGTTTTATGGTTTTTTTTTACAAAGATGTACTTGAGTTTACATAAAGGTGGTTGATGTTCTTTAAAACAATCGAAAAATAACCGCCCAAGTGTGAGTCGGACTCACGCAGTAAGGGTTCCGTACCACCCATCGACCTGATACCCCATATAAACTGATTTAATTTACGAGAGTTTATTAAAAGACATCAATACGATTATATTCAGCATCACAGACTGAGATGTCCCCGAAATTTTGCGAATAAAATGCTCAATTCAAAATTAGTAGTAGTAGAAAGTAAACGATGATGAAACGGTGTATGACTCGTGGTCCCACCAATTTGACCCACCAGTTCTACAAAATATTATTTTGTATGCCTCGTGGTCCCACTGGCCGGTGGGTCTACGAGTCATAAAAATTTAAGTATTTTGTATACTCTACCTTTTTAACATTTTAATTAAGAGCACTTTTCAAACTTCCCATCAGAATGGTATCATCTGTTGATGAATTATGAAGCCGAAGACAAACACAACACATAGTCCTCAAATATTCTCCTATATGAACATTCTCCACGCTCAAAATATTCAATAAACTTGTCCGTCGTCGCGAGTATGAGCAGAACTTTTTTTATATCCTGATGTGCTTGTGTTTGACCTCGTGCGATCGACGATGGTGCATGCTTGCCCAGTAAAATCTATTCACTCGTGCCTTAAAGACCAAAATATACCTATAATTAGATTAGACCTATAATTTACTTCAAGTAAATTGAAGGCTATGTTTATACAATAAGCACTTACTTATACGCAGGAACATTATATATGTATGTATTAATAGATTCATGCTTATATGTAACTAAAATCTAGTCCTATGCAGCTAGTGAGGCGAACGAGAGAGGACCTACAAATTGTAAATCTTATTTCGCTATCAGTTGGCAAAATAAAACTTGCAGCGCGCGATATTCACGCAGACGGTAGAGGGGTCTATACAGGATTCAAAGTAATCTTATAATCGAAAGTCATGTTTTATTTTGAATGATTATGAACCTGGCCAACTAAGAAATGACCAACTGCACAACACCTTTTCCTCTAAATTCTTAATCCTTTCACATACTCACGTTATCATGATTTATAAACGTATTTTTAGTTTCTTCGCACAAATACTTACATAGTAATAAATATCTCACCTCTAATTAAGATTAAAACAATATTTCACAGCAATAACTAAACGTATGAGCGCTCTCGGCATTGTTTATCTCGGGAGAAACAAATTGACTGCTCCATGAACCGTGAAGAACTGATCCCCTCTCAAGAAAAATCTTCAGTCAATTGGAACATACGATACCATGTGATATATTTTCATTAACACGTTTATATCGAAATATGAATAAAAGGGTGACTTATGGGGTTAGATTGAGCTCCGAGTTTTGAGCTGCTCTTTAAATACAAATATATTATACAGAATCACTCACTACTCACTATTCAATCATAATAATTTGAATATTTTCACTATGCTGACTTCGTGCTGATATCTATGACTTCATATGCATGGGTATCAAAAAAGGAGACTAAACTGTTTTTATTGCGAATGCAACAGAACAGAAAACATCTTTGAAGATGTTACAATTACAATCACATGAGACTTTCCATCTTCATGTCACAGTTTGGCGAACCGACTTGCGGTACCATTAAGGCAACAGCCTTGGTGGTATTGAAGTTGTTATGAGTAAAGGTAACCGCTTAACATCAGGTGGGACTTTGGCTCGTTTCGACATCCTATAATATAAAAAAAAAAACACCGACATTGGTGAACAAAGACTTAAAAGATTAGACTTGTTTTGATAATGTAATGGTGAATGTAAGCTTGCTAAGATAATAATAATATTTCTTCTTTAAGTTTAATATTGTAAGAAATAGATTGTCTGCTCCTAGATAGCTATACAGAAAAAAAAACATTTTTCTAGTGGTGATTACAGGTGACTATATCCTACATGGACAACAACAAGATTTGTGTATTTAAATTAATTTCAATGCACACAACGTAATTTGACTCTCGTTATCCACTTTACATTTTTAACATAAAAAAAACAGATGAAGTAAATCTTTAAAGTTACATCACAATCGGAACTCAGTACTGTACAAGCAAGTAGGTAATCCATTTGAAACGGTCCCAAACTTTGTGCGCTAACCTCAGAGCTATTTTAATGATTAATGTACCAAAGCGACAATACGAATCCTCGGTGGTTATCTAACCCGGACAAAGAAAGGGCACATCTATTCATATATCATATGCAGACTTGACCCTTCCTTTACCGCAAGTTCAGGAGATACGGTGACTAGAAATGTCGTGGCTAATTCATCGGAAGGACTATCTTTGGAAGGAAGAGGGAAGAATAAGGGAAAAAAATAATTAAAAAAAAACCTTTGTGGTCATTCAAAATTCATATTTTTTTACCGGTTCATTTTAATGCTACAACGTGTGTCAGAAATGCGTGGTCATATTTGAAGAGCTTATTCAGGGGATGCTATCGATCAACTTTTACTATGGGACCAACAATGAAATTTTTTTTTAGGTAAACGACAAAAGAGAGAGAGAGAGAGGATAGAAATTGTTTTTTATGTAAGTCTTTACGACAAAACTTTAACAAAGTTTTGTGCAACTTTTCCGTAAACATTTAACGTGTCATCGTTTTCCAAAATCTTTTGATTAAAACGTCAAAAGAACGAATTATATCCAGCGACTTTATTTCCTTGTCATTAAAGAGTAACCTTTCTGTCACTGTCTTCCGAAACTTGTATTGAAATGTCCAGAACATTCTACCAATGTTTTGTATTATTTCGCGTCCTTTAAATTTTGACAATTTATCTCTATTTCATGCTAATGTATAATTTAATGGAACAAAGTGTATTAGGCTACATATTTCTGTGAAACCTAGTTGCGTAGGATTGCCTGAGGGTTCTTTTGATTACATTAACTACGAATATGCTGCAAAGGTACTTACATAGAAAGATGAAATGGAATGCGTGTTCATACTAGTATGTTTTATCATCCATAAGACCTCTTGAGATTTCTGAGAAATTGCTAAAAGGGTTTTCACATTAAGATTGATGAAATAAAACTGGAATTGTATAGTGAGAACTTCCAGAATCACAAGGCTTTCATTTACGGCAGGCTTAAGATGACCTGCCATGTCGCAAACACCTGCACACTTGACTGGGCTTCAATGTTCCCAATGGATATGTATCCACCAACTCGCATCAGGCCTTCTTAGAAGAGGCCAATAAAATCAAATAGTAATTTTATGTTATTGGATGACTTACAGCAAGTCTTGATTTAACCTCCGGGGTGCTTGGCCAAAAAAACCTCCTCGTGTACCCGATGGCTGCTGGTCATTCTCGATACTTCTGGAAGGAACAGCAGTTCTTTGGTCTGGTGCTTCCTGAATACGGGTAATAACTCTTCTTCGGGAACCTTACTGTCCGTTGTGAATATTCTGGCACGGGCCTGATCTAGGCCCCATTGTGCCTCGGTAAGAGTTTGACACTGACTCCGCCTTCCACGAGCGAAATACGTCCATGACGATTTCCCCACGGGGAAAAAAGTCTTGATATAACCTGGTTACCCTTCAAGTGCGAAAATGGTTAAAATTACTTATTTTATAAAAGTAGCTACTAGACTCGGACGAATAAAAAATGGTGGACGGAACCTCGCTAAGAAAAGATTGAATCACTTCGTTTTTTCCTAAACCCACTATAATTTCGACAGAATTTTAATGCATCAGATATACATTGTTATTTTATTTGTAACACTAGGACAATGACTACCATCACACGAGATTTGTTGCGTAATCGCGGCTTTTTCTCTTACTATGGGTGTGAATTTGTGCGTGCCAGCCCGTACTTTTAAGCGAGCCGTCTTACTATAAGTGCTTCACTTTTTTATAGCGAGATTCCGTCCGCCTTTTTTATTCGTCCAAGATACTACACTTAAAATATGAACCATAAAACAATGAAACAAGCATGATATTTCCAAACGTTCTTATATCACATAGAAATAGTAACGACAGTTTTTAAAATGCCACTGTTTCCTAACTTCAAACATTATACCACTGAAATTGTCTGGAAAGACGGTAGTGCTGAAGTTTTCAACAAAGGCACAGATAATATAATACTATACCAGAAAGGTAAAGAGTTCGACGCCTCCGGACATATAACAAACAATGTGAAACACAATTCAACCACAAGCTGGAGTTTATTTTGAGCTGTTGTTTAAACTAAGATATTGGTATAACACCTGAAACTTTGTTAAGGATGTGTGGATGATTACTAACATTTTATATTAATGATTATTGTCAATTTTCTACTAGGTTAATTGTTTAAAAAACAACACTTCAAGGCGTCAAGCAACACTGAAACGTATGGTAAAACTATATACCCGGTGCTCGAACGAATAAAAAGGCGGACGGAATCTCGCTAAACAAAGACTGAAGAACTTAATTTTTTCCTAAACCCACTATAATTTCCAAAGCATTTTAACACACCAGATTTATACTATTATTTTATTTGTGACAATACAACAATGACTACCGTCACACTAGATTTTTTGCGTATTCGCGGCTTTTTGGCATACTATGGATGTGAATGTGTGCGTGCTGGCCCGTACTTTTAAGCGAACCGGAATACTATGGATGCTTCACTAATTGTTTAGCGTGATTCCGTCCGCCTTGTTTATTCGTCTGAGACACAGTGCTGCACGTTATTGAATGGATTCTGAAAGGGCATGGTACGCGTTGCATATACGGGCATCATACGCGTCGCATACGGGCATAATACGCGTCGCATACGGGCATAGAACGCAGTCAACTTATCTATCTTACTTAGATATTATAACAGTATTGTTTTGTTTGCACATGGGTATTTAAGATAGAGTTAACGGCGGTGCCCATCGCATTGTCGAAAACATCAGTGCAGGTTTCATACGCGGTCAAATGACCAGTACTCTCTTTTTCGACGTGGCAAAGGCATTCGATAAGTGTGGCATAACGGCTTATTATATAAGATGTACACTATGAACGTGCCACATCGTCTCGTGCTTATCATCGGAGACTACTTATCGAATCGTACCTTTGGCTATCGCATAGAAGGGGCTCTCTCCTCCCCCCATCCCATTCACGCCGGTGTGCCACAAGGCTCCGTGCTCTCCCCCCTACTGTTCACGCTGTACACCAGTGATATTCCAAAATTCGGTGCAGCCCGTATTGCCCTTTTCGCCGATGACACGGCAATCTATTACTCCGGCAAGACCCACGCCGCTATTTCTCGTACCCTCCAATCCGCGGCCAACACCCTAGGTGACTGGTTCCGGAAATGGAGAATCGAAGTCAATCCCGAAAAAAGTGCAGCAGTCCTCTTTGATAAGAGACCCCTGACACAGCTCCGCAAAGAAATGAACGTACCCGTCACAATGTTTGACAAACAGATCCCATGGCAACGTGAAGCCAAATATCTTGGCGTGATCCTTGACCGTAGACTAACATTCAGACCACATATCCGCAGGGTGAAAAACCGTGCCGCCTTCGTCCTCGGACGTCTCCACCCCCTACTCAATGCGCGCAGTAAACTGCCCACTCCTCTCAAAGTAAGGATATACACCACCTGTATCCTCCCCATTCTCTCCTACGCTAGCGTTGTGTTCGCACACGTTAAGCCGGTAAGAATTCACATGTTCCAAACCCTTGGTACTTACGCAATGCCCAACTCCACCTAGACCTCAAACTACCGACCATCAAGCAGTTTTTCAAGCGTGTCTCTAAACGCTATTTCGATTCCGCTCCCAATCCCTTGGTCGTGGCGGCCACCGTTTACCAGCCTTCTGCTATTAGCAAAATTCGACGTCCCAGACACACACTCATCGAACCCGATGATGCTATAACACTCCTCCAGGAGTCAGATAAAAAGACAAGTACACTCCGACGCCGTCGTCCAAAATATCGTCCCCGCCGGCGAGGACCGACGCGACACCCACACAGAATTAATAACTAATGCAGTCATTTTCGTACACATATTGTATGTAAACGTGTTTTCTGTACCAATAAAAATTTTATTTATTTATTTAGAATCCGAGAGTCCGACTCTCGAGAAACAGAAACACAATACGACGCAGCAGCGGCTGCTGGGGGGACCGGTGGCGGGGTCCCCCTGCTGCACCCTGAGTCGGTTTTAGGTAGGTCTTAGCCTCGCCGGCGAGGCTTGCCGATTAACGGCGTTTAGCGCGTCACCCGATAGACCGAAATTCCGCCACTTTCGAGGTAAAAATTCGATGCAGCAACGGCTGCTAGGGGGACATAGGAACGGCGGGGTCCCCCTGCAATGCCCCAGCGAGGTTCGAGCCCCCCCCCTTGGGGGACGCCCGCTTACGGTATTGAAACCGCGTCTTTAGTTTGTAAGGATTTACACTGAAAAAAAAACTTGATAACATTAATAAAAAAAATGTTTGCAGCAATCAAGGAACTTGTTTATATACGAGCACATAAAGTAATATGATTATGGCAATAAAGTTATCTTGATTAAGTAACAGACAAGTTGTCTTGATAAAATCAAACAAAGTAATTGTCAATACAATCAAGTTTGGTTATCATGCCAATGACTTCTGTTAATTGGTGTTATTAACGAACTTGGTAATGGTTATCAAGTATTTTAGTTGTTTGTAATAATGAATATTGTAAAGTTATTCAGTTATCTTGTTTAAAGCTATAAAGTACTTTTATTGAGACTATTAGGAAAGATATTTATTCTTATAAATCGTGTTATTGAAATAACTGAAAACCTCTAAAGGGTTCATTGTACTCATCAGTTTGAACAACTTTTACTATGGGACTAACACTGAAATCGCGAAATAAAAAATGTTACCTACATTTGCGTTCACAAGAATCGGCTAAATGTAGAGATCAACTGCTTTTTTTTTCGCTATTTCTCGTTTGGTCCCATAGTAAAAGTTGTTCATACTGATGAGTACAATGAACCCTTTAGAGGTTTTCAGTTATTTCAATAACACGTGGTATAATTAGATTAATCAGCATTAGATACGAATTATAAATTAAGATGTCTAAATTGCTTTTACCTAGCACTGACTATTTCTCAAAAATAATAATGACAGAAGTTATTATAAAAAGTTTTTATTTCTTTCTAAACAGAGATCAATATTTTTTCTACCTACACACTTACACCTACTATAAAGATATCTTGATACTGCTCAAGTCTTATACGTGGGACACTCAGAAAGTTTTGCGAAACTAAAAAAAATTGTTCTATACGTACATATATTTTTATCAAATCTTTTCAAAGTACTTTCCACCAGCCTCTATACAAAGATTCATGCGCCTAAACCAGTTTTCAAAACACTTTTTCCAGTCCGCCGCAGACACCTCGTTTACAGCCTGCTCGAACGCAGCCAGCGCATCTTCCGGCGACGAAAATTGTATCCCTTTGAGCTGATTTTTTATTTTTGGGAATAAAAAGAAGTCACACGGTGCTAGATCAGGGCTGTAAGGAGGGTGACCCAGGAGTTTGACTGGCGTGCTGTCCAGGAAGTCCCTCGTTTTGAGTGCGGTGTGCGCAGGTGCATTGTCGTGGTGGAGCAGTAGCCCGCGGAGCCCTGTGTTTGGTCGCTTGTTGCTTATAACAGAGAAAACTTCTGGCAAACATTTGGTAGTATACCATTCGGCATTAATGCTTCTTTGATCCCGTAAGGGAATTGATACCAAGTGGCCAGTCAAATTAAAAAAGCTAGCGATCAAAATCTTACCCCCGCTTCTAGATCGCTTCACTTTGGTAGGCGTTGGCTCATTTTGAAACACCCAAACAGTCGACTGGCGCTTGGTTTCTGGGTCGTATTGATAAATCCAGGACTCATCACCTGTAACGATGTCGTAAACACGCCGAGACGAGCCTGCTTCAAATTTGTTAAGCATATCACGGCACCATTCCACCCGGGCCTGCTTCTGAGCATCGGTGAGGTTGTGCGGCACCCAGCGTGATACTATCCTCCTCACGCGAAGATGGCTGTGTAGAATCTCGTGAACGCTTCCCGATCCAATCTTCAATATGTGTTGAATCTCCTGATATGTAATTCGCCTATTGTCTTGGATTAAATTTTTCACTGCTAGCACGTTTTCTTCGGTAACAGCCGTCAAAGGGCGACCGCTTCTTTCGTCATCCCCCAAAGTTGGTCGACCGCGCTTGAATTCGTTATACCAACGATACACGGTTGCCTTGGAAGGGCCTTCATCCATGAATGCCATTTGAAGTCTATCGTACGATTCATCCGGTTTCAGGCGACACTTGAAATCGTATAAAATCATAGCTCTAAAATGTTCCCGGCGCAGATCCATATTTCAGTGAGACACAATACTTTGAATTAACTCGCAAAAAATGTGGAGGGAAATTTTGAAATTGGAACTTACTTATTTTTACTTATAAATAATCATATTTTCGAAAAACATTATAACTGGCCAGTCTCCCATATATAAAAACTTTTTTTCGCAATACTTTCTGAGGGGCCTGGTATTATCGTCTAAATCCGACTTCCACATTTTCCAGCTGCGTAGAAATAGGGTTCTAGGCCTTAACAGAGGAATCATCTCTTTGTTATCGACATCGGTAAGCGCAGAAAGCGCTTTCATATTCTGCAAAACAATCGTCGATTAATTGGTGTGAAAAACAACATATTATCATCGTTGCTAAAAGGGTAGTTTAGGTACTTACTGATAAAATTGGCACGTAATTCGGGCAGCCTCCAAGCCTGGAGAATTACGCACACTTCTTCCATCACAAACAGGAGTATAAAACCACTACGACGGCTACTGAGATTCACTCACAGCACGATTCACTGAGTTCATAGGATACCTTGGTGTGTTAATAACGATCAGTGGGTTTTGCTTTTGGGTGTAACCGTGCAATAACTTGAAATCTAAATAATTTACTCCGCGTAACAAAAGCGTGCCATGCTTAGGCTCACGAACGAACGGAATGAACAAGTCTAGACCTGAAACACTGACGACTCCGACCGACAACAAAGGGCGTGTTTACATTGATCATCTGACTTGATTAAATCTGTGATGTGCCATGTTTACACTATCTTAATCATGCTATCTTTATTCCTTGTATGAAGTGAATGATAGAGAAGAGTTGATCATTTTAACTTTATTGTGACAACAAACCGTGATTAATATATTTTTATAAGTTTTTGATTGCTTCATTCATAATTTTTTCTATCAAGCAAAATGTCATGCTTGATTGACCCGATTTTTTTCAGTGTAGGATTACAGAAAAACCTTTGGCGAATGGAGTCCCACATGGGACTCTCCACCAACTAAGCCCGGTTAAGCAGAGATGGTACTTCGGTACCACATGGGAGAGTGCATTCGAGAAAAAAAAAAAAAAAAAAAAAAAAAAACGGTGCCCGTGCTAGTAAACTGTCTGACAGACACCGGCGCCTTCCCCTACAGCTTAAAGCAATCAATTTTAGCAGTTAGATACAAATTTTGATTTGCGTATCAGTTAGAGAATGGTAAGTACAATTATAAAGATTTGTATTCTATAGTAGAAGATTAATAGTAGTTTATGAAACTGTTGCATAATAGGGGTTATTAAAACACGAGTGTGAGTTTAAAAACCGAGCCGTAGGCGAGGTTTTTAATAGTATCACACGAGTGTTTTAATACCTAATTATGTCAGTTTCATACACTATTTTATCTACACTCATACAATTTTAAATAAAATACCAAAGTCAAAATCTTAGTAACATTGTCGTTGTTTTTCTTGATTTCTCTGGTAAAAGATTGTTCGTCATTTACGTTGCTGCATCCAGAAATTCAGGCGGGATCATATTTTCCTCAGTTCAGTATCACTGCTGTAGTCAGATATTTTTGCCCAGAATAAAACTTTCGACACACAAAACCATAATAATAACGTAAACAATAACAATAAATTTACAAGTAACGATGTCCATATCCAGTAGGCCAGGCGCGCGGCCGCGCACGCGCGCTGGTGCGCGCCTACACAGATAATAAAATATTGTCTGGCGACAACATTATAATCGGAACTAATTTTCTATCCTTGTCAGGATTCCGTCAATCTCTGTTTTATCATACAAAAAATATGCCTGTAAACACTTAAATATAATTAAAAGCAATATGACAATCAAAAGTTCTGCCAAAAACGCGATTTTAAACGATAAAAATTTTCAATGTATGACAAGTGGCGCCACCCTGAATTTTGTGTACTCATTGGTGCCAAACTGTACGACTGCTAAAAAAAAGGTTTGAAAACTCCTTGGTTAGGTCGAAGTGGCATTAAAAACTCCTTAGTTAGGCTGAAGTGTGCGGTTATGGAAAAAAAATTAAATTACCGCATTGTTTTGTTCAGCAAACTGTATCGTAATGAAACTTTTTAAATTCATAACAGGTGCATGTGCGTAAAGTATGTCATTATGACATTACTTTCGAGTTCATAATTCGAATTTTACGATACGAGTGTAGATAAAATATAATAATTAATTAAAAAGGCATGCTGTAAAAGTAAAAGTGGGTGTGTGTGTGTTAGTTGTGGAATCGATTGATCGTGATCGTGAAGTCGATCCATTGCAGTGGGTATAGTCGTGCGTGTCGTGTTTCTTTTCGTGAACGTATCAACCGTTCATAGCACGGTCATATGCTCTGGTAATGTGAGCAGACTCCTTCAGGCTGTCTTTTCACCAGAGTAGTAGTAGAGCTCTTTGCGAAGGAGCTCGCCCGGGGAAGTACTACCACCGTACCTACATCTGCCGCCAAACAGTGATGCTTACATTGCTGTGTTTCGGTGTGAAGGGTACGGGTGCTGGTGAAATTACAATCACATGAGACTTTCCATCTTTATGTCTCAGTTTGGTGAATCGACTTTCGGTACCATTTAGGCAACTGTGTATTGCAGTTTTTATGAGCAAAGGCTTAACATCAGGTGGGCCTTTAGCTCGTTTCGCTATCCTATAATATAAAACGGATCATTTTGCTAGCTTCGAATAGCGCAGCTCTCCCATTCATGGTTTTTTTCCTCGCTCACAGCTTACCTACCTCTCACATCCCTGGTAAGGGTCTCAAGAGATACCTCCTTATATAGCCTTTGAATCGTTTTTAAATGGTCATCATGGATAGCTTGATGAACAGTAATGGATGAATCAGAAATTTCATGTGAACGTAGAAAATCTATTGCGTCTCTTTAGTCGTCCTTTGATGAATGAATTTACAATTAAATAAGTAATTTTATTTTTTCAGTATTGACAACATCATTTATCTCAATCAATCAACTCAGCCTATAGCAGTCCACTGCTGGACATAGGCCTCTCCCAAGTTGCACCACAACATTCAGTCCTCTGCCTTCCAAATCAATCAATTATCTAGTTTTAAGGAACTTAAGCCAGATAGCTCAAATCTGCGTCTATAGAATGTTTAATAAAGAAAACCGAATAAATATATAAATAAATTTTAGGTTTCTTATCTTTTTTACACACTGTTGTCTAAATTTCTTACTTAGTTCTCCTCTCGCAGGTCTGCTGGTAGAAATGTCTTTGAAATAAGTAGTACCTTTATACTTAATACTTTTAATCCTGCCTCCTTCATATGTTATTATGTGTACATAAATTACAGATAAATAAATAAAGTAATCAATAAAATACATACATACAAACTATCACGCCTGTTTTCACATTGGGGTAGGCAGAGACTATGGATTTCCACCTGCTACGATCCTGACAAACCTCTTTCGCTTCATCTATGTTCATTAAACTTGTCATGCATGCTCGTCAGCTTAGTGTATTAATAAAATGCATATTTTAATTTTGTGAATAAACAAAAGTAACATTTGATTCATTTACTTTATTTTAAACAGACTGCATGTCAAATTCTTTCTTGGAGACAGAAATTAAACAAAACTCATCACATTCAATTTCCAGAATGCAACTCCATTCTCATTTCACGTTTGAAATTCTAGAATTTCCTAATAAATGAGTTTCTAAATTCTACATACATTTGTAGTTTGAGTCTAAACAAGCCGTAGTGTTGTGGTCGCCAGTCCATTTGCCCGCGGCGAAATTCTGTTGAAAACGAACTCTAATGTTCCGCTTTGTGCGAAATTAACGAAACGGCTGTATGTTAATGTTACTCCGGCGCTGTTTTAGTGGCACGATTTAAGAGGTATTTCCTATGTAATGGTTTGTTGTACTCGTACTACAAGGAAAATGGAAACAATTTTTACTTTGAGTGTTATGGCGGGCTTTAACTTAAAGAGGTATGTACTATGTGAGTTTTGGGCGATTTTGCTAGAGTGTTTTCGTTTTATTGTTCAGTTACATTCAACGAATAATGCTATTAAGCGTAGAGTATTGTCCATTTACCTTATATCATACCTAACCTAATGCTCCACAAGGCTATTTTCGCGACGAAATTGCTTTTACTAAAGCGCGTACCTACCTACACAATTTCAAGCCTTATTTAACTATTTTCTGTACCATAATTATATTTGTAGACATTTACAAATCCCAATTTTCATACGTAAATGCAAAAGACTATGAATATGGCATAATCCCAAATTGTCACTCATTATAAATTTAATCACCTTGGCCATTAAAAAAAAAAAAAAAAAAACTGAGCAAACGCGCTTAATTTAAACGCAATGAAACCTTTTTCGATGATGAAATTAACCTTAACAGAGGAGAATTGGACGGGTTGAAAACTCAAAGAGAGTAAAGACAGAAAATCCACTCCAAACATCGCGTAAGAACGAAAGTACTTAAATAAGTACATCCGCTTAAATAGTGGCGCCCCTTGAAAACAACCACGAACCATGTGCGGTCAAACATCAAACGAAGCTCTAAAACAAACAATGTTGCCACCGACGCACATCAGCATTATCATTAACACGGATGGTGATTCTGCATGCTGTTTGGGTGTACCTGCACTATTTGAGTAAATGGACTATACACATAATATTATCAGTGAAATGGAACAGATAAACCACAGCATTCTGAAATTATGTGCGATTAAAAGCTTAAACAAACATTGCTAATACTCAGTATCTCAGTACAAATATTCACGGCAAACGGTTTCAGTGACCATCCTTTTCAATATACACTGTATGTTGTGTATGACTTGTACGGCTGTTAAGTGTAGCTTACTTGTAAGCTTGCTATTACGGTCTGCATGTAGTAGGACTTCTGGATATTTTGTCGTGTGACTGAAACAGCCTGAAGCGTAGTACATGTCAATACATTTTACTGGGCAGAGAGCACATCAAAAGGTTTATTTTACAGTGGCCTGTTTTTTGTGCTTGTAATTGAATGGGCAAGTTTACGATCGACCAAAAATATTTATTGTGGAAACTAAAGTAAATAGTTCGGGATGCGCGCTGTTGCTGTTTTTTGCAGATATTAAAATAAATAGAATCCGCCATATTTGTTTGTTTGAACTTTTTACTGTATTACATCATGATTGTTGTTTTTTGTTTCTGCGCATGTTTTCGTCATTCACTGACAAAGTTGGTCGAGTTTGTGGAGATGAATTTTTAATAAATCAATTAAGTTGGTACCTAATTTGTTTTGAGTATCACAACAACGCAAAAAGTATATAGGTTTAGTTTATTTAAGCCAATAGTCTTATATTTGCATTTCTGTGGTTGATATTTAGTGTTATTTATTTAATAATATTTAGTGATAAAAATAACCTAAAAATTACAAACTTACTGAAAAGAAAAATCCAAAAATAAAAACAGTTTCTTTTTATCAACCTATTTCAAAATTTCATTAGAAAGAACTGCTCAGTACAAATCCAATGTCTGTGTTTAATTTAAACAGATGAACCTCATTACAGACAACAATTCTCTTGCGAACTTTCTTAATCTGTTTTCATTCTTAGTTTTCTCATAAACGTGAGAAACAACATACGGTGTGTATGTGTGTCGGTAACAATTTGCAATTCGTAACTTTTTGATATGACTAGGAACATCATAAGATACCTAATGTGTACACATCGAATGGGTACCACTATCGAGGTAAAGTTTAGTTCACAATTCTAGCCAATAAAGTGACTGTATAAACTGTATGTACAGTCGGAAATCTTTCCGGTGAACCACTACTAAGGCTAAAATCACTTGCACTCAATGATGGATGGCAGCCGTAGGAACGTGTAATGTAGCAGGATTCGTTCAAGAAATGTTGTCGACAAAATGTATCACCGGGAAGGATCGTGACCGTACCAACCTTAATTTTTACAATATTTTTTCAATCGATGTTATCCATTACTGTAGACACTGTTCTGTCCGCGCTTACAAATCAAAGTTGCATGCAGTGAGGTGATGCACCTAGTAAGGCAATGTCCATAGGTTGCTAATTCTACTGTCTCTTTTTTTTTTACTGGTCGGGTGGTGGGCCACCCCGAGTCCGCCGCCCGCAGACCCACACCTAGGGTGGCTGGAGGTCGGAGGATGAGCCCTCCTACGACGCCCAGGTCGTCTCCTGCGGATGGGTAGAGAGGTCATCGCCTCTCGAACCCTCTCCGCCGCCTCCTTAGCGAACATCACCTCCTCGCAGAAGGAGTCGACGCCTTCCCAAGCGCTCTCGCTCCCGACCATAGACAGAACCACGACCGGAAGCGAGAGATTGCTGCCGCCTACTGCAGTGATGAGGTCACGGCGCTGCGTGGCCAAGCTGGGCACTCCGCCAATGTGGGCTGCGCCGTGTCCTCTGGGCAGCTCCCACAGTGATGACACTCGGGCATCGGCTCCCGGCCTATGCGACACAGATACTTACCGAAGCAACCATGCCCCGAGAGTATCTGCGTCAGCCGGAAGGTGAGGGCACCATGGCTCCTCTCCAGCCACTCCTCCATGACGGGCCTTACCGCCGCTATTGTGGCGTGCCCTAATTCTACCCTCTCTGCCTTTTGCCTAGCCAGCAGACCCCTAGACAGTTAGACCGCGCGCCATCATTTTTACTTCTGTACTCAAGATTTATCGTGGAATATTTTTTCCAATATATTTTCATCATTATCTACACACACATTCTATCATAGTCTTGAATATTATATCCCTCGTTTATCCAGTCATGTTGTATAATCATAGATACCTAATATCTATACATAAATCTAGATACACCAAAACAACTCAAATTCCGTTCTTCAACTGCGACATTTACCTTCTCCTCGTAATGGGTCCGAGGCGAGTGTTTAAAGAAGCATTAGCCAAGGATAAGTTTGGTCATTAGACCTCTTGCCAGTTCAAATGAGCTTCGGAACAAGAATCGTCTTTTTTGTTTGTTTTTTTTTCTGCAAGGAGGCCAAAATGTGGTTGAAGCATATTTTATTTATGTTGATGTTATGAGTCTTTTTAAAGAGGATTTATGTGGTTATTTCGTATTTTTAACCGACGAAAAAAAAGGAGGAGGTTCTCAATTCGACGCGTATCTATTTTTTATATATATTTTATGGATGACCACGCATAACTTTTTACAGAATAGTCCGATTTTGATGATTCTTGTTTTAATGGATAGAGTATATCTCAAAGTTGGTCCCATTTAAATTTCAAAATCAAAATCCACCCCTAAGGGTAGGAAAACAGGGGATGAGTGCTTGTTCACCCACTGAATTCTTACCTGTTAATCGATTCTGTTGAAACTTGGCACACATAAATGTAATTCTAGACACTACAACGTAATGGAGACCTGGAGGTAGATTTGGTCCACAAAAAAAATTTAAATAAAACTTTTTAACATAAAATTGAACCGACGAAAACAGAAACTGAAAAGCGAAAAATAAAATGAAGCTTTAATCTTTTCCTAACTAAACTAATGTCAATAACTAATTATAAGTCGGCGCCAAACAAACAATCAACGAAGATCATTAAATTACTTTAAATAAATAATAAAAACAACATAACATCAAATACATCGTGAAATTTTCAACGATTTATTTTTGAATTTCACGATTGTTTACAATTATTTTCCAAAAATAAAAATGCGTTCTCCGCTCAACCACTTGAAACTTGCACGCACTTTGCTTGTTTGTTTGGCGCCGACTCATAATTAGTTATTTACATTAGTTTAGTTAGGAAAAGATTAAAGCTTCATTTTATTTTTCGCTTTTCATATTCTGTTTTCGTCGGTTCAATTTTTGTTAAAAAGTTTTATGAGATTTTTTGTTGTAAGTAGATTTTTATTTACATTTTATCAGTCTGTTTCTGATTTTACATAATAATATTTTTCTTCTTTCTCTGGATATTTTTTTAAGAATCTGTTATTGCAATCCAAAGAAAGATAAATACTTATTGAGTTTCAAGTTATAACTAGTTTACGCAACTAAACTTTTACAAAATCGTTATTAGTATTGAAGCACCTACGTAAGTTATGTATGTAAGTTACTTAAAGTTTTACTTAAAATTGTAACGACGTTTACAAGCATGTCCCGATAAAAATACTAGTATTGCAGTCGAAATAAAAACCGTGTTAGCTGACAAAAACAAACCTCGGAGTTTCCGAGGAACATTAAAAAGTTTTGAATACTTTTTTGCTTCATCACTGTAATGTTTTAAGTTTAGTTCTCTTAAGCCTCTTGAGTGTAATTTAGACTTCTCGCTGCTTTAAAAACACGAAACATAATTTCTGTAACGTGGACGACAAAACAAACTTGCACTCGCTTGTGTTATCTTTGTTTATTTCCTTTTTTTTTTTGAGGGCCATGGTTATAAAAATATTGCTCATTGTTTCATATATCTAGGTACTCGATGAAATATAACTTTATTGTACACTAGCTGACCCGACAGACGCTGTCCCGTCTTAACTATGAATATTGAATTCGAATTGGTATAATTAATAAAAAAAATATTTCTGTGTGTTCTGGCAAAGTCATCATTCTGGCACATTTCAAAGAAGCTGTTCATTGTCGTCGATGGCGGCCTCTTTGCTCGTTGTAATACGTTTTCCGTTGTAGGTAAACACCCTTTGACCATTTTCTAGATGCATGGCCAAGTGAACAACAGTGGGGTGTCTTTCATGTATTGGAAATGAAAAAATACGCCACGTCGCCTCGTACTAACTTACCACTGACATAGCGTCCCATTTGAAAATGAGTGATCTCATCGTTTGAATTTTCGGCAGCAACTCCGAATACAGCCTACCTTTTTTCACGTACTTACAGATATATTTTATTGATTTTATGGAATGGCAATATTCAACATTTATGTGTGCTTTAAATATTTTGGAGAGTAACGGCGAAATGAAACAACCCAACGATTATCAACTTCAATGTCCTGCTGACTCACTTTGACTATTGTTATTGACTAAAACACACGCTGCCGTTGATTGCTACGCCAATGTAAAATAATATCTCGGTTTTCTAAATTTTCACCCACGACGATAATAGCGACTTTGTCAATAGTGGGCACACAACGTTCACTGGTCCAATAGCAACGATTTGCTGTGAACTGTAATCGATCCACGTTGTAATTGAATGCAGCTCGATAGGAGTTAAACGCAGCATTTCTATGTTGTTGATTTCGATTCCATCGATTCCGTTCAACTTCATTCCGCGCTTCGCGTTGCTCGTTAGTTGGCTTGCTCTTGTATATCTTTGACTTGCAGCGTTGCGAGTTTTGCGACTTAAGTTTGTACGTCTAAATGCTGGCATTTTTAAAAACGAAATTTCAACTGTAAATTTAAGAAAACTATTGTGTTCTTTATAACCAAGTATACCACGTTTTATGTTAGTAATGTGTATGTTAGTCTATCCAAACTTATCAAAACTCCATATTAAATAGAAATTTTAATATTAGACGTGATAGCTCTGAACTAACCGTGATGTGCACTAAGAAATTCAGTTTTTTTACATCCTTTTTGTAAGAAATAATAAATTAATTATTATATATTCTGTATTTTATCAATTTTATTATATTTTCTCTGAAGCATTTGTTTTCGATATTCAGGTTTTTTCCATTGTTTTTTTTTGTTTGCAGCACGCATTCTGTCAATGTTATGTCAGACGCCATAAGGTTACATTATAAAATCATTAGAAAATTTAATATGGTGGTTAAGTTATCTTAAATTTTCTAATTTTCCACGCAATTTTCTTAATTTTTTCTTTCATAAGAACCTTCTCCTGACAATAAAAAACACAACAAAAAAAGAATTATCGAAATCGGTCCAGCCGTTCACGCGTGATGCCGTGACCAAGGGAAATAGGGATTCATTTTTATATATATAGACTAGCCTATGCCCGCGACTTCGCCCGCGTGAATGTCGTTAATCGCGCATCCCTTGGGAACTGTTCATCTTCCCGGAATAAAAAGTAGCCTATATGTTAATCCGGGTTATATTCTATCTGTGTGCTAAATTTCATTAAAATCCATTCAGCAGTTTTTGCGTGAAAGAGTAACAAACATCCATACAAACATTCATATATCCTCACAAACTTTCACATTTATAATATTAGTAGGAGTAGGATAGGAAATACTATTCATCCTAGACAATTAATCAAATCTAAGCTAAAATAGCCGTAACAAAATCCGTTCGCTCGTGAAAAGTAGTATCGATATTTTAATTCAATCAAAATTCGAAATTGAAATCGCAATTGGAATTCTAAACCATTTCCCGATCAATCATTTGTCTATTACCTGCCATGATTGTCATCGAACGCTTTTTGATAGTATAATGACAGAGTGCTAACCATAATGGGGCTTCATTAAGGCACATAAGGTATCAAAATGTTAATGGATTCCTTTTGTGCCAGCTAGGCTGTATGAAGTGATTTTATTGCTGGCCAGAATTTTTATTCTATTTTAGAATTGTAATGTGTTCTTTATTTAGTTTTAATTTTCTTAAAAATAAAATGCTTACTAATATCTTACATCATCTAGCTTACCTTCAATTAAGTGATATATTAGTTATTTAGCAGAAAATCCAATAGTTTCAAGATAAGCAGTAAAGTTTAGAGTATGTTACAATGGCGTGAACTGTCGTTCAAAAGTTCCTTTAAATTAATAAAAAGAGAAAAAAAAAACTAGCTTACCTTTTAATTTTTTTCATAAAAACATGTTACTTAAAAATCGCTCAAGTATCGTCATTACCTTTAATCGCATGGAAGGAAAAAGCAACGGACTCTTATTTCACGCTTTGTCGCCTTCAATTTGGAAGAAAGTTTAGGTACTTACAAGCTTTACTTTTAAGGGTAGTTACTAGTTAGTATTATGCAAAACATGACCTATTTGTTCTACACTATTGTAAATACAAAACTAATAGTGGCCCGCAAATATGTCTGCGTAGAAGTAAAAAAATAAAATTAAACTATGTTGTGTTTATAAACACGATATCGTAATTTTTTGTTTTTTACTTCATCTACCTCGTTGCAATGATATTTAAAATAAATATCATTGCCTAGTTGCTTTTTAGAAAACATACTGAAACGATTGAGATGACAAACACCTTAGTTTTTAAGTTAGACTAATATATATACAACTGTAAAGTTTCATTGCTATCGGTTCAGCTGTTCTGACGTGGTGAGGTAACAAACATACTGACAGAGAGACAAACAGATAAGCTAAAACAAAGTTTAACTGGATTAAATCGCGTATATTATTTAAATTGGTTTTCCTGACGTTAAACTTTGTTTTATTATAGTATATACTGATCGCGAAAACCTAATAAATTATTAGATAAGCTAAAATTAAAAAAAAATGCAGATTCGTGTTCTTTTGCATATTTATAGTTGTCGGTTATCGAAAAAACTAATGGAAGTAGACACTTTGACATTAACGATTTTTGCGAGCGGCTTCGCACTCGTGGAAATTACAAATCTACATGTTGTTGAAAACATGCAATAATGACCTGCGCCTGGTCAAGCCGTATCACCGTATGACACATACTGCATCCAGCCCAACCTAGCCGAGTACCAGGTCGCGCGCTATTGTCTTTTGTTCGCAAACGCTTCCCGCATTGCAATAATTCTCATAAAATGAAGCTTGCCCTTTTGCCGCCCCACATTTATAGTCTACAGGTCATCTCATCACTCAAGGGTTTATTTCCCAAAAAATACTCAAACACGTATTTATTTTCAATAAAAAAAGTTTAATACTGTTTCATAGATCTAACGGTTTTTTATTAAAAATTCACTGATTTCCCATAAAAACTTTCAACTCTTTTTTTACTTCCGTAAGAGTTGATTTTACAAAAACATTGAAATATATTTATTTAATTTCAACCAAAAAAGCCAAATACGAATTTTCCATAGATCTAACTTCAAAAATGATGGATTTTCATACAAACTTTCAACCCCTATTCAACTCTCTTAGGCCCCGTTGTTTGATCAGTAGTAAAATATGACTAATAGTTAATTTAACCATTAGTTCATTAACAACATTTAAGGCTTTAACAATAGTTAAAATAGAAATATATTGAAGTCCCCGTTGTTTGATCAGTAGTCATGTATACTATTAGTTCAAATACGTTGGTTAAACTGACAAATAGTGAAAAATTACAAAATACTGTTGTTTGATCAATAGATAAACATGACTATAGTTAAAATCATTGACAATTTGTTAAAAAGTTACTATGCATGGACAGAGTAGTTAACTTTGACCACTAGTTATTGTAAATTAAAAATGAACTTATATCATCCTCTTTCTCTGAGCCTTTTTCCCAAGTACGTTGAGGTCGGCTTCCAGTCTAACCGGATGCGGCTGAACATCAGTATTTTACACGGAGTGACTGCTATCAGGCCCCCTTAACCCAGGTACTGGGTAATACCGATATCCCAAGGTTACCAGTTGTCTGATTTTCGGACTTCCGACTACCCGTAACGACTGCCATATATATATTTTTATGGCAACCGGAACCGACAGCTTTCGTGCTCTCATAGGTACGGAGGGGTCTCGATGTGCAACGAAACGGTCTCCCATCAAAGGACTGACGTCGGCTAGCGTAGCTTAACCTTGCAGATCTTGCAATCTACGCGGTTAATACTTAGCCACGAGCCCCCAAAAAAGAAAGACCTTAAATATAGCAAGATGCTTTGAAGATTTTGAATGTTCTTCTGATGACGATGAAATTATTATGTTATTTGTGACTAGGTAATAGATCTGTGTTTGTGACATAATATCACTAATCTGTGGTCGTGTCGTGATGACATATTGACTGAAAGTCCGTCTTGACAACGAAATTCTTTTTAAAAAGCAAAAGTAATATGATCAATATGTAGATACTCTTTGGAATATATTTATATATTTCATTAACAATAGTTAAGGCCTTACCAATAGTTAAAGCAGAAATACGTTGTTTGAAGATATTTTTAACAATAGTTAAATATAACAATAGTCAATGGTGTTGCTGGTGAAGAGATAAGTGTTCGGCGGTTCAATAAATATTCACAATAATTTCGTCGTCATCAGAAGAACATTCAAAACCTTGAAAGCATCTTCCTATATTTAAGTCCTTTCTTTTTTTGGGGCTCGTGCCTAAGTATTAACCGCGTGGATTACAAGATCTACGCTAGCCACCGTCCTTGGATGGGTGATAGTTTCGTTGCACATCGAGACCCCTCCATGCCTTTGAGAGCACGATAACGGGTTGATACGGATTGTCAGAAGCCTGAAAATCTGAAAACTGCTCTAATCTTAGGATGTCGGTATTACCAATTACCTGGGTTGCCGGGGACTGATGACAGTCGCTCCGTGTAAAATACTGATGTGCAGCCGCATCTGGTTAGACTGAAAGCCGACTTCAACGTAATTGGGAAAAAATCTCGGAGAAAGAGGTAGATTTCATTTCTAATTTACAAAAACTATAAGGGTTCCTTGTAGGAACTACGGAACCCTAAAAACGAATAGTCAAAGTTGACTACTCTGTCCATGCATAGTAACTTTTTGACAAATTGTCAATGATTTTAACTATAGCCATGTTTAACTATTGATCAAACAACAGTATTTTGTAATTTCTTACTATTTGTCAGTTTAACCAACGTATTTTAACAAATAGTATACTTGACTACTGATCAAACAACGGGGCCTTAGGGGTTGAATTTTCATAAATTATTTCTAAGTGGTCACCTATGTTATCTAAGAAACTCCTATGCAAAGTTTTATCCTCCCAGACCCACCAGTTTTCGGGTTTTAGATGTCCGTTATCTGTCAGTTATTTTAAAGAAGCAGATTTACGGCCAAAATTAATATCCAATCTCTTCACGATTTACCCAACTAGAGATAGAAATTTGACATATTTAGCATGGAGCTTATGTCAAATTCCTATCTCTAGTAGGGCAAATCGTGGATAGATTGGATATTTATTTTGGCCGTAAGTTGATAAATATAATTTTGTGTAATAGATAGCAGATAATTTTTTTTTTTTTTTTAGAGAAACGAACTAAAGGCGCGCCTGATGTTAATCGGTTACCATTGCCCATAACAACTTCAATGCCACCTAGGCTGTTGCTTAAATGGTACCGCAAGTCAGTTCGCCAAACTATGACATGAAGATGGAACGTCTCACGTGATTGTAATTTCACCGGCACCCGTACCTTTGAGACTGAAACACAGCAATGCAAGCATCACTATTTGGCGGAGAAGTAGGTATGGTGGTAGTACTTCCCCGGACGAGCTCTTCCACAAAGCAGCTCTACTACTATTCAAAGCGATCAAAGATACAAGCGATATTAATTGTAAGCAACTTGGTCGCACGCCATTTCTTTCAACGGCAGCTATACATCAATCCTTCAGACAGCTAATTTTGCTAAACAATAACTTTTCGCACCTTTCCTTTCTTTTCGATATCCTTCATTGTTACAAAGATAAAGGAAAAGCGTCTGATATAATAAAATATAATCTCACCTCTGGGTTTTTTCGGTGGATGAATCATTCATAAATCATAAAATTGTAATATCGCTAAAATAAAACAGTTACAGGCCTACTGTTGGTTCCTCTCAAAGGGACTTGTGAAAATATTTTTAAAATGTTGGACCATCTATCTTCAATATTCCACCTCTCTTCCTTTATTTTCAAAATGAAATAAAATCAGGTCATTGGTTTATATGAGTGCCACCTTCAATCCTATTTATACTGGTCAGACCGTATTATTTTATCGTAAGATAAAGTAAGCAAGTATGTGCCTTTAAAAGTATTTAGAAAAAAAAAACACACGAGAACATACAAAATAATAAAAAAGATTATCATCTAATATTTATTCTGAAACAAAAAAAAACACTATTTTGTGTGTAAACACAATTGTTTGCAATTTCCACTCTGTCATAGTTGTCTTAAAAATATTTTAATTACATACTTTTAGCAGCTGACGCCCGCGGCTTCGAAAAAATCGGCTTCCCAAATTCAATCCAAATCCTTTCAGCCGTTTCAGCGTTTGCACACAAATAAAATAAACATTTTCGTATTTATAACAATAGTATAGATATAAGATAAGTATAGTATAGTATAGATGTAAGATATAAGTAGGATTTCTTTTGATTTGGATTTCGAATGTTTGCAATGTCACTGATATTTTATATCATTTATATCATTCATTTTATTTATTTTTATTTACAACGTGTATCAGAAATGCGTGGTTATATTTTAAGAGCTCATTCAGGGCATAGAATAGAACAACTTTTACTAAGGAACCAACCCTGAAATCACAACAAAAAAAAAACAGCTGTTCCCTACTAAATCACCCGTGTCACTCGACACGTGTGTGAATGTAAGGATCAGCTGATTTTTTTTTCAGCTGATTTCAAGGTTGTTTCCATAGTAAAGGTTGTTCTATGGTTTACCCTGAATAAGCTCTTCAAATATGACCACGCATTTCTGATACACGTTGTATACATATATAACCTTAAATATAACTTTGTACACATCTTAAGACCTATCTACCTATATTAATTTACAATATACAATATACTATACTATATACTTCTTCTATCGTGTCGACATGAGCTACATAATGATAATAGCTCATGCCGTGGGGAAAAGATTAGCCAGTCAGCAGGTTGGTAGCGGGGCTGACTGCCCAGGGTGCGCCGGTACTGTAATGTATATAGTAATGTATATAATATAATACATATCATAATATGTATCATAAATGCAAAAGTAACTTTGCTTGTTTGTCTGTTACATTTTCACGCCTAAACCACTGAACCGATTTTGATGAAACTTGGTACAAAGATAGTCCCGGAGAAGGATATCGGCTTTAATTCGCAATAAACGTCATCCACGCGAGCGACGCTGCGGGTGACTGACATTTATAAATAAATAAATATAACTAGATGAAAACATCCGTCACTTGGCCGGCAAAGAGCTAAAAGCTCAGCTACTTTGTAAAGTTTCTCACAAATTCCTTGCGTTTTGTAAGAAAGAATGCTTAAAATGTCGGCATCAGCATTTCGCGGGGAACCGTGACCTCATTTCAAAAAGTTTTCCCTTCAAGTAAGATTGATGTTTGTAGAAAAAATTACTTTTGCGAAAAAAAAAACGAATGAAACTTTAGACTAGCGGGTTTTACGGCGATGGATATTTAAGGTATGCTTTCTTTTTTAAATAATTGAAGTTTTTTCTAACTATACTCAACGGCGCAAATTTTTCGGACAGCTAAACTTTTTGCTCTCGTCAAAATATGTTTTACAAATAACATAACATATCATCAAGCCTGTATTTCCCCAAAGGGGTAGGCAGAGGTGTATAATACACCCACATTTCGCCAGTTATGTTATAAGTCCCATGTAATAGGGGGCGAGCCTATTGCCATTGACCGGGCACAAATCCAGACTCCGGGCTGCTACTGAGAAAACCCAATAACACTTTGCCCGACCCGGGAATTGAACCCAGGACCCCACGCTCAGCAGTCACGCTTGCGACCACTAGACTAACGAGGTAGTATAAATATACGTATATATATGTTTTACAAATACAAATTAAATATAAATGTATTTTTTTATGTTCCTCCACACTAGGTTTTCTCCTGTATCATGGGTTCCTTTACAAACACAAATCTCATATGCACATACACCCAGACCCCAGACCAGTCCAGACTACATAATTATTAATAGATACCTACCTACCATTAAAAAAATGGTTGATTAATTTTTTTTAACCACCGTATCGCCATTTTGCAGTACTCTTGCTCACAGAGCAACCACACATTTTTCTTAACCAAGCAAAGAGTTCAACAAACACCTCCAGAAAATGCACAATAAATAAACAAAACACGATCTAAGATAGGTTGCAATTTACCAATATAACACGAAGTTCTTTAATCTTCAGCAGATCACGTAGAGGTACAGGCCAGCACGGGGGTAATTCGATGATATTAGGCGACAGATGTTTGCTGGTGTATTTTTCAATCTCACCCCGCCCCGGGCAATTTATGCCTTGCCACTTTATAAATGACCTGCGTGGCCGAAATGAGATATAGAAATAGAGGTTCGATATTGGCACCGAATATTTTACGACGGAAGAGAAAAAAGGTAATTGATTTTCGATTTCTCTTATAGGTCGGTAACCTGATAATGTTTACGTAAGAACCAATAACATCAGAAAAAACTATAAGCCCACTAAGGTCCGTATTACAGGACGATGCTTAAGTACAGATGTATCTTTAATCTCCTTATCATTACTTAAGTACAGAATCGTTACTTGAGCATCGGTTTTATTCCTACACGCTAATTATCAACTTCAATGCAACAACAAAACACAAGAATATAACCTGAAATAGCAAGGCAAGCTCTATCTTTACCACACTTGCGTGATTACAGATCAAATTTTAGCTCAAGCACTTAATTAGGTAATAGTTTATTATAAAACTGAACTCAGCTGATCTGTGATCAATGAATTCTTGCTTAAGTAATTTTCAAAAAATTTAAGCTCAACGCAAAACTAGTTTTAACAGTGATCAAAACTTGAGTTTCCTTTTGTAATACGGGCCTAAACATTCTTGCAGTTATCTATGCCCTGTAACTTTTAATTTTAGTCCTTACCCATAGTTGTGATGAGGTTAGTGAACGTAAATGAAATGATGATGATGACTTTACGTGATGAAGCGAGGGCGAGGGAGGTATATCAGGATCGTAGCGGCTGGAAATCCCTAGTCTCTGCCCACTCAATAAATAACAGGCATGCATTTCAGGCCTGTTATTCATTGAGTGGGCAGAGACTATGGATTTCCAGCCGCGTATTAACTATCTTTTGCTTAAAATATTACCACGATTTTCTTTTCATCTGTTTAACATACAAACACTCGAGATTTTTTTTTGAAAAATGCAAGTAAATCCAACTAATATTATAAATGCGAACATATGGGTGTTCATTTATTTATTTGTCCTTCAATCATGTTGAAACGGCTGAACGGATTTAGATGAAATTTGACACACTGATATACCATAACCCAGATTAACTAATAGGCTACTTTTTGTCCTGGAAAGACAAACAGTTCCCAAGAGATGCGCTATGTCATCTTTCTGAGATAACCCGAATTATTCGCGTGTGAAGCCACGGGAACAGGCTAGTCTCATCATCATCATCATCATCATCATCATTCAGCCGAAAGACGTCCACTGCTGAACATAGGCCTCCCCCAAGCATCGCCACAATGACCGGTCCTGCGCTTTCCGCATCCAGCGGATTCCTGCGACCTTCACCAGGTCGGTCCACCTTGTGGGGTGCCTACCCACGCTGCGCCTTTCAGTACGCGGTCGCCACTCCAGAACTTTACTAAGGCTTGGCTAGTCTATAATAAGAAAAATGCTGAGATTTATAGGTAAGATTACACTCAATGTCATACGAAATAATTTACAGAGGTAAAAACCATATGTCAGTTTCAAAGCATCCTTAGCTATGAAAAACGTTCGATCTTCGTTTTCCCCGATGAAAACTCATTAACATTCAACCAGAATCACGGCAACCCATTGAATTTAAAAAAGCAAAAAATACGTAACACAATCGAATTCGCTGATACAATCACAAAGCTTGGCAGGAACCCTTTGTTCGGCGGATTGATGGCTGAAGATACGACGATCACAAAGACACGGAGAATGGAACCGATCTCAACTCGGACAACGATCTATCAATTTGTTTAATTGGATTCTTTTCTTTGTTATTTCTTTTTCTTTTCTGTGCTGTTTGTAAACAGATCTGTTGAGTTTAATGTTATTCCTATTTATTGTTATGTTCTTCATTTTCTGTTTTGGAATTTGGTTAGTGACACAAGGGATTTCATGTCATTACCCAGAGGTGGGATGTTATGTTTATGTTAAATCTTAAGGTGAGTATAAACTAGAGCATTTCCTCGAGCATTTTCATGTAACGTATCATCGTTCCCGCGAATGCTCGACGATGTTTGACAAAATGCTCATGGCCAGTGAGCATTTACCTGGAACATTCTACATTATTTTGCATTTACTCTTTTGTTGATATTTTGGATCTGTAGCTCGTGTCTTTGCTCGATGAAAGGTTACACAAATTCGCTCGTTGATTGGTAAAGTCAAGTTGTAATGCTATTGAACTATATTTACGGGTTTGTCGCGCACCATGAAATCAAAACATAACAAACATTTTGACTAATCTCGACGTTTCGGCCAAGTTGCATTGGCCGTAGTCACGAGCAGACTGAAGTATTCGGGTGTCATCGTCTTGAGCGGCGGGTGTTTTCTCGAACTACCCACTGTTGGTTTTTCGTAAGTTGTAATAATGCTTCGAGCGTAGTGCTCATATGCTCGGTTCGTGAAACAATGATGAACGGTAAAATAGAAGAGCGGCTCGATGTTCTGTTACAGGAAAATGCTCTAGTTTATACTCACCTTTAGTTTAAACTTAATGGAATGTTCTATATAATTTTATTAATTCAAGGTAAGTTAGCATTGCTTGCTTTATTTATGAGACCTTATTTGCGGCTACTTAATAATCGAAATTTATTCTCATAGTGTACTCACCTTGGATAAATAAACTGTAATGCATAATTTATTTACTCTCTGCTCTGGTGCCTTTTCAATTGCATTTAAAAACACTGAACATTACATTTTATTTATTCGAACGTAAAGCCCGTTGAATATCAAAATGTGTATCACAAATTTCCTTTATGCCATACCACAAAAACGTCTAAATTAGGCTCACATCCCCATTGGAACAGTCAGCAAAAAATATCGCCACCATACATCAAAATACTGGCAGCAAAACGAACTGAACTGAAGCGTAACTGAAAAATATGTAACACCTTGCAATGTTTCCGAACGGTTATCTTGCAGCCGTGTCGATTCGACGACATTTGTTAAAAATATTGTGAAGAGAAAAGCGTCGACGATCGGATACACGTATGAATTTTGATTTTGTGTTGTGGTAAAGTGGCACCTACATGTTTTGTGGTGCGTTTTTTTCCGGTTGGATAAAATTCGGCAGATATTAAACGGATTTAACTTTACACGAAAATAATTTCACACTCATTTTAGCAAAATAATAATAATAAAAAAAATAATTAATTATTTAATTTTAATTACTAAAATGTACCTAATGAAGTTATTTTTTATGCTCACCTACCGCATGTCGTCTTGTCAATAAATCATTTTTCTTTCTTTCTTTCTTCTTTCAAAATGTTTGCATAATTTGAAACTTCTGATGTCTCATTATCAAAAAAAAAAAAGTTCTCATTTAATTGGCATTAAATTCTGCACTTAATATAAATCGTAATACCCAAAATAATATAAGTAAGTAAATCTTTACGCTAAATACCATACTTTCTATAATCCTTTGCCCTGAACTAAATATGCTTTTACCAAAATTGGATCCCATACCTACTTTGAAAAGGTTCACACTCTGACCTTCTCAATTGTATACCTTTTTGTTTCCTTCTAAAGCGTAATTTTAGTTTTCGTTTATAATAAAGAATAAGTGTCGGAAGACAGGTAATTTAGTAATTACTAAATACCTAGATAGAATAGTGGATAGAATTAATGAAATAAATAATGCACCCAACACAAAAAACGCAAAATAAAATGTATGCGTTGGTACATCTACAATGTAGAACAAAACATGAAGATTATAGGTAAAACCTAAAAAGCAAAACAATTTTTTTTTATTTATAAATGCGATGGTAACTCTGTCTCTCGATTTGTTACCTCATCATGACTCTGCTACCAGCTGAACCGATTTTAATGAAACTTGGTACAGAGATAGACTGTACTTTATTCGCGATAAATGACACCAACACGATAAACGACATCCATTCAGGCGAAGCCGCGGCCGACCTCGAGTATCAAATATTATGTTAATATTCTATAATAAATAAATAAATATCTTTGGGACATTTTTACACAGCACCATCTAGTCCCAAACTAAGCAGAGCTTGTGGTATGAGTACTAGACAATGGATATAATACTTATATACTTTTTTTTTTTGTAAATACATACTTATAATACATAAGCAACACACCCAGACCAACACAAACACTTATGTTCATCACACAAATATTTGTGTCCTGTGGGAATCGAACCCACGACCTCGTTATCAGCAGTCCGACACTCGAACCACTAGACCACAGAGGTCGTCAAATAATATCTAATAGGTAGCGATAAAAGTTTGTCCTAACCACGGCTTTGCGATGACGTAAGCAAAACCAATAATCCACGCACCTCTTTTAAAGAAAACATAAAACAAGCAAAACTCCGTAAACCTACCGTCCACGTCAAGAGTATTTTTAGCAAGAACCGCTAACATGCAGTAACAAGTTGCCCGCGGCGTAACGTGGCGGGAAAACTTGACGGCTTTGAGTTAATTAACCATACAACTTTCCCAACGAGATAAAACCTCGCTAGTGCCGACTGACTCGCATACAAACATTATGTGTTAACTCCGAACCGAACGAAACAAGTTGTTCGTGTAATTCCCTAATTTGATTGTTGCCCGCCGACATTAAGCCCTAATAAAGTTAGTCATTGATCTTTTTTGGGCGCTGTAATGAAATGAACGTGAGCGTGAATTGTAAAAGGATCCGTGTGTTTCGATTACTAAAAACAGTGTTCTAAACCTGCACGTAACATCCTGTCTCTATCCCGAAAAGCAATTTAGAGTTGAACATGTAAAATCGTCTCATCCAAATACCAATCATCTCTTGCAGTAACCAAGCTCAGTATCTCAGCAAAATCTTCTCGTTTGCAAGTGATCACTTTTATACGAGCAACCCTAAAATTGAACTCTTCCCGTATCGAAGCACATGTTCACAAATAACATCGATCCCCAGCTCCAAACGAGAAAATAAAGATCGTAAGTATTATAAAATATCACATAAACTTAGCTCTCGATTTTCCACAATTCTAGAACTCGTTTATTTCTGCGTAAACTACTAAGTCTTCCCAGCCACCGGCGTTCCTTAATGACCAGCGCCATCTAGTAATTTTCCCCGGAAGCCACGATTAAATGTTCATTATGGGACACTTGACTACGGTAAAATTTATACGATGACATATTAAAGGTAGTGTTGGTGTTGGCAATCTTTCACAGACCACATATCCCAAGCTTAATTGCATTGAACAATTTATTGCATAGCTGAAACAAGCCGGTTTTGTAATTACGCACGCAGCAGCCCTAGGTCTGACAGGACAATTAACTGTTACCAAAAATGACTACATTTGGCCGTGAATTTCTGATTAACTTGATAGGTATGTTTCGATTTTTAACTCGTCGATTGTAGGAAAACTATTTGTTGACATTTTTTATTAACAATGAAATCATTGATTGAGAAAGGTATGTTAAGATGCTTTGTGCATCTTGGTATACGAAGCAAGAGTGGATGGAAGAATTGAAGGGGGATGGTCTCTACGAATGTACCGCAACTAAATCGCGGACGTTCTCAAAAAAGGCCAAGTCAAGAGCACTCTAAGCCGACGAGCATGCATGACGAGGTTAATGAACGTGGATAAAGCAAAAGAAGTATGTCATGATTGTAACAGGTAGCAGGTGGAAATGCATAGTCTCTGCCTAAGAAACAGGTCTGAAAATATGTATGCATGAAATCGTAGAGCTTATTACACATTGTTGTGGTTAATATACCTATACCTAATTGATAACTAACTGGTAACCTTAGCTAAGATCGAGGAGACATGTAAAACATACCAGACACCAGATATAACCTAACCAGAAAATCTGCCAAAAATACTTCAACATTTCACGAACACGTTTATATGGTAAAGAGCCAAGCAATAATAAAACTTCCATAAATGTCAAATCCTAAAATTATTTCAGCCCTTAATAGTATTAAACGTTGAAATGGCTACGGAATAACCAAGGTTATGAGCGCTGCCTGTGACATAGCACGCCCTGACTTGACAATCACATGGCTCGTTGAACCGCTGGTAATTAAATCTACTGCGACGGAAGCTTAGCTTAAATAAACAGTTTGTTAACTATACGTTTATGGAATGCTGTAATAATATTTTGGTCTTATTAATGCGAATTGTAAGTGTCAAGGGAACCGTTGGAATTCGCAGTCGTAATATTCTCGTACACACTGTTTTAATTTTTAAAAAAAGGTTACAAGTAATTACAATACAATACTACAAAAATAAGACTGCAGATAAGATGTCTAAAAATCCTTGTGACTTTGTTTGACCCAGACTTTATTAAAAGTTACAAACGTAGTACTTATCTTAATAAAATTTATTATTTTGAAAGCGAAATTTTTGTTTGTTAGTGTCAGTGTGTACATAGTGACAACAGTTTCAGTCTGATCATACATACATACATACATATTATAACGCCTGTTTCCCATTGGGGTAGGCAGAGACTATGGATTTCCACCTGCTACGATCCTGACACACCTCTTTCGCTTCATCTACGTCCATTAACCTCGTCATGCATGCTCGTCGGTTTAGAGAACTCTTAACCTGGCATTTTTTGAGAACATCCGCGATTTGATCGCGATACGTTCGCCGAGGTCGTCCCCTTCCAACTCTTCCATCCACACTCGCTTCGTATACTTGTTTCGTCAATCTCCTCTCGTCCATCCTCTCTATATGTCCAAACCATCTTAACATACCTTTCCAGTCTGATCAATTTGAAATATTTACTTTATTAACTTATTTTTGGGATACTATACTTCTATATTAATTGATTTGTCTTTTTTCTCATAAACGTTAACAAGACCCACTTAATATATAAACACAATAAATACGGATAAAATTACGTAACTTCGTAAATATACTATTTTATTTTATTTAGATTTTTGTCTTTTGATACGTATTTTTTCCTTTATTTTAACCAACAACTAGTCTAAAATTGCTGCTACTCGGTTCCCAAGATACAGGCTTGCCTAGTTTGGGAACAACTGCTAAATTCTCAACAGAGCTAACGACTAGTTACTTATTGCTACCTGCTTTAAATTGTTAATTTTAATGTAATGTTTTGTGCCTTATGTAACGCAGTAAATAAACTTTTTTTTTTTTTATACACCTGTACAATGTACTTGTATTCCAAGTCTTGGGTCTTATTAACGTTTATGAGAAAAATATCAAATAAATTAATAGAAGTATAGCGTCCCAAAAATAAGTTAATAAAGTAAAGATTTATGTATTATAAGTATATATTTACAAAAAAAAGTATCTAAGTATTACATCCATTGTCTAGTACCCATAGTACAAGCTCTAATTAGTTTGGGACTAGATGGTGATGTGTAAAATGTCGCAAAAATATTTATTTATTATTATATTATTTCAAATTGTACACTGTACATAGATAAAAAAAATCCTTATTATCGTAATTAGGCCTCAAAAAACATAAATCACTTACACATGCAGAGCTTGGACATAGCGGTACATTGACCAACAATGTGTAGCCATGTAATAAATTAACGTTCACAGTTATTTATTATTCAAGCTCATTAATTACTTAATTGGTTAATTGATGCGTAATGCAGTCCCATGTGGTATTATTTACACTTTACACATTGATAATAAACATTTGCATATCGTCGGCGTAGAGGAGAAATTACATAAGTTTTAATACTGTTAATATTAATGTTTTTCTACATAAAATATAGATGTTGACAAAATATAAACACCAAAATACAGGCGTGATGTTATGTTATGTTATGTTGACAAAATAATCCAGAAATAAAATAAATAACTATATCGAAACTTTGAAAACCCAGTTGTGTAATTTTTCCTCTACCGGACGATATTTATAACTATGCCAGTTGTTAATTTAACTAATTTTAATTCATAGTCATCATCATCATTTCAGACGAAAGATGTCCACTGCTGGACATAGGCCTCCCCCAAGCATCGCCACAACGACCGGTCCTGAGCTTGCCGCATCCAGCGGATTCCTGCGACTTTCACCAGGTCGTCGGTCCACCTTGTGGGGGGCCTACACATGCTGCGCCTTCCAGTACACGGTTGCCACTTCAGAACGTTTCGGCTCCAGCGGCCATCCGTTCTGCGAGCAATATGCCCCGCTCACTGCCACTTAAGTTTGGCAATTCTTCGGGCTATGTCGGTTACCTTCGGAAATAGTACTCAAATTCAAATTGAAAAGTTTTTACTTCGAATAAGCATTTACATGCACTTTCAAAACGTTAAGAATCTAGTAGCATGGTTCCAAAATGTTGGTTGTATGGAGAAGAGCCAGAAAGAAACTCCATGGAAAACATAATCAGTATCGGTTTTCTAAGTCACAGTTAATTCGGTTTTCTGGCCAGTTGCCAAGATTTCCTTTCCTGCAAGGTATTCGTTCAACGCTCACTAGCAATTTGGCCTACCAATACCTACTTCGTCTAAAATCCTACTAATAATTACGTGATGTTACAATATCAATCATCTATCGATACGGCATAATCATTAAGGATTTACCTATAATAACCTTTGAAAACATCTTTGAAGCAAGGGACGAAAACAAATACCAATTCTGAATACAGCGATAATACGTGTGAAAACATCATAAATACCTATATAGTTTGTTTCAAAAACATTATTCCTTATTTAACCTTTGAAAAGCAATCTCATTCGCTTCGCATCACTGTCTATAAACATTTTAAAACATGCATTTTACCCTTAAAATGGTTTGTAAGCTCTTTATTAAAGTAATAAAATAAATCGCAGCCTGCAGGACGGTAGCACAAAATGTCAATTTTAATTTTATACAGCAACCACGGACAGTATGTTTACGACAAAAAGCTTTGGTAGTTAATGGGTTAAAAAGTTTTCATAGCGTTATTAAAAAAGATAAATCAGGGTTTCAATAACCATTTTAATCCGAAATAAAGTATTATATGAACAAAAGTCTTCACCATCCAGTCCTCCTACCTTCTCATTATGAGAAGAGGCCGCGGCCGTGTCCAGCAGTGAGGCAATAATAAGATGCTTATGTGTGAGAAACAAAACAAAAGTTGGCAATTTCTGTTAAAACTTACTATTCATTCATGTTTGCAATGGCCCAATTTAATGTTATGATGTCAATCCCCAATCGCGAAAGATATTTTTTCAGACAGTCATATTATCAGAAAGTCAATTCTAGTAATTTAAAACTTTCAAAATATAGTTCCAAACTAATCTCAATGCTTTAAATCTTAATTTTACACTTTACCTTTTTTTTACTTTAATTTAATCTTATATCTTTGTTGCCTAAAATCTTGCAAGACTCCTGAAACACAGGTATATAATTTTTCCTAGGGTTACCTTATACTATGTTTGTACCAGTTTTATGTCAATAAATTAAATTAAATTAAAATTTCTTTATTTCGGGCATCTAAACCCATAAACCACATAGAATAAATAAAAATTACTTAACACACATACAAAATAAATTGAAATAAAAATTTACACAATTAAAAAATTATTAAAAAATTAAAATTTACATACATCGAAAATCATTAAAAATTTAAATACACACACATAAAGAATAACTGATGTCAAGTTTACCCTAGGCCCGCCTACAACTGATTGTGGAGTTGCATCCAGTGGGCGAACATCGGGCTATCCCACCTATCAGCCAGCGCGCCCAGGATGATGTTGGAGCTGCCGCACCAGCGGCCGAGTAGTGACGCGCACCTTTTGCGGATAATTGCATGAAAGCCGTCAACCTGCGCGTCTGCGAACATACCCGACGCGCTGCAGTATCGCGGCAGCCTCAACAACACCCTGAACGTGTTATTAAACTGGACACGCAAATCGCTGTATGACCGCTGGGTGTAGTCCACCCACAGGCTGCACGTGTAAAAGGACTGGCAGTAAGCCTTAAACAACGTCACCTTCACTGGTGCTGTACACCGTGCAAACCTGCGGGCTAACATATTGCAGCGGACAGACTGCGACCTGCGCTCCCTTTCAATGTCTGTGTTGTCTTTTAGGTCCGCGTCGACCCAGTGTCCCAGATACTTGAACTGTGACACTACAGTCAGAGCAGTGCCACAGAGAGGGACTTCCGGCAAAGTATACGTTTTAGTGCGCGCCTTAAAGATCATAAGTTCACTCTTTTTTACGTTGTATCTGAGACCATGGGCCGCCGCATAAGACTCACAAATAGACAACAGCCGTTTCAAAGCCTTAATTGATGGACTCAGCAGCACCATATCATCAGCGTAGCTAATATTGTTGACGCACACGCCATCAATATGACATCCTATGCCTGTGCTGCTGAGCTCATCAATACGCTTATTTATGTACAGGTTGAATAACTTGGGGGAGTCCCAGTCCCAGTCCCCCCTGCCTCACTCCACACTCCAACCGGTACAATTCGGACAACGCTTCCCTCACCTTACGCGGTTTTCCTGATGGCTATACCAATATTTAAATAGTGCTCTTACTTTATGTGGTAAGGTGGTCTCATGTTTTAATTTCTCCCAAAGGACGTCATAAGACACTAGGTCAAACGCCTTTGAGAGATCCAGGAAACACGCGTAAACTGGGGTTTTTCTTTTAGTATAGTACTTGACAGTCTGCTTAAGGCACAGGATAGCACTTTCAGTTGATAACCCACGCCTGAAGCCAAACTGGGCATCATTTAAAGTGAGGTGCTTACCAAGTTGCCGATCCAGCAGACTGTCCAGCACCTTTGCTGTAACATTGGCAAGTGAGATCGGCCTATAGTTGGCTGTGTCCGAGGAGTATCCGGTTTTATTCTTTATAATAGGTACTACTACCGTATACATAAGGTCTTTAGGTAAATATGAGTGACTAAGACAAAGCGTGAAAAACATAGCAAGTACCCTAGGCAGATGTACGCCCGCGTACCGCAAGTGCTCAATGCTGAGGCTATCCTGCCCCGGAGATTTGCCATGCCCTTAATGATAGCAGCAACTTCATGGCCAGTAAAAAGTACAGTTCGCTCCTGGAACTCTGCAGCCATGAGCCCTTGCGGCGTCGGTGACGCGTTACGCAACAAAGAGTTGACCCTAAAATGATTTTGAAAGACAGTAGCCACCTCGCTCGGTTCACTGTAGCCCCCGACACTCACTGGACGGCTCGACCCCTGGTTCAGCTGTTGAGTCCTTTTCCAAAATAAAGAATTTGTATATTATTATTATTATCCTGTTTGCCGTTTTTTTAGTTTGACCTAAGTGTCACAAACAAAAGCAAATAAATAGGAACATCTACTGTTGGCCAATCAATTAGCCTCCAGAGAAAATTATCCGTATTCTTTTTAATTTTCATTTAGAAGCCTAATCGCCGTAGCCGAATTCGGCTTGAAGAGGTTTAAGTTAATAAGAAAGGTAAAGGAAACTCAATCTAGTTACATTCAAGAGGTATCAAGGAAAAACATAATAGAGTAGGTACTACGTAAGTATAGTTTTGATTTAAAAAAAATACATAACATCACACTTCTATTTCCCCGAAGGGGTAGGCAGAGGTGTATAGTACACCCACATTTCGCCAGTTATGTTATAGTCCCATGTAATAGGGGGCGACCATATTGCCATTGACCGGGCACAAATCCTGACTCCGGGCTGCTACTGAGAATTTCCTAAAGAAAAAACCCAATAACACTTTGCCCAACCCGGGAATCGAACCCAATACCCCACGATCAGCAGTAAAGCTTGCGACCACTAGACCAACGAGGCAGTCAGATTTAAAAAAATGCATTATTAAATTTCATTTTATTTAACTTTATTTCAGGCACAAATAAATACGCATAAGTTTTTTAGTATCGACCACCAATATGATTCATTCATTCATTTCAGCCGAAAGACGTCCACTGCTGGACAAAGTCCTCCCCCAAATGGGGGGGATATACCATAATCGCCACGCTTGGCAAGCGGGTTGGCGATGGCAGTTGGTTGTTTAAATACTCAGAGAACGCTGCTGCCCATCCTCTGGTGAATCCCTGAGTCGCCTTTTACGACACCCAAGAGAAGAGAGAGGGTGATGCAATTCTTTAAGTCCGGCACCACACGGAACAATATGATATTACATCATTATTAAAATCCTCAAATTTATATACCTACGCGTAACTTTATGTACAGGTACACCGACTTAACTCCGCTCCTTCAATTAACCTGATTACTCAAAAACACGATATTAAGAAATTCTTCAAATTTTATAATAAGGAGCTGGAAATAATTATCTGTAATAAGTTCATACATTCTCGTGATAGGGAAACTTTTAATCTGGCTTATGAGCCCCTCGAATTAATCAACGTGGAGCTGCGAAGGCAGGGCTCCTTTGAGCAACCTGTCAGACTCCTTAAGTCTCCTTGATGAGTTGAATAGAGACGATACACTTTATTGTACGTCAGGTTTAAGGCGCATGTAGCAGCCAAGTGGCGCCCCCATCAGTAAAAACATTTTTTTTTTATCGAATTGGATGGCGAAACGAGCTAAAGGCCCACCTGATGTTAAGCGGTTACCTTTGCCCATAACAACTGCAATACCACCTAGGCTGTTACCTAAATGGTACCGCAAGTCGGTTCGCCAAGCTGAGACATGAAGATGGAAAGTCTCATGTCATTGTAATTTCACCGGCACCCGTACTCTTCTGACCGAAACACAGCAATGCAAGCATCACTATTTGGCGCTGAATATATCATAAATCGAAAATTCGTTTTTAATAATTGAAGTACTGTAGTTTAATCATAAACCATTAACTCTGTGACACAGACATGGTAAAAAATATAGACGAAGTGCTACGAACAGTCATAGAGAAGCCAAAAAAACTGTGCTCCTTCGTGTACAATCAGCGCTCACTCACACATATGTCCAGACATAGGCCTTCCTGAAGCATCACAAATACCGATCCTGCGCTTTCCGCATCCAGCATATGTACATACGTATAACAACATAGGAAAATAAGCTGAATTGTCGCTGTTGCAAATATACGCTTTCCCAAATACACCGTTCGCTGCGACCTGTTATATTTCCAATATTTTCATACTATTGTGTGGAAGCCGAAACTTTTAAGTCACACGTACCTACAAAATTTCTTGTGGTGAAGTCTCTTTCACACTTATTAATAAGGCATCATTCTACTCTGCTGTCAGCGTACTCATGCTATGTGAAAAAGATTATAATAATTAATCAGTAAGGTAATATGTACTACGTACGGTCGACCACACGTCGGTGAACACTTTGACATTAGCAGCATCTTCATTTCGTAAGCAGTAAGGGCGGTTTTCGAATTGAAGTGTTACCACTGTCATGCAGTCGACTGTACTAGAGTAGACATTACGAACAAAATATATCGCGCAACTAGCTGGCCGCGGGGCATGCGCGGCTTGAGCGTGGCTAAGCGAATGAGAGTGCAGGAGCTCTAAAACGTGTTACAAACATTCGATTCAAGGTGTCTTCTCTAGTACGTAGTACGCACGGCTACACATCAAGCTGTGCATTTCCAGTATAAGCTGATCTCGCATTGTACGGAAAGCCTATACAATGCGAGGTCAGCATAAACTGGAAATGTACAGCTTGATGTGTAGCCGTGTGTACATATTACCTCAGCGTAATTAATCAATCATGCTTCAGCCGTAACATTTCTATTTATCAGTTAGTTAATTGAACGTCGTTCGCTTGACAACTCTATTATTACCTGTCATTAGTTATGATACTACCAAGCTTTCTTCGACTGCAATAAACGCTGAATAGGTAATTGAAATATTTCATGCCTGATCGATTGACAATCTTGCTTTCTTTTATTACTTGTGTACATTTTTTTTTTTTTCTAGGACGACACCTTCAAAAGGCTATCGGCCTCGTGGGGTAGAGGCTGGGGTGTGTGGGATTTTTACCGCACTAAAACCTCCCCGGTGACCATCTTCAGCACAATAGTGAGGGAACTCCGAATGGGTATGCTACCGGTGCCCACAGCTAGAGGGACACCCTGTATATCTATGGACTGTCTGTTAAATGAAAAATTATAATTTCAGAAAAAAAATAGGGTTCCGTACCGCAAAATGAAAAACACGGAACCCTTATAGAATCACTTTGTTGTCCATCCGTCTTATCTGTATGTCTGCAAAAAAAACATAATGTTTGTGATATATCAGGAGTTTCTTGGTAAGTAAGTAAACTTTATTGTTTCTGATTGAGTGGTTACAGTTGGTAAAAACAGTTGGTTGGTTCACACATTTAATTTACCTGTATATTTATCAAGTCCCTACAATCATGTAAGTGCGATGATAACATTCTGGTACGGAACCCTGATTGTACGAGCCCGACTTGCTCTTGGCCGGTTTTTATTATAGTATTAGGGCATGTTTGAAATAATATTTTTACCAATTTTAGCTAAACATTTTATAAATTTCATGAGTTTTATCACTTAATAATAGTGTAAATAATGATTAGCAATCATTTTAATCCTACTAATAAAATTAAATAAATGCGAAAGTATGTTTGTTGGTTTGATCTTCTTTCACGCAGCAACTGAGCAACGGACCGAAGTGATTTTTTACATAGAGATAGTTTACAGGCCAGAGAGTGACAAAGGCTACTTAAAAAAATGCGTTAGTGGACATACTGTACAATGATAAAGTAGCATCCTAAAGTTATTAGTAGTAGTAGAGCTCCTTTGTGAAAGAGCTCATCCGGGGAAGTACTACCACCGTACCTACTTCTGTCGCCAAGCAGTGATGCTTACATTGCTGTGTTTCGGTGTGAAGGGTACGGGTGCCTGTGAAATTACAATCACATGAGACTTTCTATCTTCATGTCTCAGTTTGAACCGACTTGCGGTAACATTTAGGCAACAGCCTAGGTGGTATTAAAGTTGTTATGGGCAAACGTAACCGCTTAACATCAGGTGGGCCTTTAGCTCGTTTCGCCACCATATACTATATAAAAAAAATGCTAAAATCAAGAACCACGGTAGCGAAGCTGCGGATAAAAGCTAGTAACAAATGAGTCTAATTCAAATAACTTAGATAAAAATAATGATTATGTATTTGAAAGACACATAGTTTTTACAGGTTGGTTTTTGGCAGGTACATCATGTTTCACGGTCGGTGTGCAATACATTATTAATTAGACATTAATTACCTATTTTTTATTAAGAAGAAAGCTCTAAATAAGCTCAATTTTTTAAAGCTTTAGATTAGGAACCGTAAGAAAATAAAGACAGAGTGGTATTAGTTTTAGGTTAAAAAGCATAACATTTGCCTTACAAGGCCTTACAAACTTTTCCACTTCATTTCCCCGCCACGTATTACAAATTCTTAACACTTCATATTATCCCCCCCAAAAAATACATCAGTCCCCGGCACATATGTTTCGTCTCCAGATAATGTCGCGCGATGATAGCGTTGCATTATTGCCAGGGGACGCCGCTTAACGACGGAGGAAACTCATTAAATACGCGCCAATTTATGGCCTTCCAGGGGACTGATGTTCTTGCGTACCGTTTACCTAGCCAACCCTTTTGGTTTCTTCAAATAAAACCTGCGGTACTGACTTAATTATGTGTGTGCGATGGAAGTTTGGCGTGCGTGCATATGTTTTTCTTATGTTTTGTGTAATGTTTTATGTGAGATTAATATTTTCACTTTGTAGTGTAAAAGTATGTCAATATATATCTATATTTTTTAAGTGTCAAATTGGTAAATGTTTCAATCAATCAACTCAGCCTATCGCAGTCCACTGCTGGACATAGGCCTCTCCCAAGTTGCGCCACAACGCTCGGCCCTCTGCCTTCCGCATCCAGTCCCCCCCAGCCACGTTCTTTAGGTCGTCGGTCCACCTGGCAGGGGGGCGCCCTACGCTGCGTTTGCCGATACGCGGTCTCCACTCAAGGACTCGTCTGCTCCAACGGCCATCGGTCCTTCGACAGACATGGCCAGCCCACTGCCACTTCAGCTTACTGATCCTACAAGCTATGTCGGTCACTCCGGTTCTTATCCGGATAATCTCGTTACGGATTTAAAAAAAAAAAAAAAACAAAAAAAAAAAAGTTAGTATGTAGGTATACTCATTGTTATAAATAGAATTTAAAATGAACGGACGGTGAGCCGTTCATTTTACATTCTACACATATAAGTTCTTAGCGGTTTTCGTGTACGGCAATATCATTGTGTATGTCGTGTAATGTATATTGGAAATTAATAAAATAATTAATGATGAAACCATTTTCAATGATGAAGACACATATTAAAGTAGCAAATAACCGCAATTCATTTGGGTTTACACACACTAACGGTAACAATTAATTTACCACATAACATCGGACTACATATTGTAACTAAATACAAAATAATTAATGATGAAACAATTTTCAGTGATGAAGACACATATTGAAGCAGTAAATAACCGCAGTTCATTTGGATTTACACACATTAACGGTAACAATTAATTTACCACATAATCTTGAACTATCAATGACGCCTAACTCATCATCCTCCTCGCCTTTTCCCAACTATATTGCGATCAGCATCCATTCTACCAGATGCGGCCGAACATCAGTATTTTACACGGAGCGACTGTCATCAGACCCCGCAGCTCAGATATTGGGCACTAAGGCTCATCCTAAGGTGAGACCCGTTGGCAATCTTTCGGATTTCTGACTACCCGTAACGACTGCCATAGATATTCATATGACAACCAGTACCTAATCAATGACACTTCACCACAGATTTCTGATTACTATGTACCTTACTAATATATCTAAAACACACTTGAAAATAATTAATTAACGCTTAAGGTCTTCAATAGAGATAAAAGGTGCCAAAGTTTGAGATCAAAGTTAAATCTCTAAAAACCGTAGCTGTCTGTGAAGTTGAACAAAAATCGAATTAATTCCAAAATCCTCTTTGAATTTGAATTGCGTAACGTGAAACTTTAAAATTGCCATTGTGTACCTAAATTAAACTTTCCGCTTGGAACCGTTCAAGTTTTCAATGATAACATTAACATTTGAACCTTCGTGATTGAACTCTGTACTGTTGAACCCAGTTCAGATAAATCGGTAAGTGTAATAAAGGGGTAGATTCAGTTTTGGTGTGAAATTGTTGTACGTAGGTACTTATATTTTATTAAAGTAATGTATGTACGTAATTATGTATATATATATATATATGATATGTAAATTAAAAATCTTTTCATTATATCCCCAATATTAGCGCTTATACTTTTAGACTTTTAGCATATTTTATCACACTAGCTGTTGGCAGTGGCTTCGCTCACAGCGCCACCTATCGGGTTCAGAATTTGTAATTATATTTTCTGGAACTTACCCAAAATATTGTATTTATGAGTCATTTTGTTTCATAAATATGGAATTCAATAATAACTTGACTACAGCCCTACCTATCGAATCCTAGCATAGCTATGAACTTGGGCTATGAACCATCGTCTTGACAAAACAAATATATTACAGATGCTTTAACGATTGTAAGGATTTTAATGTTTCTTGATGGAATGAAGCAGAAAATCCTTGTCCATCGATGCAAAAGAAAAATCCATAATGTTGGTCCGCTGAAAGGAACGAATTTGAAACAAAGGGCCACCAGGTAATTTTACTGACAAACAAACACACGCAAAAAGATACAAAAAGAAACAAAACCAAAGTAAACACGAAAGAAATAACACAAACCAAATGAATCCCAAATATCATGTTACAAAACAACACAACATCGGGTCGTTCGTCCAAATTATTACAAGAAAATTATAACAAGCTTTCCCTTTTTCTTTAACAAAACCAAGAAAAATGAATTCGTTATTTACATCAACGATCGGGGAACGGAAGATAAAAATCTTTTATCTGGTCCTGAATGGGATGTTTGTGCCATGATCTCAAAGAAAAATTTCACCTAATTACTGAGGCATCCAGCTCCGGGCGGTTCGGCGAAACTCTAAAAGGAAATGATGCAAATAATTTTCCGAGGAATATTAAAGATTTGCGGATGATTTAAAAATTAAACGGCTTAGAATAACAAGTTTTAATTATAGCCTCAATGTTTGCTAAATTAAAATGTACACGGACTTGAAATTACTAAACGAGAGTTGTTAATTCTACAGATTCTGTGGGATAACCGTCCCAAAAACTGTCTAAAAGAAGTTTAGCTGCCAGGGGGGGTAAGATGAAAGGAGAGGATATGAATTGTGGGCAAAATAAATTCAGTTTGTAATGTTTCATCGTTTAGATACTACAAGTACAAAAATAACGACGACTGCCTCGTTGGTCTAGTGGTCGCAAGCGCGACTGCTGAGCGTGGGGTCCTGGGTTCGATTCCCGGGTCAGGCAGTGTTATTGGGTTTTTTCAGTAGGAAATCCTCAGTAGCAGCCCGGAGTCTGGATATGTGCCCGGTTAATGGCAATAGGCTCGCCCCCTATTACATGGGACTTACAACATAACTGGCGAAATGTGGGTGTACTATTACACCTCTGCCTACCCCTTCGGGGAAATACAGGCGTGATGTTATGTTATGTTATATGTAAATTTTTAATAAAATAATTATAATTTTAACAATTTTTATTAAGATTTAATTTTAAAAAAAACATGATTGCTCGACCCCATTTGAATTTTAAATAGACCTAATCATATAATCGTTTTTTTATGTATTTTAATGAACTATTACAATTGTCAATGTGTGATTTTGGCGACACTTTTTCCCGTACTAAGGCGGCCCATACACCTACAATATAACTGTGCAATATTTGCAATTGCGCAATGATATTGACCGTGTAGGGGTGAGATTGAAAGACAAATGAAGATCGGGACGATACAATAATAATTGTGCATTATTAATATTGCGCAATTATATTGTAGGTGTATGAGCCGCCTAAGTAATCGTAAGGGCAATTCCACTTGTTTCCTTTATTTCGTGTTAGAAACCAACTGACATCATTACCTCCTTTGTTAAACATAATCTTCTTAGTACAATTTACTTCGTGCCATTAGATAGTAGCTTTACACAGGTCAGAGGTTCAAAGAAGCTAGGTTCGATATAATCTGCCTAAAATACGGGCTCCTTTCAGCGAACGGCCCAGATTGAATGATAATTAGTACCCCTGGCTTCTGGGTGACTAAGCGTCCTGATAAAGCTTAATAGATTGTGATGTGATTTATATTAGAATTTGTATCGGTATTTGACTACCCTCATTATTATTGTTTAGAAGAAAAGGTAATTTTGCCAATGCAACATTCATTTATTATGTTTGTTTCGACTTCAATACCTAGAATATTTTTAAGTAATGTTATGTAATAATAGACGTGTACGGTGCAACCATACATGCAATTATTGCACTCTCATCAATATTATAATAATTCAATCAGTTCACGCTCCGACCGCGTCATTGCAACACCTATCATTATCAATAGTTAAGGAGTGGACTCAATACAAGTATCAAGAGAAAATATATAGTTTTATTTAATATCATTATCAATATCAATCAGTAAAAGGCGTATGGTGAGAACCGTACATCTTTTTGGTCCTTCGATCCATCTAGCAATCAGTGACTATTTGGTGAATATCAGTGACTATCAAAACAATATCAGTGTCTATCAAAACATTATCAGTGATCGTATTCGACTCTTAAACTGTGCAGTGCTGCTAGCAAGAAAGGGGCACGAGCCAGGGAGTTGCAGCATATCAAGTAAGATCGTTTTAATTTGCCATTACGTGAATATCTTACTTCATCATGGAAAATATTCACGGAAACCAAGCTGAGATTTTCGAGGCTATGACCAAGCTGTCCGCCAATATCATGAAGGATAGCTCGAGTCGTAAGGTTGGCGATTATTTTAAACGGCGTTTAGAAACATTAGAATCTTATTGGGTCGATTTTCAATATAATCATGATCGGCTTAGTACGGAGGAAAGCAGGTCTCACCCGTACTTTATACAGAAGCATTACGAGCGTGCAGCGGAGTTGTACAGGTCTGTTAAAGCGTTAATTAGTCAGCAGCAAGGATTAACAAAAGCAGGTCAATCTGCTGTCACGGAGCAGGAGGTGAAACTTCAACAGAGAGATGATCAACCATCAGGTACGTCTCTAGCAAGTATGCGAGATGAACAAGCATCAAAACGTTCGTCTCCAGAGCGGTTATCAAGAGGTACATCTAGCAAGACGGATGATATGCTCAAAAAACAATCTAGCAACATCAAAGCTTTTCAGCGAACTATAGCAAGTATTAATTTAGAGGAAATTTCCGAGAAGTGGGAAATGGAAGATGCTCTAAAGACTATTCAATCAAGATGGTCTGTAATTGATACTTTGCACTGGGAATTGGACGGGGAGTTGGAAGAGATGGATGAACATTACGAACAATCATATTCTAAGCAGGAGAAAATATACAACGACTTGAAAAAGGCTGTAAACAGCAAGTTATGGTCTGTCGCACATAAAGTCAAATCAACTCCAAAATTGGACATCCCTATTTTCAGCGGATCATATCAGCAGTGGACATCCTTTAAGGACTTGTTTACTGAAACGATCCACACTAACTATTCTCTGTCTAGCGCTCAGAAAATGCAGCACCTCAAGAGCAAATTGAGAGGAGAACCTGAAAAACTAATCCAGCATCTACCAATATCATCTGATAACTACAACATTAGTTGGGATATTTTAAATCATCGTTATAATAATCTCAAATTAATTTGTAGTTCTCATTTAGACACGTTAATAAACATCCCGGCGGTGCAACATGCTACTATCAATCATATCAAGCGTTTGCATGACACCACAGTCGAGAGTTTGAACGCTATCAAGAACTTGGGGGTGGACGTTACTTCCTGGGACCCTTTACTTATACATCTTTTGTCTCCAAAACTAGATTCGGAGACTTATGATGACTATGCAGAATCTATCAAAGACCCCAGGGCTCTACCTAAATTACAAGATTTTCTGTCGTTTCTAGAAGGGAAATTCACTTCTATGGAATCGTCACGCAGAAAACAAGATAATCAATCAAGCAAATCCGGAAACTTCAAGCAATCATCGTTTGAGGCTAAACAATCACGACAAAAGTTTTATTCGCAACAATCATTTACTGCGAATGGTGAAGTCATTTCGCAACCGACAAACAACAAAAATGTCAATCAGACGAAAAATTATAGGTGTCCAATTTGCAAGACAAATGAACACTGCACCTTTTATTGTCAGCAATTTCTACAAATGTCACCGCAAATAAAACGCAAAACTTTATCGAAATTAGATGTGTGCAAAAATTGCCTTTATAGTCATAACGGTAACGCTTGTTTTTCAACCAAACGATGCCGTGAATGTAATGGCAATCACAATACATTACTACATGCAGCATTCACACAATCAAACAACGCTTCCATTGCAATAAGCACATCAAAAGCGACGGAAAACACTACACCTGCCACGAAATACGAAACGCCGCAACTGACGCGTGGAAACTCGCACGTTTCACTACAACAAAATAGGCCGGATGTACTTTTACCTACTGCAATGATCAAGGTCCAAGCAAAGGATGGATCGTTCCAGATATTACGAGCACTTTTAGACCAAGGTTCGCAAACTTCCCTGATAAGTGAAAACGCAGCAAAGCTTCTGGGCATAACACGCAAGAAATGCCCGGGCGTTATCTGGGGAATAGGCGAAACGGAAACAAACTGCAAAGGAATCATGTCCATCAAATGTGCATCAATTATCAACAGCTTTGAGTTTGAAGTAGATGTTTATATCATGAATAAATTAGTCAAAAACTTGCCTAATCGTACATTCAACAAACCAACATGGTCATATTTGGATAATATTACATTAGCAGACCCCGATTTTAACATAAGTCGTTCTGTTGATTTACTACTCGGTAGCCGTGTATATTCAAAATTATTATTAGAAGGAGTTTGTAGAGAATTTGAGGACTCTGCATCAGCTCAAAACACACGATTAGGCTGGATATTAAGCGGAGATATCATACAATCGTATCAGTGTAACGTCATTTTACATAACCTGGAGGAAATTCAGCAGTTCTGGGAGATAGAAGACATCACTGACGAGACATCATTATCATCAGGAGATCAGCAGACTATAGATTATTATCAAAAAACTACGATACGGCAAGAGGATGGTCGGTATCAAGTAAGATTGCCTCTTAAGCCTAATTTTTCAGATATGTTAGGATTTTCTAAACCGAAAGCTGTAGCGCAGTTTAAATCATTAGAGCGAAAGTTTCAGCAACATCGTAACGTTCAAGCAGATTATCAGAAATTTATGACTGAATATCAAGAATTAGGTCATATGAAACTCGCGAGCAACAGCTCAAAACCCGATTGTTTTTTAACGCATCATAACGTACTTCGTCCAGACTCAACCACTACCAAGTTTAGGGTTGTTTTCAATGCGTCTGCCAAAACATCGACAGGCAACAGCCTGAATGACGTCATGGAAGCTGGACCAAATCTACAGCAGGACCTCCAGTCCTTGATCCTCAAATGGAGGCAGTATAAATTTGCATATACAGCAGACATTGAGAAAATGTTCCGCCAAATCTGGATTCACGAAGATGATCAGCGATATCAGAAGATTGTTTGGAGGAACACATCATCAGACCCAAGACGTCAAAATAACCCAATACAGGATTATCAGTTAACGACAGTTACCTACGGAACCAAAGCCGCACCTTTTCTCTCTTTGATGACGTTAAAACAACTAGCACGTGATGAAAGAGCCAACAACAAAAACAACTTAGCAACAGACGTCTTGGAGAACTCGTTCTATGTTGACGATCTGTTACATGGATCCCATTCACCCGAATCAGCAAAAACACTAACACGCGACCTAATCAAACTTTTAAAATCGGGAGGTTTTAATCTCAGAAAATGGAAATCAAATGTCCCTGAGTTATTAGAACACATACAGACCGATAACAAAACTCAAGACAGTTTTAATTTTAAGCAATCAGAACCATCGAAGACCTTGGGCCTCATCTGGGACCCCAAGGAAGATACTTTCCGGTTCGAATTAAAAATCGAACTATCAACTACTCCAGTAACAAAACGGTCTTTATTGTCAGATATATCAAAATTATTTGACCCCTTGGGATGGCTATCACCTCTGTCCACAAGGTTAAAAATCATTTTTCAAAAAGTTTGGATACATGATATAAAATGGGATGATCCCCTGCCTAAAAATATTCTGACCGATTGGATAAGCGTCAGAGATACTATTTATCGTGTAAATCAATTACAGTTGCCACGCTGGATAGGCACACAGGAACGTGACAGTATAGAATTACACGGATTTTGCGATGCGTCACAGAAAGCGTACGCGTGCGTGATATACTGTCGAATCAAAGGGCATAAGCAGTCTACGCCTATTTTACTAGTCGGAAAAACAAGACTAGTCCCATCAAGCAAATCAGTATCATTACCAAGGTTGGAGTTATCAGGAGCTCTATTACTATCAAAACTTATATCAAAAGTTCAGCAGTGTCTAACAAACTACAACGTAACTATTTACGGTTGGGTAGACTCTATGGTTGTGTTAGGTTGGTTAAATGGTGACCCAACAAGGTGGAAATCATTTGTGGCCAATCGGGTACGCCAGATAACCAATATTATGCCTACAAACTGCTGGCAGTACGTAAAATCATCAGAAAACCCAGCAGATTGTGCCAGTCGAGGCTTGACCGCCGCTCAACTGGAAGATCACTCTCTGTGGTGGAAGGGTCCTTCGTGGCTATCAACATATGACGCCAAAAAGGAATCAAAATTATCAAACTTCACAACAAACGAAGAAATCAAAAATAATAAATTACAAGTAAATGTAACTCAGCAAAATAACGACTGTAGCGTTATAAGAGATCTGATATCAAAGTACAGTTCATTTACACAACTTATAAATGTATATGCAAGGCTTTTGCGTTATTTTAAACGATTACGACTCAAGCAAATGGTACAAACTAAACATCTAACTCTACAAGAAATAAGACAAGCAAAAATGAAACTAATTAAGTTTGTACAAGAAACAGATTTTTTTGAGGATATACAAAATTTACAACAAGGCAAACCTATATCAAGCAAGAGCAAAATATTGAACTTGAATCCGTTTCTCGATCAAGACGGCATTCTTCGAGTCGGCGGGAGGCTCAACCGCGCCAACATCGATCCTCAAATGAAGCACCCAATTATTCTATCAAAAACTTGTCGTTTAGCAGAACTTATCATTGACGAGTCTCACTTTCTAACGTTTCATGGCGGACCTCAACTAACATCAGCATTTACACGCCAGAAATATTGGATTGTTGGCGGAATCAGAGCCGTCAAAATCCGGGTTAGACGTTGTGTTAAATGTCGCCGTCATAACCCTAGCAATCAGCATCAAATCATGGGAGACTTACCACCAGAAAGGACGAACCCATCACGTCCATTTCAAAATGTTGGTGTCGACTATACAGGACACATCTTTATCAAGGCCAACAAGGGTCGTGGGATAAAGACAACTAAGGGATATGTTGCCGTATTTATCTGCATGGCAACTAAAGCAGTTCACTTGGAGTTAGTTTCGGATTTGACAGCATCGTCATTCATAGCTGCTCTTCGTAGGATGATAGCCCGAAGAGGACTCCCTAGCAATTTATTTAGTGATCAGGGAACTAACTTCATTGGAGCAAACAAGATCATACAGGAAGGGTATCAAGAAATATTAAGCACATTCGATCAGGAGTTTCAAGCAGAGTTAGTCAAAATGGGAATTGACTGGCACTTTAACGCACCTTCGTGGCCATCAGCAGGCGGGCTATGGGAGGCAGCCGTTAAAAGCCTCAAATATCACTTAAAGAGAGTAGTGGGGGAGCAAAGATTAACGTTTGAAGAGTTTTGCACGCTTCTTTATCAGTTGGAGGCTTGTCTTAATTCTAGGCCGTTGTGTCCATTAACAGAGGACTCAGCAGATCTCAACTATCTCACACCCGCTCACTTCTTATCAAGCGGACCTAATTTAACACTATACGAAACTGAGAAAGATTTACGAACAAGTTGGAATCTATCCCAAAGAATCTATCAAGATATATGGAAGCGCTGGCGTGGTGAATACTTGACACAGTTGAACACCAGGAACAAATGGAGACGCCCTCAAAATAATATCAAAATTGGAGACTTGGTGTTGATACATGACGCCAATCTACCACCAGGAAAGTGGGCAATGGGAAGGGTGACACAAGTGCACCCCGGCAGTGATGGATACGTCAGAGTAGTCACACTGCAAACAAAAAATGGATCAATGAGAAGACCCATCGTCAAGCTTACGCCATTGCCAGATTGCTCCGACGAAGAAGACAAACAAGTGTCAACTTCAGATCAATCACATCAAAATATCAAAACATCACCTCAACTCAAAACCCGAACGAGTCAAAGCCTTAGTTCTACCTACACCACTATAGTGTCTTTATTACTACTTTTATTATGCTTAGTATGCAACGTGCATAGTGCATACAATATAACACAATTACAAGGCAATCAAGCAATTTATTTTGATAAAATATCAGAAATGAATTTAATCCAAGATCAATGGAAAATAATAGTATATTACGACATGCACCCATATTGGCATGGATCAAACATCTTTAGCATCTATATGAATCACCTTGAAAACCTATGCACACAAACAAAACGGAGATCACATTGTGACGTTATCATGTTGCAGCTACGTCACAAATTCATGGAGCTAGAGTACTACGACCGCATGTTGCTCAATCAGCATTTTGAAGCACATACGCGCACGCGCCGAGGTCTTATCAACGGGATCGGTTACGTTGCAAACAGTCTCTTCGGAGTACTCGACGAACATTTCGCCGAACAATACCAAAAAGACATTACTTTAGTCCGAAAAAATCAGAAACATTTAGCATTACTATGGCGAAATCAAACATCTATCATTGAAGCAGAGAACAACTTGCTGAAACGAGTGGAAAGTACGATGGAAAAGCAACATAAAATATTTAATCAACATTTAATCAACTTAGACCAAGCTCTCTCCACATTAAAAAATGAGGTGGAGAAAGTAGCAGTCACAGAAGACTTTATTTTATCAACATTGATTGCGAGCAACATCCTGAGCAGTCTAAAGAACATTCAAGATTCGTTGTTGGACACGATCACCAACGTTCAACACTTCAATGTTCATCTTATAACACCGGCTCAACTACAAGATGAGCTAAATATCATTTCAAATCAGTTGCCCAAAGAACTATCATTACCTATCAATAGCATTACTACTGACCTATACAAAATATATCAAATCATGCAAGTAAGAGCTCGTATGACACGAGAGTATTTCATTTTTGAAATACAAATTCCTCTAGTAAATCGAGAGAGTTACGAAATTTATCACATGATTCCTATTCAACATCAAATAAAAGGAAGTATGGTAAACGTAGTCCTAATATCAGAGTACATCGCCATCAATATCAGAAAGGATATATACTTACCTATTTCCGGATATGAGCTCCAAAAATGCATTCGATTAAATGCCAACACAAACCTTTGTCAGCTGCAGAAACCAATTTATCAACGAGATTCAGACCAAAATTTTTGCATCAAAAATCAAGAAGGAAATACCTGTACAACTATCACTGCTACATGCAAAACAACGTGGACACAGCTAAACGTAATAAACACATTCATAATCACTTGTTGTGGCCATTGCACTCTACGGATAATATGCGGAGATCAAGTTACCACTGAACAGGTGACCGGAGTGAAAATAATAGCACTAGGAAACAACTGCGTCATCAAGGGTGAGACCATTATTATTACGTCACATAAACAACAAACGACTAACATGAAAATTAAGCCAGATATTATTGCCGTAGAGATCGCTCCCGTCAATAACTTAATCAATTTATCAATACCAACCAATGAGTATAAGGAAGAAAGATACCAAACATCTTTGCAAAGAATCTCAAAACAAATAGAGCAAATGAAAGCAGCCTCAGATCAAACTGATGATGGTGTGACTTATCACGATGTCCACCATTACGTGGCCATCTACTGCGTGGGGGCGGCAGGGCTAGCCTTCGCTGCGTTTGCGTACGCGTACATACGCTCACGCCGGCGCCGCCGCACCGTGCAGCTGGCGCTCACACCTGCACAGCCTGGCGTACACTATCGCGCCAGTGCGAGTGATCTGCGTGCGACTGGTGTGCCAAATCAAAGTGATCAGTGCGCGAGTGAAACAAACAACTCAAATGCGTGTGTAACCGATAGAGCTACTTCACCTGTTATTAGAAAATGTAGTTTCAAAACATCAACTAACAACTTAGCAATTTAAGTATCATTGTTTTATCACCTTGTATCATCAGATCATACTAACAATACCATCTTTCAGCATCAGTCATCTCGCGCCCGGGAGTATGTACGGTGCAACCATACATGCAATTATTGCACTCTCATCAATATTATAATAATTCAATCAGTTCACGCTCCGACCGCGTCATTGCAACACCTATCATTATCAATAGTTAAGGAGTGGACTCAATACAAGTATCAAGAGAAAATATATAGTTTTATTTAATATCATTATCAATATCAATCAGTAAAAGGCGTATGGTGAGAACCGTACAAGACGAGTATCCCTTACAGCCTTATTATGCTTAAATTCATTCTGAAGGCATTTATACGGTGTGTTTGTATGTCTGTCAGTTTGTTTAGAGATTCTGGTTTGTCGTTAGTGCCTAAACGGACGACTAGCTCCCACCGGATAATGTATCTATTACTTTGAAGTTCCGTTGTGTTATTTATATTATTCATCATAAGCCGTAGCTATCATGTCATATATATTTATGTTAAGAAAACACGGGACTGAAGCTACGGGCGTCATCTAGTAAACACATAAAATATTAGTTTTGTATACCGCGCTCGCTTAAAATGTTACCATTTAAAACCCTTCCTAAACTTAAGTTGTATACCAAAACGTCTAACAACCCGTAAAGTTGGCATAATCTTATTTAATTTTAACGTTCCCTCACTATGATTTCAATTAAACGTATCACCCAAAGCAGCATTTATGTATGACGTGGACGACACGTTCAAAAGTTAAATTGCTCTAATTTGCGCCGTGCACCTTATTGCAGCCCCCTTTTCAAAGCCACTGCGTCGGGATTTGCTGTAGTGTTGGGCGGTGCGATGTCGATAATTTATTTCACACATCGATGAATTTGTAGGAACTGTATTACTATTGAATATTTAAGTTGCAACATAATAGAAGGTACAGTAAAATGCCCTAACTTTGCCCACAAGCTCTACTTTTCCTATGGCATTAACTTAATTTTTACATGCACTGACACTTTATAACTGAACCAAAAGCTAGCATTGTCACAGATTTAAAATCTCCCCGATTATGGAAAACATAGCTATTATAACAGTTTACTCATAAAACAACTAGGCAAAGTACGGCTTGTGGGGAAAGTTACGGTATTAGAAAAAAATATCATGTCCATTCAAGTGTTTTGTCAAGTAATTATTCGTTCGACAGTGTTATGATTTTCACGTGACGTTTACGCTGCATAAACATTGCTTTAAAATTATATACAACATGACTTCTTTTGGGTACAATACAAAACAAATTGTCCAAAAAGTACCAGTTAGACAACACAGTCCCCCCAAAAACGTCCAAGAGTGGTTATAGTTTTACAGAAATATTAATAACATTTTCTTGTAAAAAAAAAGGTTGGATGGCTGCGCAAAATTATAATACAGCCATCGTTTTTTACTCGCGGCTTAGAGCCAGATCCTATCCCAATGGAATTACGTAATGTTTCGAGATAAAACGAGCCTGACCTTCTCTTTGTAGGCCAATGGAAAGGTCAAAGAACACTTTTAATGTTAATATAAGGATATTTCTTAATACAAAAATTAATTAAGTTCTATTCTTTACTTGACAGCCATGATTAATTAATAAACTATTAGAATAAATATATTTTTATGAACGTTTTCATAATGAAGTAGGATAATGTCTGTAGATATTGTATTACACAATATAAAAATACAAAAAAATATCTTATCGATATAAGGGATCTCTATACTCCACCACATTATACGGATGCGTCCGCATTTTTTCACCCCTCTATTTACGATGTTATTTTCTCCGTTTTGCTTCTGAAAGCGCATCTCCTTTGAACTTGTCTGAATTATTTAATCGTTTAATAGAATTACTGTACTCGAAGCCGGTACAGACCCCTGTTGCTATACGATCTTCCCCTTAATTGCTTTTCTATGAAAATATTTATCATTGACTTTTTATGGGCGTATAGATTTCTTTGAAAAGTGCAAAAGCCATACCTTGTTAGTCTTTCATTAAATTGCAATGGAATTGCGATGAGTTTCTGGGAAGCACCAATTACGTGGATGATATATTTCTATTTTAACAGTTTCTGAAGGCAAATATTGTTTGTTATGGCTCGTTTATGGACACGCGGCGCGTTGCGCATAGAATGCAAAGGTATGCCTATTTATGAGAACGTTCACGGAGATGTGATTTTTTTATATGCAGCGTTGCTCGCGGCGACGCACGCAGCGGGCAACGTTGTGACGCCCGCGGCGACGCACGCAGCGGGCAACGTTGTGACTCACGCGGCGACGCACGCAGCGGGCAACGTTGTGACGCCCGCGGCGACGCACGCAGCGGGCAACGTTGTGACGCCCGCGGCGACGCACGCAGCGGGCAACGTTGTGACGCCCGCGGCGACGCACGCAGCGGGCAACGTTGTGACTCACGCGGCGACGCACGCAGCGGGCAACGTTGTGACTCCCGCGGCGACGCACGCAGCGGGCAACGTTGTGACTCCCGCGGCGACGCACGCAGCGGGCAACGTTGTGACGCCCGCGGCGACGCACGCAGCGGGCAACGTTGTGACTCACGCGGCGACGCACGCAGCGGGCAACGTTGTGACTCCCGCGGCGACGCACGCAGCGGGCAACGTTGTGACTCACGCGGCGACGCACGCAGCGGGCAACGTTGTGACTCCCGCGGCGACGCACGCAGCGGGCAACGTTGTGACTCACGCGGCGACGCACGCAGCGGGCAACGTTGTGACTCCCGCGGTGACGCACGCAGCGGGCAACGTTGTGACTCACGCGGCGACGCACGCAGCGGGCAACGTTGTGACGCCCGCGGCGACGCACGCAGCGGGCAACGTTGTGACTCACGCGGCGACGCACGCAGCGGGCAACGTTGTGACTCACGCGGCGACGCACGCAGCGGGCAACGTTGTGACGCCCGCGGCGACGCACGCAGCGGGCAACGTTGTGACTCCCGCGGCGACGCACGCAGCGGGCAACGTTGTGACGCCCGCGGCGACGCACGCAGCGGGCAACGTTGTGACTCACGCGGCGACGCACGCAGCGGGCAACGTTGTGACTCCCGCGGCGACGCACGCAGCGGGCAACGTTGTGACTCCCGCGGCGACGCACGCAGCGGGCAACGTTGTGACTCACGCGGCGACGCACGCAGCGGGCAACGTTGTGACTCCCGCGGCGACGCACGCAGCGGGCAACGTTGTGACTCACGCGGCGACGCACGCAGCGGGCAACGTTGTGACTCCCGCGGCGACGCACGCAGCGGGCAACGTTGTGACTCACGCGGCGACGCACGCAGCGGGCAACGTTGTGACGCCCGCGGCGACGCACGCAGCGGGCAACGTTGTGACTCACGCGGCGACGCACGCAGCGGGCAACGTTGTGACTCACGCGGCGACGCACGCAGCGGGCAACGTTGTGACGCCCGCGGCGACGCACGCAGCGGGCAACGTTGTGACTCCCGCGGCGACGCACGCAGCGGGCAACGTTGTGACTCACGCGGCGACGCACGCAGCGGGCAACGTTGTGACGCCCGCGGCGACGCACGCAGCGGGCAACGTTGTGACGCCCGCGGCGACGCACGCAGCGGGCAACGTTGTGACTCACGCGGCGACGCACGCAGCGGGCAACGTTGTGACTCACGCGGCGACGCACGCAGCGGGCAACGTTGTGACGCCCGCGGCGACGCACGCAGCGGGCAACGTTGTGACTCACGCGGCGACGCACGCAGCGGGCAACGTTGTGACTCCCGCGGCGACGCCCGCAGCGGGCAACGTTGTGACTCCCGCGGCGACGCACGCAGCGGGCAACGTTGTGACTCACGCGGCGACGCACGCAGCGGGCAACGTTGTGACTCCCGCGGCGACGCACGCAGCGGGCAACGTTGTGACTCACGCGGCGACGCACGCAGCGGGCAACGTTGTGACTCACGCGGCGACGCACGCAGCGGGCAACGTTGTGACTCACGCGGCGACGCACGCAGCGGGCAACGTTGTGACTCCCGCGGCGACGCACGCAGCGGGCAACGTTGTGACTCACGCGGCGACGCACGCAGCGGGCAACGTTGTGACGCCCGCGGCGACGCACGCAGCGGGCAACGTTGTGACGCCCGCGGCGACGCACGCAGCGGGCAACGTTGTGACTCACGCGGCGACGCACGCAGCGGGCAACGTTGTGACTCCCGCGGCGACGCACGCAGCGGGCAACGTTGTGACGCCCGCGGCGACGCACGCAGCGGGCAACGTTGTGACTCCCGCGGCGACGCACGCAGCGGGCAACGTTGTGACTCCCGCGGCGACGCACGCAGCGGGCAACGTTGTGACTCCCACGGCGACGCACGCAGCGGGCAACGTTGTGACTCCCGCGGCGACGCATGCAGCGGGCAACGTTGTGACTCCCGCGGCGACGCACGCAGCGGGCAACGTTGTGACTCCCGCGGCGACGCACGCAGCGGGCAACGTTGTGACTCACGCGGCGACGCACGCAGCGGGCAACGTTGTGACTCCCGCGGCGACGCACGCGGCGGGCAACGTTGTGACGCCCGCAGCGGGCAACGTTGTGACTCCCGCGGCGACGCACGCAGCGGGCAACGTTGTGACGCCCGCGGCGACGCACGCAGCGGGCAACGTTGTGGCTCCCGCGGCGACGCACGCAGCGGGCAACGTTGTGACTCCCGCGGCGACGCACGCAGCGGGCAACGTTGTGACGCCCGCGGCGACGCACGCAGCGGGCAACGTTGTGGCTCCCGCGGCGACGCACGCAGCGGGCAACGTTGTGACTCCCGCGGCGACGCACGCAGCGGGCAACGTTGTGACTCCCGCGGCGACGCACGCAGCGGGCAACGTTGTGACTCCCGCGGCGACGCACGCAGCGGGCAACGTTGTGACTCCCGCGGCGACGCACGCAGCGGGCAACGTTGTGACTCACGCGGCGACGCACGCAGCGGGCAACGTTGTGACTCCGTTATGTTATGTTGACAAAATAATCCAGAAATAAAATAAATAACTATATCGAAACTTTGAAAACCCAGTTGTGTAATTTTTCCTCTACCGGACGATATTTATAACTATGCCAGTTGTTAATTTAACTAATTTTAATTCATAGTCATCATCATCATTTCAGACGAAAGATGTCCACTGCTGGACATAGGCCTCCCCCAAGCATCGCCACAACGACCGGTCCTGAGCTTGCCGCATCCAGCGGATTCCTGCGACTTTCACCAGGTCGTCGGTCCACCTTGTGGGGGGCCTACACATGCTGCGCCTTCCAGTACACGGTTGCCACTTCAGAACGTTTCGGCTCCAGCGGCCATCCGTTCTGCGAGCAATATGCCCCGCTCACTGCCACTTAAGTTTGGCAATTCTTCGGGCTATGTCGGTTACCTTCGGAAATAGTACTCAAATTCAAATTGAAAAGTTTTTACTTCGAATAAGCATTTACATGCACTTTCAAAACGTTAAGAATCTAGTAGCATGGTTCCAAAATGTTGGTTGTATGGAGAAGAGCCAGAAAGAAACTCCATGGAAAACATAATCAGTATCGGTTTTCTAAGTCACAGTTAATTCGGTTTTCTGGCCAGTTGCCAAGATTTCCTTTCCTGCAAGGTATTCGTTCAACGCTCACTAGCAATTTGGCCTACCAATACCTACTTCGTCTAAAATCCTACTAATAATTACGTGATGTTACAATATCAATCATCTATCGATACGGCATAATCATTAAGGATTTACCTATAATAACCTTTGAAAACATCTTTGAAGCAAGGGACGAAAACAAATACCAATTCTGAATACAGCGATAATACGTGTAAAAACATCATAAATACCTATATAGTTTGTTTCAAAAACATTATTCCTTATTTAACCTTTGAAAAGCAATCTCATTCGCTTCGCATCACTGTCTATAAACATTTTAAAACATGCATTTTACCCTTAAAATGGTTTGTAAGCTCTTTATTAAAGTAATAAAATAAATCGCAGCCTGCAGGACGGTAGCACAAAATGTCAATTTTAATTTTATACAGCAACCACGGACAGTATGTTTACGACAAAAAGCTTTGGTAGTTAATGGGTTAAAAAGTTTTCATAGCGTTATTAAAAAAGATAAATCAGGGTTTCAATAACCATTTTAATCCGAAATAAAGTATTATATGAACAAAAGTCTTCACCATCCAGTCCTCCTACCTTCTCATTATGAGAAGAGGCCGCGGCCGTGTCCAGCAGTGAGGCAATAATAAGATGCTTATGTGTGAGAAACAAAACAAAAGTTGGCAATTTCTGTTAAAACTTACTATTCATTCATGTTTGCAATGGCCCAATTTAATGTTATGATGTCAATCCCCAATCGCGAAAGATATTTTTTCAGACAGTCATATTATCAGAAAGTCAATTCTAGTAATTTAAAACTTTCAAAATATAGTTCCAAACTAATCTCAATGCTTTAAATCTTAATTTTACACTTTACCTTTTTTTTTACTTTAATTTAATCTTATATCTTTGTTGCCTAAAATCTTGCAAGACTCCTGAAACACAGGTATATAATTTTTCCTAGGGTTACCTTATACTATGTTTGTACCAGTTTTATGTCAATAAATTAAATTAAATTAAAATTTCTTTATTTCGGGCATCTAAACCCATAAACCACATAGAATAAATAAAAATTACTTAACACACATACAAAATAAATTGAAATAAAAATTTACACAATTAAAAAATTATTAAAAAATTAAAATTTACATACATCGAAAATCATTAAAAATTTAAATACACACACATAAAGAATAACTGATGTCAAGTTTACCCTAGGCCCGCCTACAACTGATTGTGGAGTTGCATCCAGTGGGCGAACATCGGGCTATCCCACCTATCAGCCAGCGCGCCCAGGATGATGTTGGAGCTGCCGCACCAGCGGCCGAGTAGTGACGCGCACCTTTTGCGGATAATTGCATGAAAGCCGTCAACCTGCGCGTCTGCGAACATACCCGACGCGCTGCAGTATCGCGGCAGCCTCAACAACACCCTGAACGTGTTATTAAACTGGACACGCAAATCGCTGTATGACCGCTGGGTGTAGTCCACCCACAGGCTGCACGTGTAAAAGGACTGGCAGTAAGCCTTAAACAACGTCACCTTCACTGGTGCTGTACACCGTGCAAACCTGCGGGCTAACATATTGCAGCGGACAGACTGCGACCTGCGCTCCCTTTCAATGTCTGTGTTGTCTTTTAGGTCCGCGTCGACCCAGTGTCCCAGATACTTGAACTGTGACACTACAGTCAGAGCAGTGCCACAGAGAGGGACTTCCGGCAAAGTATACGTTTTAGTGCGCGCCTTAAAGATCATAAGTTCACTCTTTTTTACGTTGTATCTGAGACCATGGGCCGCCGCATAAGACTCACAAATAGACAACAGCCGTTTCAAAGCCTTAATTGATGGACTCAGCAGCACCATATCATCAGCGTAGCTAATATTGTTGACGCACACGCCATCAATATGACATCCTATGCCTGTGCTGCTGAGCTCATCAATACGCTTATTTATGTACAGGTTGAATAACTTGGGGGAGTCCCAGTCCCAGTCCCCCCTGCCTCACTCCACACTCCAACCGGTACATTTCGGACAACGCTTCCCTCACCTTACGCGGTTTTCCTGATGGCTATACCAATATTTAAATAGTGCTCTTACTTTATGTGGTAAGGTGGTCTCATGTTTTAATTTCTCCCAAAGGACGTCATAAGACACTAGGTCAAACGCCTTTGAGAGATCCAGGAAACACGCGTAAACTGGGGTTTTTCTTTTAGTATAGTACTTGACAGTCTGCTTAAGGCACAGGATAGCACTTTCAGTTGATAACCCACGCCTGAAGCCAAACTGGGCATCATTTAAAGTGAGGTGCTTACCAAGTTGCCGATCCAGCAGACTGTCCAGCACCTTTGCTGTAACATTGGCAAGTGAGATCGGCCTATAGTTGGCTGTGTCCGAGGAGTATCCGGTTTTATTCTTTATAATAGGTACTACTACCGTATACATAAGGTCTTTAGGTAAATATGAGTGACTAAGACAAAGCGTGAAAAACATAGCAAGTACCCTAGGCAGATGTACGCCCGCGTACCGCAAGTGCTCAATGCTGAGGCTATCCTGCCCCGGAGATTTGCCATGCCCTTAATGATAGCAGCAACTTCATGGCCAGTAAAAAGTACAGTTCGCTCCTGGAACTCTGCAGCCATGAGCCCTTGCGGCGTCGGTGACGCGTTACGCAACAAAGAGTTGACCCTAAAATGATTTTGAAAGACAGTAGCCACCTCGCTCGGTTCACTGTAGCCCCCGACACTCACTGGACGGCTCGACCCCTGGTTCAGCTGTTGAGTCCTTTTCCAAAATAAAGAATTTGTTTATTATTATTATTATCCTGTTTGCCGTTTTTTTAGTTTGACCTAAGTGTCACAAACAAAAGCAAATAAATAGGAACATCTACTGTTGGCCAATCAATTAGCCTCCAGAGAAAATTATCCGTATTCTTTTTAATTTTCATTTAGAAGCCTAATCGCCGTAGCCGAATTCGGCTTGAAGAGGTTTAAGTTAATAAGAAAGGTAAAGGAAACTCAATCTAGTTACATTCAAGAGGTATCAAGGAAAAACATAATAGAGTAGGTACTACGTAAGTATAGTTTTGATTTAAAAAAAATACATAACATCACACTTCTATTTCCCCGAAGGGGTAGGCAGAGGTGTATAGTACACCCACATTTCGCCAGTTATGTTATAGTCCCATGTAATAGGGGGCGACCATATTGCCATTGACCGGGCACAAATCCTGACTCCGGGCTGCTACTGAGAATTTCCTAAAGAAAAAACCCAATAACACTTTGCCCAACCCGGGAATCGAACCCAATACCCCACGATCAGCAGTAAAGCTTGCGACCACTAGACCAACGAGGCAGTCAGATTTAAAAAAATGCATTATTAAATTTCATTTTATTTAACTTTATTTCAGGCACAAATAAATACGCATAAGTTTTTTAGTATCGACCACCAATATGATTCATTCATTCATTTCAGCCGAAAGACGTCCACTGCTGGACAAAGTCCTCCCCCAAATGGGGGGGATATACCATAATCGCCACGCTTGGCAAGCGGGTTGGCGATGGCAGTTGGTTGTTTAAATACTCAGAGAACGCTGCTGCCCATCCTCTGGTGAATCCCTGAGTCGCCTTTTACGACACCCAAGAGAAGAGAGAGGGTGATGCAATTCTTTAAGTCCGGCACCACACGGAACAATATGATATTACATCATTATTAAAATCCTCAAATTTATATACCTACGCGTAACTTTATGTACAGGTACACCGACTTAACTCCGCTCCTTCAATTAACCTGATTACTCAAAAACACGATATTAAGAAATTCTTCAAATTTTATAATAAGGAGCTGGAAATAATTATCTGTAATAAGTTCATACATTCTCGTGATAGGGAAACTTTTAATCTGGCTTATGAGCCCCTCGAATTAATCAACGTGGAGCTGCGAAGGCAGGGCTCCTTTGAGCAACCTGTCAGACTCCTTAAGTCTCCTTGATGAGTTGAATAGAGACGATACACTTTATTGTACGTCAGGTTTAAGGCGCATGTAGCAGCCAAGTGGCGCCCCCATCAGTAAAAACATTTTTTTTTTATCGAATTGGATGGCGAAACGAGCTAAAGGCCCACCTGATGTTAAGCGGTTACCTTTGCCCATAACAACTGCAATACCACCTAGGCTGTTACCTAAATGGTACCGCAAGTCGGTTCGCCAAGCTGAGACATGAAGATGGAAAGTCTCATGTCATTGTAATTTCACCGGCACCCGTACTCTTCTGACCGAAACACAGCAATGCAAGCATCACTATTTGGCGCTGAATATATCATAAATCGAAAATTCGTTTTTAATAATTGAAGTACTGTAGTTTAATCATAAACCATTAACTCTGTGACACAGACATGGTAAAAAATATAGACGAAGTGCTACGAACAGTCATAGAGAAGCCAAAAAAACTGTGCTCCTTCGTGTACAATCAGCGCTCACTCACACATATGTCCAGACATAGGCCTTCCTGAAGCATCACAAATACCGATCCTGCGCTTTCCGCATCCAGCATATGTACATACGTATAACAACATAGGAAAATAAGCTGAATTGTCGCTGTTGCAAATATACGCTTTCCCAAATACACCGTTCGCTGCGACCTGTTATATTTCCAATATTTTCATACTATTGTGTGGAAGCCGAAACTTTTAAGTCACACGTACCTACAAAATTTCTTGTGGTGAAGTCTCTTTCACACTTATTAATAAGGCATCATTCTACTCTGCTGTCAGCGTACTCATGCTATGTGAAAAAGATTATAATAATTAATCAGTAAGGTAATATGTACTACGTACGGTCGACCACACGTCGGTGAACACTTTGACATTAGCAGCATCTTCATTTCGTAAGCAGTAAGGGCGGTTTTCGAATTGAAGTGTTACCACTGTCATGCAGTCGACTGTACTAGAGTAGACATTACGAACAAAATATATCGCGCAACTAGCTGGCCGCGGGGCATGCGCGGCTTGAGCGTGGCTAAGCGAATGAGAGTGCAGGAGCTCTAAAACGTGTTACAAACATTCGATTCAAGGTGTCTTCTCTAGTACGTAGTACGCACGGCTACACATCAAGCTGTGCATTTCCAGTATAAGCTGATCTCGCATTGTACGGAAAGCCTATACAATGCGAGGTCAGCATAAACTGGAAATGTACAGCTTGATGTGTAGCCGTGTGTACATATTACCTCAGCGTAATTAATCAATCATGCTTCAGCCGTAACATTTCTATTTATCAGTTAGTTAATTGAACGTCGTTCGCTTGACAACTCTATTATTACCTGTCATTAGTTATGATACTACCAAGCTTTCTTCGACTGCAATAAACGCTGAATAGGTAATTGAAATATTTCATGCCTGATCGATTGACAATCTTGCTTTCTTTTATTACTTGTGTACATTTTTTTTTTTTTCTAGGACGACACCTTCAAAAGGCTATCGGCCTCGTGGGGTAGAGGCTGGGGTGTGTGGGATTTTTACCGCACTAAAACCTCCCCGGTGACCATCTTCAGCACAATAGTGAGGGAACTCCGAATGGGTATGCTACCGGTGCCCCCCCCTGTGCTACGACATGATTTCAGAGATTGACCGTTATTTATCCTTTCTTGTAAATTTTCTGACCGCCAATTTTTTGTTCTGTGCTAATGTTTGTATTAACGTAATTTTTATTTTTACGGTATTAAAACAATAAATTATACTCCATACAGGGTGTCCCTCTGCCTGTGGTCCACGGGAAAATGGGACCTTGGACCACAGCTAGAGGGACACCCTGTATATCTATGGACTGTCTGTTAAATGAAAAATTATAATTTCAGAAAAAAAATAGGGTTCCGTACCGCAAAATGAAAAACACGGAACCCTTATAGAATCACTTTGTTGTCCATCCGTCTTATCTGTATGTCTGCAAAAAAAACATAATGTTTGTGATATATCAGGAGTTTCTTGGTAAGTAAGTAAACTTTATTGTTTCTGATTGAGTGGTTACAGTTGGTAAAAACAGTTGGTTGGTTCACACATTTAATTTACCTGTATATTTATCAAGTCCCTACAATCATGTAAGTGCGATGATAACATTCTGGTACGGAACCCTGATTGTACGAGCCCGACTTGCTCTTGGCCGGTTTTTATTATAGTATTAGGGCATGTTTGAAATAATATTTTTACCAATTTTAGCTAAACATTTTATAAATTTCATGAGTTTTATCACTTAATAATAGTGTAAATAATGATTAGCAATCATTTTAATCCTACTAATAAAATTAAATAAATGCGAAAGTATGTTTGTTGGTTTGATCTTCTTTCACGCAGCAACTGAGCAACGGACCGAAGTGATTTTTTACATAGAGATAGTTTACAGGCCAGAGAGTGACAAAGGCTACTTAAAAAAATGCGTTAGTGGACATACTGTACAATGATAAAGTAGCATCCTAAAGTTATTAGTAGTAGTAGAGCTCCTTTGTGAAAGAGCTCATCCGGGGAAGTACTACCACCGTACCTACTTCTGTCGCCAAGCAGTGATGCTTACATTGCTGTGTTTCGGTGTGAAGGGTACGGGTGCCTGTGAAATTACAATCACATGAGACTTTCTATCTTCATGTCTCAGTTTGAACCGACTTGCGGTAACATTTAGGCAACAGCCTAGGTGGTATTAAAGTTGTTATGGGCAAACGTAACCGCTTAACATCAGGTGGGCCTTTAGCTCGTTTCGCCACCATATACTATATAAAAAAAATGCTAAAATCAAGAACCACGGTAGCGAAGCTGCGGATAAAAGCTAGTAACAAATGAGTCTAATTCAAATAACTTAGATAAAAATAATGATTATGTATTTGAAAGACACATAGTTTTTACAGGTTGGTTTTTGGCAGGTACATCATGTTTCACGGTCGGTGTGCAATACATTATTAATTAGACATTAATTACCTATTTTTTATTAAGAAGAAAGCTCTAAATAAGCTCAATTTTTTAAAGCTTTAGATTAGGAACCGTAAGAAAATAAAGACAGAGTGGTATTAGTTTTAGGTTAAAAAGCATAACATTTGCCTTACAAGGCCTTACAAACTTTTCCACTTCATTTCCCCGCCACGTATTACAAATTCTTAACACTTCATATTATCCCCCCCAAAAAATACATCAGTCCCCGGCACATATGTTTCGTCTCCAGATAATGTCGCGCGATGATAGCGTTGCATTATTGCCAGGGGACGCCGCTTAACGACGGAGGAAACTCATTAAATACGCGCCAATTTATGGCCTTCCAGGGGACTGATGTTCTTGCGTACCGTTTACCTAGCCAACCCTTTTGGTTTCTTCAAATAAAACCTGCGGTACTGACTTAATTATGTGTGTGCGATGGAAGTTTGGCGTGCGTGCATATGTTTTTCTTATGTTTTGTGTAATGTTTTATGTGAGATTAATATTTTCACTTTGTAGTGTAAAAGTATGTCAATATATATCTATATTTTTTAAGTGTCAAATTGGTAAATGTTTCAATCAATCAACTCAGCCTATCGCAGTCCACTGCTGGACATAGGCCTCTCCCAAGTTGCGCCACAACGCTCGGCCCTCTGCCTTCCGCATCCAGTCCCCCCCAGCCACGTTCTTTAGGTCGTCGGTCCACCTGGCAGGGGGGCGCCCTACGCTGCGTTTGCCGATACGCGGTCTCCACTCAAGGACTCGTCTGCTCCAACGGCCATCGGTCCTTCGACAGACATGGCCAGCCCACTGCCACTTCAGCTTACTGATCCTACAAGCTATGTCGGTCACTCCGGTTCTTATCCGGATAATCTCGTTACGGATTTAAAAAAAAAAAAAAAACAAAAAAAAAAAAGTTAGTATGTAGGTATACTCATTGTTATAAATAGAATTTAAAATGAACGGACGGTGAGCCGTTCATTTTACATTCTACACATATAAGTTCTTAGCGGTTTTCGTGTACGGCAATATCATTGTGTATGTCGTGTAATGTATATTGGAAATTAATAAAATAATTAATGATGAAACCATTTTCAATGATGAAGACACATATTAAAGTAGCAAATAACCGCAATTCATTTGGGTTTACACACACTAACGGTAACAATTAATTTACCACATAACATCGGACTACATATTGTAACTAAATACAAAATAATTAATGATGAAACAATTTTCAGTGATGAAGACACATATTGAAGCAGTAAATAACCGCAGTTCATTTGGATTTACACACATTAACGGTAACAATTAATTTACCACATAATCTTGAACTATCAATGACGCCTAACTCATCATCCTCCTCGCCTTTTCCCAACTATATTGCGATCAGCATCCATTCTACCAGATGCGGCCGAACATCAGTATTTTACACGGAGCGACTGTCATCAGACCCCGCAGCTCAGATATTGGGCACTAAGGCTCATCCTAAGGTGAGACCCGTTGGCAATCTTTCGGATTTCTGACTACCCGTAACGACTGCCATAGATATTCATATGACAACCAGTACCTAATCAATGACACTTCACCACAGATTTCTGATTACTATGTACCTTACTAATATATCTAAAACACACTTGAAAATAATTAATTAACGCTTAAGGTCTTCAATAGAGATAAAAGGTGCCAAAGTTTGAGATCAAAGTTAAATCTCTAAAAACCGTAGCTGTCTGTGAAGTTGAACAAAAATCGAATTAATTCCAAAATCCTCTTTGAATTTGAATTGCGTAACGTGAAACTTTAAAATTGCCATTGTGTACCTAAATTAAACTTTCCGCTTGGAACCGTTCAAGTTTTCAATGATAACATTAACATTTGAACCTTCGTGATTGAACTCTGTACTGTTGAACCCAGTTCAGATAAATCGGTAAGTGTAATAAAGGGGTAGATTCAGTTTTGGTGTGAAATTGTTGTACGTAGGTACTTATATTTTATTAAAGTAATGTATGTACGTAATTATGTATATATATATATATATGATATGTAAATTAAAAATCTTTTCATTATATCCCCAATATTAGCGCTTATACTTTTAGACTTTTAGCATATTTTATCACACTAGCTGTTGGCAGTGGCTTCGCTCACAGCGCCACCTATCGGGTTCAGAATTTGTAATTATATTTTCTGGAACTTACCCAAAATATTGTATTTATGAGTCATTTTGTTTCATAAATATGGAATTCAATAATAACTTGACTACAGCCCTACCTATCGAATCCTAGCATAGCTATGAACTTGGGCTATGAACCATCGTCTTGACAAAACAAATATATTACAGATGCTTTAACGATTGTAAGGATTTTAATGTTTCTTGATGGAATGAAGCAGAAAATCCTTGTCCATCGATGCAAAAGAAAAATCCATAATGTTGGTCCGCTGAAAGGAACGAATTTGAAACAAAGGGCCACCAGGTAATTTTACTGACAAACAAACACACGCAAAAAGATACAAAAAGAAACAAAACCAAAGTAAACACGAAAGAAATAACACAAACCAAATGAATCCCAAATATCATGTTACAAAACAACACAACATCGGGTCGTTCGTCCAAATTATTACAAGAAAATTATAACAAGCTTTCCCTTTTTCTTTAACAAAACCAAGAAAAATGAATTCGTTATTTACATCAACGATCGGGGAACGGAAGATAAAAATCTTTTATCTGGTCCTGAATGGGATGTTTGTGCCATGATCTCAAAGAAAAATTTCACCTAATTACTGAGGCATCCAGCTCCGGGCGGTTCGGCGAAACTCTAAAAGGAAATGATGCAAATAATTTTCCGAGGAATATTAAAGATTTGCGGATGATTTAAAAATTAAACGGCTTAGAATAACAAGTTTTAATTATAGCCTCAATGTTTGCTAAATTAAAATGTACACGGACTTGAAATTACTAAACGAGAGTTGTTAATTCTACAGATTCTGTGGGATAACCGTCCCAAAAACTGTCTAAAAGAAGTTTAGCTGCCAGGGGGGGTAAGATGAAAGGAGAGGATATGAATTGTGGGCAAAATAAATTCAGTTTGTAATGTTTCATCGTTTAGATACTACAAGTACAAAAATAACGACGACTGCCTCGTTGGTCTAGTGGTCGCAAGCGCGACTGCTGAGCGTGGGGTCCTGGGTTCGATTCCCGGGTCAGGCAGTGTTATTGGGTTTTTTCAGTAGGAAATCCTCAGTAGCAGCCCGGAGTCTGGATATGTGCCCGGTTAATGGCAATAGGCTCGCCCCCTATTACATGGGACTTACAACATAACTGGCGAAATGTGGGTGTACTATTACACCTCTGCCTACCCCTTCGGGGAAATACAGGCGTGATGTTATGTTATGTTATATGTAAATTTTTAATAAAATAATTATAATTTTAACAATTTTTATTAAGATTTAATTTTAAAAAAAACATGATTGCTCGACCCCATTTGAATTTTAAATAGACCTAATCATATAATCGTTTTTTTATGTATTTTAATGAACTATTACAATTGTCAATGTGTGATTTTGGCGACACTTTTTCCCGTACTAAGGCGGCCCATACACCTACAATATAACTGTGCAATATTTGCAATTGCGCAATGATATTGACCGTGTAGGGGTGAGATTGAAAGACAAATGAAGATCGGGACGATACAATAATAATTGTGCATTATTAATATTGCGCAATTATATTGTAGGTGTATGAGCCGCCTAAGTAATCGTAAGGGCAATTCCACTTGTTTCCTTTATTTCGTGTTAGAAACCAACTGACATCATTACCTCCTTTGTTAAACATAATCTTCTTAGTACAATTTACTTCGTGCCATTAGATAGTAGCTTTACACAGGTCAGAGGTTCAAAGAAGCTAGGTTCGATATAATCTGCCTAAAATACGGGCTCCTTTCAGCGAACGGCCCAGATTGAATGATAATTAGTACCCCTGGCTTCTGGGTGACTAAGCGTCCTGATAAAGCTTAATAGATTGTGATGTGATTTATATTAGAATTTGTATCGGTATTTGACTACCCTCATTATTATTGTTTAGAAGAAAAGGTAATTTTGCCAATGCAACATTCATTTATTATGTTTGTTTCGACTTCAATACCTAGAATATTTTTAAGTAATGTTATGTAATAATAGACGTGTACGGTGCAACCATACATGCAATTATTGCACTCTCATCAATATTATAATAATTCAATCAGTTCACGCTCCGACCGCGTCATTGCAACACCTATCATTATCAATAGTTAAGGAGTGGACTCAATACAAGTATCAAGAGAAAATATATAGTTTTATTTAATATCATTATCAATATCAATCAGTAAAAGGCGTATGGTGAGAACCGTACATCTTTTTGGTCCTTCGATCCATCTAGCAATCAGTGACTATTTGGTGAATATCAGTGACTATCAAAACAATATCAGTGTCTATCAAAACATTATCAGTGATCGTATTCGACTCTTAAACTGTGCAGTGCTGCTAGCAAGAAAGGGGCACGAGCCAGGGAGTTGCAGCATATCAAGTAAGATCGTTTTAATTTGCCATTACGTGAATATCTTACTTCATCATGGAAAATATTCACGGAAACCAAGCTGAGATTTTCGAGGCTATGACCAAGCTGTCCGCCAATATCATGAAGGATAGCTCGAGTCGTAAGGTTGGCGATTATTTTAAACGGCGTTTAGAAACATTAGAATCTTATTGGGTCGATTTTCAATATAATCATGATCGGCTTAGTACGGAGGAAAGCAGGTCTCACCCGTACTTTATACAGAAGCATTACGAGCGTGCAGCGGAGTTGTACAGGTCTGTTAAAGCGTTAATTAGTCAGCAGCAAGGATTAACAAAAGCAGGTCAATCTGCTGTCACGGAGCAGGAGGTGAAACTTCAACAGAGAGATGATCAACCATCAGGTACGTCTCTAGCAAGTATGCGAGATGAACAAGCATCAAAACGTTCGTCTCCAGAGCGGTTATCAAGAGGTACATCTAGCAAGACGGATGATATGCTCAAAAAACAATCTAGCAACATCAAAGCTTTTCAGCGAACTATAGCAAGTATTAATTTAGAGGAAATTTCCGAGAAGTGGGAAATGGAAGATGCTCTAAAGACTATTCAATCAAGATGGTCTGTAATTGATACTTTGCACTGGGAATTGGACGGGGAGTTGGAAGAGATGGATGAACATTACGAACAATCATATTCTAAGCAGGAGAAAATATACAACGACTTGAAAAAGGCTGTAAACAGCAAGTTATGGTCTGTCGCACATAAAGTCAAATCAACTCCAAAATTGGACATCCCTATTTTCAGCGGATCATATCAGCAGTGGACATCCTTTAAGGACTTGTTTACTGAAACGATCCACACTAACTATTCTCTGTCTAGCGCTCAGAAAATGCAGCACCTCAAGAGCAAATTGAGAGGAGAACCTGAAAAACTAATCCAGCATCTACCAATATCATCTGATAACTACAACATTAGTTGGGATATTTTAAATCATCGTTATAATAATCTCAAATTAATTTGTAGTTCTCATTTAGACACGTTAATAAACATCCCGGCGGTGCAACATGCTACTATCAATCATATCAAGCGTTTGCATGACACCACAGTCGAGAGTTTGAACGCTATCAAGAACTTGGGGGTGGACGTTACTTCCTGGGACCCTTTACTTATACATCTTTTGTCTCCAAAACTAGATTCGGAGACTTATGATGACTATGCAGAATCTATCAAAGACCCCAGGGCTCTACCTAAATTACAAGATTTTCTGTCGTTTCTAGAAGGGAAATTCACTTCTATGGAATCGTCACGCAGAAAACAAGATAATCAATCAAGCAAATCCGGAAACTTCAAGCAATCATCGTTTGAGGCTAAACAATCACGACAAAAGTTTTATTCGCAACAATCATTTACTGTGAATGGTGAAGTCATTTCGCAACCGACAAACAACAAAAATGTCAATCAGACGAAAAATTATAGGTGTCCAATTTGCAAGACAAATGAACACTGCACCTTTTATTGTCAGCAATTTCTACAAATGTCACCGCAAATAAAACGCAAAACTTTATCGAAATTAGATGTGTGCAAAAATTGCCTTTATAGTCATAACGGTAACGCTTGTTTTTCAACCAAACGATGCCGTGAATGTAATGGCAATCACAATACATTACTACATGCAGCATTCACACAATCAAACAACGCTTCCATTGCAATAAGCACATCAAAAGCGACGGAAAACACTACACCTGCCACGAAATACGAAACGCCGCAACTGACGCGTGGAAACTCGCACGTTTCACTACAACAAAATAGGCCGGATGTACTTTTACCTACTGCAATGATCAAGGTCCAAGCAAAGGATGGATCGTTCCAGATATTACGAGCACTTTTAGACCAAGGTTCGCAAACTTCCCTGATAAGTGAAAACGCAGCAAAGCTTCTGGGCATAACACGCAAGAAATGCCCGGGCGTTATCTGGGGAATAGGCGAAACGGAAACAAACTGCAAAGGAATCATGTCCATCAAATGTGCATCAATTATCAACAGCTTTGAGTTTGAAGTAGATGTTTATATCATGAATAAATTAGTCAAAAACTTGCCTAATCGTACATTCAACAAACCAACATGGTCATATTTGGATAATATTACATTAGCAGACCCCGATTTTAACATAAGTCGTTCTGTTGATTTACTACTCGGTAGCCGTGTATATTCAAAATTATTATTAGAAGGAGTTTGTAGAGAATTTGAGGACTCTGCATCAGCTCAAAACACACGATTAGGCTGGATATTAAGCGGAGATATCATACAATCGTATCAGTGTAACGTCATTTTACATAACCTGGAGGAAATTCAGCAGTTCTGGGAGATAGAAGACATCACTGACGAGACATCATTATCATCAGGAGATCAGCAGACTATAGATTATTATCAAAAAACTACGATACGGCAAGAGGATGGTCGGTATCAAGTAAGATTGCCTCTTAAGCCTAATTTTTCAGATATGTTAGGATTTTCTAAACCGAAAGCTGTAGCGCAGTTTAAATCATTAGAGCGAAAGTTTCAGCAACATCGTAACGTTCAAGCAGATTATCAGAAATTTATGACTGAATATCAAGAATTAGGTCATATGAAACTCGCGAGCAACAGCTCAAAACCCGATTGTTTTTTAACGCATCATAACGTACTTCGTCCAGACTCAACCACTACCAAGTTTAGGGTTGTTTTCAATGCGTCTGCCAAAACATCGACAGGCAACAGCCTGAATGACGTCATGGAAGCTGGACCAAATCTACAGCAGGACCTCCAGTCCTTGATCCTCAAATGGAGGCAGTATAAATTTGCATATACAGCAGACATTGAGAAAATGTTCCGCCAAATCTGGATTCACGAAGATGATCAGCGATATCAGAAGATTGTTTGGAGGAACACATCATCAGACCCAAGACGTCAAAATAACCCAATACAGGATTATCAGTTAACGACAGTTACCTACGGAACCAAAGCCGCACCTTTTCTCTCTTTGATGACGTTAAAACAACTAGCACGTGATGAAAGAGCCAACAACAAAAACAACTTAGCAACAGACCTCTTGGAGAACTCGTTCTATGTTGACGATCTGTTACATGGATCCCATTCACCCGAATCAGCAAAAACACTAACACGCGACCTAATCAAACTTTTAAAATCGGGAGGTTTTAATCTCAGAAAATGGAAATCAAATGTCCCTGAGTTATTAGAACACATACAGACCGATAACAAAACTCAAGACAGTTTTAATTTTAAGCAATCAGAACCATCGAAGACCTTGGGCCTCATCTGGGACCCCAAGGAAGATACTTTCCGGTTCGAATTAAAAATCGAACTATCAACTACTCCAGTAACAAAACGGTCTTTATTGTCAGATATATCAAAATTATTTGACCCCTTGGGATGGCTATCACCTCTGTCCACAAGGTTAAAAATCATTTTTCAAAAAGTTTGGATACATGATATAAAATGGGATGATCCCCTGCCTAAAAATATTCTGACCGATTGGATAAGCGTCAGAGATACTATTTATCGTGTAAATCAATTACAGTTGCCACGCTGGATAGGCACACAGGAACGTGACAGTATAGAATTACACGGATTTTGCGATGCGTCACAGAAAGCGTACGCGTGCGTGATATACTGTCGAATCAAAGGGCATAAGCAGTCTACGCCTATTTTACTAGTCGGAAAAACAAGACTAGTCCCATCAAGCAAATCAGTATCATTACCAAGGTTGGAGTTATCAGGAGCTCTATTACTATCAAAACTTATATCAAAAGTTCAGCAGTGTCTAACAAACTACAACGTAACTATTTACGGTTGGGTAGACTCTATGGTTGTGTTAGGTTGGTTAAATGGTGACCCAACAAGGTGGAAATCATTTGTGGCCAATCGGGTACGCCAGATAACCAATATTATGCCTACAAACTGCTGGCAGTACGTAAAATCATCAGAAAACCCAGCAGATTGTGCCAGTCGAGGCTTGACCGCCGCTCAACTGGAAGATCACTCTCTGTGGTGGAAGGGTCCTTCGTGGCTATCAACATATGACGCCAAAAAGGAATCAAAATTATCAAACTTCACAACAAACGAAGAAATCAAAAATAATAAATTACAAGTAAATGTAACTCAGCAAAATAACGACTGTAGCGTTATAAGAGATCTGATATCAAAGTACAGTTCATTTACACAACTTATAAATGTATATGCAAGGCTTTTGCGTTATTTTAAACGATTACGACTCAAGCAAATGGTACAAACTAAACATCTAACTCTACAAGAAATAAGACAAGCAAAAATGAAACTAATTAAGTTTGTACAAGAAACAGATTTTTTTGAGGATATACAAAATTTACAACAAGGCAAACCTATATCAAGCAAGAGCAAAATATTGAACTTGAATCCGTTTCTCGATCAAGACGGCATTCTTCGAGTCGGCGGGAGGCTCAACCGCGCCAACATCGATCCTCAAATGAAGCACCCAATTATTCTATCAAAAACTTGTCGTTTAGCAGAACTTATCATTGACGAGTCTCACTTTCTAACGTTTCATGGCGGACCTCAACTAACATCAGCATTTACACGCCAGAAATATTGGATTGTTGGCGGAATCAGAGCCGTCAAAATCCGGGTTAGACGTTGTGTTAAATGTCACCGTCATAACCCTAGCAATCAGCATCAAATCATGGGAGACTTACCACCAGAAAGGACGAACCCATCACGTCCATTTCAAAATGTTGGTGTCGACTATACAGGACACATCTTTATCAAGGCCAACAAGGGTCGTGGGATAAAGACAACTAAGGGATATGTTGCCGTATTTATCTGCATGGCAACTAAAGCAGTTCACTTGGAGTTAGTTTCGGATTTGACAGCATCGTCATTCATAGCTGCTCTTCGTAGGATGATAGCCCGAAGAGGACTCCCTAGCAATTTATTTAGTGATCAGGGAACTAACTTCATTGGAGCAAACAAGATCATACAGGAAGGGTATCAAGAAATATTAAGCACATTCGATCAGGAGTTTCAAGCAGAGTTAGTCAAAATGGGAATTGACTGGCACTTTAACGCACCTTCGTGGCCATCAGCAGGCGGGCTATGGGAGGCAGCCGTTAAAAGCCTCAAATATCACTTAAAGAGAATAGTGGGGGAGCAAAGATTAACGTTTGAAGAGTTTTGCACGCTTCTTTATCAGTTGGAGGCTTGTCTTAATTCTAGGCCGTTGTGTCCATTAACAGAGGACTCAGCAGATCTCAACTATCTCACACCCGCTCACTTCTTATCAAGCGGACCTAATTTAACACTATACGAAACTGAGAAAGATTTACGAACAAGTTGGAATCTATCCCAAAGAATCTATCAAGATATATGGAAGCGCTGGCGTGGTGAATACTTGACACAGTTGAACACCAGGAACAAATGGAGACGCCCTCAAAATAATATCAAAATTGGAGACTTGGTGTTGATACATGACGCCAATCTACCACCAGGAAAGTGGGCAATGGGAAGGGTGACACAAGTGCACCCCGGCAGTGATGGATACGTCAGAGTAGTCACACTGCAAACAAAAAATGGATCAATGAGAAGACCCATCGTCAAGCTTACGCCATTGCCAGATTGCTCCGACGAAGAAGACAAACAAGTGTCAACTTCAGATCAATCACATCAAAATATCAAAACATCACCTCAACTCAAAACCCGAACGAGTCAAAGCCTTAGTTCTACCTACACCACTATAGTGTCTTTATTACTACTTTTATTATGCTTAGTATGCAACGTGCATAGTGCATACAATATAACACAATTACAAGGCAATCAAGCAATTTATTTTGATAAAATATCAGAAATGAATTTAATCCAAGATCAATGGAAAATAATAGTATATTACGACATGCACCCATATTGGCATGGATCAAACATCTTTAGCATCTATATGAATCACCTTGAAAACCTATGCACACAAACAAAACGGAGATCACATTGTGACGTTATCATGTTGCAGCTACGTCACAAATTCATGGAGCTAGAGTACTACGACCGCATGTTGCTCAATCAGCATTTTGAAGCACATACGCGCACGCGCCGAGGTCTTATCAACGGGATCGGTTACGTTGCAAACAGTCTCTTCGGAGTACTCGACGAACATTTCGCCGAACAATACCAAAAAGACATTACTTTAGTCCGAAAAAATCAGAAACATTTAGCATTACTATGGCGAAATCAAACATCTATCATTGAAGCAGAGAACAACTTGCTGAAACGAGTGGAAAGTACGATGGAAAAGCAACATAAAATATTTAATCAACATTTAATCAACTTAGACCAAGCTCTCTCCACATTAAAAAATGAGGTGGAGAAAGTAGCAGTCACAGAAGACTTTATTTTATCAACATTGATTGCGAGCAACATCCTGAGCAGTCTAAAGAACATTCAAGATTCGTTGTTGGACACGATCACCAACGTTCAACACTTCAATGTTCATCTTATAACACCGGCTCAACTACAAGATGAGCTAAATATCATTTCAAATCAGTTGCCCAAAGAACTATCATTACCTATCAATAGCATTACTACTGACCTATACAAAATATATCAAATCATGCAAGTAAGAGCTCGTATGACACGAGAGTATTTCATTTTTGAAATACAAATTCCTCTAGTAAATCGAGAGAGTTACGAAATTTATCACATGATTCCTATTCAACATCAAATAAAAGGAAGTATGGTAAACGTAGTCCTAATATCAGAGTACATCGCCATCAATATCAGAAAGGATATATACTTACCTATTTCCGGATATGAGCTCCAAAAATGCATTCGATTAAATGCCAACACAAACCTTTGTCAGCTGCAGAAACCAATTTATCAACGAGATTCAGACCAAAATTTTTGCATCAAAAATCAAGAAGGAAATACCTGTACAACTATCACTGCTACATGCAAAACAACGTGGACACAGCTAAACGTAATAAACACATTCATAATCACTTGTTGTGGCCATTGCACTCTACGGATAATATGCGGAGATCAAGTTACCACTGAACAGGTGACCGGAGTGAAAATAATAGCACTAGGAAACAACTGCGTCATCAAGGGTGAGACCATTATTATTACGTCACATAAACAACAAACGACTAACATGAAAATTAAGCCAGATATTATTGCCGTAGAGATCGCTCCCGTCAATAACTTAATCAATTTATCAATACCAACCAATGAGTATAAGGAAGAAAGATACCAAACATCTTTGCAAAGAATCTCAAAACAAATAGAGCAAATGAAAGCAGCCTCAGATCAAACTGATGATGGTGTGACTTATCACGATGTCCACCATTACGTGGCCATCTACTGCGTGGGGGCGGCAGGGCTAGCCTTCGCTGCGTTTGCGTACATACGCTCACGCCGGCGCCGCCGCACCGTGCAGCTGGCGCTCACACCTGCACAGCCTGGCGTACACTATCGCGCCAGTGCGAGTGATCTGCGTGCGACTGGTGTGCCAAATCAAAGTGATCAGTGCGCGAGTGAAACAAACAACTCAAATGCGTGTGTAACCGATAGAGCTACTTCACCTGTTATTAGAAAATGTAGTTTCAAAACATCAACTAACAACTTAGCAATTTAAGTATCATTGTTTTATCACCTTGTATCATCAGATCATACTAACAATACCATCTTTCAGCATCAGTCATCTCGCGCCCGGGAGTATGTACGGTGCAACCATACATGCAATTATTGCACTCTCATCAATATTATAATAATTCAATCAGTTCACGCTCCGACCGCGTCATTGCAACACCTATCATTATCAATAGTTAAGGAGTGGACTCAATACAAGTATCAAGAGAAAATATATAGTTTTATTTAATATCATTATCAATATCAATCAGTAAAAGGCGTATGGTGAGAACCGTACAAGACGAGTATCCCTTACAGCCTTATTATGCTTAAATTCATTCTGAAGGCATTTATACGGTGTGTTTGTATGTCTGTCAGTTTGTTTAGAGATTCTGGTTTGTCGTTAGTGCCTAAACGGACGACTAGCTCCCACCGGATAATGTATCTATTACTTTGAAGTTCCGTTGTGTTATTTATATTATTCATCATAAGCCGTAGCTATCATGTCATATATATTTATGTTAAGAAAACACGGGACTGAAGCTACGGGCGTCATCTAGTAAACACATAAAATATTAGTTTTGTATACCGCGCTCGCTTAAAATGTTACCATTTAAAACCCTTCCTAAACTTAAGTTGTATACCAAAACGTCTAACAACCCGTAAAGTTGGCATAATCTTATTTAATTTTAACGTTCCCTCACTATGATTTCAATTAAACGTATCACCCAAAGCAGCATTTATGTATGACGTGGACGACACGTTCAAAAGTTAAATTGCTCTAATTTGCGCCGTGCACCTTATTGCAGCCCCCTTTTCAAAGCCACTGCGTCGGGATTTGCTGTAGTGTTGGGCGGTGCGATGTCGATAATTTATTTCACACATCGATGAATTTGTAGGAACTGTATTACTATTGAATATTTAAGTTGCAACATAATAGAAGGTACAGTAAAATGCCCTAACTTTGCCCACAAGCTCTACTTTTCCTATGGCATTAACTTAATTTTTACATGCACTGACACTTTATAACTGAACCAAAAGCTAGCATTGTCACAGATTTAAAATCTCCCCGATTATGGAAAACATAGCTATTATAACAGTTTACTCATAAAACAACTAGGCAAAGTACGGCTTGTGGGGAAAGTTACGGTATTAGAAAAAAATATCATGTCCATTCAAGTGTTTTGTCAAGTAATTATTCGTTCGACAGTGTTATGATTTTCACGTGACGTTTACGCTGCATAAACATTGCTTTAAAATTATATACAACATGACTTCTTTTGGGTACAATACAAAACAAATTGTCCAAAAAGTACCAGTTAGACAACACAGTCCCCCCAAAAACGTCCAAGAGTGGTTATAGTTTTACAGAAATATTAATAACATTTTCTTGTAAAAAAAAAGGTTGGATGGCTGCGCAAAATTATAATACAGCCATCGTTTTTTACTCGCGGCTTAGAGCCAGATCCTATCCCAATGGAATTACGTAATGTTTCGAGATAAAACGAGCCTGACCTTCTCTTTGTAGGCCAATGGAAAGGTCAAAGAACACTTTTAATGTTAATATAAGGATATTTCTTAATACAAAAATTAATTAAGTTCTATTCTTTACTTGACAGCCATGATTAATTAATAAACTATTAGAATAAATATATTTTTATGAACGTTTTCATAATGAAGTAGGATAATGTCTGTAGATATTGTATTACACAATATAAAAATACAAAAAAATATCTTATCGATATAAGGGATCTCTATACTCCACCACATTATACGGATGCGTCCGCATTTTTTCACCCCTCTATTTACGATGTTATTTTCTCCGTTTTGCTTCTGAAAGCGCATCTCCTTTGAACTTGTCTGAATTATTTAATCGTTTAATAGAATTACTGTACTCGAAGCCGGTACAGACCCCTGTTGCTATACGATCTTCCCCTTAATTGCTTTTCTATGAAAATATTTATCATTGACTTTTTATGGGCGTATAGATTTCTTTGAAAAGTGCAAAAGCCATACCTTGTTAGTCTTTCATTAAATTGCAATGGAATTGCGATGAGTTTCTGGGAAGCACCAATTACGTGGATGATATATTTCTATTTTAACAGTTTCTGAAGGCAAATATTGTTTGTTATGGCTCGTTTATGGACACGCGGCGCGTTGCGCATAGAATGCAAAGGTATGCCTATTTATGAGAACGTTCACGGAGATGTGATTTTTTTATATGCAGCGTTGCTCGCGGCGACGCACGCAGCGGGCAACGTTGTGACGCCCGCGGCGACGCACGCAGCGGGCAACGTTGTGACTCACGCGGCGACGCACGCAGCGGGCAACGTTGTGACGCCCGCGGCGACGCACGCAGCGGGCACGTTGTGACGCCCGCGGCGACGCACGCAGCGGGCAACGTTGTGACGCCCGCGGCGACGCACGCAGCGGGCAACGTTGTGACTCACGCGGCGACGCACGCAGCGGGCAACGTTGTGACTCCCGCGGCGACGCACGCAGCGGGCAACGTTGTGACTCCCGCGGCGACGCACGCAGCGGGCAACGTTGTGACGCCCGCGGCGACGCACGCAGCGGGCAACGTTGTGACTCACGCGGCGACGCACGCAGCGGGCAACGTTGTGACTCCCGCGGCGACGCACGCAGCGGGCAACGTTGTGACTCACGCGGCGACGCACGCAGCGGGCAACGTTGTGACTCCCGCGGCGACGCACGCAGCGGGCAACGTTGTGACTCACGCGGCGACGCACGCAGCGGGCAACGTTGTGACTCCCGCGGTGACGCACGCAGCGGGCAACGTTGTGACTCACGCGGCGACGCACGCAGCGGGCAACGTTGTGACGCCCGCGGCGACGCACGCAGCGGGCAACGTTGTGACTCACGCGGCGACGCACGCAGCGGGCAACGTTGTGACTCACGCGGCGACACACGCAGCGGGCAACGTTGTGACGCCCGCGGCGACGCACGCAGCGGGCAACGTTGTGACTCCCGCGGCGACGCACGCAGCGGGCAACGTTGTGACGCCCGCGGCGACGCACGCAGCGGGCAACGTTGTGACTCACGCGGCGACGCACGCAGCGGGCAACGTTGTGACTCCCGCGGCGACGCACGCAGCGGGCAACGTTGTGACTCCCGCGGCGACGCACGCAGCGGGCAACGTTGTGACTCACGCGGCGACGCACGCAGCGGGCAACGTTGTGACTCCCGCGGCGACGCACGCAGCGGGCAACGTTGTGACTCACGCGGCGACGCACGCAGCGGGCAACGTTGTGACTCCCGCGGCGACGCACGCAGCGGGCAACGTTGTGACTCACGCGGCGACGCACGCAGCGGGCAACGTTGTGACGCCCGCGGCGACGCACGCAGCGGGCAACGTTGTGACTCACGCGGCGACGCACGCAGCGGGCAACGTTGTGACTCACGCGGCGACGCACGCAGCGGGCAACGTTGTGACGCCCGCGGCGACGCACGCAGCGGGCAACGTTGTGACTCCCGCGGCGACGCACGCAGCGGGCAACGTTGTGACTCACGCGGCGACGCACGCAGCGGGCAACGTTGTGACGCCCGCGGCGACGCACGCAGCGGGCAACGTTGTGACGCCCGCGGCGACGCACGCAGCGGGCAACGTTGTGACTCACGCGGCGACGCACGCAGCGGGCAACGTTGTGACTCACGCGGCGACGCACGCAGCGGGCAACGTTGTGACGCCCGCGGCGACGCACGCAGCGGGCAACGTTGTGACTCACGCGGCGACGCACGCAGCGGGCAACGTTGTGACTCACGCGGCGACGCACGCAGCGGGCAACGTTGTGACGCCCGCGGCGACGCACGCAGCGGGCAACGTTGTGACGCCCGCGGCGACGCACGCAGCGGGCAACGTTGTGACTCCCGCGGCGACGCACGCAGCGGGCAACGTTGTGACGCCCGCGGCGACGCACGCAGCGGGCAACGTTGTGACTCCCGCGGCGACGCACGCAGCGGGCAACGTTGTGACTCACGCGGCGACGCACGCAGCGGGCAACGTTGTGACTCACGCGGCGACGCACGCAGCGGGCAACGTTGTGACTCACGCGGCGACGCACGCAGCGGGAAACGTTGTGACTCCCGCGGCGACGCACGCAGCGGGCAACGTTGTGACTCACGCGGCGACGCACGCAGCGGGCAACGTTGTGACGCCCGCGGCGACGCACGCAGCGGGCAACGTTGTGACTCACGCGGCGACGCACGCAGCGGGCAACGTTGTGACGCCCGCGGCGACGCACGCAGCGGGCAACGTTGTGACTCACGCGGCGACGCACGCAGCGGGCAACGTTGTGACTCCCGCGGCGACGCACGCAGCGGGCAACGTTGTGACTCCCGCGGCGACGCACGCAGCGGGCAACGTTGTGACTCACGCGGCGACGCACGCAGCGGGCAACGTTGTGACTCCCGCGGCGACGCACGCAGCGGGCAACGTTGTGACTCACGCGGCGACGCACGCAGCGGGCAACGTTGTGACTCACGCGGCGACGCACGCAGCGGGCAACGTTGTGACTCACGCGGCGACGCACGCAGCGGGCAACGTTGTGACTCCCGCGGCGACGCACGCAGCGGGCAACGTTGTGACTCACGCGGCGACGCACGCAGCGGGCAACGTTGTGACGCCCGCGGCGACGCACGCAGCGGGCAACGTTGTGACGCCCGCGGCGACGCACGCAGCGGGCAACGTTGTGACTCACGCGGCGACGCACGCAGCGGGCAACGTTGTGACTCCCGCGGCGACGCACGCAGCGGGCAACGTTGTGACGCCCGCGGCGACGCACGCAGCGGGCAACGTTGTGACTCCCGCGGCGACGCACGCAGCGGGCAACGTTGTGACTCCCGCGGCGACGCACGCAGCGGGCAACGTTGTGACTCCCACGGCGACGCACGCAGCGGGCAACGTTGTGACTCCCGCGGCGACGCACGCAGCGGGCAACGTTGTGACTCCCGCGGCGACGCACGCAGCGGGCAACGTTGTGACTCCCGCGGCGACGCACGCAGCGGGCAACGTTGTGACTCACGCGGCGACGCACGCAGCGGGCAACGTTGTGACTCCCGCGGCGACGCACGCGGCGGGCAACGTTGTGACGCCCGCAGCGGGCAACGTTGTGACTCCCGCGGCGACGCACGCAGCGGGCAACGTTGTGACGCCCGCGGCGACGCACGCAGCGGGCAACGTTGTGGCTCCCGCGGCGACGCACGCAGCGGGCAACGTTGTGACTCCCGCGGCGACGCACGCAGCGGGCAACGTTGTGACGCCCGCGGCGACGCACGCAGCGGGCAACGTTGTGGCTCCCGCGGCGACGCACGCAGCGGGCAACGTTGTGACTCCCGCGGCGACGCACGCAGCGGGCAACGTTGTGACTCCCGCGGCGACGCACGCAGCGGGCAACGTTGTGACTCCCGCGGCGACGCACGCAGCGGGCAACGTTGTGACTCCCGCGGCGACGCACGCAGCGGGCAACGTTGTGACTCACGCGGCGACGCACGCAGCGGGCAACGTTGTGACTCCCGCGGCGACGCACGCAGCAGGCAACGTTGTGACGCCCGCGGCGACGCACGCAGCGGGCAACGTTGTGACTCCCGCGGCGACGCACGCAGCGGGCAACGTTGTGACTCCCGCGGCGACGCACGCAGCGGGCAACGTTGTGACGCCCGCGGCGACGCACGCAGCGGGCAACGTTGTGACGCCCGCGGCGACGCACGCAGCGGGCAACGTTGTGACGCCCGCGGCGACGCACGCAGCGGGCAACGTTGTGACGCCCGCGGCGACGCACGCAGCGGGCAACGTTGTGACGCCCGCGGCGACGCACGCAGCGGGCAACGTTGTGACTCCCGCGGCGACGCACGCAGCGGGCAACGTTGTGACGCCCGCGGCGACGCACGCAGCGGGCAACGTTGTGACGCCCGCGGCGACGCACGCAGCGGGCAACGTTGTGACGCCCGCGGCGACGCACGCAGCGGGCAACGTTGTGACGCCCGCGGCGACGCACGCAGCGGGCAACGTTGTGACGCCCGCGGCGACGCACGCAGCGGGCAACGTTGTGACTCCCGCGGCGACGCACGCAGCGGGCAACGTTGTGACGCCCGCGGCGACGCACGCAGCGGGCAACGTTGTGACTCCCGCGGCGACGCACGCAGCGGGCAACGAAGCGACGCCCCCGGCGGGGGCAGCGGTGGAGTCTGCGATCGTGACATGACATTTGCGTGTGTGACGCCGCGGGTCCCGTCGCTGGTATCGCCACGGAGGGCCGGGTGATGCCTCGCGCAACGTGCCGCGTGACGCACCGAAACCCAACATCACATTTATTCAATGATCTGCTTACCACAACTAAGGTAAGGTTCAAATTAACTAACTGCAATAGAGTTATCCCGTCGATAAATGAGCAGTAAAAAATTTCGGATCAGAATTTGATTACCACTTTAACGGTGAAGGAAAACATGGTGAGGAAACCTGCACACCTGAAAGCGCTCCATACAGTTCTCGATGGTGTGTAGTCCGCCAACCCGCACTAGGCTAGCGTGGTGGACTAAAGCCTTAACTTTTTCATTCTGAGAAGAGGCCCGTGCCCAGCAGTGGGTCATAAATGGGCTGGTTATGTTATAAAAAAAATTGTGCATCTTTGTAACTGGACCATTCTACGTTAAATAACAATATATCTTTTAGTATTTTTGATAACATAACCGTACAATAGATATAAAATCGCGATTGCAATAAAGAAAACATAAAATAAATTACAACATTGAAATATTTCAATCAATACTCTACTTCCAAATATCCATAATAACGCCGAAATAGTCCATTTATTAATCTGGCTGATAGCCGTCCTCATTGAGGCCTTTAATCAACGCACTTCGCATTCAACAGATTTGCAGCCAGTTATCACTCATTATGGCTGCTTAATGGGACGCGGGATTAGTACTCCACATTTAATCAGGTAAAGCATACCGTTGTGAAGCTTGGAAATAAACAGATCGTCAATATTGATTGAGAGATGTGTGTAGGTATCTGTCTTCCTCACTGTCATTAGCCAGTCTCTTTCATAGCGTTCAAATGAATCTAAGTTAGATTTTTTGAAACCCTTGAACGCGGGTCTTGTACTTCTGCTGTTATTTTTGCTGCTTTTGATAGGGTTGGCAACACTGCTAAAATAATACAGAATGTTTGGGAAGATATGCGTCACGTCCGCAAAAATCGGTTTTCTCTCAGCAAATTGCTGTGGCACATGCACGGGGCAGAGTCACAGCTCTGGCTTTTAAGCAGAGTCGTTTATTAGCAGACTTGAAGTCACTGCTGCCCAGTCATGACAAAATGCCTTCGTCACCATTTATTAGTCACTATTGCAACGCAGTTTATTCAATCTCTTTCGTATCTATACTGTTTGTACTGTAATCTTTGCGTCGAAATCATTCCGGTGGCCATTTTATAGGCAACCATCTACCTACTGCCTAGCCACTAAATGACTGGATTATTCCAGTGGTAGTTTTATAGTCTGTAATCTACCTAGCCACTGAACGGCATATCTCTTGTCTGATGACGGAACAATTCTGTTGTGCACTATATCCGTTAATTTCCACATACCATTGCCTTATACATGCTGAAATTTTTACAACTTTTTTCCCAAAAAGGGATCATTGTACTCATCATTATGAATAACCACAGAAATAGATAGAATGGTTGTAATCACAATTTTATTTGCAATTCATGCGTGGCAACTTTCCGAAAAAACTACGCCTTACATTTTGACGTCATTATTTAAAAAAAAAAAAAAATCTAATGTACTTTACAGCTTTTGTTCCTGTAGTTAGAAACAGCACAATAAGGCATTTTTGCGGGTTTTTGTTACAGTATTTATTTATAGAAACAAGTCATAAGGCGTGCTGAGAACGCCTTTGAAATATCCTGCACTATGGTGCATGGTGCTGCCACGCGCGCCCTGCCCACATGGCCATTCTATCTATTTCTGTGTGATCAACTTTAAAATTTACTATGGGGCCAACCCTGAAACCGCGAAAAAAAAACATTTTTTTTTTTTTTTTTGACAACCTCTGTGGTCTAGTGGTTCGAGTGTCGGACTGGTGATCACGAGGTCGTGGGTTCGATTCCCACAGGACACAAATATTTGTGTGATGAACATGAGTGTTTGTGTTGGTCTGGGTGTTTCTTATGTATTATAAGTATGTATTTACAAAAAAAAAAAGTATACAAGTATCATATCCATTGTCTAGTACCCATAATACAAGCTCTGCTTAGTTTGGGACTAGATGGTGCTGTGTAAAAAATGTCCCAAAAATATTTATTTATTTATTTATTTATTTATTTGTGTTCACTTAAATCGATAAAATGTAGGGCCCACCTGTTTTTTTTTTTGCGATTTCAGGGTTGGTCCCATAATAAAAGTTATATGTTTATGTTATATGTATAGTAATGATGAGTACAATGACCCCTTTTCGGGAAAGAAGCGATTAAAATTTCAGCATGTTTCCAACAAACGAAATGTATTAAATAGGTGATTAGTATTCTATTTATGCAAGATGATGGAGAATTTCGTTCGTTAAAGCACGTATAGGGTGATAAATGCGGTTAAAGCATCTGCTTCAAATGTATGATATTATTGTTAACTCACCATATGAATGTACTATACACTATCAACTACCACAAAACAATATTATAGCAACTGTGCTATCTTGATAAACAGATAAACATTTTATTGATAATTAGTTAAAATTATACGTCACAATTTATATATAAGTACATATTTCATTATTCATAATGAACATAATAAAACTCACTATTTCAAAGTAAAAATAAATTCAATATAAATTATTATATCTGACATTAAAACCTTTGATAATTAATTCATCTACAATCTACAATTTGATTAATAAAAATAAAATAAATTAAAACATCAACATGTGAATAAAATGATCAAAAATGCATCTGATACAATAAAAACAATAAAAAATAAAAGAAACATATCAAAACTAGGCTATGCCCGCGGCTTCGCCCGCATGAATGTCGTTTATATCACGCATCCCTCGGGAATGGTTCATCTCCGGGATAAAACGTAGCCTATACGTTAAACCGAGCTATGTGCTATCTGTGTGCCAAATTTCATCCAAATCCATTCAGCTCTTACAGCGTGATTGGTAACAAACATCCAACCAAACATCTTCATAAACTTTCACATCCTACTAATCCTACTCACCTACTTCCTGCTAATATTATAAACGTGAAAGTTTATGAGGATGTATGTATGTATGTTTGTTACTCTTTCACGCAAAAACGGATTTTAATGAAATTTGGCATACAGATAGAACTTAATCCGGATTAACCTATATACTACTTTTTATCCCGAGAAGATGAACAGTTCCCGAGGGATGCACAATAAACGACAACAACCACATAAATATTGTTTGACCAAAAGAGTTCTAATAAATCTAGACTTGGAAGTGGAATGCACTTAAGTCAAATCTTACTTGGAAGTGCAAAGCATTAAGCATATAAGTAAAATCTCGAGATTTGATAAGTGCTTTTCACTTCCGAGTCTATAAATTAATCACTCTATTGGACCTAATCTGGAGATGAAGGTGAACTTAATGCAAATAGTAATAGAATTCATAAAGATACATACCACTAAGCTCATATCTAAACGTGCACTTACTATGAAATTGGAAATATTAAACCTCGATGACTAATTATTTTTGATGTCTGCTATCAATGGACCTATAAAGCCGTCTAGATGGCCCTAACAGTCTATTGAGACATTTAACGTTGACGCTCCCACTAATTGGGCGACGACAGGGAGGTGAAGGAACAAATTGCCTGTTTTAGGGTGACAATAAATTGATACCGGTCGACGAAAATTACCATACAACCCCGGACGTATTTCACAATTGCTTTAATTACCGATGCCCGATGGTGGCAAGTGCCGAGAATGGGTGCGTTCACCCTACGTGGTTATGTTTTCTTAACAATTGTTGGTGTAGGCCGCGCCACCCGCAGAACTGGTGTTTAAGTGTTTATTTGAATGGGTATCTAGGAATTTAATTATTGGTTATGAATCAATATTTAATTTATTTTAGTTGTGGTTCTTGAAACGGTCACCCCTACCATTTCGACAACCTGTCATTGACAGTGACTTTGAGTGTATGTTAGGTGAATGTAATGTCTAGATAAGCTGGAGGTACCAAAAACATGGTTTTTTTCTAGCTTTGGATAAAACCTGCCTCGACCTGACTGACTGCCTCGTTGGTCTAGTGGTTGCAAGCGCGACTGCTGAGCGTGGGGTCCTGCGTTCGATTCCCGGGTCGGGAAAAGTGTTATTGGGTTTTTTCATTAGGAAATTCTTAGTAGCAGCCCGGAGTCTGGATTTGTGCCCGGTCAATGGCAATAGGCTCGCCCCCTATTACATGGGACTATAAAATAACTGGCGAAATGTGGGTGTACTATTACACCTCTGCCTACCCCTTCGGGGAAATACAGGCGTGATGTTATGTTATGTTATGTTATGTTGGATAAAACCAGGAGCTCAATAAATAGAACAGAGGGAATTGGTCACCCGATTGCTAACGAACGCACGACTTTTTTTAACAAATCGAACGCTGGATACGCTTTGAGAAGACAATGAACGTTTTTATCCACCGCTGTCTATACTTGCATTGGTATTTTTTACACCTGCACACCGGAGAGTGCTCCATACAGTTCTCAATGGTGTGTGTAGTCCGCCAACCCGCACTAGGCCAGTGTGGTGGACTAAGGCCTTAGCCTTCTCGTACTGAGAAGAGGCCCGTGCCCAGCAGTGGGACAGTAATGGGCTGGTTATGTTATGTTATGTTATGTACACCGTGATGATGGAAATGTTTTTATGTTCTGAAGTCCTTAAGAATTCTGAGATTATGTGGCCAATTACTCAAGAAAATAATAAAATAAATCTTATTTTGTCGATCTGCAATATAGAACCTGAGATAAAAGTCAGTAGTTATTATCCTATCCTACTAATATTATTAATGCGTAACTGTGGATGTTTATTTGATCTTCACGTTTATACGGCTGAACAGATTTCAACGAAATTGTTATAAAAGTAGAGTATATCCTGGAGTAAAACAAAACATCGGAATCGAAAACGGGGATCGAGTCACCCACGTCCGTAGGAAAGTACCCCTTTTTTCTGAATCCCTACACGTGATCCCTGGGTGATGCAAATCAGGTGACATACTGGTGGTAGGCCACGGCCGACGGCTTGCGACCACCCACCGGGCAAAGACGTGCCACCAAGCGACCTAGTCGTGTTCCGGTACGATGCCCGGTGTAGCCACTTGAGAGGATGGGTCGAAATATTTCACTGCCATCCTCTTACCTTTGCTAGGCAAGTGTGAACCATCGTCGACCGCACCATCGCTTAACATCAGGTGAGGTGGCGGTCAAACGCAAACCCGTTAAGAATTAAAAAAAAGATACTTGAAAATACACAGTTCCCGAGTTCTTCGTGATGACGTATTTCTGTGATAAGACGCATTATGCACGGGCGAAGCAGGAGGCAAAAGCGAGTCTATTGCTGACAGAACATTGTTAAAATAATAAAACCCCAAAACCAAACGAAATAATTTAAATCACACAACAAAAACACAAAAGCCTTTCAAAGCATATGTTTTACTCACACACAACTGACTACCCCTACACACACACTCACTTTCATTTCAAAAAACGTAATATAATTGAATGGTCTTCAACGCGCGCATGAAAACCTAAGCGCCCCGTTTACAATCTACGAGGGTAGCTACACCGGGGTTATTTTGGCCAACTATAAATTAATTTCGGCACAGGACACTGCAGTTAAGCCTCCATACATTTTAATTGCTTCCATTATCGGCTATTTTGCAAAATGGCGACCTGATGACATTGGAAACCCACCCCATGACAGTGTTTTGATATAAGGCTTTATTAGGATTAATTTTTGAGTGCACAAATTAGAGTGAAGTAGGTAATTTTGGTAGTAATTAAGAGTTGTTTTTTTTTACTTTTTTCCCTTCATATTTATGGCTATGTTTTTTGTAAGCATATTTGTTATAATGTACACTTGCATACTTACTCAAAAACTTATATTTAATTGATTAGTAACAGCATTCCTATGCCTAGGTAAATAGTATAAATATTAGTTGCCATTTTCATGAATGCTAAAATCCCCCTAGCTCCTGACCCTAAAAGGCATACAAAAATAAAAGAACCAAACCCAAACATTTTCCCCACCATGATTCCTAATTAAATTCATAAAAAATATCCAATGTTGTGTATTCAGATGGCCTTTTCACAAAAAGTAAATGTATTCAATATGTTAATTAGTTTTAATTGCGATTCGTTTCACCAGCGAGATCAACCTGTCGAAAATAATTAAATTATTCAATTGCAGCTAAAACAATAGTGTTGGTTCATGTTTTACATGGTTTTTAAGAATTTTTAAGCTCATAAGGTGTAGTGATTGCAAAATCAGCGGGATTTATTATTGACGACTGCATTGCCCTCCGTACCGGAGGGTCTGAGTTCGAAACTGGCCCACACCTCTGACTTATATATTTCTATATATATATATTTGTGCGAATATCTGCATACCTGAGATTTCTCCATAATGTTCTCGTTAGTGTGTCGTAGAGGTATATACATTTTTAATTACTGTTTGCTTTTTAACTTCTTTTCTTAATTAAACTAGCAATAACATAAATATAAATATTTGAGACATTTTCACACAGCACCAACTAGTCCCAAAATATATAAGCAGAGCTTGTACTATGTGTACTAGACAATGGATATAATACTTATATACTTTTTCTTTTGTAATACTTATAGTACATAAAAAACGCCCAGACCAACACAAACACTTATGTCACATAAATATTTGTATCCTATGGGAATCGAACCCACGAACTCGAACCACTAGACCACATACGTCGTCATCACAACTAGTCCATTGTTTTAATCGAATGAGCCTCGATACAAGATAATTCTCATCTGGCCGTTCTTACGCATGCCGAATCACACTTAGGGATTTTGCAGACAGCAAGCAGTCACGCCTACAATCGTTCCGTGACCGCGTTCTGCATTTTTTGTATTATATTACGTCACACACACATGCCCACACACACCAGGCATTTTGAGTGCGTCAACTGGAACACGAGCAACTGCTCGCACTCGAAGCGAGCGTGGAACGCGTGACCGCCTGATGTTTGCGAAATCCTTAAGCCTTTTCGGTAGTGAAAGTTTATTGGTAAGTTTCCATGATTAATAAGACAGACACCGTAAAATTTTACTTCTCACAAATTGTTCACTCACTTTTGAGATCCACACGCACACACACACCAACATCTTGGCAAACATCTAATTTCGTAGACCCCTTCACAAAAACCACATTTCGATACCGCAAGCACATTTAGCCCATTAATTAAATGCAATTATTACGTATAACCATTCGTATTCATCCTTTTATATCTTCATCCTTTACCATAGTTCCGAGAACTGACAAAGCAAATCCAATTGTCATTTTCTCATTACGGGTCTTTGCCGTCTGCTCTTTGTTTCAAACAGAAATACATTGAAAAAAGGAAGAGACAATTGCAGACTAGATGCCAGACTGATTTTATTTTTGTTGAGCTGCTTTACTAAGTTTATGGGAAGTAGGTACTTATAATATTTTTTTAGGTTTTCGCGATCAATATTACACATTATATTAAGACAAGTTATATAATCAAGTCCCAAACAGCACGCTACACTGTAAAGCATAATGACACTGTGAGTGACTGTGACTACTGCGTGCATCAATGGTATTTAAAAGTATGGATATGTCATACCTGTAATACCATTCGTTTAATAAGTTACTCAATTGATTTGTTAATTTATATTTCGTCACTCAATGTACAGTTTTTGTATTATCTTTTGTTTTAAAGCTGGTGTTTAATTTTTATTAATTTTCAATTTAAATACTTACTATATTTATTATTAAATGTTATTACAATTGTAAAATAATCAGTTTAATGCATTTGACTTGTTACGGTAAAGCAGTACATAGCTGTAAAGTCTGCTACAGAGGGCGCTAGAAGCGTCGTACTGCTTTACCATAGTAATCAATGATTTGAGTGGTGGTAACTATATTTTTTAGTCAGTCGTCGTTCAATCCAAAGAGAGTAAAGTGCCATAATTATATGAAGTGTACAAATAAACTGATTCGGTTATACCTCGGTGTTTCATTAGCTTACGTGTTCTAACATACCCTAACAAAACAAGCTAAGAAAATGTTCCGTGCGCAGCGGCAGCACCGTTCACATAAACTAGTACAAAGTAAGTTGGTTACTTCAAGTTACTTTCGCGTTATAATTGGAACACTTTATGTACACACACGACGGCATTTTGTTTATTTTTTGTCACCGGTCACGCTCGGCTATCCTAATTAGGACGTTTTCGAGTCTTTAGAATTGAGCGCCAGTAACATATCTGTACTTTGAAATATCATTGGCGTGTTTCTAAATAATTATCTACAAAGACGCTTGTCATCTAAGTCTTCCTGTGACCACGAACGCTGCAAATCTTTCGAAACGTCAGGAAAACCAATTTAAATAATAAACACGATGTAATCCGGTTAAACTTGTGCTATTATAATGTTGTACTTTAAATTTTATTTTTGCCTTCGTTAAATTTTTAAGGAGTTTGGTAACCTTTTGCTATGGCTCGAATTGGGTACCGACTATCACCAAATTCCTTGATAAATGTTGCGTATTAATTATTGAAGTGCTAATGCATTTTTTTAAATTGAAAGTGGCTTAGAAAATTTCTTAAACATATTATATTTTCTGATCTGTTATATGTCCAAAAGATTCGTTGATGACTCTTTTACGACTAAAACTTGAATTAAACCGATCAGGTGTAAGTCAGACTCGCGTAGGTACTATATAACGGTTATGTACCACCTTATTTTTATAATTTGTTGTTTAACTATAGAGTATTAGTTACGCATTACAGTCAGACCTAGTCTGACGCTTTTATGTATTACCGTTTTTAAGATAAAGCTGAAATAAATAAAATAAAATAACGTTTATTAGCAACCAAATATGTTTCAAAACAATGCAGCTCTGTCTCCTGAACTAGGTAACAACCTGTATCTCAGGAAACAGAAAATAAATAAAAACTGAATGTAATTTTGTTCAAGGTTTGTATATGGGAACCCCCTTTGGGCTTAATTTTTGGTTTTTGCCATGATAACGGCCACACATAGTCTGTGATGAATTTCAATTAGATTCCTATTGCGGTTAAAAAGATACAGCCCTGTGACCGACACACGGACGGACACACAGATGGCGTAGGCTATTAGCAGCAGTGTCCCGTTGAACGAAGAATATATTTTCCAGGATATAAATTACAATATGTAGATTCGGAAAACAAAATAGTACAGTGGACACACAAATCGCTGGCTTAAATACTTTAAAATACATATATCAGATCAGCAAAATCTAGATCAAATACCTTTACTAAGCAAAATGTTCTAAACCCGCAATGGTTGGTACAGCCGCAAACTACAACAAGTTACCTAATATAATATGTCAATACTGAAATTATAATTTCAAAGTTAGCAACTACCCCGGGCAAACCATTTGTGATATTTGTTTAGGATTGTTTTTGTTATTCTCTAGGTACTTACTTACTAACTGGGAATTCTAAATTAGTTTGCGGTTTGTTACGTATATAGGTACCTATGTTTTATGAATAGGTTAATTTATCGTAATGGATCGGATGATACCCGTAATTGTTGTTTTCGTGAAAAATATGTAGGTACAGTTACTGATGGAAGTCAAATGGGAAAAACATTATAAAAAAATACTTTGGAAGTCATTATGATTTTAAGCATGTATTTAAAACACGTTTTACTATTTATATATTGAAATATTTTATGAGCAGTAGAACTAATAATATACTAGACTTTGCGCGTGGCTTTGCCTGCGAATAATTCAGTTTATCACAGAAAGACTTATCGCGCATCCCTCGAGAACTTGTTGTTTTCCCGGGATTAAAAGTAGCCTATATGTCCATCCGGGTTATGGTCTATCTGTTTGCCAGATTTCATCCAAATCCGTTCATCCATTTCAGCGTGATTGAGTAACAAACATCCAAATATCTTTACAAACTGTCACACTCTTTCACATTTAGGTATCATACATATTAGTAGGAAAATCTATCGAGACGATCTTTACGCCGCCACTAATTACGCCATTGAAGTGGCCACTTTTTATTCAAACCATATTTGAATTATTGACAAGTTATGAAGAAGTAACTATATTAAAGTAAATTGAAAACAAAAAAAAAAACAAAATGTATTTTCTGCGATTCCACTTGTTTGCTATAAGTAGGTACTCTCAGCAAAACTCACAGTAATTTCCATGGAAATAGCAAATCTTTTCTACAATATGGTACTTTATTACTCATTACTGGTATCAATACGACGTAATGTCATATCAAGCTGGGCAGGCGCCAGCCCCCTACGATTCTGGACATCCCCTCAACGATAAAAGACAATCATAGCGAACCCGGTTGTTGGATTGCTGTTTTATTTTGTTTGTAAGGTCGTAACATCGAAGAGGGTAAAATATACGTTTAATTTTGTTGTGACGTCGATGGGTTGTTCTTTATGAGTAAATGACAGTTTAAGGGACACGCTGAAATGGACACGATGTACAATGTTGCGTTAAAAGATATAGTAATCATGGAGAAATAAAAAGGCGCACGGAATCTCGCTAACACTAAGTGAAGCATCCATAGTAAGAAGTACGGGCTGGCACGCACACATTCAAAAATTGTAAGACAAACAGCCACCATAACGCAACAAATCTCATGTGACGGTCGTTATCATAGAGTTACAAATAAAATAACAATATGTCTGGTGTGTTAAAATGCTGTCGAAATTATAGTGGGTTTAGGAAAAAATGAAGTGCTTCAATCTTTTCTTTGCGAGATTCCGTCCGACTTTTTTTATTCATCCGTGATGGTAGTAGAAAAATTATGTGGTATTAAAGAAACGGGGGATGAGCCAAAAAAACAAAAAAAAACAAATTTTTCATCTCACCTTTAAAAAAAATTCTATTTGCAACTTAACTCAATTTTTATTATGATAAAAAGTAAACAAAATTCTTGAGATTAAACTCATCTCCGTTTGACCCTAATTCTTAAGCATATTTTACCTTCAAGTGTATTCAAAATACAAATCTCAGATTTCCCCATTTTCCTTGACACCACAGAAATATGCTAGCAGTAAAGATTAAATGTGGGGTAATTATGTAACGCACACAACTGTGTGTTGTGGGCGGGGCACATTGCTCGCAGAACGGATGGCCGATGGGGCAGTAAAGTTCTGGAGTGGCGACCGCGTACTGGAAGGCGCAGCGTGGGTAGGTCCCCCACAAGGTGGACCGACGACCTGGTGAAGGTCGCGGGAATCCGCTGGATGCGGAAGGCACAGGACCGGTCGTTGTGGCGATGCTTGGGGGAGGCCTATGTGCAGCAGTGGACGTCTTTCGGCTGAAATGATGATGTAACGCACAGACTATGAAATGAAAAAAGCTTTCATTTTGACATTACAGCATAATTCATTGCGTGGTACATACATAGTTACCGATAAGAGGAACAATGTCAAAAATCACGGAGCAATGAGCAAGTGAGTGATTTACATAATTTGGAAGCAATGGGGTAATTGTGTAACGTACTGATAATGACAAAAGCTTTCATTTTGACCCTATAGAAATACTCATTGCGTGGTGCATAGTTGCTGATAAGACAGATTGTCATAACATACGAAGCAATTGACATTGAAATCAACATGATTACGATTGCGAGTGAGTAACAAAATTCAGCAGCAGGTCTGCAGGTCGCAACGTAGCGCAATTTCAAAATGTTTATAGAAATAAATCTTGTTCGAATTTAACCGTATTAAATATTAGGAATCATTTTATTATTTTTAACGCATTTTACGCATGCGAAGCGAAATCTAAAGATTAAAAAAAATAACACTAAGACACAGACACAGATTAAGAAACACTGTTTCTTAATAAGATATCGCTGACGTCACCCAAATACGTTACCATAGTGGAGGATAATTTCGATACCACGAGCAGTGTTAACGGTAGCTTAGTGACTAAAGCACTGGCGTACTGAGCCAGGAGTCGCAGGTTCGAATCCTGCTCGTGAGCGATTTTTTCTTTCCACAATTTAAATCTTTATTAGGAATCAATTTACGTAAAAATATCAAAATACTGTTTTTTTTTTTGCCGTGGGGTAATCCTAATGGACGCACTCCTCCCGGGGTAGGCGGATCCAGTTTCGGACTCTTACCGACTAAAACCACCACGGTGTTCCTTCAACTACCTTAGCCGGGGGCGTGGGAACCCGTGAGTAATCACACAACCACCCCCGACAGGTCCTGGCCCGCCACAAGCAGGCGAGCCCCTTCTCCCCGTGCAGCCTTATGTTGGCCGCACCCTCCTAGGCGGCGCACACGGAACACTGCACGCAACCTCACCTCAAGGGCCTTTACCAGCTATGCCAGCTGCGCCAACTACGCCAGCTGTGCCAGCTACGCCAGCTGTGTCAGCTACGCTAGCATGCCGCCAGATCAGCATGCCAGCTACGCCAACTGTACTAGCTACGCTAGCTGCTGATCGGGCAGCAAACTACCCCGAGTCTGCTGCTCGCAGGCCCCATCCTCCCGTAATATTTTATAGAGGTTTTCTTCCTCGCGGTCTGGGCGGTGAAGCCAAGACCCTCCCAAGAGGCTCGAGAACACTCTCAGTGGGCACTCCTGGGGTTACGAGATCGACGGTGGCAGGGAAGGACAGTCCCCCCACTGCCTGCCCAGTGGCAGGGTGAGTGCACACCGGGCCCGCCCCTACTCCTCCACTGTGCCCTCTACTGGCATCAGAAGGACACGTCGAGCAACTCGCCGTTGGCCCACATGGGGCCCCTCCCTTACCAGAATATTCGCCACGGGCAATAAGATCCCCCGAAGGTTAATCCCTCGAAAGGATTCTACTGCCCGTACCCAGGATGCACCGGCCTAACAACTGCCGTTCCCTCTAGACGTGTCCAGAGGGACAAGCAGCCGTCAGACATACGTGGAGGTTTTCTGGCCAGCACCCCATCAAAATATAGTTTGCCTTCAGCAAACTCAACTCGAGTTATTTATATATCACCGATATTTATACTCTAAAAATACCGAAGAAAATCAAAAAGTATAGGTATTCAGTTAATAACTTGCGGTAGTCTGACCCTTAATCCGGTGAAGCGGAAAATACTTGATAAAACTGAAATGGGTTTATCTTATCCGCCCATCAGAAGTGTGTCACAGACTAAATGAACCCTTCTCCTTCAGAGACAAACTAAAAAAGATAAAATGTTTCTTAGCGTACATTAAAGCAGTGTTGGACTCGGAAGAGGCCATAAAAAGGCAGCCCGTGAGTCCTTTGGGACGGCCTTGAGTTTGTCCACTGAGGCAAATTAAAGTATAGAGTGGACAATTGTGGAAAGTCGTGTCACTGTGGATAAGAAATATTAATAAATCGTAATAAAAAACTTTAACTTAAAACTTAAATATAATATAATAATAACTCGCCGGCTACTCTTAAGTATAAAATAATATTTTAAACTCCAGCTGTTAGTTAACGTGTTAGATTTTAATAAAATTAAAATTAAAAATCGAGTTAATTTTGCATTTCCTATTTCAAATGTCCGTAATTTATAAAAGACGTAGAACTCATTAAAATCCTGTCTATAAAATTGGTTCCTAAACTAAATACGACTTTAGAATTGTTGCAAAAAGATACCATGGAATCATTGTCATTGAAATTGAAACTCAAATATATAATAGCAGTATTTCTACGCCGAAAAACAAACTCCAATCCTATCTATTCCGTCTGAACTCTACACAAACCAACCGATATCGGTCCTCGCGATGCCCTCCGAGCTACCTAGTTACAGGATTTCAAGCGTGAAATTTTATCGAGAGAATTAATCTTCAAAAGTTTCCCGACTGTGCCCTTTTGTCTTAGATGTGCCTGCAATAAAATTTATTCCTATTTCTAATCGGTAACAGATAATTCTAAGGGGACGACTCCCGTGGGCTCAATGATTTCCGCTCTCATTTAATTCGCCATAGAGGAAAGCGGATAATATTGGTAATTATGATAAGTAGGGAATTTCTTTATTAGCTTAGATAATAATACGGGTAATACATATTTAAGTATGTATAAGCCACAACGTAGTAACCTACATAGTTACAAGATATATGTTGAATGTATGAATAAGAAATTAGGTGATCTTATTAGTTGTACAAAGTAAATAAAAGATTGTTCGTCATTTACGTTGCTGCATCCAGAAATTCAGGCGGGGTCATATTCTCCTCAGTTCAGTATCACTGCTGTAGTCAGATATTTTTGCCCAGAATAAAACTTTCGACATACAAAACCATAATAATAACGTAAACAATAACAATAAATTTACAAGTAACGATAACCAAATCCAGTAGGCCGTGGCGCGCGGCCGCGCACGTTCGCTGGTGCGCGCCTACACAGATAATAAAATATAGTCTGGCGAAAACATTATAATCGGTACTAATTTTCTATCCTTGTCAGGATTCCGTCAAATCTCTGTTTTATCATACAAAAAATATGCCTGTAAACACTTAAATATAATTAAAAGCAATATGACAATCAAAGGTTCTGCCAAAAACGCGATTTTAAACGATAAAAATTTTCAATGTATGACAAGTGGCGCCACCCTGAATTTTGTGTACTCATTGATGCCAAACTGTACGACTGCTAAAAAAAACGTTTGAAAACTCCTTGGTTAGGTCGAAGTGGCATTAAAAACTCCTTAGTTGCGCTGAAGTGTGCGGTTATGGAAAAAAAAAAAAAAATACCACATTGTTTTGTTCAGCAAACTGTATCGTAATGAAACTTTTTAAATTCATTACAGGTGCATGTGCGTAAAGTATGTCATTATGACATTACTTTCGAGTTCATAATTCGAATTTTACGATACGAGTGTAGATAAAATTAATTACATAATTGTTGCAGAACATTAAATACATAACGCTTAGAGTTGAGTAAATTAAACTCATTATGTACCGCTGTGCTCGGTGCTACTAACCGCAAGCTTTTGTGATTCCAGTGACAAATGAACAGCCAGAGACCTACTCAGTGAATTTTCACACGTAGAACAGCTATATGCAGATGGGACATTATGCCACGTAAGTAGGTACTTATGATATTCAACGATTATGTTAGGTATGCCTAATTTGAAAATCGTTTCAATACAGAGCTAGTAATAATTCTATAGAATAATGTTGGGTTACCGCTGCGCTCCAACTAGAAACCGCTCTACCTAACAACAATAGCTCCTTGAATGCGCAGCTTATTATTGTAGTGTGTATTGACTATAAGCAACGATGCTTGTGTGCTAGTAACACTAGTGGTGTCAACTGCTAAACATTACCCAATGAATGGGAAAATTTATCCCCTGTCGCGGGTGGTAGGAGAACGTGCGTATCTCACGCCCCCGGCTAAAGGTAGTTGGAGGAGGCACGCACCGTGCGGAGTGCATCCATGAAGATTTCGCTACGAAAAAGAACTTTGATATATTTATTTGGAAGCCTTAATAGAACTAATTCCTATATTATATTCGGAACTAAAAATTATTTAATATCCTACTTTTATTACAAATACGAAAGTATGGATGTCAGATTCGTTTGTTTGTCTTTCAATCACGCAGAAACGGCTGAACGGATTTGGATGAAATTTGGCACACAGATAGGTCATACCTTGGATAAACACATATAATACTTTTTATTAACACAACACGGGAGCGAAGCCGCGGGTGTCAGCTAGTATTTATTAAACATACAAAGGAGGTTTTTAAATTCAACACAAACGTCTGTAAATTAATTTCACCCACAGCAATGATATTTAAAAGTACAGATATGTTACTGCGCTCGCAATCTAAAGACTCGAAAACGTCTTAATTAGGACGTTTTTCAAGTTAGGCGCCGAGCGTGACTGGTGACGACAACAAAAAACTAATATGCCATCGTGTCTGTACAGAAAGTGTTCCAATTATGACGCGAAAGTAACTTGAAGTGACCAACTTACTTACTTTGTGCTAGTTTAAGTGTATTGTGCTGCCGCTGCGTACGGAAAAAAATTTTTTGTTTGTTTTGTTAGGGTATGACATATCTATAGGTACTTTTAAATATCATTGACCCACAGTAAAAAAGTATTGCTACTCTATAATGTGTCGCACATTGTATTATAACTTTTTTTGACACAAAAACAAACATTTGGTGTAAAAATGCAAGCGATGTGGTGTGAAAATGCAAGCGAATCAAAAATAAATTTTAACTTAGGTACTGTTTGGAAGCAAAAAAATCTATAAAAACATTATCCTCCTTCTAGGGCAATCAGTTAAAATGAATGTGAGTCTAAACTCCTATTAATATTATCATGCTTTTGTGAACATAAAAGCATGGGTACAGTCAACAAATCGGAATCATGACCCACGATAAGCTCAATATCCTACAGACATTCTAATACAATTAGGTTGAATTTCGCTTAAACTGATATTTCCCTGGCAACAGACTTGTTATCAATTTTGTTAGCTTTTGAAAGTGACAGTTAGTTTACCAATATAATTGTCGTCTCCCATCTCCTTTCGTGCTTTCGTGCATAGAACGTGAACTTTCTTTGACACGTTTGGAACCATAACATGTGAAGCTATAAATTTCAAATGCTAACACGCATGATGGCGGACAATAGACATTGAGTTTCGATACCTCATGACGGACTGACTTATTATGAAAATTCGATGCCATATTGCAAGGGTATTACTACGTAACTGCGTATAAACACATCCACCCGAATGGCATCGATCAAAGACAGCGATTAATGCAACTACAGTTTTGTGAAATGTCACAATATTATGCACTTCTTTATTATTTAGTCACCTTACCCACTGCATAAAATATCACTAACTAAGAGATAAGGGAAATACACAACAAAATACTGTATATATTTATTTAATAAAATATTCACAATAACATTGATGAATGACAATTAATTTATCCTAAAAACGAGAGTAAGCAAAATAATTTTCAATAACGTCCAGTAGTCTGGAACGCATCGATCCGATTAGGCGACTGCATATGTCCGTTCCTCTCATCTCTCATATAATCCCAAATTTTGTTACAACGTTGTTCAAGTGCTTGCCTTGTCCTTTCGTTTCTATTATCCCACATTTGGACCATCAAGCCCACTAAATTTTCATTTGGATTGGGATCCGGGGACCTAGACGGCTATGAAAATGCTGGTGAAATCAACTAGTGACAACTCTTGCTGTATGCACTGGACAGCTATCGTGAACGTAGAAGAAGTTCGGAACTTCTACTCGCGGGTAAACCGTTCGAACCATCGGTAACTTATTTTCTTCTAATAAGTCAACCAACATAGTTAATTGAATTTGCATGAGAAGAAATCTGGACGAGTTCGCCTACATTTCCGGCACTCATCCAGGCCCACATGTTAGCTGAAATTTGGCCAGATAATTGATTAGTTACTGGTCTGGTCTTCCGCAGAATTTATAATTGTTTTTTCTAAATTTTATTCTTTATGTTTAACTCCAAATATTGTTTGACACCATTTCATAAGTACTTGACGTTTTAGTATTTGTCAGTTTTATTTTTATTTTATTAATGTTCTGTAATCGAAAAAGTTAGTATAGGTTTCTTAAAAAATATAGATGTTTGTAGGAAAACCACGTGAAACGACAGCTAATTCGAAATTCAAAACATAATTCCTGCTTTATCATAAACATAATTTCCAATCCGATTGTAAATCTATTGCATTGATAACAAAGCTCAAAATGGCACAGACCTCTGACCCGTATTAATGCAGTTTCTGTAATATTCAAAATGTCCTAAGTGCAGCATAGAAGAAAACCTTACTGTTTTGACGATTTTAAACGAATTATCAGCTAAGTGGGTCATGATTCCGATTTGTTGACTGTACATTGCTATCATTTTAAAACTAACAATAATAAATATTTTGGAAATTTTACACAGCACCATCTAGTCCCAAACTAAGCAGAGCTTGTGTTATGGGTACTAGAAAATGGATATAATACTTATATACTTTTTTCTGTTGTAAATACATACTTATAATACATAAGAAACGGACCCAGACCCAGACCATAAAAAATATAAAGCAATATCTAAAACATCACTAATTATAATGTTGAATGAAATAAAAAAATAAATGAAAAAAATATTATTATTATTATATTATTTAAAGTTATTATTATTAATGAATTTTTATATTGTTGTTATAAATTGAAATGTTTAATACGGCGCCCTTTATGAATGTTTATATTAATTGATTCATATTATTTGAGATTTGGATCATATGTATAATGACATGAATTTTTATTGTATTGAATTTTGCTGTGCCCTACAGGGTCCATTATTGTGACAAGCTATTAAGCCATTATGTTTACCACCTAATTTACATTGTGGAATGCAAATAAATAATATGAATATGAATATAATTATTAATCTTTGACAAAAATTCAGCGCACCGGAGGGTTTCGTAGTTCACGCGGAGTTGAGTAAATGCTCTTTTACGGAACTGTTCATTTGTAGTAGAACATGTTCCGAGTTATAACTGTTATAAATAACAGCGTGATTTCACGCGCACGCTCTAACGTGATTTAATTTGTAGTGTTCAGTGAATCTTCGACCGATTGTTCGTTATGGGTATGTGGGAATAACATGTGTCGCTTCCGAAACGTTTCGTCTTTTAGGTAGGTATTAGTTTAGGGGATTTCGTACCCAAATTATTTTACCCAGTAGGTATTAAATTCGAGTTTACTACCTTTTATAAAAAAATAGGCTTTTCCCGCGGCTTTTCTTTCGTCTCTTGTCAGTTCATCCCATAAGAACCGTTATATTTTTTTCACAACATGTGGGTATACCAGTTTTTAAGTCTAATCATTAGCTTTAAACATAAGAAGTGCTTCACGTGCTGCTCGAACAAACGAACAGATAATTACACGTCACCTAAAGACGTGCCAAGTGGATGAGAATTTCGATACCACGAGCAGTGTTCACGGTAGCTTAGTGGCTAAAGTACTAGCGTACTGAGCCAGGAGTCCCAGGTTCGAATCCTGCTCGTGAGCGATTTTTTCTTTCCACAATTTAAATCGTAAGATTTCGCTTCGCATGCGTAAATCCGTTAAAAATAATAAGACAATTATAGTTTTACAGAAAGCACACGTCAAGAAGAGAGAGAAATAGTTCGAAGACTAAAGCGGACAAAACCATATGAATTAGTGTAGTGATTAGTGAATATTGACAGATAAAATGTAGTGATAAGTGCTGCTTATAAAGAACACATGAACAAAGTGTCTTGCCCTTAATAGAACCTAAGAAAAGTTATTGGACACATTCTTAGATTATAGTTTACATAGAAATTTAGGATACAATTAAATTACTCATTAGCCTCAAGGCTAGATTGTAATACAAATAAAGTATCACTCGTGTATACTTTATAGTTAAAAAAAAAAAAAAATTACAATTTTATAATAGTTAGGATTTTCATTAAGTAATTCAAAATATTTTAATAATTTTTGTCAGCAAATAAAAATTTCTTTCTTTTTCGAAAAAGTTTTTGAAGGTAGCCCTGATTAGATATCCGCTTAATATCATTGAAAATCAAGTCCATAGTTTGTGTGTGTCCACATGTTTCCATCAAACCCAACAATCTTCTTAACAAACATGAGCTAAGTCTACAACTATCCCACAAGCACAAAAAGCAAGCCTCCCCCGGTATTCAGATCACATCACCCACGCCACTTTCCAAATCAAAGTAAGACTCAAAGCAAACACTCGTTGAAAATGCGATGTAAATAATAAAAAGGTACGCAAACGTACGTAGAGATATGAAGAAGTGCGTAAGAGTTTGTTTACAAGGAGATCCGGATTGCGGTATCGTTTTTTTATTACTGTACCTAACGCTCACGGCTTTGCTCAGGTATGTAGATAAAACGTATGCTGTGGGTTAATCCAGAACATCTGTCTATGTGCTAAATTCCCTTTAAATCTGATCAGCCGTTTTAGCGTAATTGAATGACAAATAAACAGACATCCAGCTGATGCCCGCAGCTTTTCTCTCGTGGTATTTCAAAAAAAGTGTCCTATCTTAACATTGTCTTTCTGTCTACCTAATTTTATTCATATGCCAGTTCAGCCCTTTCAGCGTGATTGAAGGACAAACATACAAACACTCGTACTTTCGCATTTAGAAAATTAATACGATAGTAGGAACCAGGAAAACTTTCCTTTGCCTGCAGTGATGGGAAAATAAAAACAGGTTAGATATTTCGTTAATAATAGGTTTTTTAAAAACTAATTCTATTAAACTACCTAATATATCTTAGTAAGACTTCAGATTAATAAATAAAACAATAATCGGATCTTGAGCGTTCGGCAAAAGACTGCGGAACGTTTTGCGCATTGTACAATTGCGGCAAAATATCTCTTTTGTCGAAAAATGAGTGTGTAGTGTTTTGTCGAGATATACATAGATCAGTAAGTAAATTAAAGACATCAAAAGTATTCATACCACCATACAAACCCAAAAAAAAACTTTCGCAGGCAACGGCTGGCGCTCAAGATCCGTGCCGGCTACTACACTTTGTACAAAACACAGACACTTTCTTACAGATTACCATTTCCAAAACCTTTAAATCTAGAAAAACAAGCTTCAAATTGCTTTAAGCGATAAGACCGCCAATTGTTAGTACTGTGCTCATGTTTGTTATAACTTTATTTTAATTTTTATGGTGTGCAAACAATAAAGTATACTCTATCTATCTTCACACAGTAATATTTTCAGTATATTGATAAAAATGTATTTACTTTTTTCAGTAAAAAAGCTATTATACACAAGTGTGTAAACTTATTTTTTACGAGTTTCTGGTTAGTAAAACGGGTCCTGCAAACCTGACACTTTATTTTAAACGGATTAAAACAAGGAGATTCCATCATTTAAAAATACCCCATTAAAAAGCAAAAGATTTCAAAGTTAGTTATTTTTCATTTATTATTGTTACAAAGTTTTTATTACGTATCTGTCACCATATGAACACTCCCTTAGATAGGTGAAAGCCTTCGGAGGCTGTCATTCGCGCCATTGTGGCCCGTCCCTCCGCCGTGGTTTATTTCAGATTCAATATGCACTAGAGATGAGAGACCGCGAAATATGATGGGCGCATCGACTTTCCGCACCCATTTTGGATGTCGTTTTGAATATTTTTTCAGGATTTTTAAGTAGGTGTTATATTTTTTTTATTAAGTATGTTTTTATGGACATTACTGGAACTGATTATAAAACTGAAATAATGACTGTTCTTTTTTTATTTATTAAAGATATGAAGTAGCAACCACGCGGATTGTACGATCTGCGAGGTTATGGGAGACCATTTCGTTACACACCAAGACCCCTCCGTGCGCCGGAGAGCACGTTAAGCTGTCGGTCCCGGTTGTCATACGAATATCTATGGCAGTCGTTACAAATAGACAGAAGCCAGAAAGTCTGACAATTGGTCTTACCTCCAAATGTCGGTATTACCCACTAACTTGGTTGCGGGGGTCTGATGGCAGTCGCTCCGTGTAAAATACTGATGTTCAGCTGCATAGGTTAGACTGGAAGCCGACCCCAACATAGTTGGGAAAAGGCGAGGAGGATGATGATGATTAAAAATATCGATCATTATGTTAGATGAAATTTTGAGACTTTTGGCGCAGTGGCTGAGCGATAAGCTCCTGTGCTAAAGGTCGCGGGTTCAATACTCGTTCGGATTCACAGATAGTTGTTTCGGCTCTAAGTGTTTGTGCATGTGAGATTTTTGTTTGTGGTCGCACCCACGGAAGATATCCTCGTTTGGGGCAAAGTAAAAATATAATTAATGTTGTGCCAATATTATAAACAAGATATATGCTAGACCTACCAAAGTCACAAAAGATGAAAAAATGTTGAAGCATTTTTGAATCTACTGCAATTGATCAGCGTAGAGACAATAGGTACTGGCATACTGCCCATCCTGAGCAGCGTCACTGGTTTAGGAAAATGAAAAGTCCTAATATCTTAACTAAATATTCATAACAGTGATCATATTTAAATAGTAAATAATACACTACAAAAAACAAATCTCATTCATCATCTTAATACAAAAACACATGTATACAGAAATGAGAAACATTACAATAAAATGCCTCCGACAGTTTTTAAAATGGGACTTGAAAGCTTTAACTAGGACAAGACCATTTTGAAAAGAGCTTGAATCCATTGTAAAAACAGTTGCAACTTTTAATTTTTTATTCCAACAATAAGTGCAGGGAAACTGGACTGCACTTAATGGAAACTCATTTTATACAAACTGTGATGATTTTTTTTTTTTTTATAAGATATAGGTGGTACAACCTTATTCATAGTTTATTCAACTAACTGCAGCGGATCACAGCGCAGCGCGTCACGTTGCCACGATGGTAATGGAAAGATGATGTTGTAATGTATGAAAGCGTATGGGAGATCACCAATCGCCGCTGCGCGTAGTCGTGCGACTCGAGTAAAACTTTCAGGCTTATGACTATGAACGCGTTGTTTTAATGTATTGTTGTTAATACAGGATATGGTATATCTATTCCAAATCCGTTCAGCCGTTTCAGCGTGATTAAAAGACAACCAAACAAACAAACAAAGACACAAAGATACATACTTTCGCATATATGTTTTTGTTTATACACAATATATACATATATATATATTATAGGATTGCGAAACGAGCTAAAGGCTCACGTGATATTAAGCGGTTGCCCATAACAACTGCAATACTACTTAGGTTGTTGCCTAAATGGTACCGAAAGTCGGTTCGCCAAACTGAAACATGAAAATGGAAAGTCTCATGTGATCGCAATTTCACCGGCATCCGCACCTTTCAGTCCGAAACACAGCAATGCAAGCATCACTGTTTGGCGGCAGAAGTAGTTACGGTGGTAGCACTTCCCCAGACGAGCTCTTTCACAAAAAGCTCTACTTAAGTATATGTATTAGTGGGATTTTCTATGGATTTCTGTTAATTGCCACCTTACTGCTTTTATGTGAGTATTAAAAAACTAGTAAATGAGTGAAAAGTAGTAAAATCTAAAGAAATTATTGTACCAACAACAGTGTTTCCCATTGGGGTAGGCAGAGTCTATAGATTTTCATTCGCTACGATCCTGATACATCTCACATCTCTTAGGCGCCATCTCCGTTAATTAACCTCCTCATGCATGCTTGTCGGCTTAAAATTCTCTTAACCTGGGCTTTTTTGTGAAAATCTGAAATTTGGTTGCAGATTTTTTGCACGTACTATCAGCAAACTTTCCAGTAGACCACCACTAAGGCTAAAATCGCTTGCGCTCAGTGTTAGACGGCAGCCGTAGGTCTGTGTAATGTAGCAGGATTCGTTCAAGGGACTTTGTCGACGAAATGTATCACTGGAAGGTTCGTAACTGTACCTAGAAAGGCATTTATTTTATTTTTTATTAACATGTTCGGAACTTTAAGTGCAGAAGAGTTTTAAAATATCAATACCCTGAAATTGTCTACTACTTCTTCAATTTCACAATCTTAACTTTTGTTTACACATAGATTGAAAGAACCGGTCAAGTGTGAGTCGGACTTATGCACTAAGGGTTCCTTACCATATTTTATTAATTTCCTTGATAGGAGACACCACCATCACCACCACCAACCCACTCACCACAATACCACCATACACTGTGGCGTGGAATGGTGTGCCATCCCACGCCAATTTTGTGAAAATTTCAACTGGCTACCCGTTATGGTTAAAAGGATACAGCCCTGTGACAGACAGACGGACGCATGGATGGACGAACAGACGAACTGCCAAACAGCGTAGGTATAGTAATGTCAATGGGTCCCGGTGGCACGTGATGGCGACGGAACCCTAAAAAAGAAAGCTGGAGTCATAAAGTTAAGTACCTACATACATATAATAATCCTCTTCCACCCCTAGACAACGAAATAATCAAAAACCCATCAGATTATTGTTCTCCAAGCAATTGATACAAATAGTTCCATTCATTATTAATTTCTGAGCACGTTTTGACAAGTTAGACGTTTGAAGAGAGAGGGAACGAAACATCGATTCTGTACACAGTACAACGTAATCGGCTTTTCAAATTTTTCTATTTCATTTCTAGCTGTTCTCCGTCTAATTGTACTCCAGTCCCTAGAGGTTGCCTGTACCTGGAGATCAAATTTTAGATACCTAGTACAACCTAACGTCAGTAAAACCACCCTTATTGCTTACGAAATAAAGACGCTGTTAAGGTCAAACTGTTACCACTGACGTGAGGTCGATGCACAGTAAGTTGGTTGTCAGATTTCGTCTTTTAAAATAACGAGCATTGAAATAAATGTAAGAAGCTTATGTTTCGTAAGTATGTTCAGTATAAAGATGAAGTCAGCCCTGACCATGTTTTTGCTAGCCTTATTTTCTTATAAAAAGTTAAAACTGCTCCAGCCAGTCATTTTTGTAGCTAGTTAGTAATAATAGCTTAAAAAAGAAAATCAAAAATCAATTGAATTGTTTATAGAATACGGTAACTTGTTGAAAACATTTTCAGAACCTTTTCGCAACATAGTTAAGAGTGTGAATAATTCTGTAAAAAAACATGTTGACAACAATTAAATTGTATAACGAAAATCTGAAACACAGCCTACATAAAATAATTTGACTGGCAACATTTAAATTAAAAGCAAATTTCCCGCCGATATTAGGCTCATCTCACGCAAATTGAATGCAAACATGGCGGCAGCAAATGCGAAGGTTGTTATGGTAAAACGTTAAGTATAATTGAATTTTATACATATAGGAATTTTATATACAACAACCTACCTACATAACTTAACACAAGACAGGCTGAAAGGCAATATACTATCAGCCTACTATAAGTATTTTCTACTATCAGTAAGTTGTCAAATCTCATATTGACTTAAGTGATTGAGTGACCAAAATACTAACAACCACTTGTTAAACATCTTGCTTGGATTTGACAGCTTTTAGTTGCTAATTAAAACTAAAAAACTCGTAGGAAAATAATGTTTGGTACTTTCTGCCACAAAACTTAATTGAAAACTTTTTCCACTGTCATCCTTTCTACTATGTTTCATTAGTTTAACCACACAAGTATTTCTAACTATACCTACTGTCGCCGCCAGCGCCCTACGATTTTACAAGAGCAATGTGTTGTAGTAACTCAAATAATATAATTTTGTCAGGTGCTTACATTATGATGGTGGAAGTAGATAAAGTTTCAAAAATATCAAAATTCACTTGTTCATTGTCCGATGTTGTCCTTTGTAAAAATTCAAAATTAAACTATTGTATTACGAGTTAATCAGCATTTGATTGAAGAAACCTCGAAGAAGAATTCCTTGTGTCTGAACAGACACCTACTGATAACGTAACTCGCAATAAAAGCAAGCGAGTCGTAAAAATGAAGTAAGGACCTGTATTGATGTCGAAGAAATCAAAAATATTTTTTTACTTAAATAATGCATAAGTTACCAATTAATAATATTGATGAGTAGAATAAAAGTGTATCGCTTATCTTGTAGTTGTTGTTGTCTGTCTGTTTGTCGCAGGTCGCAGGGCTGCATCTTTTTTAACCGTAGTAAAAATACAGTAAAAATTACAATTACAGCCAGTTACAATTTTCACAGAAATTGGTGTATGGCCACTTTCATGGCAAATAGTAAAAATAATAAAATATGGGAATCTTTGTGCACGACTCCGACTCGCACTTGGCCAGTTTTTATTTCCAGGAAATTTTTAAAGAAGAAGAGTACAAAACTGAGAAAACAACAAGAATATATAATAAACCTTTTTTTACCGCAGGGACTTTCCTTACTTTATTTCACCGACGTCACAAGTCAGGAAGCGAAGCTGTCTTATAAAAACTTAAGACTTCAAGACAAAGTCTAGGCTGCAAAGTCCTGGAAGTACGCCGCAAACACAGTACCTAATGGCGAAGTTTCTTTAATAAATTTATAATAAACTGTACAGGCTTGTTTACCGTCTCTATTATGGTGGAACCATTGTTCAAGTATTGTTCTAGGTGAAAATTATTGTTTGCCATCTTGGTTGCGGAGTTTGTGCTGAAATTTGAAATAATTTTGATACATGGAAAGAAGGTTACGATCCTTGCTACTGTCTAAGCCTTAAGTTGTAAAAATATGTAAATAGTAATAAGTTTTTTTGTTTTAGATTGGTTATTATAAAATTTTAGGTCCATTGAGACGGGCCATAATCACGACCACAACGCGGCCACGACGCAACCACTGGTAGCTAGATTTTTATCAAGACAATACATTTGAAGCGAAGCTTCTAAAGCTTCGTTGCGCGCTCGGCCGCCAGGCAGTAAACTGAGAAAAAACCCGACCGTTAACACGCACGCGCGTTCAATCCGCGCTTGCAAATGCATAGAGAGTTCGTTTCTGTCCTACGACGCCAACTGATTTTTTTTCAGCTCAGTCTGCTTTTAGTTCGATTATAGCCTTAGCTTGGTATGAAGCAGAAATAAGTGTTAAATTACAAAAAACTAGCTGTGAGTGGTAGCGTTGTGGCTGCATTTGTGGCCCGTCTGAATTTTAAAGGTGGATGACAAAGTCTTAGCACAACATTGAACTTTGAAAGCGTCATCTTCTTATGCTTATAAATCGGGAACGTTTATACCAGCAGGGAAATTGTGTAACTGCATCGCAGTCAACAAAATGTCAATTTTGACGTTTGAATCCGGAAAAATGATACAATTCGAATTGCGTAACTACAAAACTGTTGATTACGATGCCGATGTCGGAGAGATTCATCATGAAATTGAATGAATGATAAAGCTTAAAACGCATACTTGCAGCAGTTTACATGCATAAAGAAACGTGATCTAACAAATATGACGTCATTAACATCGCAATGGATTTCCCTCCTGAAGTAATTTACTTCATAATGAAGTCCCTCTATGTCGTTACACAATTCCAATGTTTGATTGCGATGTTATCAACATCGTCTTTAATTTTACATCAAAATAAAACTGTCAAATGAGTTACGCAATTGCCCTGCTGCTTATTGAAAATTTATTGCGTTCCATGTTGCGTTCCATATTCACATCAAAATTTTAACTCCATTACTTTTAGGGTTCCGTACCCGAAGGGTGCCAAACGGGACCCTATTATTCTCGCTAAGCTGTCCGTCCATCCGGCCGTCCGTCCGTCCGTCTGTCTGTCACAGGGCTGTATCTTTTGAACGGTAATAGGTAACCGGTTGAAATGTTGCTATGAGGTATATCACGACAAATAATAAAAACAAAAAAAAGTCTAAAACCAAAGGGGGTCCCCATACAAGAAACCTCAAAAAACATGCATTATTTCAACGTTTTTGTTCCTGCTCTATCTTCAAAATGGTAACTTATACCAGCGTCAAACTTGGTCAGATTATAGTGCATATTATGTAGTTTAGCAACAAATACTAATAATAAAACAAACAGACATATGTGGTGGTACCTGCGTAAGAAAGACATGCAAAAATTCATATTTCGCGCACTATGCGTTGATGTCTTTTGATAAACTCTCGTAAATTAAATCAGTTTTTATGGGGTATCAGGTCGTTGAGAGGTACGGAACCCTTACTGTGCGAGACCGACTCGCACTGGGCCGGTTTTTTTCTACTTCAGCCAGCTACGCCAAAGGAAGTCCAGACCAAACTGCTATAAAAACACATTCGACTGTATATTCAGAGCAATCTCTACTAATCTACATACAGGAACGATTATCACTACCATAGCTGTAATATACCAGCGTTGATACGCATCGCTGGGGATTTGTTCCGTTTTGATCCACGAGCATCTAACCATGTTAACTAAGAGGTGGGTATGGAGGTACGCGCGAGCTTATGTGGTGTTAGTTAATTATGTAGCTTCTAAACTAATCAGGTGTTGAGTCCGTGTAAGCTTTTACACCAAACTAGTTTACAACTACGTTTAATATTTCAGATGTACGTTGTTATCTTTTGTAGGAGCTTCTTTACCAAACTAGTTTACAACTACGTTTAATATTTCAGATGTACGTTGTTATCTTTTGTAGGAGCTTCTTTTTCTAAGTACCTATGCAAGTTATTGAACTGTAACCGTGCCATATTTCTAGAGCAAATGATAAATAATGTGTTTTGTCATCTAAAAATACTAGAAAAATTCTACGATTATTTAATACCCAAATTTTCACTCAGAAACATAGTGAGGGTTTGAGAATAAATCCCGAACGACTCTGAAACTAAGTCATCGGTGGCATTGTCAAAGGGTGGAAATACCTGCAAATTATTTTGGTGTTTTCGCACCCATCGTTTTAGTGTCGCACGCGACACTCCGAGGGAATTTGTTTGTTTACAAATAGGTATTTAAACAAAACTTTGTTTTTTGTATAGATTATAGATTTTTTTATTGATTCGTGTTCAGTATCAGTGGTACAGTCACCTCCTTAAATATGGCACGAATACAGATCAACACATTATATATTATACTGGTGATACCAGTAATGAGCATTTATAACCAAGCGATTTTTCGTTGTTTTTGTAGTCTTTGTTTGTCTGTGTGTGTGTATTTTATTGAAAAAACACTGATAGTTTTTTTCATAGTATTCGCTTTCTGCACGACAGCGACCGCAACATTTTAGGAACCGTGAATTATTTTGATTGATTTATTTCGTTGATTTGTGCCCGGTTAATGGCAATAGGCTCGCCCCCTATGACATGGGACTATAAGATAACTGGCGAAATGTGGGTGTGCTATACACCTCTGCCTAACTCTTCGGGGAAATACAGGCGTGATGTTGTGTTATGTGAATTATTTTGACAGATTGGTCTCTTGATAAAAAAACCATAATTGGATATTTTTTTATAAAACCAATTGAAAAAAGTCGATAAATATGTAACATTTTCTTTATAAATGCAATTTAAAGTCAAAAAAATATGGAGATTATATTAAGAACAGGATTTGAAACCATAACAAATAATATGTCGTTCCAACCTGAAACTGAAAAAAGGTAGAAAATTCGTTTTAGCAGAACATGTACATAATGTAGAAGAACTTAGAAGTAATGGCCAAAGTTACATAACACGAGCCCATATTATTAGGCAAACTTCAGTGTCATTTAATATTGTTATTAAACCAGATTTAATATTGTTATTATAACTAACAATATCAGTAACATGGTAATACCTACATGTAATATTAAGTAGATTAGGTACTTAGTTTTTCCTTTTTACAGCAACTATCCATTCCTTTCTTTGCTCCAATTTCCAGGCAGATTTCAAAAACGTGTAAAATTTACACACATTATTTTGCCCAGTATTTTTACAGTTCACATCACAACAAGAATAGTGACCCATTGTCTTCTTGAGCTCATAAATAGCGAAAAGAAAAGACAGCGTTACTTATCGTGGAAATACAAAATATATTTGACACAACTTTATTTTATTTTTACATTTCTTACACAACGTGCGCTGCGATCGATTTGTCTGTCCCCACCAAGCACCAAGCAAGCACTTGCACACAGCCAATAGGATGATGAAACGACCTAAAGGCCTATCTGATGTTAAGCGGTTGGTTACCTTTTCCCATAACAACTGAAATACAACCTAGGCTGTTGCCTAAATGTTACCGCAAGTCGGTTCGCCAATCTGAGACATGAAGATGGAAAGTCTCATGTGATTATATATTCACTGGCACCCATACCCTTCACGCCGAATCACAGCAATGCAAGCAGTTTTTGGTGGCAGAAATAGGTACGATAATATGATAATAGCACTTCTCCGGACGAGCTCCTTGACAAGGAGCTATACTACTAACTAGATGAAAGATAGAAAACTACTTGGTTTAGTCTAGTATTTTTTTGGCAAGTAAAGCTAGTAGAAGTGCAAGTAGGTAAGGTTGGTCACTATGTTAATGTACAAATATTATGTAGGTATTTAAATGCCAACCAGTCGATTCCTAAACAGTCAATCCACGACGATTACCATAACGCTTTATGCAGTCAATAAAACGCTTTCATAAAATGTTATTCCGCTCATACAAAAATATTTTTATAGCCTACAATCTCACGGTGAAAGGTGGAACGCACCTCCAAAACGATTACTATAATGCCTGCGATGATGAGTTCTATAACCGTTATGGGCGTAATGATAGCCCACATCTGTGCACAGATTCACCAAGATATTACGCTAGCTAGACTAAAAACTCTATTATCTTGATCTCCGGCTTGGATACATACATTACGTACATTTGATTAAAGGTACTTTTTAAAAATTAATGACGTCAATATGGGAGGCGTAGTTTCTTCGAAAGTTGCCACGCATGAATCGCAAGTAAAATTGTGATTACAACCATTCTATCTATTTCTGTGCAACCATAGACATCTAAATAATAAAGAAGTGGTAAAGGCGCTTGAACTTGTCGCAGCGTACAGGTGTCTCGTAGAACACTAGTGCGCGAACCGTTTGTTTGTTCTTCAGTGATGTTTTGGACATGTCACAAAAATTGAATTTTGCAGCATATCTAAGAGCATATAGTCACACTGTGAAAATGTCAACTAACTACCTATTATGGTTAATAAGATACAGCCCTGTGACCGACACGGAGGGATAGACGACACATTCTTAGTAATAGGATACCATTGGCACCCTTTGGGTATGGAACCGAACCCTAAAAACAGCGCCAGTCAGACAAACAAGCAGGCAGGAGAGGCTTTTAGAAACAAAAACCATCATTCAAACACTGTGCACTCCTGTTTCATTACCTTTTTTCATCATACAATGTACTGTGCACCTCTGCTTATTACCCCTAGCTTTGTGAGAACTGGGAACTCCCCCTTCTGAATTTAAATGGGGAAATTATTTTCAAGTATTTTTCGGAAGAGAAGTTTTATTGTATTGTTTGATTGCGTGTCACTCTAATAGATGAGGAAATGGTTCCCAAATGGTGTCATCACTGTCGTTTAAACCTACAGGGCGCTCAGTACATTTGCAGGTGAAATATGGACCGGAATTTAAGTTTTATCCTTCATTTTGAGCTGTAAGAGAAGATCGTGACATGGTAAAAAAATTAACTACTTAATGACCGACTCATAACATAACATCACGCCTGTATTTCCCCGAAGGGGTAGGCAGGGGTGTATAGTACACCCACATTTCGCCAGTTATGTTGTAAGTCCCATGTAATAGGGGGCGAGCCTATTGCCATTAACCGGGCACAAATCCAGACTCCGGGCTGCTACTGAGAATTTCCTAATGAAAAAACCCAATAACACTTTGCCCGACCCGGGAATCGAACCCAGGACCCCACGCTCAGCAGTCGCGCTTGCAACCACTAGACCAACGAGGCAGTCCGAGTCGAATGACTGACTCAACTTGTAGAAACAGTAAGCTGAAGTGAGAGTGGGATTGTCATGTCTGTCGAAGGACCGATGGCCGTTGGAGCAGATGACTCCTTGAGTGGAAACCTTGAATCGGCAAACGCAGCGTAGGGCACCCCACTTGGGATCGTGGACGTTAAGATTTGGGAACTCGAGGCGTCTATTAAGCGATTCTGGGGAGGACAGCAGTACGTAGTGGTCGCGTGCTACTGTGGGGAAAACAATATTGTTTTCCCGGGACGGCCAAAGGCGTAGCACTAGAGGGCACCGGCGCGATCCATTTAGAGTTCCCGGAGCTCCTCAATTTTGTGCTGAGGATGGCCACCGTGTGGTTTTAGTCGGTAAGAGTCCGACATATCCCTCCGCCTTCCCCAGACGGAGGGTATCCATGAGGATTTCCACCCGAAAACAAAAAAAGGGCACCTCATTTTCCAGGTGGACTGACAACCTGAAGAAGGTAGCTGGTGGGGAATTGAATGCGGATGGCGAAGAACTGAGTGTTGTGGCGCAACTTCGGAGAGGCCTATGTCCAGCAATGGACTGCAATAGGCTACGAGCTGATGGCCCAAGACGACTGACTTATTTATGGTCACTCATTGAAGCTAGTTTTTTATCTCCATTTTCTAATAAATCTGACATAGGTACAGTCTAACAAAGCAATTACCAGGGTCATCAGATATAAAGTTTTCTCAGAAGATTAAGGATGTTTTCGAGTGAAAAATCATTTTAATAACGGACAAAGTTAAACTGTATTTATACAAAACCCTAATTAAACCGTTCTATAATAATTTCCTGAGAAATCTTCGTCTATATCTGGTGCCCCTGGATACTAATTACTTTGTCAGACTGTACCTATTGTTATCAAGTCTTACTTTGCCATGAACTTCCAAAAAATACTAGATACCCTGTATAATGTTTGGGTTACGGACGGACGAATTTATTCGAAAGTTTACCCCGTGACAACGCCCGCCGTAAAATTTAATAGATGTTTTAAAGTTTTTCGGCGAAAGTTCAACTTGGAACTGAGTCGCTTTCAATTCTTTAGCTTTATATGAATTCTTGCCTGCATATTTTGACTAATATTTATTTATGTAAGTTTCAAATTCTCAATTATGTACTCTGAATAATGAATACGGAGTGTTTTAAGCCATATGCAATTTAAAAATTTTGCTATTAATATAATTCTTAAATATTTTAGATAATTCAATCGATTTTAGTTTATCTACTGATATAATCGGTAAATTGTTAATCAACGGTCATCATCAAATATTCGTAATATTTAAAAAAACCTATATATTATATTAAACTATTGTAAACAAGTTATGTTCGGTGTTCTAAGCAAATTAACTTAAAGTCTCTCTACTCTTTTAATTTGGAGTTCCTTCAGTCATTTCCATTTTAATTGATCATTTAATAGTAATTAACATCCACTCTATTTAAGTCCGTAACATTTTATTAACATTAAGTGTAAAAACAAAACAAAGACTGTTTTGTTTTACTTTAACCGACTTCGTTTTTACGTTCCGCTGACGTAACCAGTATACAGGATGTAAACAATACAGTTATACGGAACCAACCAAGAGAGAACCCCAGATCCTAAGAGACTGTGAGGTGAAATAACACAAATAAATACAATTTAAATAAACGAGTGTTTGTGCTGACGATGCGACGATATTACGGTTTACACAGTAAAAGGGGTTTCGTTTTTAATTTTAGATTACTCTTTGTTCGTTTTATTAACTGGTAATTTATTAAATTATAGGTTTTTGTACATGATCCTTTTGTGTTAACACCACATATATCTAAATAATAAGACAATGTTTAGATTTTTGTGGTTAAAACTAATACTTACACGCTTTTTGCTTGAGATGAAAAGGAATGTTGCCAGTCAATGTAACGTTTTTACATATATTTATGTGCTTTAAAAAAAAAGGTATTTTTAAAGACATGATCATTACGTGAACTGCGATAGAACTCACTGTGATAATAGTTATATTTATTTTTGTATAATGATTAATAATATAAGTTAAGAATTGTACCATCTTCTCATGGGTGTCGTAAATGGCGACTAAGGGATTCACCAAAAGATGGGCAGCAGCGTTCTCTGAGTATTTAACCAACCAGCTACGATCACCAACCCGCCTGCCAAGCGTGGCGATTATGGCATATCCCCCCAAACTGCTTGGGGAGGCCTATGTCCAGCAGTGGACGTCTTACGGCTGAAATGATGATGATATATATATATATATATATATATATATCTCTTTAAAAAAAAAAAATATCTTGGGACATTTTAACACAGCACCATCTAGTCCCAAACTAAGCAGAGCTTGTGCTATGGGTACTAGACAATGGATAAAATACTTATATACTTTTTTTTTTGATGATGGTGATGATGAATATAAATGAATAAAAATTATGAATATGAATATAATTGAGGGGCTCGTAGCTAAGTAAAAACCACGTGGATTGCACGCTCTGCAAGGTTAAACTACGCTAGCCGCGGTCAGTCCTCAGATGGGTGACCGTGTGGGTGATTAAAGTCCACAAGAATAATAAAAATAGTTGCCCCTGTTCAGCTGGGTGATTTAGTTCCAAGGTGAACAAATGACAACAATTATGTCGAATTACTTCACCTAGGAGATATCACCTAGGTGAAATGATTCCGAGGTGAAATAAAGATACCATAAATTCCACTTTGTTCACCCAGGTGATTTCACCCAGGTGAACAAAGTAGAATAAACCTTTCATTTCACATCGAATCCCCTCCGTGCCTCGGAGAGTACATTAAGTCGTCGGTCTGGGTTGGAATGTATAACGCAGTTGTTTCGGGGAGACAGAAGCCCGAAAGGCTGACAACTGGATTAACCTTAGGATGTCGGTGTATCTAGGTTTCGGGAGTCTGATGTCAGTCACTCCGTATAAAATACTTACTGATGTTCAGCAGCATCTGTTAAGACTGGATGCCGACTCCAACATAATTGGGAAAAAGGCTCACAGAAAGAGAAAGATTTCTTCTTTGAGCGCTGTTTGAAACTACTACCGGGTTTGAAACCCGAGTAATACTGGCCGATAGTCTGCACTGAACCACAGTAAACATAACATACAGTACGAAAACTAAGTCCTAACGCTCTGAATTGAATCACACAGACGCACGCCTCAACAAGAACCTAAGCGGACGTCACAGTGCAAACACCCGCTTAAGGCTAGGCTCCCAAAATGAGGTGACTTTTTGAAAACATATGCTGAGTTGAACACATGCTTGATGAATGTCAAATTTAGATATATGTTTTTTTGAACCTTTATCTATCGTTTGACTAGACAGTTACATAATTGGTTGATTTTTGTTCGACGCTTTTTTTTTTTTTTTTTCAAAATCATGCGTTTTTAGAGATTATTCGAATATTTCTCCTTCATAATTTAAGTGAAGTATATACAATTTAAGCAGATAGGAAGGTAATAAAGTTCATTAAATACTGGTTTGAGGAAATTTGTATAGATTGTTTAGTATCCTTGTAATAAAATGAAAACTATTTTGAGACTTACGTCATTTACTTCCGTGGTGGAAAGCGCGCGAATGATTTTCACGAAAATGAGTTCTATTGCAACTCGCATAAAATTGACGAGAGCGGCTCGCAGTTGCGGGGTGTAAGGGGAGTGCGAGGGTGGGAATTACGTTTTGGGAGCGTCCTCTTAAGGGCCTTGTTGACGTGTGCGTCTGTGTGAGTGCGTCGTTTCGAGCGATTGTACGTAGTTTCCGTACTGTATGTTATGTTTACTGTGACTGAGCCAAAGCTATTCATATGTTTTAACTTGCCTACCTATGTATCTCTGAAGCCCACGGCAAAGGTAGATTTTATTGGGTCAGGAAATTAAATAAGTAACGTTTTCACAATTACTAACTTTTATTCTTTTAATGCTATACACTTGTTACTTGATACAGTGCTCCAGCGCGACTGCCCCCGCTCGAGGCATCCCCGCCATCATATGTGTATGTCCTCACGTGTCAAACCATCCCACCATTTAAGTGGGGAGGCCTCAATCAAATCAGTAGCTAATATATATATATAAAAAGTCAATTGATCTACTGAAATACATTGACAAACTAATTAATTACTAATAAATTCGGCTAACAAGAGATAATTCAAATAATTAATTAATCAACCATAAAAAATATAACATACAAATTAATTAGTCAGTGCTTAACTTTCTAATGTAGATAGATTGATAGACTATTATAATACTTCACAAAACCAAAGTAGACAATACAACATCTTTAATGTACTAGGACCTTACAGCTCGGCCATCCTATTTCAAGCGAGTCCCATCGCATTGCTTTTTCAAGCGAGTCCCATCGCATTGCTTTTTCAAGCGAGTCCCATTGCATTGCTTTTTCAAGCGAGTCCCATTGCATTGTTTTTTTTTTTATAACAACAATTCTATCATCAAACATTACGATAACAACTACAACATATATTTATTACAATATATATGTTTTTGGCACAATAAAGAAATTTTTATTTTATTTTTACTTTATACATACATTAATAACATTTAGAACTAGCACGCTTAGCTCACAATAGAGAAATGAAGATACTAGAAAAATCCATTCTAATGTAATATTAATAATAACATAATCTACATCAATTCAAGATAAAATAATACCAAATAATATAATACCAAATACAATATTCTAATGCAATAATAATAATGTAACTACCACAATTCAAGATAAAATAATACCAAATAATATAATACCAAATAATACAATTTAATTCCAAATTTTCATACATAATTCTACCTTGCAAAACAGTTACCGATAAGTTGTTCATTTAATTCAAAGAGAAGTAGGTAGGTATTTACAATAAAATGATTAGAACCTACCCACCTTCGTTTAGAGCATTACAAGGTTATCAGTCATTACAATAAATAAATGAAGTTACTTAAATATCTACTACTACAATTCAAGCCAAATTGTTACACATAAATGTACCTTACTAATAAACACTTATCGCTTCTTACACATCTAGTTAAAGATCTGGCACTTACAATATATTGATACAATAGGTATCTATTCATAGAATCATCGTAGGTATGAATAATTTTTATAACAATATCAAAATTGCATGATCAAAATCAATCAGGTGGCACCGATGTGTTCCTACCTATAATCTAATCAGGCGGCACTCATGTGCTCCTACCTGTTGTCATCTGATCTGGGGCGGCAATCATGTGCTCCTACCCGTTGCAACACAATACAGGCGGCACTCATGTGCTCCTACCCGTTGTCATTATGATTTGGGGCGGCACTCATGTGCTCCTACCCGTTGTCATAGCTTCTACCCGTTGCAGGCGGCACTCATGTGCTCCTACCTGTTATCATTATTATTTGGGGCGGCACTCATGTGCTCCTACCCGTTGTCATATGATCTGGGGCGGCACTCATGTGCTCTTACCCGTTGCAACACAATACAGGCGGCACTCATGTGCTCCTACCTGTTATCATTATGATTTGGGGCGGCACTCATGTGCTCCTACCCGTTGTCATATGATCTGGGGCGGCACTCATGTGCTCCTACCCGATGCAACAATACAGGCGGCACTCATGTGCTCCTACCTGTTTTCATATGAAAAAGGGCGGCACTCATGTGCTCCTACCCGAAACCTTTTACCTCGGGTTTCTTTTATATTGGGTCCCTTACCTTGGGACCCCTTTCCAATCGACCCTTTACTTCGGGTTTCACTTCCATCGGGCCCTTTACATCTGGTACCCTTTTAATTAGACCCTTTGCCTCAGGTTTCATTTTGGTCAGGTCCCTTACCTCGGGTTGCCTTTCCATTAGACCCTTTGCCTCGGGTATCATTTTGGTCAGGTCCCTTACCTCGGGTTACCTTTCCATTAGACCCTTTGCCTCGGGTATCATTTTGGTCAGGTCCCTTACCTCGGGTTACCTTTCCATTAGACCCTTTGCCTCGGGTTTCATTTTGGTCAGGTCCCTTACCTCGGGTTACCTTTCCATTAGGCCCTTTGCCTCGGGTTTCATTTTGGTCAGGTCCCTTAACCTCGGGTTACCTTTCCATTAGACCCTTTGCCTCGGGTTTCAATTTGGTCAGGTCCCTTAACCTCGGGTTACCTTTCCATTAGACCCTTTGCCTCGGGTATCATTTGGTCAGGTCCCTTACCTCGGGTTACCTTTCCATTAGACCCTTCGCCTGGGGTTTCATTTTAGTCAGGTCCCTTACCTCGGGTTGCCTTTCTATTAGGCCCTTTACCTCGGGCAATTAAATCATGGTTATCCATCACTACGTGATCTGAAACTTCCATAATAAGCTTAATACCTGTCACATGCTACCACGAATAAAGTTCAAGTGAATCTCATTTTGTTACTGTAAATAATTTGTACAATAAATTTACGTCGCAAAACATAAAATAACAGATGCTATATACATTAATCTCAATCTCTTCTCTCAATCGATCCCGTTAATTTTTGATTTTAAAATTAACTTTCCTTAAAATCATGACTGTAGTTCGCAACACCTACAATCGGTGTACATAATCATCATAATGATCTTTCAAATTCAAATTCATTTATTGTGGATCTCAGGTTCATAAGATGTAAATTAATATAATAGGATCAGCCATGTCCCGCAATTGAGGCATATAATCATAATTAATTAGGTAAATAACATAACATAATATACATTAATAACTAAACAACAAATTTTTAATTTCATTCATAAGCATGTCCAATTTATTTACCATCAATAAATAAAATACCTATAAATCAATTTCAACAAGCTTCTCGTAAATTTTATTTTTGATTCTTTTTATGTATCAGTAATATTTCGCAATCAACGTGGAAGATTATTTACAATACGCGGACCCATACAAAAAAAATGCTCTCATGTAGGTAATAGTTGCGTTTTACTGAATTTAATTTTATGAATATTGCCGTTTCGTATACTCATGTAGTTGTTGTAGATAGCAAATAGATCTAATGCAACGTTTTTGGGCTCTAAATGCACGTTCTTTTTCTACAGAGTTGCCCCAAAAAATTATTCCATAACGTATCTAGTTGACGCAGCGTAACCGTGATAGGCAGTTAACAAAACAGACTTATTTTATTTTTTTGTGCTTGCCTTGCCACTTGCTTATACCTATAGATATATTTTAATACAAAAACAGCACAATCTTAATCACTTTTTAGGTATATACTTTGCCAAGTTTGTATCCTTTTTATTAAATTTAGAAACAAAATTCCTTTATTTATCTGTAAAGGTAATTCAAATCTATTGATAGTCGAGTATTCAATATAAATATTGAATTTTACGAACCCTGGTAATTACACAAATAAAAACACGGATGTAATCAGTACAACTCTACTCTACTCTACTCTGAAGAGATCTCTGTAGAGTTTTGCTAAGCAAGAAATTGTCACTTGTGTTACTGATTCTAAGCTGCAAGGATCAACAAAAGAGTTCTATCTGCCTTGTAGTTTGCAGAGTTAGTTCGTGTTGAACATTGATGGAGTTAACATCTCCGAATACCTGTTATTCACGTAAGTTGTGTATTGATTTTTTATTGCGATATATTATGATTATTTTACTATTTATATTGTATTTATTTTAGAATGTGTTAATATTTACTAATTCAATATTCATTTATCCTGTTGTTTTTATAATGTTACTTCTGATGAAAGATAATTGGTTTATGGAGCTATGTTTATTCATGTTTCTTATTATGATTCTGTTCCAATATACATTATTAATCATGACTTGTTTAAATTGATAATAAATAGCAAATTGCCTATGAGCTTGTCTTTTTATTTCACAATCTCAGTCTCTGTACTGTACTTCGATCAATAATTATTATTTTATTACTGCAGTCTTACATCCTTACCTTAATTGTAAATAACATTTTAAGAGTAGGTACACCGACGAAAATAAAATTAAGTAACAACATTAAGGATTGAGCATTTTACGTTATGCCTTTGAAAAGGTTTTAAGAGAAATATTTAATATATTTTTATTTATTTGATAATAGTAAACTATGTCTCCAGTCTCCACATAGCGAAGACAACACTGATGCAAAAAAGTGTCTGCTGTATGGCGCCAGTAATTTATAATAAAATACGAAAGAGTTGGAAGGACTTGAATACAACGCTGTTTAAAAAAAGGTTAATTTTTTTTAGTAACTAGAGCGTAATACAAAATTAATGATTTTCAAACGAAAAAGATTTTGTCAACTATTAAAATGATGATACCTAATAATTTATTTATTCGACTTCTGATTTATTGATTTTAATTTTTATTTACTGACTTTGCATAATTTTTTAATTACAACATAATGTCTTTTGTTAATGAAAAATGAATGTCGTGCTTATACATTCATTTAAACAATTTTTTTTTGCATGCCAACTAGTGAAATATGGTTGTACTTTATTTATTATTTTTACCACCATGTAATGTACCATGTACCTATATTTGCAAAATAAAATATAGTTATTTATCTTTAAAAATTAATGAAAGTATTGACTTTGATCATTGGATCATTTAAATTAATGATTCACATGATAAATTGTAACGATATACGTAACCAGAAAATAAGAAAAGAAAAAAAAGTAGGTACTTATTAACTCTTTAACTGTTGTACAGTAAATATTGGAATATAATTACAAAAAAACCACGTGTTGATCAGAATAACTAGAATTTTACACCTTCCAAGAAAAAGATTTTGTTACAAATATTTTAAGTTACGGAAATAATTTAAAAAAACACGGGGTAATTTACTTAAAACGGGGAAAGAAAGATATTTAATCACGTTACTTACGTTTTCCGAGCAGTGGACGTAGCAAGAAAATGTGGAATTTTCTTTGTGTTCCCACTTCTGACCTATTGGGTCAGGAAATTAAATAAGTAACGTTTTCACAATTACTAACTTTTATTCTTTTAATGCTATACACTTGTTACTTGATACAGTGCTCCAGCGCGACTGCCCCCGCTCGAGGCATCCCCGCCATCATATGTGTATGTCCTCACGTGTCAAACCATCCCACCATTTAAGTGGGGAGGCCTCAATCAAATCAGTAGCTAATATATATATATAAAAAGTCAATTGATCTACTGAAATACATTGACAAACTAATTAATTACTAATAAATTCGGCTAACAAGAGATAATTCAAATAATTAATTAATCAACCATAAAAAATATAACATACAAATTAATTAGTCAGTGCTTAACTTTCTAATGTAGATAGATTGATAGACTATTATAATACTTCACAAAACCAAAGTAGACAATACAACATCTTTAATGTACTAGGACCTTACAATTTGGATTAGGATTTGGTTTGGTTGATGACAAAGTCTACGTGCTTTTTGGTGTTTAGATTCAGCCCTATAAATAATACAGGCCACAATTTCGGTAACGGCAACTATACGGGTATACGGCTATTGGTATAACGCAAATCATAACATCACGCGCGTGACGTTACATTTTGCCCAGAATCACACCTGGTAGGTGTCCCCATCCCCAAGCCCCCATAAAATTAACTTCGTTCCAAAAATAAGCAGTTATTAAAACGTTGATCACTTTTTAACACACACACTTTAACTAAATACACAATGCAATACCCAAAAATGTTACTACCCTCACTTCATCTAATAAGGTTTGTTAATAAACTCCAAAAGTGCTGAAACCTCCATAAACCTTTTCCCCGAAGAGGCGAGACAGTGATGACGTAAATATTCATACCCTACCAAAACTTACTTCATAAAAATTATTACGAAATGTCTTGCATTGATTAAATTCATGAAAGTTTAAACGGGAAACTATAAAAGTTCAAGTACGACGTCTCGGAAATCATAAACGAGATCAGAATAAAGTTTCCGACAAGTTCTTGTATTATTGCATGGATATCACAATATGTATGTGTGTATTTAAATGTGTATGTGGGTAATTAAAGTGACATGTGCTCTTAGGCCGCTTGTACACTACACTGAATTTTAAGTTACGTAGTTCCGTAATAATTTTACTCCATTCAATTATCAGTAATATACGGATGCTGCAATATGGCGAAACTTCTTCTTCTTCGTGTCGACGATTCGGATATAATTTGAGTTTTATTATATTATTGTAGACCAAAATGTAGCCACGTCCACAGCACTATCAGTAGCCTCGCATAGGTCTTTGATTGTGCAGGTGGTATTGCACAGTGAGCAGGTCAAGAGGTGAGGCATCGCCTGCGGAGTGCCTCCACAGTCACATTGTAACTTGTCTGTGTATGGATCTAACTAAATTTGACCTGCAGCAGCCCATCTGACTTCGGAGTCGATTCAAAAATTTACAGTTGGGCCATGGTAGTTGGTGGTTGGTGGTTCAATGTAGTCAGCAGACAGATGGCGAAACTGAAAATTACGTACAGTAATATAACGGATAGTGCACAAAGGTATACGTAAATTACTGGCCTGCAAAAAAATCGGACTTATGAATTGTAAAATTCAGTGTAGTGCACAAGCGGCCTTATGAGATATGAGATTAGATAACCCTAGGGAGTTGAATATAAGCACATGAAGTTTAGATTTTTTTACTTGTTTTTTGTTTGGTTGAGGAATACGGTCTGTTTCTCAATAAGATGAAGCTGACGTCACCCAAAGACGGATACCAAGTGGAAGTTCAATTCGATACCACGAGCAGAGTTCGAGGTAGCTTAGCAGATAAAGTACTTATGTACCGAACCAGGAGTCGCAAGTTCGAATCCTGCTTGTGAGCAAATTTTTTTGCAAAACAATAGAGTAACTACAATTTGTTTCTGATTACAAGAAACTTTATGAGCGTAAACACGTTATTTTAGAGACAAGCTAGGAACGACTGTCCACTCTTGACATCGACTGACACCAAGAAGAACATAAAACATCCTCGTAATAGAGAAATATGTTTTCTTATTTATAATTCCGTAAAAGATAAAAACGTGACCAAAACTCATTGATAACAAGCCAAATTAAAACAAACAGAAGCTCATTAAAACTGGGTTTAACGGCCAAAAATTTTACCTTCTCTCCTGAAAGTTAAGCATGGGTTAAAATTGTTCGCTTAAATTCGTTTATTCATCCCCACTTTGGGTTACAAACGGTGCGATTGGTCCCGAGAGTCGGGGCCCCCGTTAACCGGGTACGGAACGACTGTTCCCCGAAATTAGGGCAAGTGTGTGATATTGTGATTTTCTTGCAAAATTAGAGTGGGTATTTTAATTTTAGAATTGGATTTTGTATTTTAAAATTTACATTTTAACGTGTGGTAATTTTAAAAGTGTTAATATACACATTTGGTTCAGGCATGCTCAACGCCGGGCGGAGTGCGTCCAGGAGGACTTTCCACACGAAAAAAAAAAAAAAAAGGCTTGCTCAACGCTCAAAAAGCACATCATCCTCCTGCCCTTATCCCAATCTGTGTAGTGGTTCGATTCCCACAGGACACAAATATTTGTGTGATGAACATAAGTGTTTGTGTTGGTCTGGGTGTTTCCTATGTATTTTAAGTATGTACAACAAAAAAATATTAAGTATTATATCCAGTGTCTAGTTTGGGACTAGATGGTGCTCTGTAAAATGTCCCAAAAATATGTATTTATTATTTATTATTAAATTACACAATCAGAGGGGCTCGTGGCTAAGTAGCAACTGCGCGGATTGTATGATCTGCAAGGTTAAGCTACACTTGCCGCGATCAGTCCGTGGATGGGTGACCATTTACGTTGCACATCGAGACCCCTCCGTGCCTCGGAGAGCACGTTAAACTGTTGGTCCCGGTTGCCATACGAACATCTATGGCAGTCGTTACGGGTATTCAGAAGCCCAAAAGTCTGACATGTGGTTTAACCTCCGAATGTCGGTATTACCCAGTAACTGGGTTGCGGGGGTCTGATGGCAGTCGCTCCGTATAAAATACTGATGTTCAGCCGCATCTGGTTAGACCGGAAGCCGACCCCAACATAGTAAGGAAAAGGCTCGGAGGATGATGATTAAATTACACAAAAATGCGTTAAGTCTTTGCATTCTAAAACAAATCGGAATCAGCGGCGCTCTTATGTACTTTATCTAAGTATAACTTTCAAATCTAGGACACAACAATTGCTTAATTTATAAGATAAATCAGTCACTACATTTAAATTTGTATGCAGGAAAGTGTAATTGCTCCATGTCATTCCTGCGTCATCAGTATAGGAAAACAGCTGTAATTTTAAAGATCCATAAAGCGTTAAAAAAGCGCTTTATATATCTGGCACACAATTGCTTTATAACTTTCGGACAGCGACGCCTTTTGTAGGTCGACACAACCCAGTTCCAAGCAAAGTGTAAAAATATTCAACTTCACTGTATCTCTATTATTTAAAACAACTGTGCAGTTTCATATAAAGAGTAGTTCATAAAACGCTCTGCATTTTACAGCACAATTTCCTTTCACAGCACTCAAAAGCATGTTAAATGTTCATACAACGCTTCTGGAAAATTCCATGTAAAATCTTTTCCAATTACAAACTTATCAAGGAGATTAACACACCCGGGTTTTCTCAATACCTTCTCGTAGGCTTCGTCTCAGGTGCGTGAACGGAAGTTTCAATCAAATCAACGTAAGCAGAGAAACTGGAACAGAAAAAGGCCAAGTGCGAATCGGAATCGCACTTAGGGGTCTGTACCGTCGCATACATGTTTGTGTTTACTTTCTTCTTATTATTACCACGTTTTTATTAACTCACTTTCAGTCTTGTCAGTCTGTTCGGTACAATTTTTTTTATCGATTTCAAACTAAATTCCTGATGAGCTAAGACTTTAAAACTTTAAACATAGCTCAGAACTGAATGACAATGCAATATTAACTCGCTTTCGTTTAAAAAACGTGGTATAAAAAGAACTTTTACATTAAATTATTTTTTATTTATCTTTAGAGTATTCACTACAATGAGACCAACATGTACACACACTACACACACACACACACACACACACACACACTACACTTGTATGTATTACTGTTTTTAAGGTAAATCAGAAAGAAATGCATGCATGCGCATGTTTTTCGAGGTTTCGTGTATGGTGATTGCTTTTAGGTTTAGACTTTTTTTATTTTTATTATTGGCATAGTAACATTATTATTCTGGAAAAATTCCATATGACTATAGTTAAAAGATACAGCCCTGCGACCAACAGAGAACGGACGGACAGACAGACGGCGTAGGCATAGTAATAGGGTCCTGTTGGCACCCTTTCGGTATGGAACCCTAAAACGCGTATAGCCTGTGACTGATTGACAACATTGTAACAGAAAAATGGCTGCGCATTTTCCTTAAAAGTTACGAATCTCATTCATTTGTCAAAATGACTTTTTCCGAGACATTTTTTTTGGCATGCGTATTTAAAAAATGTGTGTTGGCAAACTTTTTCGTTTTACTCGAAGTATGAGAATTGTAGCCGTACTTTCACAATATTAGTTACATTTTGAGTTGTCGAGAAGGTCATCATCATGGTCGTCTAAAGAGCTTTTACTCTTTCTACTTTTTTTATTTCTATTACCCATCTGCTGCCCCACTCTAGGATAAAATCTCACATGTACAACCCATGAACTCCTTTATGTACTATACAAATTATTTGTTGCAAGGATTCATGCAGCAAATCCAATGCACATTTATTTTTTAGCATTCCGAACAAAACCATTGGAGCCCCTTCTTATGTTCAGTAATGAACTGCCATTGAGTATGTGGTATACCTAGGTATTATACATACCTGTAGGTATTTTTTATTGCCTTTATTGTGTCCTTTTTTAGGGTTCCGTACCCAAAGGGTGCTAAAGGGACCCTATTACTCTCGCTACGCTGTCCGTCCGTCCGTCCGTCCGTCCATCCGTCCGTCCGTCCATCCGTCCGTCCGTCCGTCTGTCTGTCACAGGGCTGTATCTTTGTAACGGTTTTAGATAATCAGTTGAAATTTTCACAGAATATGTATTACTATAGTGTCTATCCCGAAAAATACTAAAAATAAGAAAAAGTTTAAAACCAAAGCTACAGCTTAGCAACAAATACTAAAAACTTAGACATATGTGGTGGTACCTACGTAAGAAAGAGACGTAAAAATTCACAAATAAAAATTCACATTTCGCGTACGATCGTTGATATCTTTTGATAAACCCTCGTAAAATACATCAGTTTCTATGGAATATCAGGTCGAAAGGTGGTAAGGAAACCTTACTGCGTGAGTCCGACTCACACTTGGCAGGTTTTTGTAAATAAGTTGGTAAAAAATGTTTTATTTTAAACCACGTTTTTTAAAGAAAACTAGTTAATATTGCATTGTCATTGAGTTCCTGAGCTATGTTTAAAGTTTTAAGTCTCTAGCTCATCGGAAAGTAAGTTTAAAATCGATTGCATAATTTGTACCGAACAGACAGACATGACTAAATCGAGTTAATGAAAACGTGGTAATAATGAGAATTATTAGTAACGAACATTGAAATATATGTACATAGAAATCATATTGAACTAAGTTTACGGGACTTGTCGCGCACAATTAAATCAAAATATAACAAACATTTTGACTAACCTCGACGTTTCGGTCAAGTTGCATTGGCCGTGGTCACGGGCAGACTCAACTTAGTTCAATATGAGTGAAATTCGCGAAAGTTTAAAAACTTCTACATAGAAATCGTTGGTATAGACAATTTTTTTATCTTTAATCTATAGACAGAAATGTGTTGCTGGGGAGTTTTTTGCTCAGCTTCTTGAGGTTTAAGATAACTTTATTTCTCACAAAATACAAAATAAATTAATATTCACTTACATGAGCTTCTTTATCCCAGCATAAACACTAGGAAGGAGTAAAGGGCAGGCGTTTTTGGGCACTGTCTTTATTTTCAACATTCAATAAGTGCTAATTAGCTTTGGCCCAAATTGAAGAAAAGCCATTTTGAGTTTTGAATGGAATTTGTTTCGAAGAGACACTACGCGTCTTCGTGACTTCGTACAGCACTATTGCTTACGGCTGCAAACTATGAATACAAACTCAATTCTGCGAACCATCTAACAAAGACAAAACAGATACGTCCACAGACGTAATGTGGGCTAACTTTCTAAGTCAACACCCCTTCTAACCCCCTCGTACCACGAGACTGTTGCGAACGTCACTTGGTTAGCAAACTTATTGAGTTGTGGCGACCGCAACCACGTCGCGCCAACTGTTCGAACAACTTGGTACCGAGTTGTGTTAGCCCTAAATATCGTTTATTAGAATGATACATCGGTTAATTACCTATGTTGTATTTATGGGATGAAAATTTGGGGAAATTCAGAATTTGTGTGATTTAGCCATTGAGCAATACACCCTATAGACGTGTTATCTGTGAGAATAAATATAATTGTTTCGAAATTGGCCGGCCCGATAATGTGCATCAACAATATTATAAACGTACTTACTTGTACACCATAACTACACACGATCGGTTCCTATTCTTCTAGTCGATTCAAAGGTTGTCTGAAAGAGATTGCCTTGTGCGATAAGACCGCCCATTGCACTCACATAATCATTCTGTAAACTGCTGTATACGTCAGTATATACAAAGTCTTTGGGAATAACACATAATTTTAATTAAATTAAATCTAAAATATCCTACTGCAACTAATTAGTTCTGCATAAGATGATCCGGCAAGCATAGTGTTCGTCCTACGTATAATTAAAATTTCAGTACAAAGCCGAAACCTTTGCGAGTACGAACGTGACCACGAATAATTTAGTTACAGGGATTCCCCCGTCTATCATACACTTTGACTAAGATGTACATGCGCACGGGTTTTGGAGGATATGATCCGGATAGAGTAGAGCCACAGACCAGTAGGCTTACTTACTTACTTATCGTCAAATCAGTTTCGACTGATTTGACGATTTCATGTGTCGAATTGTGGCGACATGAATACATTAGTGAAATTTCATAGATGTGTTGCAGACCTTGGTCGCCTGTTATGAGACGTCTATGGGCTGTGTGGTCGCTGAGTCAGTCGGTCGGCTTATGAAGTTTTTTACCTCATTACCCGGTTTTTTTCATCCTCTTATCGTATCAGTGATATAGTTTGCAAAATTAAGCCTCGTTAGTAGCCACGCCAATTGCTCTTTGATGAAAGAGTCTGTTATTTTTGTTTACAATCATGATTTAAGCGATGCTTGGAAAGTTCCCACGTACGTATCTTTGAATTTTAGTCTAAGCAGTATAGTCTCAAGTAGACAGTCCCAATCTTTGGCAGGATTATGTACTGGTGTAAAATGATAGATAGATAAGATAGATAATTAACGTTTATTTAGTACAAAAACAAGACACAAGACACAAGTAAAAATACAATAAAAAAGTGTGATATGTGTCTCAGTATTGTACCAAATGGGTGTCCAGCTCAGCATCATCATCCTCCGAGCCTTTTCCCAATTATATTGGGGTCGGCTTCCAGTCTAGCCAGATGCAGCTGAACATCAGTATTTTACACGGAGCGACTGCCATCAGACCCCTGCAACCCAATTTTTGGGTAATACTGACATTCGGAGGTTAGACCAGTTGTCAGACTTTCAGGCTTCTGACTACCCGTAACGACTGCCATAGATATTCGTATGACAACCGGGACCGACAGCTTAACGTGCTCTCCGAGGCACGGAGGGGTCTCGATGTGTAACGAAACGGTCACTTATCCACAGACTGACCGCGGCAAGTGCAGCTTAACCTTGCAGATCGTACAATCCGCGCAGTCGTTGCATCGCTACGAGCCGCTGTCCAGCTCAGCATGTGTCAGGTATTATACCTGACGCTGGTATTCTACTGGATCCCTGCAAATGAGATTGTCTGTTGTTTGTCAGAAGTGACATCATCATGTTAACAAGGCGTAGCAGCCACGAGAAGCAATTACGTCTATCCTTCTTTAACTTCCATGCTTTCTTTTGATCAGTGCAACTATCGCAGAACGATTAATTGCAGGTGTATTTTTGCTCTAACAGTTCCGTAGATTTATTTAATAAACTACCAGAGGATCTGCAAACCCTTTACAATAATCGTTTGAAAAGTTATAAGTACGGTCGACCGCACGTCGGTGGTCACTTTGACATTAGCTACATCTTTATTTCGTAAGCAGTAAGGGCGGTTTTCGAATTGACATGTTACCACTGTCATGCAGTCGACTGTACAAAAAAAGATATTTTGGAACGCATCAAAACGCATTTGTCGCCTGAACCTTACTATGCCTAATCTATTTTTATAAAATAACATCAACTAAACTTCGTATGTATACTCATGGTCATAAAATATTGTAAAATGAATGACTCACCGTTACATAGATAAGTATTTAGCGGTTTTCGTTTACGGCAATATCATTGTATCGTGTAATTCGAGTAGAATAATGTATATTGGAAAGAAATAAATAATAAACAAAAAAAAATTTAAAATGATCCTTGTTTTTTTACCTAATCTATGGTTTTCCTACATCATACTTGACTATTACAAAACACAGGACAAGGGAACGTCAGAGGCATAGGAAACGTTGAAATAACGAGGGAAATGCAAATCTGACGCATTATCATATAGTTAACGATTGTCTATGCGCTCTTCAGATAAAAAGGGCGTGACGTAATCATATCTGTACCTTCAGGGGTCCATAGATTGCATAGGAATTATGTGATTAACGGCCAAAATTAATATCCAATCTATCCACGATTTTCCCTACTAGAGATAGAAATTTGACATAAGCTCCATACATAATATGTCCAATATCTATCTCTAGTAGGGTAAATCGTGGATAGATTGGATATTAATTTTGGCCATTAGTAAACTGAATTAGTTTTGATTGTGATTTGTGTAATAATTACTTAAATAAATAATACATCGAGGACTGCTATACATAACACAGGCTGTAAATTTAGTCGTTCTGGAAACTAAAAACATAGACTCTATACAATGATATTTAAAATTAAAAGTACAGGTATGTTACTTGCACTCGCAACTGAAGACCCGAAAACGTCCTAATTGGGACGTTTTTCTATTAATCCGCGTCAAATAATGCGCCGAACGTGACCGGTGACAAAAAATAAACTAAAATGCCGTCGTGTGTGTACAGAACGTGTTCCAATTATGACGCGAAAGTAACTTGAAGTAACTAACTTATTCACATTATACTAGTTTATGTGTATTGTGCTGCCGCTTCGAACGAAACATTATTTTCGTTTGTTTTGTTAGGGTATGGCAAATAGATTGGTAGTATTAATTTAAAAAAATAACCTATCTTTTTTTTCACTGAGCGAAGACTCAGGCTTACATTCAGAGGCGAATCTAAGCGTGAACTTATGCTTCCAACTGCCAAAATGACAATGCTATTTGACAGTTGTAAGCATGAGTTGAAATGAGGAGATTCGCAGGAGAACGAAAGTGACCGACATAGCCCCAAGAATTGCCAATCTTAAGTGGCAGTGGGCGAGGCACATTGCTCGCAGAACAGATAGCCGATGGGGCAATAAAGTTCTGGAGTGGCGACCCCGTACTGGAAGGCGCAGCGTGGGTAGGCCCCTCACAAGGTGGACTGACGACCTGGTGAAGGTCGCGGGAATCCGCTGGATGCGGAAGGCGCAGGACCGGTCGTTGTGGCGATGCTTGGGGGAGGCCTATGTCCAGCAGTGGACGTCTTTCGGCTGAAATGATGATGATGATGAAGCATGAGTTCACGTTTAGATTCCTCACTGAATATAAGCCTTAGAGAAAGTCGCTGAGGTGCTGAGGGTTGTGACGAAGGCTTGAGAAAGGCCAATTTCCAACAGTGGACTGCGATAAGCTGAGTACAATGCAATTCTACAAAAAAATACAAAAAAATTACAATTTAAACAAATTATTACTAGGTTAGGTACCAATCCACCATTAACATCCGTCAACCACCGTCATTAACATTCTATAATTTTAATTGCATATTGCATAAAGATACTTCCACGAACGTCATTATGGTTAACAAAAATAACGAGTTAAATTGATTAATCCAATATCATTTTCATTCATCCACTATCACACTCATTAATTCTCTGCATAATTCTCTATTCATCTGAAATAAGCGAACAATGTATTTTAAAGCCGCAAATGATGGAGAATTTACGTAATAAATTGTTAACTCTGTATTATCTGATTGTTGAAGGATACGCCCTGTCAAAAGTCTTTGTACACACACAATAGACACTTCGTCGAGATCCCTAAAAGATGTGCCTGAAAGGAAATTTTTGTATTGAAACTGTTTTGTGGTAGTTAGTTTCTATTTTCATAATTCTTTTTCCTCAAGTCACTGATTTATTAGATTATTATTTATAGCCAGTCATCAAGTTTTGTAGTGGGAATGACATAGTCAGTCAGTTAAATATAATACTCGTGAAGGCTCTTTTATTGCACCCCTAAATCGAACTGTTAAAAGTTATAATAAAATAAGTTTAACCGGATTACGTATATCAACGTTCCGTGTGGTGCCGGACGTTAAGAATTGCACCACCCTACATCTTCTCATGGGTGTCGTAAAAGGCGATTAAAGGATTCACCAGAGGATGGGCAGCAGCGTTCTCTGAGTATTTAACCAACCAACTGCGATCGCCAACCCGCCTGCCAAGCGTGGCGATTATGGCATATCCCCCCCTTATTGGGTGAGGCCTTTGTCCAACAGTGGACGTCTTTCGGCTGTAATGATGATGATGAACTGGATTACATCGCGTATGACGTAGACACGACTACGCGCATCGGCGCTTGGTATGTCCTCATCTCCCATACGATTTCATACATTAAAACGACACCTGTTGCAACGCAACGCGTTGCGCTGTGATGTGATGCAATTGGTTTGACACAGCCTTTAAGCTTGGCAGCTTTTTGAGTGCCGTCAATAATCTTTGTTCTGGAGTGCAGTATTGTGTTCCGGATTCGGTCTGTGAGTCTGACTCCCAGGATACTGCGCTCCATTGCTCGCAGGCAAACTTCAAGAGTGGACTTTTGGAACTTAGATTAGAAGATGCTCTGACTAATAAGACTTACCTTGTTTTTTTTTTTACGGAAAACTATGTTTTTTTTTAAATGTACGTATTCGTTAATTGAAGCCTGGTGTAAATTCAACTACAGTTTCGTTATTAATTATACTGACGCTTTAGGCAGTACTCAAGAACAATGTACAACCACAGGTATAACGTAACAAACACAACACGCATTAACATAGATAGTACATACATGATACATGATATAAAACGCGTTGTACTCGAGTGTACACGGATACTCACTCAACGCTGGGGGCGGGACAACTCTTGCTTTTATTGTGTTTCCGCTACTCGAATGGGTATCGCGGGCATCTCACCGCTTCCTATTATTGTGTCTTATGTATGTGTACCAGTTTGGTTTTGTAGAGCAGAATTCCTTACTCTCGAAAAAAAAAGTACATTTTTTCAATAAAGCGAGTCATAATTTTGGTATAAACAATAAGTAATTGTTGAACCAATTTGGTATTCCCAATCACTTAAACGTTTAATCAAAGAAAAGGTCAAATATCTACGGAAGTTTAGGTTATATGGTAGACTATCTGACGAAGCGACTTTCAAACTTTTACGGGAAAGGGTGAAAAAACTTGAGCTCGATTGTTATACTAACTACCTAGCTGCTACTGAAGCCTCTATTGAAAAGAACCCTAGGTGTTTTTGGAGCTTTGTGAAGCAGAGGTCAAAGTCTAATATTTTGCCCAGCTACCTCAAATATGGTGACGTCATAGTTTCCTCTGCAGATTCTATTTGCAGTGCGTTTTCTTCACATTTTCTTTCCACCTTCCTTGACCCTACTAGTAATGTATCATCTGGCACCCATCCTTGTTCTTCTCAGATTGCTATAAATCCTAATACACTGTCTGACATTTATTCAATTGAAATTGATCTTGAGTCTATTGTTAAACTATTATGTAAACTGGATCCACATAAATCTGCTGGCCCGGATCATTTATCACCTAAATTTCTTGTTGGGTGTGCTAAAACCATTGCCTTGCCAATATCATTACTATTTAAAAAATCACTCGCAACTTATACTGTTCCCCATATCTGGAAATCTGCCTTTATAACTCCTGTACATAAGAAAGGGCATAAAAACGAAATAGTTAATTACAGACCAATTTCTAAACTGTGCATTTTAGCTAAAGTGCTCGAGAGGGTGATTTATGATCAAGTTTACGCAGCGATTAGACAGTCTTTTAGCCCTTCTCAGCATGGATTTCTTAAGAATCGTTCAACAGTATCTAACCTTACCTTGTTGAATGACTTCCTTACTGATAGAATGGACAATGGAGCACAAGTGGATGTCGTTTACACTGATTACAGCAAAGCTTTTGACAGAATTGACCATAACATTCTAAAAATGAAACTTTTCAACAATGGCATAAGGGGAGATCTACTACGTTGGTTTTCTTCATATTTAGAAAATAGATCTCAAGCTGTCGTTATCAGCAATTACATTTCGAGTTGGGTCTCGATTCCCAGCGGTGTTCCTCAGGGCTCTTTAATGGGTCCTCTACTCTTTATTATTTATGTGAATGACATCGAATCTTGCATACATAACTCTAAACTTCTTTGTTTTGCCGACGATATGAAGGTATTCTCATCGATATCATCGGTTGAGGACATGAAGACCCTTCAGTCTGACCTGGGTCGGTTGGATGAATACTGTCAGATCAATAAATTGGATTTAAATCCTGCTAAATGTTCAATTATTTCGTTTAGTCGGAAACGCCTCCCATTACCTACTAGTTACGGACTGAAGGGCCAATCATTATCAAGATGTGACGGAGTACGGGACCTGGGTGTTTATCATGACTCTAAACTTCAATTTGACGTACACGTTGAGCAAATAGTAGCTAAAGCCTCAAAATCGTTGGGCTTTGTAATGAGACTTGCGGGATGTTTTAAAAAAGCCAAAACCCTTAAAATTTTGTATTGTTCATTTGTAAGGAGTCACCTTGAATATGCATCACAAATTTGGAACCTGTGTTATGATAAATACGTCAATCGTATTGAAAATATCCAAAAAAGATTTATTCGTTTTTTGTGTTTTCGTCTACGAATACCATATCGTTCTGAAAATTACATAAATCTCTGCAGGAAGTTTCACTTACAGCCACTTGTAAATCGTCGTCGACTAGCTGATTGCACATTTCTATTAAAAATACTACGTAATGAAATTGGCTGCCCAGATCTTCTACAAAAGCTACGATTTAATGTTCCCCGAAAAATGATTAGGTTCAATCCACCTATCTCCATCCCCTTTTGTTCCACGAACTGTAGGCAAAATTCATATATCGTGCGGGCGAGCAAAGACTTTAATGAACTTTGTAAAGAATTTTCATTTGACCCATTTACTTCAAAAATCTCTACGGTACGCAATGTGCTAAACCTTGACTTCTTTAGAATGACTGAATAAGTAATATTCAAGTGTTTTATGTAATATTTTTCAACTCTAATGAATTGTAGTTTTTGTGCTTGCAAGTGATCGTTAAAATCAGTGTTAATTTATCCTATTACTATCCGTGGAAACCTGTAATTGGCTATGCTAGCTGCTTATTAATTTTTATATAGCTGTTGGTTTTCCTAATTATAAATAAATAAATAAATAAATAAATAAACTATCGCGATTAATTCAAAATTTCAATTTTTAATGATGAAATTAAATTAAATTATTTATTCTGCAAATTGGATGTTAAAATCACTTTTACATGTAAGTTCTTTTAAAAACTAGATGACGTTGGCATTTTCTATGTGACTACCTCTGAGAAAAAACTCCGGAACAAACTCAGGGATCAGTCATATTTTGAATATATCTCCCAATTCTAACAATTCAAGTAAATCTAAAAAAAACTGGTGGCGTCGTGGGACGCCCGACAGAAGAAAAGGTTCTACGCATTTGTAAGCGCGGATAGAACGCATACACGCGCGTGTGTTAACGGTGACGTTTTTCTCGGTTTACTTCCCGGCGGCTGAGCGCGCAGCAACGCTTCAAAATACAGCCCAGATTATAAATACAATTCATATTTCCCCTATTTCCACGAATTCATCATTCGCTTCAATCAATCATAGATATTATTATCTAAAACCGAAAACACAATTTATGTGGGAGCTACACAAAAAATATTCTATTTAAAAAAATACCGAATAAAAATGGCCGAGCGTGTCGGAATCGAATGTGAATTGAATCGATAACTACTTTTTTACATGGGATAAAAATATTCGCCGCGTCATATTGTACGTACGCTATCAACTGCAGAATGACTTTGCTACCGTAACATCTGTTGTTCGGTTGTTTCTGATATTTTACGTACTGCACATACGTACTTTTATTCGATACAGGTGTTTTCCCAGGCCATAAAAAACCATCCAAAAAAAAAACTAAGAGTTTTTTTTTTTTTTTTTCGAATGGGCTCTCGCAGGTGGGACCGAAGTCCCATTCCTGCTTAACCGGACTTAGTTGGCGGAGAGTCCCATGTGGGACTCCATTCGCCGAAAGTTTTTTCCCTAAACTTATAAACTAAATATATAAGCGGGCGCCCCCCAAGGGGGAGGCTCGAACCTCGCTGGGGCATTGCAGGGGGACCCCGCAGTTCCTATGTCCCCCTAGCAGCCGTTGCTGCATCGAATTGGTTTCCTCGAAAGTAGCGGACTTTCGGTCACTATCGGGTGACGTGCTAAACGCCGTGAAGCGGCAAGCCTCGCCGGCGAGGCTAAGACCTGCCTAAAACCTAAACAGTGGCTACGCAATAGCCTGCTCCTAGGAACTACTCTAGAGCATAGGGCCGGTCTCGCGTGACGAGATTATCTCCGGTTGCTTACACCGTGAGGGCGTCCCCAGGGGGGGAGCTCGGACCTCGACTCAGGGTGCAGCAGGGGGACCCCGCCTTGGAGGGCAGTAGTCTCTTTCTGTGAGACCGTCATGGTACAGAAAGAGGCTGCGGAGCGGGATCGAGAGAGGGCTGATCCCGCTCGGAGAAGGCGGCGCCGGAGAGGCAACCGCTCCGGTGCCTAGCCCATCAGGGCTACACACCGTGCCCCCTGCTCTGTCGATAGGACAGGTGTGCGGGGGGCCTTTGAGGTCACGGGCGTCCAGAGTGGGGACTTTAGGCGTCCACTGGGTGATCTCAGGGATGACGGTGACACGCTGTGGTATTGTGTCGCCCTATGCTTTCGCATCGAGAAGGTGTTCAGGGAGACAAAGTCTTCCCTGGGACGTGCCTTACAGGCGTAGCACGGGGGGGGCACCGGTAGCATACCCATTCCCGGAGTTCCCTCACTATTGCGCTGAAGATGGTCACCGGGGAGGTTTTAGTGCGGTAAAAATCCCACACACCCCAGCCTCTACCCCACGAGGCCGGTAGCCTTTTGAAGGTTTCCTCCTCGAAAACAAAAAAAAAAAAAAAAAAAAAAAGGGGGACCCCGCCACAGATCCCCCCAGCAGCCGGTGCTGCGTCGGCATGTGTTTCTGTTTCTCGAGAGTCGGACTCTCGGATTCTATGTGTGTGTCGCGTCGGTCCTCGACGGCGGGGACGATATTTAGGACGACGGCGTCGGAGTGTGCTTGTGCTTTTATCTGACTCCTGGAGGAGTGTAATATCGTCATCGGGTTCAATGAGTGTGTGTCTGGGACGTCGGATTTTGCTAATAGCGGATGGCTGGTAGACGGTGGCCGCCACGACCAAGGGATTGGGGTGCTTGGGAGCGGAATCGAAAGTTTGGAGCATGTGAATTCTCACCGGCTTAACGTGTGCGAACACAACGCTAGCATAGGCGAGTATGGGGCGGATACAGGTGGTGTACCAGGCCCCTCAGAAAGTATTGCGAAAAAAAGTTTTTATGTATGGGAGACTGGCCAGTTATAATGTTTTTCGAAAATATGATTATTTATAAGTAAAAATAAGTAAGTTCCAATTTCAAAATTTCCCTCCACATTTTTTGCGAGTTAATTCAAAGTATTGTGTCTCACTGAAATATGGATCTGCGCCGGGAACATTTTAGAGCTATGATTTTATACGATTTCAAGTGTCGCCTGAAACCGGATGAATCGTACGATAGACTTCAAATGGCATTCATGGATGAAGGCCCTTCCAAGGCAACCGTGTATCGTTGGTATAACGAATTAAAGCGCGGTCGACCAACTTTGGGGGATGACGAAAGAAGCGGTCGCCCTTTGACGGCTGTTACCGAAGAAAACGTGCTAGCAGTGAAAAATTTAATCCAAGACAATAGGCGAATTACATATCAGGAGATTCAACACATATTGAAGATTGGATCGGGAAGCGTTCACGAGATTCTACACAGCCATCTTCGCGTGAGGAGGATAGTATCACGCTGGGTGCCGCACAACCTCACCGATGCTCAGAAGCAGGCCCGGGTGGAATGGTGCCGTGATATGCTTAACAAATTTGAAGCAGGCTCGTCTCGGCGTGTTTACGACATCGTTACAGGTGATGAGTCCTGGATTTATCAATACGACCCAGAAACCAAGCGCCAGTCGACTGTTTGGGTGTTTCAAAATGAGCCAACGCCTACCAAAGTGAAGCGATCTAGAAGCGGGGGTAAGATTTTGATCGCTAGCTTTTTTAATTTGACTGGCCACTTGGTATCAATTCCCTTACGGGATCAAAGAAGCATTAATGCCGAATGGTATACTACCAAATGTTTGCCAGAAGTTTTCTCTGTTATAAGCAACAAGCGACCAAACACAGGGCTCCGCGGGCTACTGCTCCACCACGACAATGCACCTGCGCACACCGCACTCAAAACGAGGGACTTCCTGGACAGCACGCCAGTCAAACTCCTGGGTCACCCTCCTTACAGCCCTGATCTAGCACCGTGTGACTTCTTTTTATTCCCAAAAATAAAAAATCAGCTCAAAGGGATACAATTTTCGTCGCCGGAAGATGCGCTGGCTGCGTTCGAGCAGGCTGTAAACGAGGTGTCTGCGGCGGACTGGAAAAAGTGTTTTGAAAACTGGTTTAGGCGCATGAATCTTTGTATAGAGGCTGGTGGAAAGTACTTTGAAAAGATTTGATAAAAATATATGTACGTATAGAACAATTTTTTTTAGTTTCGCAAAACTTTCTGAGTGTCCCACGTATATCCTTACTTTGAGATGAGTGGGCAGCTTACTGTGCGCATTGAGTAGGGGGTGGAGACGTCCGAGGACGAGGGCGGCACGGTTTTTCACCCTGCGGATGTGCGGACGGAAAGTCAGTCTACGGTCAAGCATCACGCCAAGGTATTTGGCTTCTCGTTGCCATGGGATCTGTTTCCCGAACATTGAGACTGGTACGCTCAATTCTTTACGGTACTGTGACAGGGGTCTCTTATCGAAGAGGACCGCTGCACTTTTTTCGGGATTTACTTCGATTCTCCATTTCCGGAACCATTCACCTAGGGTATTGGCCGCGGATTGGAGGGTACGAGAAATAGCGACATGGGTCATGCCGGAGTAATAGATTGCCGTGTCGTCGGCGAAAAGGGCCATACGGGCTGCACCGCATTTTGGAATATCGCTGGTGTACAGCGTGAACAGTAGGGGGGAGAGCACGGAGCCTTGTGGCACACCGGCGTGAATGGGATGGGGGGAGGAGAGAGCCCCTTCTAAGCGATAGCGAAAGGTACGATTCGATAAGTAGTCTCGGATGATGAGCACGAGACGATGTGGCACATTCATAGTGTACAGCTTATATAATAAGCCGTTGTGCCACACTTTATCGAAAGCCTTTGCTACGTCGAAAAAGAGAGTGCCGGTCATTTGACCGCGTACGAAGCCTGCACTGATGTGTTCTACAATGCAGTGCAGTTGATTAACGCAGCAGTGCTTTGTGCGAAAGCCAAACTGCTCGTCGGGAAGAAGTTTATTTGAGTCGGCGAAATCTTTGAGTCGCTTATAAATAAGCTTCTCGTAGATTTTACCGAAGACATTGAGGAGACTAATCGGCCGGTAACTACTCGGCTCGGCTTTGGGTTTGCCCGGTTTGGAAATACCGATTACCGTAGCTTGTTTCCAAGCCTGGGGAAAGATGTTGTTTTTAAATGCCGCATTGAAGATGACGGTCATTAGAGCGATTAGGGTGGCAGGGAAACGTTTCAACACCTTATTGGTGATGCCGTCTGCGCCGGGGGCTTTTTTGGGCTTAAGATCCTTGACTATAGAGAGAACTTCGTCAGGGGTGATCGGTGGGAGCGGGTCATCAGGGTCATCTATTGGGGGGGGGAAGGCTGACCTACGCTCTACTTCTGAATTTACCTTATCAAGGTGGGTTTGGCTTACGGGAAGCGTACTGAGAGTGCATTGAGACTCCAAGCTGTCGGCTAAGCATTCGGCTTTTTCGTCGTCGTCAAAGGCCGGCCTTTGATTGGGTCGATTTAGGGGGGGCATAGTTGCCGTGGTCTCGCATTTAAGTCTGCGTTGAAGGGCCCAGAAGGCTACATGAGACGGTTGGATTGCGCTGACTTCCTTGTCCCAATGATCCTCCCGTACCTGAGCTACACGTCTTTTTACAGTATTCTGTAAGGAGCGCATATGGGCACGATTGGCTTCATTGGGAAAAGCGTCATAGGCACGGATGGCTGCGTTCCTCTCGGTCCTCAACTCATTCACATCGTCCGGCAGTTTCAGACGCTGGTCATCCAGCATCGGAACCTGCCGTGAGCATTCGCCCACTACGGACTGTACATGGTTGGTGAGCGAGGTGATCGCGGCCACCGTGTCCGCGACTGTCTCAATGGAGTCAGGGATTGAATCTAATTGGGGGGATGAGGTAGATTTGAGGCGGTCCTCTAGTCTCCTCCAATCGGTTATCGTTTTTGTTACGGGTGGAATACCGGGATCCGAGGGACCACCCCGGGGACCCAGTTGAATGATCACAGGGCGATGATCTGAGTCTAATTCTTGGATTACCTCGATAGAGCGAATACCGAGGTTTACGCGCTTTAAGAGGGCTATATCTAGGATTTCGGGCCGATGCCCTACTGTGTCAGGATAGTGAGTGGGACGCATCGGGGCGATGACGTCGAAGGAAAGTTTGTCGCTAAGTGCTCCTAATTGAATGCCAGCGGCGTTATTGGAGACACAGCTCCATGAACGGTGTTTGGCGTTTAAGTCGCCTGCAATAATTACAGAGTTACTAAGATCGAGTAGGGATTTGAGGTCGTCCTCGAGCAGACTCGCGGGTTTGTTTGAGGATCTATAGGCCGAGACTATGGTGATGGGCTGGTGCCCTGTCATGCCTAGGCGACAGATTGAAGCCTCCAGGCATGCTAGCTCTGGGGGATCAATGGGGATGCAATACAACGAATTTTGGTAATAGATGAGCGTTCCGCCTAGTGCGGTGTGTGCTCTGTCGTTTCTTATCAGCCTATAGTTGGCTATGTTGGGATTACGACAATGGGGTTTGAGGAAAGACTCTTGAACGAGTAAAATATCAAGTTGTTGCTCACGCAAGAAGACAGCTACGTCATCGCGTTGACCACTAATGCCTCGGGCATTGAAAAAGCCTAAATTTAGGGAACGGGGTTTGAATCTTTTGGGTGGGGCCGTATTATACATTATAATTGGAATTAAGTATTCTGAAGATGTCTTGGTACTTGGTAAGTACCTGAAGGCGCTGCTCGTGGTTGCCTTGGGTAAAGGCCCAAAGTCTAGAGTAGGCGTCAATGCGGGTTTCCCCTGACTGGGGTTCGAGGTATTCTCTCGGCAGAAGGCCGGGGGAGTTTACCGGACGGGGGGTTCTCATGAGGGGGGGGGCTTTAGCTGCTGGTGCAGTTTTGGGCCTGAGAGAAGGTGCGGGGATGGGTATATTCATCAGCGCGGGGGGCTCTGAGGCCGGGGGCGCGAGACGAGCGGGCGGAAGAGGTGGAATTGGGGCTTTTGGTTACCCTTAAACCAGGGGTTGGGCCCGAGTGGGCCGCGGAAGTTAGGGGAGGGCCCGAGTGGGCCTCTAGGGTTTGGTGGTTGATAGTGGTAGGGAGCTGCGTAGGAGGGGGCTTCCCTCGCAACGCGGTCGGAAGCGCGTTTCGCCGATTTGGCGTTGCACATTTTGGGGGCTTTGGGGCATCCGCGATAATTCGCTGGATGTCCGGCTTGACCGCAAAGGACACAACTTGGGGGCTCCGTGCACTGGTCCCTCTCCTTGGGACGCTCGCACTCGCTAGTCCCATGATCGCCTAGGCACTTTACGCACCTGGGCTTAGCGTAACAGTTACGCTGGGAGTGACCATATAACTGGCAACGGTGACATTGACCAGGCTGGTTTGACTTGTGGGGGCGCTCGATCGTAATGCCTGATAGGTGGCATACGGTCTTTATGTTATATATTTCCTTAGCGTTTTCGCTGGGGTGGCAGATGGCGAGGACCATGTTAAAGGGGTCTCCGTGCTTTCCACGGAACATTCGGTGGGTCTCTTTAATGGGGATACCTTGACGAACGAGGTCATCGTGTACTTCCTCGCATCTTACTTCGGTGGGGACCCCTCGGATTACGACTCTGAGGAGTCGGTCCTCCGGGAGGGTGTAGGTGTGAAAAGACACACTACGCTCGCGCAACAACCTGGTAAGGTTGCGGTAATCGGTGGGGGTGGGGACAATGACTTTAATACCCTGCTGTGTGGGGCGGGCACTGGTGAAATTAATTTTGGACTGGTTGCACCAGTCAGAGATCCTGGTCCAGTATGCCTTATCTTGAATGAATAAGGAAGGCGGGATGGGTACCTTCGTCTGGGAAGATGAGGTATGGACATGAGGGGGGGAGGGCCTGTTATCCTGCGAGGAGGAGTAAGAGGCGGGACGGGGGGTAGGGGCCGGGGCAGAGTTAGCCTCGGAGAGTTTTAAGGATTTGGAGGCGAGAGCCTCGGCCTTGTTTGTTTTTCGGCCGCGTTTTTTGCCTTTGCCCACTACTGTGGTAAAGGCACCGGCCTCGTCTGATTGGACCTCACTGTCCGAGGACATCTCTTGGTCTGATGGGATTGATGGTATCGGGGAGTACTCGGGGTTTTGAGTGGGGGCTGGGGTGGGGAGAGGTGAGGGGGTACGGTCCTTGTGGTCCAGGCTGGCTGAACGCCTAGACGGACCACGCGGAGACCTCGGTCTCTCCTCATCGCTGTCGGGACGGCGGGTGAGGGCGAGGCGCCTACTCATCCTCAAGGAATTTATCCTTATGGGTGGGGGGGTAGGGGGCGACTTTGGAGGGTCGGGGACTTCGCATGGTTGCGGATTGACCACCTCATCGTCAGAAAAGAGGTTGCCATAGTTGACTAGAAAATTGGGGTCCTTGAGGAGGACGTTTTTTAAGATGCTCAGGAACTTGGCATCAGACACCATCGTACAGATGATGACTAAGCCAAGCCTAGCAACAATGAGAGGGGAGAAAAAATTAGTGGCGTACTACCATGGGGGTTTGATCCTCGGGTGGGTGTTCCCGGGAGTGTGTTCAAACCCTCCCCGTCGGGTATAGACGGGGAGGTTGTGTGCCTACTGGTGAGCCCTAAGCTAGTACTCCTGTTTGCCAGTCTTATTGTGCAAACAGGTCCCTGAGTCTCTAGTGTGCAATGGGTGTAAACCCCTAGAGAGTGCTAGAAGGACGAAACGGGGTTAAAGCTAGGGAAGACTAGGAGATCCCCCAAGGCCTTCTGGTCCTAGCTCCTTCCAATTTTTGCTTTGCCCTTAAGGAGCGCAGCTGGCGTGTCGGGTCAACGCCCCTCGGATCGTTAGCACCGTTAGGTTTCCACCGAGGACCACAGTAAATAAGTGGATTTATTCCTGAAGGGACACTACGTTTTGACGAAACTCTGTCTAAAGAGACAAAAGCGTGCCCGCTGTCTTGAAAAAGACAGCGAATGTGCTTATCGGGCTGCAGTCGGCGGGGCGACTGCGGAGGGCGCTACGGTGAACCGTAGCGAAAAATACTCGAGCACGGAACTCGACACGACAGGACGGAGCGAGAGCAGCACGACCTCTCGGGGCGAGTGTCAGAGCGGGAATGACTTAGAGAATTTTTTTTTTTTTTTTTTTTTTTTTTTCGAATGGGCTCTCGCAGGTGGGACCGAAGTCCCATTTCTGCTTAACCGGACTTAGTTGGCGGAGAGTCCCATGTGGGACTCCATTCGCCGACTTAGAGAATGATCACAGCGCTATTATATATCGTACAGTCTGGCAAAAACGTCTAGGTATATAACCAGAACTATTTTTTTATCCTAGTCAGTATTGTGTGAGTATTTTACAGAATTCAATATAATAGTGTATGTAGGGCATTTAATATTTTATATTTTTTTACTTTTTATAAAACCACCACAATAAACACAAAAAGAAAAAGTGTTGCCTCCACAATATATTTTCCCAATCACGCAAAAACGCCTAGACCTGGAACAACTATCCGTAGACCATACAGATATTTTATTCTGTGCGGGAATCAAATTGTGACCCTTAGCGCAGCAGTCAACTCTTCAGCCACTGCACCAAACAGAAAAATAATATGTGTATTGAAAATAATCCTTAAATAAAGAAAAGGCGCTGAATGGACGATGTTCTTTTCGAGTGATCGAGAAAGTCGTTTATGTTTACGAGAAAGACATTCCTTTTACTCTTCTTCTTCTATCGTGTCGACATGAGCTACATAATGATAATAGCTGATGCCGTGAGAAAAATACTAGCCAATCAGAAGGTTGGTAACGCTGACTGCCCAGGGTGTGCCGGACGATCGGTGACTTTTGCTCTGTAGGTATACATGCAATGCTTCATATAAATAAAATTGACATTCTCGGTTGCTCAAAAAGAACGTCGTCTGTTCGGTGCCTAATCGTCCACCAATCTAATTCAATAAGGCACCGAACATACGACATTCTTTTAAACCGACGAAAAAAAGGAGGAGGGGTCTCAATTCGACGCGTTTTTTTTTACCACGCATTACTTTTTACAGAGTAGTCCGATTTTGATGATTCTTTTTTTAATGTATAGGGTGTATCTCAAAGTTGGTCTCATTTAAATTTCAAAATCAAAATCCACCCCAAAGGGTAGGAAAACAGTGGATGAGTGCTGGTTAACCCACTGAATTCTTACCTGTTAATCGATTCTGTTGAAACTTGGCACACATAAATGCAGTTCTAGACACTACAACATAATGGAGACCTGGAGTTAGATTTTAGCCACAAAAAAATAAAAAATAAATCTTTTTAACAAAAAATTGAACCGACGAAAACAGAAACTGAAAAGCGAAAAATTTACTGAAGCTTTTAGTCTTTTCCTAACTAAACTAATGTAAATAACTAATTATGAGTCGGCGCCAAACAAACAATCAACGACGATCATTAAATTACTTCATCATCATCATCATTTCAGCCGAAAGACGTCCACTGCTGGACATAGGCCTCGCCAAAAAAGGGGGTGGGGATTAAATTACTTACTACTAATAAAAACAAAATAACATCAAATAGATACAACATGAAATTTTCAACGATAAACAATAACTTTCCAAAAATGCGTTCTCCGCTCGACCACTTGCAACTTGCACGCACTTTGCTTGTTTGTTCGCAGACTCATAATTAGTTATTTACATTAGTTTAGTTAGGAAAATAGTAATTAAGACTAAAAGCTTCATTTTATTTTTCGCTTTTAGTTTCTGTTTTCGTCGGTTCATTTATTTGTTAAAAAGTTTTATTGATCAATCGAGAACGTATGTGAAGGAACGAGACCAGGTATTATATTCCTCCAAAACAAAGGCAGGATCCTCCAACGAGGCTGTGTCTTATTGCCTGGCGAGCCGCGGCCCAACGGTTGATGTGGAGCGTTTGTACTGCACGTCACAAAGATGTGCAAGAGCAAGAGCTTGCGTGAATCAGAATTCAAATCACCGATGACCGGTACGTCAGAAAGTCGCATGTAGCACGATAGATGTCGCTACACGTCGTTTATTGATATTCCTTTTTCGCCGATGCTTCATACATTGACGTTCCTGATCGCACAAAAAGAACGTCATCGAATCAGTTCGGCGCCTAATGCAGTGTAGCCACAACACACCCCTTCATCTTCCTTCTATCCCAAATCACTAACAAATATCATCAATCCCTAATGAAATTTCAATAAAACGACAAATTAAACATTATGAACACGTAAACAGCGTATCCGCTAATAAATTTAGAGGGTCTGTTTTATAGACAGATCGAATTACCTAGCACGTTGTTAGTTTACCCTCATAAACGTCAAACGTGTACCGGACATGGGTACGACTCGGGTTTCGAACTACCGTCATTCTGTGTTACTGTTAAAGCTACTAAGAGTATCGGTTTCTGTACTGAAAAATGTAATTATGGAATGAACAGGTAAGTGTAAGTATTTGAGGCAGTTAAATACTTAGATATTTTTAACAATAACTACATCTCTGTGTCCCTAATTTGGAGTTGTGGTCAAATAAAATTTTAAAAATAGTTTGTTTATCAATTTGAGGATAGTTCTTTTGAACTATGCTAGCTCAGAATTTTTTATCAACGATATAGCCGTAACAGTTGTTTGATTTTTCAAGCACTGAGCCTCTTTTTTTCCATACTTAGCATTTCTTAATCTCAGCTTAAAATTTAAATACTACTATGCCAAGAAAGTACCAAGATCAATAATACACAAAATGTTGGTTATTCAACCAAATTTATTTTATCGCCTTCATAGTATGCTCCTTCAGAAACAATACACTTACGCCAGCTAATAATCCAATCATCAAAACATTTTTGAAACGCTTTTACCGGAATTGAGTTGAGTTCTAGCCGCGAATTCTTGTATGTTGTCTTTGTCTTCTACCGAATGAAAACGGGTGCCACGAAGTGGTAATTTGAGTTTAAGAAAAATAAAGAAGTCGGCTGGTGCCATATCTGGTGAATATGGTGGTTCGTTTCAGCCGAAAGACGTCCACTGCTGGACATAGGCCTCCTCCAAGCATATGTTGAGGGGATATGCCATAATCACCACGCTTGGCAGGCGGGTTAGCGATCGCAGTTGGTTGGTTAAATACTCAGAGAACGCTGCTGCCCATTCTCTGGTGAATCCCTTAGTCGCCTTTTACGACACCCATGAGAAGATGTAGGGTGGTGCAATTCTTTACGTCCGGCACCACACGGAACAATAAGGTGGTTGCTGGATGATATTTATTGAGTTTTTTTGTCAAAAATTCGTTCACAATGATGGCCTTGTGCGAAGGCGAAATTTAGGTCTTTTGGGACTAGCCGAGTGGCAACATGTTTCATACAAAGTGATAATTAAAAGTGGTACGTATCGACTCGTGAGACACAGAATGTTCAGCGGCTATCTCTCTCAAACTTGAATGAGGATTTTCAGTCACTATTCCCTTCACTTAAGCGATGTTAACTTCAGTTGAAGTCGTTGATGGCCTACCAGAGCGTCGCAAATCTTCCATCACATCTCGACCGCTTTTGAACGCTTTGTACCATTCATAAGTACATGTTTTTGATAAAGTAAATTTACCGTAAGCCTTCTGTAACAGTTTCAGTGACTCCGAACACGAAATTCCATTGGCGATGCAAAATTCAAGACAAACTCTTTGTTAGATGTTTTTGTCCATTATGAAATTCACCTTACTAATAACCTTCTTCTTTTTGAAGTCGGTAAAAACAGCACTGTATTTAATCTAAATAACAGATGCAACTCAAACTCCGCACCAAAATGGAAAACAGTTGTGCCAATCTAACAACAACAAAAAATTTACAAAATTGAATTTAGAACAATAAAAGAATCATCCATTCCCGATACTTTCTTGACAGAATGTAAATAAACAATGTTACATGAAAAAATCATACGTACTTTTTCGAAATTTTATAGTATTCATAAAAAGCTTCGTTTGGACTACACAGTATGATAAGATAAGATAAATGTTTATTTTTTCGTCACAATATAGAAATATAACTGTATATTATTCTGTAGTTCAAACTAAGCTTTTCATCTAAGCACTTGTAGTCACTACAGTTTACAGTTTTTAACTGGAAACTGACGTTTGGAACCGCAACTGGAATCTTCATCATCATCATCATAATTTCAGCCGAAAGACGTCCACTGCTAGACATAAGCCTCCAAGCATCGCCACAGCGACCGCTCTTGCGCTTTCCGCATTCAGCGGATACCTGCGACCTTCACTGGAATCTTAGCAAAACTTAAATAAAATTCGCCAAATTTTCTTATGCAGGAAAGATTAAGAATGCAATGTTCGCAGAAAAAAGAAACTCGATACGATGCAATGTACAGATCTTACAAAATATAATACACACAGAACTAAATGCGTCCCTCAATTGAGAACGTGCCGAGCCGGCCGCAGATGTCCACGCGAAACGACACATTAAATTCTCAATTGGAAAATAGTCACATCGCAAACTCGTGTAGTTCAATCTCTCACGAGCGAGATTCCCACGGAGACATGATACAGATGAGAAGCAGTAGGGCAATTCACTCATTTTTACGCGGCTTGTCCATGCATGTGTGTGAGTGTGGGTCTTGCAAATGTAGGAATGCGACATATCCATTTTGCAAACGCGTCCTTAATGTCAGAAAAAAATGGTGTGTAGCATTCTAGGAAATAATAATTGTTGTACAACGTATATCAGAAATGCGTGGTCATCATAATAAGAGCTCATTCTGAGAATGCTACCGAACAACTTTTACTGAGGGCTCAACCCTGAAATCGCGAAAACAAAATAAGCTGAACAAAATAAAATGAAGCTACATTTTGTCGAGCGGCATCGATGATTTTCTAGGAAACAGCAGTATTTTTGCAATTTAGGGTTGGCTCAATGGTAAAAGTTGTTCTTTGCTATGCTCATTCTATTTTATCTTCATGCTTTCGTAAACTGACACTTCTATGTCTATACCGCATATTGTCCCAACGCGCTACGTACTCAATTTGTCGGCTTGGCATATACTTGGCATGCGAAACATGACGCCGGCAACATTTACGTTTCCACGTAAGCGGGAAACGTCCCACCCGCGTTACCAGAGAATCAAGTCAACTGACAATGTTACGAGAAATTGGGAAAGACTTTCGAGTATTATTTTCTTTTTTTTTTCGCGGTACGTGTCAGGAGTCGTTCGCTGTTGTGGCCTTATTGATTTATTCTGCGACAATAGTTTTGTCTAAAAAAATCTTCTATTCTTCTTTTGAATACATTTTTATTTAGTTTTTCAGGGATGGAAAGCCGGCTATGCGGGCTTTATAGGGTAGTCATGTAAAACATTTTGTTGCATATTATCATCATAAACCTTGTTTTAAAAAATCTTTGATTTTCTGTAGCCTTTAAACACAACAACAACAAACAAATAACAATTAAATCAATAATACTATAGGCCAGAATGGCCGACCACTTTTGGCGACGCTGGGTGGTGGAATACTTGCCTCTTCTGATTCCAAGCAAGGTCAGCGACCCAATATAAAGGTGGGAGATGTGGTGTTCGTCGCGGACAATAATTTACCTCATGGCATGTGGCCCAGGGGCAGAATCGTCACTCTATATAAGGGCAAGAATGAAATCCCTAGAGTGGCTGATGTCGTTACCTCCGCCGGCCAGCTGAAAAGGCCTCTCAAGAAACTAGGACTACAACGTGTTTAGGCACTTTTAAAATAAAGAGGGAGGATGTTGCTAGTCTGACCTTCTTGGTTTTATTATATTATTTTTATTTTTTTATATACATGTTTTGTTTTTTTATTTATCTTTTCATCTGTCATTAAAAGCCCTGGAGTGAACACTCGCATAATCGTTTGCTTCCCTTTTATCCCTAGTTTTCGCCATAAATGAGCTATCAGCAACAAATAACAATCAATAATATTTAATAAAAAATCTCCTAAAACAATTCAAAGAGTGACCTTCCTTACAACTAAACAAAAAGGCAGCAATCCTTCACGATTAAACTATCCTTTCAAAGGGAACCTGCCTCATTCTATTCAAATCCGAAGCAATTTCCTCGGCAATATTTCACTATCTCCCTTCCAGCATTGAGATTTACTTGCATCCAGATAAGGCAGCTGGAGTGGACGGTGGCTTCTCGATAACAATGCAATTTTCACCGAACATGGAAGGACAGCTAAAAGAATCGGGTCTTTATACTTATCTGGATATCGAAATGTGCTGTGTTTAAGATGTTACAGGTTTAACTGTTTTAAAATAGATGTTTCCCGATACCTGTACGGTCTGTGAAACATTACACTATGCGATCCAAATATGAATAAGAATGTCAATGACCTCGACTTGTCAACTGTCACTTGAAAATACGGTTTGCAAGGAAAATTAATTTTTCAACACACTTGCTCGTAAAGTGGCTCTTATTGCATCGCTTTTAGGTTCATAATGTGGCTTATAACGCACGCGTGCTTTTTTCATTATATTATTGCACTAGTGCTTTTTACTTTACAGTTTATTTTGAAATCGCAGCAAAGAGTTTTTATGCCTGAACTAAATTAAACATTTTTGGGAATAAATCAACTGTATTCATTAAAACATGCTATATAAACATTTCATTTCATCAAGTTATTAATTTTTGTCAACAAATTAATATTAATTTGTGTTATAAATAAAAAAAACAATTTATAATATTTTTATATTAGGCTGTATGGCGGTTTCCTTCAACCACCTGCGCGCGCATAGCTGTATGTCACCGCGCGGTCCGCGCGCCTTTTTTATCATTTTTCACAAATTCAATATATGTCTAAAATGTGTAATTTATGTTTTTTTCCTCGCAAGTGTGTTGAAAAACGTCGTATGACACGCGTGAGCATTGACTATTATACTCTCGGCTCCATTACGCCCTCGCCTTCGGCCCGGGCTGCAATCCAGCCTCGAGTATAATACTCAACTTAGCTCACTATTACAATAATGTACTATTAATTGTTAAAGCATCACAGATTACTTATAACCTTTTCCACCTAACAGTACACCCATCGTGTCAAAGGTCAACCAACGTTTAACGATATGAAATCGTGACAGACCCGTGGTACTCGATAATCTATATAAACGCTATTGGTACTGGATTCGCTCCAATAGCTCCTCGCGATCAATATCCTAGACATTAGACTGTATTCGCTTCATTGCACGCATTGTGCCAACTCAATTGCTTGAGGCTGCACTTTGACCGAACCTTATTGAATACTCTAATCGTATTGGCATTCGAGACCTTCATCACTAGAATTAATTTTGATATATCAGTCAATATCTAAGGAAGAGGTATTTATGTCGAGCAATAGACTGTGATAGTCTGAGTCGATTAATTGAAATTTAAAGATCTTACCTACTACGAACCAGTGGCAGATACACATAAAAAGTAAAGTGAGGTCTCAGACCAGAATAATAAGATAGACGGAGCGCGTACAACTAGCGAATAAAGCCAATAAAATGACAAAGGCGTACCTACTGTTCCGCCCACAGTGTTCACGAGCAACGATCTGTAGGCCAATTCATGTAACTAAAGAATTGCAGTTGCAGTGCAGTTGCAATTAAATTTCGAGCAAAAGATTCCTTTTTGTATTCTCTTATGTACGGCGATCGCTGCAATCACTGCAACTTGATCGGCGCGTCATGAAATTACGTGAATTAGGGCCCTGGAGTGTATATGTTTAATCCTCAAACTAAAATAATAAGATTGACGCTCCCGACCTCTCCTTCTCTTGTAGTATGAGGGTGAAGTGCTGACGTGAAATAGGTACAATACCATTTTTTTATTTTTCATTTGTATGCGTGTACGCTGATTTTTACACGGAGGAGCACGGATTTGTTGGCTATGACTATGATTGTTTGCAGCACTTCGTCTATATTTTTTACTATGTCTGTGGGTTTACAAGTAATAATTAAATGCTGATCCGCACATGAATCCGAAAAACTAAAGTTTGAACTCAGATAGGTAGGTACTCATCCTGTGCGACTATGCGACGTGATAATTCCTGAACTTGTTCTTGTAAACCGTCATATTCGGATTTATCATGGTTCGGATTTATCCTGAACAACCTGAAAAACCACTTTTGGTTCTAATTTGACTTGATTGTCCTATCAATTTGCATTTCTATGTGTAGAATATGTATTTTTATACAGAAATTCGCTACGTCCCGTCTCGAGACGCATTTCCTCAAATGAAATGTAAATAAGTAGAAATGTGGAGCATATAGGGTAGCCACGTTTGCGATTTTAATATGGATTGTTCCGATTTTTTATGTACCAAGATTACTACTAGACAATTTCATAGCTGATAGATATAATTAATGCCATATATCAAATGCAAATGAATTATAATTTAAATTGCCATCTTGAATCATCCCTGACCAGAGTGGTTACCTATAAAACCGAAGTCTAAGTCGAGTATACTCTTAGTCGCTTGCTCGCAATTAATAATAAATACCTAATTAATATTTTTGACACATATTTACACAGCACCATCCAGTCCCAAACTAAGCAGAACTTGTACAATGGGTACTAGACAATGGATATAATACTGATATACTTTTTTTTTTGACGTGGATGACTCGATCCCCAAAAAGCCTTGCTTTGCAAACTTGTCTTAACTTGCTTCTGATTCAGAGAAAAGAAAAGTTCTTGGCAAGGAAACTACCTAAGAGCTAATTATTTAACTGCTGAGAATATCTTAGACCAAACAAAAAAACACTTAGCCGGGAAGCGGACACAGAAAACAACTAGACATGACCAAGTTTAAAGACGAGAACTAAAATATATTTATGTTCAAAATTGTATTCCAAAACGTAGGCACTTAATTTCGTCCCGAAACAACGTTATCTATTTCTGCAGCATACTGACGTCACGAATAGAATGACAGGCATCGCAATGTGCTTATATAAGTACGCAATGTGCTTGTATAAGTACGCAATGTTCTTATATAAGTAAGTACACAGAGTGTTAATACAAGTACGCAAGCCTGCGGGCTTGTCCTGGTTTAATTATCCAACGTTTTCGTATCATTTGCAAATGGCGCTATCATTACGTTTGATACATCAGGTTATACTGTTGTCCTTTTTGGAGAATTAAAATTATTTCGGATGTAAAGTGAATTTGATTTGATTTCGATGAGTAAAATATTAGGTCAGATAAAACTAGAGCGTTTCTAACAAAATTCAATAAATTATTTCTTACAAAGAATCGAAAAGCGAGTTTGATGAAAGTAAAATGTGTTTTTGATAATAAGAATATTTATTCTCTAAAACCATTACGTCTGACATTAAGTTGATTCTCACAATAATAATTAAACACAAACACTAGTACACAATTACACATTGACGATATTGGAAAACATAACATAGTTATAAGCAGCCCATTACTGTCCCACTACTGGGCACGGGCTTCATCTCTGAATGAGAAGGTTAAGGCTACTCCACCATGCTGGCCTCAGACTATAAACACCATCGAAAATTGTATGAAGCACTGTCAGATGTGCAAGTTTCCACACGATGTTTTCCTTCATAAGCTAATAAGAAAATATATTAAAGCTTATTTTATTATTTTAACGAAGTCTAACTACGTATTTAAATTGTGGAAAGAAAAAATCGCTCACGAGCAGGATTCGAACCTAGCCTAGCCAGGAGTCACAGGTTCGAATCCTGCTAATGAGCGATTTTTTCTTTCCAAAATTTAAATCTTTATATTAAAGCTGTTTAACAGTTCTAAAACTGTACTATAAACATTATAAAACTAAATTGATATAGAAAAGGAACTTACAAAATAGTTTTACATACCCCGAGGCATAACCACAACCATTATTACCCGAAACTCCAATTAACCAGTACAAACAACACACAAACGGCAAAGTACGTTCTCTTTCAGCAGTTTATTTAACGAAACGACAAAGCGCCCGAGGATTATCAACAACGGAACCTATTACGAAGATAATATTAAAATTCCGTTTGTTTGTAACAAATTGAGGAAACGGAAAGGGCTCCTCTAATGAGATAATAACATTTCCCGCACAGGTGGCTCGCTTCAGCCCTCTCGCTGTGAATATTCCAATTTACTATCTCGCGGCGACGGGTTGGGTAATCTTAAAACTTTATGGGTCAGCATGACTGTTTATTTTAGTTTCGAATCTGCATGTACTATCAAATTAGTTGTTACTAGCCTCTGCCAACAGCTTCGTCCGCGTGTAATTCAATTTATCAGACCTCGGAATTGTTTGACGACGTCTGTGGTCTAGTGGTTCGAGGGTCAGACTGCTGATCACGAGGTTCGATTCCCACAGGACACAAATGTTTGTGTGATGAATATAAGTGTTTGTGTTGCTCTGGTTGTTTCTTAAGTATTATAAGTATGTGTTTACAAAAAAAATAGCCCAAGCTCTGCTTAGTGTGGGACTAGATGGTGCTGTGTATAAATTTCCCAAAAATATATAATATAAAAAGTAGCCTATATCCGGGTTACGGTTTCTGTGTGCCAAATTTCATCCAAATGCGTGCAGCCGTTTTAGCTTGATTGAAGAACAAACAAATAAACAATCAAACATCCATATTTTCACTTTTATAATATTAGTAGGATTAAAACTACTTTTTCCTTCAAAACGTAGGTTTCAAGGATATAATATGTATTGTATCAGACGCGTAGCAAATAAAGTGCTTATAAGCTACGATAGCGTAGTTAGCGTAGCCATCAGATTTACACGTCAGTTACGTCGTAGCAAGACCACAGTACCAAAGACAAAAAGCCAAGACGCAGTCTGTATTTCTATATTTTCCATACCTACTAAGGCTTGATTTCCCATTGATAATTCTTTGATTAAACCAATTTTCACACAATTCCAGTACGTATTTCGAGTAATCGGCCGTTTAATCAGAGAATTAACGTTGATGAATACATACATAACCAGCTCATTTCTGTCCCACTGTTGTGCATGGGCCTCTATTCGAAATGAGCCTAATTCAAGCCTTGGTCCACCACGCTGGCCTGCTGCAACACACCATCATGAACATTATGGAGCACTTTCAAATGCGGAGGTTTCCTCACGTTGTCGATGTTTTCCAAGTAATAATCAAATTCTGATCCGAAAAGTTTGTGGTGCGGGCCGGGTTCGAGCGCAGACCCTGGATGCATGCTAGAGCATGGAATGCAAGCGTTCAACTGGTAGGCTATGTCTGCTCGCCATTTATTTAGTAGAATAAAATATATTTCAGCCTCTGTGGGTCTGATAAGGTGTACAAAATAAATAGAGTAGGTATACATACAACGTGTATCAGAAATGCGTGGTCATATTTGAAGAGCTTATTTAGGGCATACCATAGAACAACTTTTACGGATCAGCTGTTTTTTTCGCGATTTCAGGGTTGACCACATAGTAAAAGTTGATCCATAGCATCCCCTGAATAAACATTTCTGATACACGTTGTATATAACGTTTATGATGTCTAATAATTATGGATTTGTGTTATAGATATATGAATAGTATTCATGTCTTTTCACTGCATACTAACCCTCTCTTTACTTGCCTATATCGTCCATCCTAAGGTTGTCTGGAAGAAATCGCCTTAAGCGGTAAGACCACCCATTGTACATATACAACGTGTTATTGAAATAACTGTAACCCTCTTATTACGGGACCAAACCTGAAATCACGAAAAAATATCAGCTGTCCCTTACATTTTTGTTCACATGAATCGACAAAATGTAGGGATCTTCTGCTTTTTTTTTCGCTTTTTCAGGGTTGGTCCCAAAGTAAAAGTTGTTCATACTGATGAGTACATTGACCCCTTAAGGGGTTTTCAGTTATTTCAATAACACGTTGTTCTTTATGGAAATCATGTATGTTGCGTATTTTTTGTGTACAATAAAGAGTAAGCAACGACTGCGCGGATTGTACGATCTGCAAGGTTAAGCTGCACTTGCCGCGGTCAGCCTGTGGATGGGTGACCGTTTCGTTACACATCGAGACCCCTCCGTGCCTCGGAGAGCACGTTAAGCTGTCGGTCCCGTTTGTCATACGAATATCTATGGCAGTCGTTACGGGTAGTCAGAAGCCTGAAAGTCTGACAACTGGTCTAACCTCCGAATGTCAGTATTACCCAGTAACTGGGTTGATGGCAGTCGCTCCGTGTAAAATACTGATGTTCAGCCGCATCTGGCTAGACTGGAAGCCGACCCCAATATAATTGGGAAAAGGCTCGGAGGATGATGAATAAAGAGTATTTATATTGTATTGTATTGTAATATTCGTAATCCAAGTATCCATCTTATTTTCAACTATTGTTATCAACACCACACCTGGAATATTTAACTACTCATACTATTATACTTACTTTGCTACCGTGGTAGATACCTAATTCCTCTCAACATGAAATATAGCGCTGCTTATATGGGTTACATAAATCGTGGCAAATGATGCCGCAACTAATTGCTCAAATTAAAATAAATTGCCCAACCCGTCATGAAAATGAGAACGTGAAATTTTAATAAAAACTTTTTATTTTATGTCAAGAAAATTTACGTACAATCTTAGCTTTTTTATAGTATAGGATGGCGCAACGAGCTAAAGGCCCATCAGATATTAAGCGGTTACCTTTGCCCATAACAACTGCAATAACACTTAGGTTGTGTAACAACCTAAATGGTACTGAAAGTCGAGTTCGCCAAACTGAGACATGAAGATGAAAAGTCTCATTTGATTGTAATTTCACCGGCACTGGTACCCTTCGCACCGAAACAGCAATGCAAGCATCACTGTTTGGCGGCAGAAATAGGTGCGGTAGCTGTCTAGTGGTTTTTAAAGGAGGAAAATGTTGGAGATTATTTAAGAAAATAGAAAAAATCAAGTTTTAAAGGGAGTCAGGAAGAAAAAAATACAGTCGCATTGCTTGCAAAAAAATCTGTGAAGTTTTTTACACTTAAGTACCCAAAAAGTACCTAAGTAACACATCATTTAAAAAAAATCGGTGAAAATTAATTAGATTCATGAAAAACGATTGAATTTATTTTTTTACCGTGACCATAACCTCATAGGTCTTGGTAACCAGAAGTATCATAAATAAATAAAAGATCCAACCGAGTAATTATATAAAATTTAAATTAAATTAAATACTTGGACAGCAATCATCCTAGGTATTATATTAACTAGCAAAAACAGCGCTTATTAAACACGAGCGGCCCGTCCCGGCTTCGCACGGGTGGACATGAAAATAGCCTATGTTACTCAGGGTGAATGTAGCTTTCTAATGGTGAAAACATTTTTGAAATCGGCACAGTCGTTTTTGAGTTTTTTCATTACAAACATACAAAAATACAAATCGTTCCTCTTTATAATATTAGTATAGATTATAATGGTAGTGATCAAGCCTACGTGTAACTACTAATACTGACGTTTATATGAGTTAAATACTTGTCATAAGCGCTGCATGTCGCTTAATAAATAGAATTGACTTATAATACTGGTACTTGTACTTTCACTAATTCAGGTGTAATACTAATCACGAATTTAGTCGTTTACGCGCTGGGTTTGGGTGTAAGTGACAAATAGGTACTAAGGATAAGTTATTAAGCTCGTCTAAACTTAGCATAATTCATAATCTAACTATACTCGAAATATCTACGTCGTGCTTAAGCCGATAAACAGCTCTCGTACAAGCAACGACAAAAGTTGATAAACAAATTTTAAATCTCAAAATCAATTTTCTCAGGATTTAATTGTTTGTCGAAATAATTGTAAACTAATAACGATAGAAAAGTATACTTTTAAACAACAGTGTTATTATTAAATTCAACAAATCATTAATTTTCAGAAAATTGCTTATGGAATTTGCAAGTTTACAAGGCGATCATATTTCAAACCCTCCTCGCCTTTTCCCAACAATGTTGGGGTCGGCTTCCAGTCTAACCAGATTGACAGACAGAGTGACTGTACATCAGTATTTTACACGGAGCGACTGCCATCAGACCTCCGCAACCCAGTTACTGGGTAATACCCCTCACGATGATCATATTTAGGCCCGCTTCTGCCTATACTGTACAAGTTGGTGACTGCAAACTCAGTTACCTAATTTCTTTCCTGAATCCATCTATCATCAAGAAATCGAAAAAGTACAAAAATGCTAAACGAATTTGACTACCTCAAAAAGGTACCAAAACGACAGAATCAAATAAACATTTTACACACAAATATACATATAAACAGTCTTCTGGTACGCGTGCGGTCCGTACTTCGATACCTTTCGATACAATGGCCCGAACGAAATCGAAACCCGGAATCCATTACGCACTACACGTTGGCGTGTACAATTTATTTTTTTGTATGAAAGCCTTCGGGGGCCCGTAATGGCGAAAGTTTTTCCTTCACCAGTAATTGTGAGGGCCGATGCAAGGCAATAAATAACCACAGTCCTCGGACCCTTGATTGAACTTGCTAATGAATGTAGGATAAGAAATTCGGATATCGAAACTCTCTCTTCTCTCTTCATTGTAACACTGAAAAATGACTCAAGTTTTTATTCAATTTCGACGTCGTTTCGAGTTTGAGTCGACTTGTAATTTTACTTGTAGAGATACCCCTAATTCTGATATCACATCCCTGATTTGAATTCGGAAATCACTGTACTTTTTCACTTTTCAAACTTTTTCGAGGTAATATTGTTTTAGAATAATTTATAGGTTTAGAAAAAGTGAAATGAGAATATTAGGATCCTTCTTCAAATCGGGCATAAGGCGATATGATCACTATGCCCAATTTGAAGAGGTATTATTGGATTATACAATTTACAGTCCCTAATATATTTTAATTTCGAGTACGAGTCGACTTGTAATTTTACTTGAACCCCTTATTCTAATAACATAACATAACATAATCAGCCCATTACTGTCCCACTGCTGGGCACGGGCCTCTTCTCAGTATGAGAAGGTTAAGGCCTTATTCTAATATAATTTGAATTTGGAAAATGGTGTACTTTTTCACTCAGAGTAATTTAGATGAAACTGTTCCAAGGTAATATTGTTTTAGAATAGTTTATAGGTGTATAAAAGTAAAATGAAAATAATATATTACGGTGTTATGTATAAAAATGCTTGAGAATAAGACAATATGATTATTACTAAGCTCGTACAGCTGTTGGAATTGCTACGCTACTCGTATTATTAACAAACATCTAGAATCTTTTTAAAGATTTTAGTTTAATTAGTTAAGTTTCCGATATTATTTAAGTGCACCGGTAACTACCCTTTGTGTTTTCCATGACATTCCAGTCTATTCAATGGTTGTCTGGAAGAGATCGCCGTGGAGCGATAAGACCGCCAGTTGTACACTAGCGCATAAGTAGTTATTTAAGAAATTAATATAATCTTGTTATGCAATAAAGAGGATTTGTGTTGTATTGTATTGTAAAGATGTAGAAAAATAATTTAAGTATATAACATCTAACGATTTAAATTGTGGAAAATAATAATCGCTCACGAACAGTACTCGAACCTACGACTCCTGGCTCAGTACACCAGTGTTTTAGCCATTAAGCTACCGTTAACACTGCTCGTGCTTGTGGTGGTGGTAGATTTCGCTTCGCATGCGTAAATGAGTTAAAAATAATAAAATGATTATATAACATCTCCTAAAATAAGTAATTGGATCAGATCCACAGTAGTACGAGAGCATGACACACACAACATTCATACTCACAGCTATAATTGTTCCAATCAGAACCGTCGACAAATATCCCTACAACAATAAACACAGTACTCCAACAAAAACATTAGCCGACATAAGGAAAATCTTGAAAACAACATCCAACTGTATCCAATAAAAACATTATAAAACACACATAATAATATTTCAAAGCAAAACGTCAAAGCCAAAATGCGTCTTCCGGATCGGATGTAGTTATCAATAATTCCGTTCAAGTTATGCATTAAAAAATGTCTAGTCGATACGTCAAAAGAACTCTGTTTTGTTAACAAAGTGTGTTCGTGATCCGGGTAAGAATCAGGCGATGAGACAACCCTTGTTTTCAATAAAAACAACTCACTTTCACAGTTTCAACAGTGACCGGGCTCGCTGGGGAATCTTGGCTATGTGACTCGTGGAGTCATGGCAGAGTTGACAGTATTAATATGGAACAGAGAAAACCTCGGGAATGTTTCACTTATGTGGAAAGACTGCTTGGACTTCTAAGGGAAGAAAAGCTTTTAAAAGCAATGTGTTCTCAGTCACAACGCGTCAGGCAGAGAGCAGGTGCAATAGCGAGAGTGCAGTTAGAAAAATATATGGACGCAAAGGTTGGCAAAATTAAATTTAATACTTTTATAAAGTTTTTGTATATGAATGGATTGATAAACTTTATAGAAGTACGTGGGACACTCAGAAAGTTTTGCGAAACTAAAAAAAATTGTTCTATACGTACATATATTTTTATCAAATCTTTTCAAAGTACTTTCCACCAGCCTCTATACAAAGATTCATGCGCCTAAACCAGTTTTCAAAACACTTTTTCCAGTCCGCCGCAGACACCTCGTTTACAGCCTGCTCGAACGCAGCCAGCGCATCTTCCGGCGACGAAAATTGTATCCCTTTGAGCTGATTTTTTATTTTTGGGAATAAAAAGAAGTCACACGGTGCTAGATCAGGGCTGTAAGGAGGGTGACCCAGGAGTTTGACTGGCGTGCTGTCCAGGAAGTCCCTCGTTTTGAGTGCGGTGTGCGCAGGTGCATTGTCGTGGTGGAGCAGTAGCCCGCGGAGCCCTGTGTTTGGTCGCTTGTTGCTTATAACAGAGAAAACTTCTGGCAAACATTTGGTAGTATACCATTCGGCATTAATGCTTCTTTGATCCCGTAAGGGAATTGATACCAAGTGGCCAGTCAAATTAAAAAAGCTAGCGATCAAAATCTTACCCCCGCTTCTAGATCGCTTCACTTTGGTAGGCGTTGGCTCATTTTGAAACACCCAAACAGTCGACTGGCGCTTGGTTTCTGGGTCGTATTGATAATTCCAGGACTCATCACCTGTAACGATGTCGTAAACACGCCGAGACGAGCCTGCTTCAAATTTGTTAAGCATATCACGGCACCATTCCACCCGGGCCTGCTTCTGAGCATCGGTGAGGTTGTGCGGCACCCAGCGTGATACTATCCTCCTCACGCGAAGATGGCTGTGTAGAATCTCGTGAACGCTTCCCGATCCAATCTTCAATATGTGTTGAATCTTCTGATATGTAATTCGCCTATTGTCTTGGATTAAATTTTTCACTGCTAGCACGTTTTCTTCGGTAACAGCCGTCAAAGGGCGACCGCTTCTTTCGTCATGCCCCAAAGTTGGTCGACCGCGCTTGAATTCGTTATACCAACGATACACGGTTGCCTTGGAAGGGCCTTCATCCATGAATGCCATTTGAAGTCTATCGTACGATTCATCCGGTTTCAGGCGACACTTGAAATCGTATAAAATCATAGCTCTAAAATGTTCCCGGCGCAGATCCATATTTCAGTGAGACACAATACTTTGAATTAACTCGCAAAAAATGTGGAGGGAAATTTTGAAATTGGAACTTACTTATTTTTACTTATAAATAATCATATTTTCGAAAAACATTATAACTGGCCAGTCTCCCATATATAAAAACTTTTTTTCGCAATATTTTCTGAGGGGCCTGGTATATAGACATAAGTACCTACTAAAGTATTATCACAAATATATTATGATGTGGAGCATAAAAATTAAACGTCTTAGTGCTTGCAAATCCGCACAAGAAAAGGAGTTTTAACATCTTAATCATAACATTAGACAGTGTTTTTATAATACGAATATTTTCATCTTGCATTATTTACCTAACTAGAAAAAAATTGCTTAATTAACATGAGGTGATATTAAAACCATGTGTGCCATATCAACAAACAAGAGCGTTTAAGATAAAAGCATGTATGGCCTGCCTATCTCACTTCCCCCAATCAAATAGAGCAAAATATTGTGAATTTCAATTAGTTTGAGAACAACCCCCTTTGCGGGGTCACGTCATAATATTACAAAAGGACAACGCGGTGGCCGTTATTCTATGCCCGGCCAATTAAATATAGGGACACTGTTCTACAGCGGTGCCGCCAATTTATGTGTAGGTTACTAATATTCTAGTAAAAAGTATTATGACATTTCGTGTGATCGTTTTTACTGTCAAAAAGTTTGGTTTATCTATTTTTAAAAATAAACCTTTTTTATGGGTTGGTAACCGTTGTTTCATCTCTTTCACACCAGTAATGGTACTACCGGTCAGCGGCTTAGCGACAATTTGGGTGACATCCCGTAAGCAGTTGATCAAATACCTCGTTAGTCAATGGTAAAGTGCATTCCATGTGATGCTGCACGGCCTCCTGTTATCGACTTTAGGTGTTCTATTTAAACTGACAAGTTGGATGGACATTCATCGACAGCCTTCTTAGTCAGCGGGGAGGTACATTACGTGTAAGGGGAATTGAAAATTGCGGAAAATGTGTCAGGACAAAAAGCTATCAGTCCGCTAAGTCCGTCAACGCGCACCTGGCTAGCGTGGTGGACCAAAGCCTTTATCATTGAGAGAAAATAATCGTGATTAGGTGATAGCTGATACTATTGTGTGTAGGGGGCCCGGGGCATGATAATTTTTAATTCCATCACCTATTCCACATCACATGCACTGATCTTCATTTACCGGGTCGCCTATAGTTTTAACCAAATTTCGTATAAGCAACCGAAACAGCGTCCACTGTGACACCGCCCCGAAGCGACTAGATAAAATTGCATCGAATTAATTTGCCTACCTGTTCGAACGACGCGACCCCTGGCCCTGACAGCCTTTGTGGCTTAGATATGGACTTCATTACTGGATCACATACCTACATATATGAGCTATTATAGACCAGGAATTAATATAGCCTTTTTTGACTTATGCTTTTTGATTATTTTTTATTGGGCTGCTCGGGATGGTTGATTATTTTTGCCACATTTTTTTAGTTGCATGCGTGCTTGGAAATCAATACACTTAAAAAAAAAACTGACAACTTTCGCTACTTTAAAAATTGCCAAATTTTTATTAGTAGTAACCAAATTATTGTTAAAATAGCTAAATTGATTTGCTGCCAGAAGTCAAACTAGTTAGCTACTAGTAGCGTAAGTTTATTAGTCGCCTTTATTATGGTACTAGCGGCAAAAATTTGTGCTACTCATAACAAAACTTTTTTAAATGTAATGGGATCAGCTTTTGTAAATTTGTGAAGTCGGTACGAACTTTTTGCGAAGTACTATAGTTTATGTATGTACAGTCACGATCCTTCCCGGTGATACACTTTAAAAAAAAGAAAAATATTTTTTTGACACAACTGAGACACATACAAAAGAAAGGATAAACATGAACAAGAAATAGATTTAGTGAAGAACAAATCGAGGAAAAAGTCATTGACAGTCATGCGCCATGTGTGTCTCAAAATTGTGACAAATGGGTGTCCAGCTCAGCATATTGCCAGGTTTTTAAACCTGACGCTGGTGTTGTGCTGGATCCCTGTTGTGACGTTGGACTTTGTCGACAAAGTCCCTTGAACGAATCCTGCTACATTACACGTACCTGCGCCTGCCGTCGAACACTGAGCGCATGCGAGTTTAGTGGTGGTTCATCGGAAAGTTTGCTGATAGTACGTAAACTACACTTGTGTGTGATAAAAATAACTCTGGTAACTGATCAAGAAAACGTAATAATAGGTATTAATAATAACTTCTTAGGTTTTCGCGATCACTACACATTATAATAAAACAAAGTTTAACCGGATTAAATCGCGTATATTATTTAAATTTGGTTTTCCTGACGTTTAGAAAGCTTTGCAGCATTTAGCAGGTAGGCTAAGATGACAATCGTCTTTACAGATATTTCAAAAAAATCAAACATCCAAACGATTTTAATTAATAATATTGTACGGTAGATTAAAATATTTTTTTAGAAATATCTGTAAAGACGATTGTCATCTTTCTACCTGCGACCACGAAATGCTGCAAAGCTTTCGAAACGTCAGGAAAACCAAATTTAAATAATATAAGCGATTTAATCCGGTTAAACTTTGTTTTATAATAAGGTATTAATAACCATTATAAAAATATTAAATTATTATGTGCGGTTACACTCACGTGATTCTATCGGGTGTGCCCAAAGAAATCTAAAGCATAACGTGAAAAATAAATGTAATGTGTATTTCTACTATAAACCCGACTTATTTCTTACTGAAATCATAACACATTAGGTATTAAACACAGCACGCTTATTATTGCACTACCTGAAACATCTAATTTACACACACTCAAAACTTCCCGAAAATAATCCGAAAAGAAACCGAAACTGCCCGAAACAGCGTCAAGTAATCTGTCGTCTATACAATAGCTTGTACAAGAACCGACCGACCATCCTCGTCCAAGAGAAAATATTGCCCAACTAAGGCAATAACGAGCAGTGTTAGTTGCCAATTTTTCCGAGTTCTGCCAACTATTTTTGCCCGTCATAATAGCCCAAGTTCAGGCAATCTGGTGTTTTCATTGCGACTGTCTTTATCCTGTTATTCAGTTTATTGTCGGAAAAGAAGGTGTTAAAGTTTTTATTACGTGTTTCGATTGACCAATTGACACTTTTTTTGTTTTATTCTTTTATTTTATTTGTTGTAGAGTTTTCAATGAGAGTCGTTTCAATGGAAACAATTGCTGCAAAAGGGTCTTGGAAGGGATTAAAAGAGTACCTAGTTTACATTTTAAATTGATTTTCTTAAAAAAAATACTTTTTTATAAAGGAGCTTAGCTTTTAAGACGTAGGTATACAGGTTGATTTATTTCAATGGGTTAATATTGAGTTAAACTATGAGTGCTAGAGAATTTTGTTTTAAGGAACCATGTTGTCGAGTAATGAAAAACTACATTCAAGGTTTTACAGACACAGACAGAGCAGACAGAGCGCGGAAATCGAATCCAGTTAAATTTTCCTTGACACAATCTCTAGTCGTTTTATACTGATAATTGGTAATTTAGATTGTAAAGAATACATATTATTAAGAAACCGCATGTCTACAAGGTAATGTGTAAGATAAAGTAAAAGTTCTCATCTAGAAACAGAACTATATCGTAGACCACTTCTTGATAAATCTGTCTAGATTGCGGTCAAGAGCAGATTGAACCTCCTGCCTACATCTGTTCTACCCATAGAACATAATTTTTTTATTCATAGATTGTTTTTTAAATACCATTTCAATACAATCTATAAATAGATTGTAATGTTCTACTGGTAGAACAGATGAAGGCAGGAGGCTATATCTCATAAAATCGCTATTTGACTAAAAAGCAATATTTCTGCTATAATTCTAAAGTTATATTTGGCAAACATTCATTAGGTCAGAGGTACCCAAACTTTTTCAGTTTGCGGTGGACTACACACAGGTTACTATTCAGTCACGGGGCGCTCTTATCGAAATAATTATGTGTAAGGTCTGTTTTTTCTGTCTTGTCTTATTTAGTAAAAATCTAGGCATGTCTCTTTATTACAAAAAAAAAGAACTACTGATAAAATATAATTAGTAGGTAGTTCTGAACACGTAATTAGGTAAAAAAATATTATTTAGTGTTTGAAAACATAATGTCTATTAATAATTATTATTGATAAATTACATTAAAAAGACATCTTGGCATGTCTGTTTACTAAATAAGACAAGTAAGAAAAAACAGAGATTACAATGACACTAATACGCACAGAAATAAAAACAGGGCCACCGCGGCATCCACTTTGAAAACCCCTGTGTTAGGCACTTAGGCCTGATTTCAACAACGATAATTCTCTAATTAAGCGACCGTTTACCCAGAATTTCAGTAAAATTATCTAGTAATCGGCCGTTTAATCAGAGAATTAACGTTGATGAACACCGGCCTTACTTGTTAGTACCTGCTTCTTTTTTCATCATTCAGCCTTGGCCTGGTTTAGAAAATAATCTTATAGATTTATATAAAACTTTTTGTAAAAAAATTGAACCAACGAAAACAGAAACTGAAAAGAGAAAAATAAAATGAAGCTTTTTAGTCGTAATGACTAATCTCCTAACTAAACTAATTTAAATAACTAATTAGAGTCGGCGCCAAACAAACACGTTGTATTTGATGTTATTTTGTTTTTATTATTTCTTTAAAGTAATTTAATGATCTTCGTTGATTGTTTGTTTGGCACCGACTCATAATTAGTTATTTACATTAGTTTAGTTAGGAGATTAGTTATTAAGACTAAGTATCTTCATTTTATTTTCCGCTTTTCAGTTTCTGTTTTCGTCGGTTCAATTTTTTGTCAAAAAAATTATTTTTTATTTTTTTGTGGCTAAAATCAAACTCCAGGTCTCCATTATGTTATAGTGTCTAGAACAATTTTAATAAAATTTGGCACACAGATAGAACATAACCCGGATTAACATATTGGCTACTTTTTATCTCGAAAAGATGACAATTCCCGAGGGATGCGCGATAAACGACATTCACGCGTCATAAGCTAGTTTTACTATACCAGGCCCCTCAGAAAGTATTGCGAAAAAAAGTTTTTATATATGGGAGACTGGCCTGGCCCTGGCCTAATATGATTATTTATAAGTAAAAATAAGTAAGTTCCAATTTCAAAATTTCCCTCCACATTTTTTGCGAGTTAATTCAAAGTATTGTGTCTCACTGAAATATGGATCTGCGCCGGGAACATTTTAGAGCTATGATTTTATACGATTTCAAGTGTCGCCTGAAACCGGATGAATCGTACGATAGACTTCAAATGGCATTCATGGATGAAGGCCCTTCCAAGGCAACCGTGTATCGTTGGTATAACGAATTCAAGCGCGGTCGACCAACTTTGGGGGATGACGAAAGAAGCGGTCGCCCTTTGACGGCTGTTACCGAAGAAAACGTGCTAGCAGTGAAAAATTTAATCCAAGACAATAGGCGAATTACATATCAGGAGATTCAACACATATTGAAGATTGGATCGGGAAGCGTTCACGAGATTCTACACAGCCATCTTCGCGTGAGGAGGATAGTATCACGCTGGGTGCCGCACAACCTCACCGATGCTCAGAAGCAGGCCCGGGTGGAATGGTGCCGTGATATGCTTAACAAATTTGAAGCAGGCTCGTCTCGGCGTGTTTACGACATCGTTACAGGTGATGAGTCCTGGATTTATCAATACGACCCAGAAACCAAGCGCCAGTCGACTGTTTGGGTGTTTCAAAATGAGCCAACGCCTACCAAAGTGAAGCGATCTAGAAGCGGGGGTAAGATTTTGATCGCTAGCTTTTTTAATTTGACTGGCCACTTGGTATCAATTCCCTTACGGGATCAAAGAAGCATTAATGCCGAATGGTATACTACCAAATGTTTGCCAGAAGTTTTCTCTGTTATAAGCAACAAGCGACCAAACACAGGGCTCCGCGGGCTACTGCTCCACCACGACAATGCACCTGCGCACACCGCACTCAAAACGAGGGACTTCCTGGACAGCACGCCAGTCAAACTCCTGGGTCACCCTCCTTACAGCCCTGATCTAGCACCGTGTGACTTCTTTTTATTCCCAAAAATAAAAAATCAGCTCAAAGGGATACAATTTTCGTCGCCGGAAGATGCGCTGGCTGCGTTCGAGCAGGCTGTAAACGAGGTGTCTGCGGCGGACTGGAAAAAGTGTTTTGAAAACTGGTTTAGGCGCATGAATCTTTGTATAGAGGCTGGTGGAAAGTACTTTGAAAAGATTTGATAAAAATATATGTACGTATAGAACGATTTTTTTTAGTTTCGCAAAACTTTCTGAGTGTCCCACGTAGATCCAGTAAAGTACAACACAAGAAGTTATTTTATAAAGTCATATCTGCAAATAAAATAAATACAAACTCCGTATTTCATCCGCCACCGACCCCTCCAAAATCCAATAAGCAGAAGTCCACAACAAACTGGGATCAGTTCACTCGTTCACTGTCCAACAATAGCAGTCAGCAGATATGGAACTTACTTCCGTACTATTGAACCGATAACTTAACTGCCGTAAAAAAGTGGGCATTGTCCTCATGGAGACGCTTAGATACGATTGCATTTCGGGTTATTGTTGTATTGATATTTGGTTTTGGATTTTGACGTTTTGTTTGTTATATTAACTTCATTTTGTACTAGCCAATGGTATTTAAAAGTATAGATTTGTCATGCCCTAACAAAACAGATGAAAAAACGTTTCAAACGCAGCGGCAACACAATACACATAAACTAGTACAAAGTAAGTAAGTTAGTTACTTTAAGTTACTTTCACGTCACAATTGGTACACTTTCTGTACACACACGATATCATTTTAGTATTTTTTTGTCACCAGTCGTGACAAAAAAATAACGGGCGTGCCCGGTGCCTTATTTGACACGAACTAATAGCAAAACATCCCAGTTAGGACGTTTTCGGGTCTTCAGATTGCGTGCGCAAACACATACATGCGTGTGACATATCATTACTTTTAAATATCATTGGTACTAGCCTATGCTCCTATATAAAACCTCCAAACAAAACTGGCAACACAAAGACGCAAGATGACGTCATCAGTACACACTCACAGCTGCGCCCAACCTGCCATAATCCCTTACGACACCCGCGGGACAGAAACCTACTCAGAATTTCCTCGGCCATATTTTCTTTAGCTAGAACAACATTTGACGCGTTTAAATATAACGTCACGTCCAAGCTGACGCGAAGTGTTTGATTTATAACGTTGTATCCTTAGACCCACGTCACTCGATTTGTACAATAAATAATCGTTTCACCGTGACAAGTAACGGTGCACGGATATTTGTTGTTGCGTGCTGAATATAAAGGAACTGTTTCTAAATAAGGAGAAAAGATTTTATAAGATGGTTCTTTTTAAACGTAAAATCAATGGTTTTACTGTCCTTCAGAATCAGAATCAGAATCATTTATTGCTTAACTGTTACATAGTGTGCAGTTGACATTGCAAATAGTAGTATTTAGTAGAAGTTTTTAAACTTTCGCGAATTTCACTCATATTGAACTAAGTTTACGGGACTTGTCGCGCACAATTAAATAAAAATATAGCATCATCATCATCATTTTGACTAACCTCAATCGTTTCGATCAAGTTGGTCACGAGCAGACAGAGAGAGAGAGAGTGAGAGAGTATTTAGTAAATTAACAGTTTACCCATATCGGACATGCAATACTTTAAGTCTTATCAATAATGTCGTTATAAATTATATGAACTACCTATTTTAAAATACAATAATTTTGTGACATATTTAGTCACAATTCCTAACACATAGTTATGTTTTAGGAATGTTATATTATTCATACAATGTCAAATATTATTGCTTGTAATTCAAAAAATTCATTCATACGAACAAATCGACAAACAAATCGGAAGATGATTGAATATGTGAATAGCCGATACATATCTACTTTTTAGGGTTCCGTATCCAACGGGTGCCAAACGGGACTCTATCATTCTTGCTACGCTGTCCGTCCGTCCGTCTGTCTGTCACAAGGATGTATCTTTTGAATGGTAATACAGGTAGCCAGTTGAAATTTTCACAAAATATGTGTTACTATGGACGAGGGGCTCGTAGCGATGCAACTACTGCGCGGATTGTACGATCTGCAAGGTTAAGCTGCACTTTCCGCGGTCAGTCTGTGGATGGGTGACCGTTTCGTTACACATCGAGACCCCTCCGTGCCTCGGAGAGCACGTTAAGCTGTCGGTCCCGGTTGTCATACGAATATCTATGGCAGTCGTTACGGGTAGTCAGAAGCCTGAAAGTCTGACAACTGGTCTAACCTCCGAATGTCAGTATTACCCAGTAACTGGGTTGCGGGGGTCTGATGGCAGTCGCTCCGTGTAAAATGCTGATGTTCAGCCGCATCTGGCTAGACTGGAAGCCAACCCCAATATAATTGGGAAAAGGCTCGGAGGATGATGATGTGTTACTATGGACCGAGAGTTGTGGCGCAACTTGGGAGAAACCTATGTCCAGCAATGGACTGTAATACACTGGACTGGCCTGTAGGCTGAGTTGATGATGTGTTACTATAACCGCTATCACGACAAATACTAAAAATAATAAAAAGTCTAAAACCAAAGCGACCTCGAAAAAAAATTTTTTTTTTCAAAGATTTTGTTCGTACTCTATCCTCAAAACGGTAATACACAACAGCGTCTAACTTGGTATGACTATAGTGCATACTATATTATTTATTAACACATACTAAAAATAGGGCAAACACAGACAAGTATGGTGGTACCTGCGTAAGAATGAGATGCAAATATTGATATTTCACGCAATTTATGAGAGTTCATCAAAAGATATCATCGCAACGATGTCTTTTGATGAACTCTCATAAATTGAAGCAGTTTCTGACGTTACGGAAACCTTACTCCGTGAGCCCAACTCGCACTTGGCCGGTTTTTATAATATGACATTGATAATTCTAGTTTTATGTATATTATATAATTTTATAATCTGCCTCGTTGGTCTAGTGGCTGCTAACGCGACTGCTGAGCGTGGGGTCCTGGGTTCGATTCCCGGGTCGGGCAAAAGTGTTATCGGGTTTTTTAATTAGGAAATTCTCAGTAGCAGCCTTGAGTCTGGATTTGTGCCCGGTTAATGGAAATAGGCTCGCCCCCATACTATAACATTACTGGCGAAATGTGGGTGTACTATTACACCTCTGCGGTAGGCACCTTCGGGGAAATACCAGGCCCCTCAGAAAGTATTGCGAAAAAAAGTTTTTATATATGGGAGACTGGCCAGTTATAATGTTTTTCGAAAATATGATTATTTATAAGTAAAAATAAGTAAGTTCCAATTTCAAAATTTCCCTCCACATTTTTTGCGAGTTAATTCAAAGTATTGTGTCTCACTGAAATATGGATCTGCGCCGGGAACATTTTAGAGCTATGATTTTATACGATTTCAAGTGTCGCCTGAAACCGGATGAATCGTACGATAGACTTCAAATGGCATTCATGGATGAAGGCCCTTCCAAGGCAACCGTGTATCGTTGGTATAACGAATTCAAGCGCGGTCGACCAACTTTGGGGGATGACGAAAGAAGCGGTCGCCCTTTGACGGCTGTTACCGAAGAAAACGTGCTAGCAGTGAAAAATTTAATCCAAGACAATAGGTGAATTACATATCAGGAGATTCAACACATATTGAAGATTGGATCGGGAAGCGTTCACGAGATTCTACACAGCCATCTTCGCGTGAGGAGGATAGTATCACGCTGGGTGCCGCACAACCTCACCGATGCTCAGAAGCAGGCCCGGGTGGAATGGTGCCGTGATATGCTTAACAAATTTGAAGCAGGCTCGTCTCGGCGTGTTTACGACATCGTTACAGGTGATGAGTCCTGGATTTATCAATACGACCCAGAAACCAAGCGCCAGTCGACTGTTTGGGTGTTTCAAAATGAGCCAACGCCTACCAAAGTGAAGCGATCTAGAAGCGGGGGTAAGATTTTGATCGCTAGCTTTTTTAATTTGACTGGCCACTTGGTATCAATTCCCTTACGGGATCAAAGAAGCATTAATGCCGAATGGTATACTACCAAATGTTTGCCAGAAGTTTTCTCTGTTATAAGCAACAAGCGACCAAACACAGGGCTCCGCGGGCTACTGCTCCACCACGACAATGCACCTGCGCACACCGCACTCAAAACGAGGGACTTCCTGGACAGCACGCCAGTCAAACTCCTGGGTCACCCTCCTTACAGCCCTGATCTAGCACCGTGTGACTTCTTTTTATTCCCAAAAATAAAAAATCAGCTCAAAGGGATACAATTTTCGTCGCCGGAAGATGCGCTGGCTGCGTTCGAGCAGGCTGTAAACGAGGTGTCTGCGGCGGACTGGAAAAAGTGTTTTGAAAACTGGTTTAGGCGCATGAATCTTTGTATAGAGGCTGGTGGAAAGTACTTTGAAAAGATTTGATAAAAATATATGTACGTATAGAACAATTTTTTTTAGTTTCGCAAAACTTTCTGAGTGTCCCACGTACAGGCGTGATTTTATGTTGTTATGTTATGTTATATAATCTTAAATTATATGTATTAGCAAAGTATTACCAATATAGCTTGATCATGATCAGCCCCGCTGTTAGATTCGTATTATATTTTTACTTAATCTACTATCTACTACTATTATAAAATTGTTAAATGTCAGTTGTCTGTTTGTTTGTTTGTTCCAGCATCACGATAAATCTACTGGACCGATTTTGTTGAAACTGTTTGTAACTAAAAACTTACGATTTGACTTCTTCTTCTTCTTCTTCGTGTCGACATGAGCTACATAATAATAATAGCTCATGTCGTGGGGAAAAGATTAGCCAGTCAGCAGGTTGATAGCGGGGCTGACTGACTGATTTGACTTAAAAACTGGTATGTATTTTACCTCGGTACGATGACGGGATCACGGGAACCGGTGATTATTAATTATATTTTTCTACAACATTAAGCATACAATAAGGCGCTCATATCCACGGTATAAATCTTATTATACCATGCTCATATCCAGCTGTCATTCGCACGCATGCGCTCTAGCGCGCGCCTCCATAGACAAAATACGGCTGCTAAAGAAATTGCATTAAAAACTTTATGGTCGGGCCGAATTGTACTGTGTAGAATAAAAGAATCATGTTGTATGTAGGTGGCGCCATCTTGGAAATGCACTCTTTTGAGCCAACGGAAAATCAGAATCATTCCACTTACAGACAAGGACCGGAAGCTACCTATAAATTGCGATTTATCAAAATTTTTGTATGAAAAGCAATAAATTTATGTTAGAATTACCTAAACGTTGTTATATTGTATCCATCTTAATTTTAACTATTAATAAATTTTAAATGTCTGTTTGGTTGTTTGTTCCAGCATCACGCTAAAACTACTGGACCGATTTTGATGAAACTTTTTTTGTTTGAAAGCTGATAATCTGACTTAAAACTGGTATGGGTTTTGAGAAATAAAGAAAGAAAGAAAAAAAGAAAAAAGTCAGACAGAATCGAAGCTACTACGCATTTACTTGCACGAGCGAGCGGGTAGTAATGTACGATGATGGATGGATGGATGGCAGGGTGACAGGCCAGTGGGCGAGTGAGCGAGTGGGCGAGAGGTGGGCGTGTGAGCGAGTGGGCCAGTGGGCGAATGGGCGCGTGGGAGAGTGGGCGAGTGGGCGCGAGGTGGGCAAGTTGGCAAGTGAGTGACAGGCCAGTGGACGAGTGGGTCTGTGGGCGAGTGGGCGAGAGAGTTGACCAGTGGGCGAGAGGTGGGCGCGTGTGTGAGTGGGCGTGTGGGCGAGTGGGAGAGTGGGCAAGTGGGCAAGTGGGTCAGTGGGAGAGTGGGCGTGTAGTGGGCGAGTGGGCAAGTGGGTGACAGGCCAGTGGGCGAGTGGGAGAGTGGACTGGGACTAAGACTGGGACTGGACTGGATCGGACTGGACAGGACTTTGCCCGTGGCTTCACTCCGTGGTTCTTCAATTCATCCTACAGGAATCGTTTTGTTTTTTCATAAAATGCATACATACCTGTTTACAAGTAAAAACACAAAAAAAATAAAAATAGGTCCCGTAGTTTTTGCGTGATGCTTGAATAAACAAACAAACAGACATTTACAGTTTTGTAATAGTTACCGGAAAACATCTCATTATTAACAGGATCCGTCACGGGGGGATACCAGTCTCTAACGCGAGCGGAGCCGCGGGTAAAAGCTAGTGTAAAATAAAACTAGGTATAATAGAATAAGGGGGCATCAAAAAATTCCTGCTAATCGCTGTCAACTGGTAACGTGCCGAGAAGACTGCTTGCATCGCCACGTGTGACAATGCTTATTCTTTGACTAAAGAAAAGGCCAGGCTTCTGGCCACGTGAGTGTCGACCGCCTGGAAAATGTCTTTGAATAAAAGGCGAGCACTCGAACCCCACTTCCCGAGTGTTTCAACCCCAAACGGCTCGAAAATACATGTAATGACTAATTAAGTTATTATATTTTCGCCGCTTGAGCGGTTGGCAGCTTGGGCGTTAGGTCAATGGAGAGGGCTATGCTCGGAGTGTCCCTGCATGATTGAATCAGAAATGAGGAGATGCTCAGGAGAATGAAGGTGTGGCCGACATTGCCCGAAGAATTGCCAAACTTAAGTGGCAGTGGGCGGGGCACATTGCTCACATAATGGATAGACGATGGGCTGTATAGTCCTGAAGTGGCCACCACCTATCTGAAGGCGCAGCGTGGCTAGGCCCCCCACAAACTTGACCAATGACCTGGTGAAGGTAGCAGGAATCTGCTGGATGACGGAAAGCGCAGGACTGGTCTTTGTGGCGATGCTTGGGGCAGGCCTATGTCCAGCAGTAGACGTCTTTCAGCTGAAATGATGATGATGATGATCGCCGCTTGTGGGTCTCCGCAGCCACAGCGGCAACGGCAGCACAGCCCCAGCCACGTTACTAGTTAACAGCAATACGTATGAATGTTAATTGCCCTCTTGTAGCTATTTAGTTTTGTAAATTTATATGGATGGATATTGATTAGATTAGATTGTTTTATTAGTAACAATAATAAATTATTACACGTCATTACAACTTTCATTGATATATAAAAACATTTTGGTAGTGAAATGAAATATAAAATTGATGGTAAATAATAAAATTATAAAAAACTTAAAATTGAATTAACATTCATTAAAAATACAAGCAAGTGGGAGAAAAGAATGTTGTGAATATAAAGGGAGTAAATAATGAGATGACGGCTGATATAAGAAAATTGAAGAAGAAGACGTATTCCGCCGACCCCAAGTAGTTTGAGACTAGGGCAGGATGATGATGATGATAAATCACTACGGGTATGATTAAACTTCATCTTCAATTCCACTTCTAAGTACAGCAAGATAAAAATAAAACAAAACTTCTTGCTTCACTCCTAAATCCCAATCACAAATGTATCGAATACAATGTCTTATTAATACTGCTAATTGTACAATAATGAGAATCCTTATCATCCACACACCTGATCCGAGGAATATATCGAAGAAATCGTTTTCTCATCACGTTCGTGTAATCCCGAAGCGAATGAATCATTTGTCCATTACCTGACTCGGAAAACTGTAAATGAATAGTTGGGAAAATTTGTTACCAGTTTTATATGTTATTCTCATTTACTCGGGCCAAGTTATTTTGCGCGCACTGTAGATTCCTAGATAGTCATAGCTTTGTCTATGTCTAGTGAAAACATATCATTTTGTTATAATTTTTAAGTTTCTTTTGTTTTATGTAGGTTAAGATAAATCTGTTCCAAGAAAGTAAGCACTTTTCCCAAAGATGATTATAAGCCAATTTTATTTTCTAAAACATAATATATACTAGAATAAATATAACCTTTTCTAAAGGTTTATGTTTTTTTTTGTCTATTATGTAAACATTTATAATTTTTTGCAACTACATGTACAAGAAAAATGCATTTTAATATGTGCGGCAAATTGCTCCCCACGCGTTTCACGGAAAGGCGTAACTACTCTGGGGTAAACAGACCACTGTAATTAACTGCCGTCAGGATTTGTTGCTATACCCTAAGCTTCACAATTGTTTTACATAAGGCACAGACTATAAGCCTCTAGACGCCGACTAGCCGGATACCCCCGGTGTCACCACGCATATGCAGTACCACTTCATATCATACGCCCGCCACGTGCCGCCAATCGGAACGTCACTCCGTCAGTAATCACAAATCATACCACCGAGTTTTTGAGCCGACCAATCATAACGTGCCGTCCGTCCCCCGGCCCCCGCCAACATTTTACGATTGTGTTCTCATGAAAAATGTTGTTTAGGTATGCGGCGTCTTGAGGCTTACTGGTCTGTGACATAAGGCAATGGCGCCACCCATCTTGTTACCCAGTCATCTTTCAATACACTGCACGTATGTAGGTGAAGAGAAAGAGTGGGTTATTTTCTACTGGGTCATACAAGAGCCCGCTAATATCTATAAGTTTTTTAACTTTCACGAATTTCATTCATATTAGACCTAGGTTACGGGACTTTTTGCGCACGGATAAATTAAAAAAACATTTTGATTAACCTCGAGGGTTCGGTCTTCTCGCAACCACGGGCTATGCAACTTGGCCGAAATGTCTACGCTAGTCAAAATGTTGTTTTGATTTATCTGTGCACGAAAAGTGCCGTTAAATTATAGTCTAATATGAGCGTGCCAATGTCCAAAACATAGCTAACTGTGAAGTGGTCCAGAGTCTCAGTATAATATAGGTACAAATGTACTCTGAGATCCAGAGCTGTAACTACCTAGGATCCACAATAACAAACACAGGGGGTTGCGAAGTAGAGATACGGGGCCGTTGTGCGGTGACTCGATCTGCCGTTGAAAAGTTTCGAAAGATTTGGAAAGATCGAAGAATAACCAGAGCCCAAAAGGTAGGCCTTATGAAAAGTCTGGTCTTTCCAATTTTTCTTTTGAGCCGAGACGTGGACGTTGAGGATGAGGATGACCAACCGGAGCAAAATCGATACACTAGAGATGTGGTGCTGGAGGCTTTTATTGAAGATCCCCTGGACTGCGCACCGGACCAATGTATCGATCCTAAAAGAACTGCATATAAAAGAAAGGTTATGAACACTAAATTTTTTTGGCCATATAACCTGGAAGGAGGACTCAATGGAGCACTTGGTGGTGCAGGGTAGGATTGAAGGGAAGAGACCCCGCGGTCGCTTTCCATCGCGCTGGTCAGAGCTCATCAAGACCATCACGCACTCCACCATGACACAATGTTCTCGCAGCGCCAATAATAGAGCCGAATGGAGACGCATCGCAAGAGCTGCTACTCAACTTTTAAGACGTGACGTAACCACGACCACTCTGCCAAGAGCGAACAACTAAGAAGAGAGATGAGCGCGCTAAATATTCAAACGGCATCAAAAAAAATTTAAATACTTAATTCCAAAAATAAATCTAACCCGCAAAACCTAATGCCAAAGTTACGAGTAATAACAATACAAACAAAAAAAAGCTCACGAAAGATTTTTAATTTCTTTCCCGAAGTTCGCAGACGGCGTTTTGTCAGGATTTCTATCGGTTTAGTGGGACCACAACGTTTTCTGAGTAAAACCAACTATTTTTCTTGGTCGCGACTTCGTTGGATAAAAGAAAACTTGCTCTAACTAAGCGAAGGCAGATTGCACTTATTTATTTCAAGTTGTTATATATAGTCGACACCTGCATTCATTTTTGCTTCAAGTTTTAAAATGTGGCTGTATTTTTAACTATTTATCGAGAACTTTAGGAAAGGTATAATGAGACTTTTGTCTTTGAGTTTTGGACTATAATTAATTGCACTTCGCTGTAGTTTTGAGATGGATAAAATGGCATAGAGATCTAGATTAGGGAATGTTTTTGGCAACTTAATGCATAATAGGTACTCCAAATTACTTCAAATAATAATTGAACGCTTTAATATTGTGATCTTATAAAACAAACTACGATAACACAATGGAATAATTATGTAGAACACGCCTCTCAGTTCAAACGTAGTTGGGTAAAAACAGTACATGGATGTTCAATCATCATCATCATTTCAGACGAAAGACGTCCACTGCTGGACATAGGCCTCCCCCAAGCATCGCCACAACGACCGGTCCTGTGCCTTCCGCATCCAGCGGATTCCCGCGACCTTCACCAGGTCTTCGGTCCACCTTGTGGGGGGCCTACAGAGGCTAAAGGTCAATCAAGGTCAATCGTCGAATCCGACTCGGTTGGGCAGCGTTCGGGAAGCTACGCAATATCTTTTCGTCCAAAATACCGCAGTGTCTCAAGACGAAAATCTTTGACCAGTGTGTGTTGCCAGTAATTACTTACGGTACTGAAACGTGGTCGCTCACAATGGGCCTGATAAGAAGGCTCAAAGTCACTCAAAGGGCAATGGAGAGGGCTATGCTCGGAGTGTCCCTGCGTGATCGAATCAGAAATGAGGAGATTCGCAGGAGAACGAAAGTAACCGACATAGCCCGAAGAATTGCCAAACTTAAGTGGCAGTGGGCGGGGCACATTGCTCGCAGAACGGATGGCCGATGGGACAGTAAAGTTCTGAAGTGGTGACCGCGTACTGGAAGGCGCAGCGTGGATGTTCAATACAAAATAAATGACCAATCTAACACACCTTAGAATAAAACCTCAAAAAATTGTTAGGAGTCAGCAGAGAAAAATGGCAACACTGCGTTCTCCCCACCAAAGTCATCTTTGTCGTCAGCGGTCGGCGTGCGCTCACTTAACTGGTTCATATACCAGGCCCCTCAGAAAGTATTGCGAAAAAAAGTTTTTATATATGGGAGACTGGCCAGTTATAATGTTTTTCGAAAATATGATTATTTATAAGTAAAAATAAGTAAGTTCCAATTTAAAAATTTCCCTCCACATTTTTTGCGAGTTAATTCAAAGTATTGTGTCTCACTGAAATATGGATCTGCGCCGGGAACATTTTAGAGCTATGATTTTATACGATTTCAAGTGTCGCCTGAAACCGGATGAATCGTACGATAGACTTCAAATGGCATTCATGGATGAAGGCCCTTCCAAGGCAACCGTGTATCGTTGGTATAACGAATTCAAGCGCGGTCGACCAACTTTGGGGGATGACGAAAGAAGCGGTCGCCCTTTGACGGCTGTTACCGAAGAAAACGTGCTAGCAGTGAAAAATTTAATCCAAGACAATAGGCGAATTACATATCAGGAGATTCAACACATATTGAAGATTGGATCGGGAAGCGTTCACGAGATTCTACACAGCCATCTTCGCGTGAGGAGGATAGTATCACGCTGGGTGCCGCACAACCTCACCGATGCTCAGAAGCAGGCCCGGGTGGAATGGTGCCGTGATATGCTTAACAAATTTGAAGCAGGCTCGTCTCGGCGTGTTTACGACATCGTTACAGGTGATGAGTCCTGGATTTATCAATACGACCCAAAACCAAGCGCCAGTCGACTGTTTGGGTGTTTCAAAATGAGCCAACGCCTACCAAAGTGAAGCGATCTAGAAGCGGGGGTAAGATTTTGATCGCTAGCTTTTTTAATTTGACTGGCCACTTGGTATCAGTTCCCTTACGGGATCAAAGAAGCATTAATGCCGAATGGTATACTACCAAATGTTTGCCAGAAGTTTTCTCTGTTATAAGCAACAAGCGACCAAACACAGGGCTCCGCGGGCTACTGCTCCACCACGACAATGCACCTGCGCACACCGCACTCAAAACGAGGGACTTCCTGGACAGCACGCCAGTCAAACTCCTGGGTCACCCTCCTTACAGCCCTGATCTAGCACCGTGTGACTTCTTTTTATTCCCAAAAATAAAAAATCAGCTCAAAGGGATACAATTTTCGTCGCCGGAAGATGCGCTGGCTGCGTTCGAGCAGGCTGTAAACGAGGTGTCTGCGGCGGACTGGAAAAAGTGTTTTGAAAACTGGTTTAGGCGCATGAATCTTTGTATAGAGGCTGGTGGAAAGTACTTTGAAAAGATTTGATAAAAATATATGTACGTATAGAACAATTTTTTTTAGTTTCGCAAAACTTTCTGAGTGTCCCACGTATATTACAGTACTCTGTGCTTAACTGCAAGTTGTTGAAGATGTTGAACGTCCTGACACCTGAAATAACTTGTCTTTTTACTTTATGATACTATCGAAGTACTTATAAACCACTAAACTAAAAATACAATGCTCTCATGTTCGAGAGTCTTAATATGACTATCATTTAATATATCCACTTTTTTTTTATTCTTAACGGACTTGCGATTGACCGCCATCTCACCTGATGTTAAGCGATGGTGCGGTCGACAATGGTACACGCTTGCCCAGCAAAAATCTATTCACTCGAGCCTTGAAGACCACCAGACTATACTTCTCGGGAAACACTGACCAAGGAATTCCACTCTTTAGCGGTACGCATGATAAAGCTATTAGTAAAACATAATCTTCAAAACATAATAAAACACATATTACAAACATAATATTAGCAATTAGCTATTATTATTAATTTAGTAGTGGGTGGGTGGAACTTGGCCCAAAGCAAACATTAGTTCTAACTGTAAAAACTATGGTCATCATCATCATCATTTCAGCTGAAAGACATCCACTGCTGGACATAGGCCTCCCCCAATTAAGGAGGGAAATGCCATAATCGCTTGGCAGGCGGGTTGGCGATCGCAGTTAAAACTATGGTCACTTTTATCTAATTCAATTCTATAAATGTAGCCGTCTGTAACAGTGGGCAGTATATATGAACGATGCAGAAAATCTAGCTTAAATCCACAATAGAACTTAGACTGTTAAACCAGACCTTAAGGCAGGACAGGAGGCTTAACAGGCCAGCAAAATGAAAAGTTAATTTTAATGCAGCCCTATCTCGTTATCTGGATGGTCGAAGCTTCTAAAGGGATTGCCTTGATCTCAACCAAGGCAGGGTAATATGGAAGTAAACTTCGCCAAAGCCGGGACAACATGCGGGAAAGTTTGTCCAAGTTGGAAACTTCTGGAAGTTACAATCGGTAATGTATTGAGGGCCAATTAATAATTAGGGGAGAAACTTTTGCTGTTTTTGACGACAAATATCGTTGAGAAGTTATACTTAAAGAGGTTTTGTATTGGCTGGTTCGGTAATCGAAAAGTCCTGATTAGAATGCGTCGACTATTAGTGCAATTATTAATGTGGGAAGTTTATTTTTATAACAAAAGTTTACGTATTATTTATAAAAAAATACTCTCACAGACAATACAGACAGTAACACCTCCACTTTTCCTTTCACCATAGTTTCATTTTTAACCAAAATCTTATTGTGGAAATGGGTTGAAAAACCAAATCATCAGTGACTGAGTATTTTTTTTTCCTGTTAGGTATATGTTATGTTATTTGACTTCACTTTTGTTATTTCTGGTGATTTTGTGCGTCACCTTTTACACGCATCTGATCTGAATACTTTTTCTTTCTTTCCATTTACACACGTTTAGATATTTAACTTTCCTCAGTCATGTTACTCATGTTATTGTTAAAATTTCCATGAACCAGTGAATTAACATACATAACATAATCAGGCCATTACTGTCCCACTGCTGGGCACGGGCCTCTTCTCAGTATGAGAAGGTTAAGGTCTTAGTCCACCACGCTGGCCTAGTGCGGGTTGATGGACTACACACACAATCGAGAACTGTATGGAGCACTCTCTGGTGTGCAGGTCTCCTCACGATGTTTTCCTTCACCGTGAATTACCATTAAAAATATAAATAAAAATCCAGCGCTGTCTCCATATTATCTAGTCTCGGAAGAACGCAATGCTAATCCCTCTGCGCTATTATTTTCTCATTGCGAGCCGTTTTTACTCGCTCCGATCTGGTACGTCAGCGTATAATTAAAATACTCGCAATACCGGACAAATGAGATCCTACAGATTCTTTATACTACATAAGTAGATATTTGATTTAGGTCTCATACTTTTATTTCAGCTGAGCTGAATTAAAAGACGTGCTGCTGAAAATAGAACATGAAATTTTATCTTTTGGTGGTAGCAAACCGCAAACGTAATGTTCAGCCCATGACAGACCGGGGGACATAATATGGGTATCGGCTATGAGGATATTATGTATTAATAGGTATATTACACGTATTACGTATATTACACGTATTACGTATATTACACGTATTACGTATATTACACGTATTACGCTATGAAGACGGATCCTTTTTTTTTTATAGTATAAGATGGCGAAACGAGCTAAAGGCCCACCTGATGTTAAGCGGTTATCTTTGCCCATAACAACTTCAATACCACCTACACTGTTGCCTAAATGGTACCCCAAGTCGGTTCATCAAACTGAGACATGAAGATGGAAAGTCTCATGTGATTTTAATTTCACCGGCACCCGTACCCTTCAGACCGAAACACAGCAATGCAAGCATCATTGTTTGGCGGGGAAGTAGGTACGATACGGTAGGTAGGTAGATGCCTTTGCGTTGATGAAATCAGACTGTCAATTGAACCGTCAAGAAGAACACATCATTATCAAGGCTGTGGTGAAGACGCTTACTAATGTTGACCAGTTTGTTTTATAAATCAAAACCACGAAGCAATATTCGCTGACATTAATTACAGTGTAGGTAAATATAGTGGATAGGTATATTATAATTATACTAGTGTAGTATATGTAGGTACGCCGATACCCAGAAGTTGATAAGCACAAGCCATGAATGATTATGATAATGATGAATACGCCAGGAAATGTACATACCTAATAAAAAACTACGATCACAAAATAATACACAACATCAAGGGCGTCGCCAGAGGGGAGCCGGGGCTGCTGCCCCCCCTAGAGACTCAAACCTAGAAGATTTTAATAACGAAGTAGTCGAAAAATTCACAAAAATCAAAGAATTGAAGAATTGTTTTAATGTAGATGTTTTTTCTTGTAGTAAACGATAAAAAAAAATACAAATTTTATTTGTTTTACCTACAGTTATATCCTCTATCTATAATCTTGCCGCCCCCCCCCCCCCCTCCTAGCACATTGACTGGCGACGCCCTTGCAAAACCTAATACAGGTATTCTGAGTGCTTGATATGTACATAATGTAACATTATTTCAAACATATATTATGTAGTTAAAATAAAATTAAGAAAACATTATTTTTTCTTGATACGAGTGAAAAACTTAACTCGAAAAAGAAAAGCAATTGTGGAAGTTTTACCAATTTGCGAGAATAAAGTGAATTTCAATCAAAGTTGTTGGAAACACAAACTAAAGGAGTTGCGGAGTATAGCGTACACCTTCGACAAACACTGCCAGCCAGTTTCTAATCAGATAAGGAGCGGTGCTTTTACATTTACACAGGAAATTCATGAGAGAATAAAGTATGGTTATTTCAAAAGGAGAACATTTTATTAAAACAATTTTATTTAATTGACGCCTAAGCGCGCCTTTTTATATAATTTTATTTTATACTAGCTTTTACCCGCGGCTCCGCTCGCGTTAAATTCTGCTAACCCACGTCAGTCCAGTCCAGTCCAGTCCATTCCAGTCCAGTCCACTGTCCCACTGTCCCGCTGTCCCGCTGTCTCGCTGCCCCGCTGCCCCACTACCCCGCAGCCCTGCTGCCCCACTGCCCCGCTACCACACTGCCCCGCTGCCACACAGCCCCGCTGCCCCACTTTCCCACTGCCCCGCTGCCCCACTGCCCCACTGCCTCGCTGCCCCACTGCCCCGCTGCCCCAATACCACACTGCCCCGCTACCCCTCTGCCCCGCTGCCCCATTGCCCCGCTGCCCCACTGCCCCGCTACCCCACTGCCCCACTACCCCATTGCCCCGCTGCCCCGCTACCCCTCGGACCCACTGCCCCGCTACCGCACTGCCCCACTGCCCCGCTACCCCGCTGCCCCACTGCCCCGCTGCCCCGCTACCCCACTGCCCGACTGCCCCACTGCCCCGCTGCCCCACTATCCCACTGCCCTACTGCCTGTCCCGCTGCCCCCCACTGCCCCGCTACCCCACTGCCCCACTATCCCACAGCCCCGCTGCCCGGCTACCCCACTGCCCCGCTGCCCCACTATCCCACTGCCACACAGCCTGCCCCGCTGCCCCACTGCCCCGCTTCCCTACTGCCCCGCTGCCCCACTACCCCGCTGCCCTATTCCACTGCCCCACTGCCCCGCTGCCCCAGTATCCCACTGCCCCGCTGTCCCACTACCCCGCTGCCCAGCTGCCCCGCTGCCCCACTGCCCCGCTACCCCACTGCCCCACTATCCCACTGTCCCACTGCCTGCCCCGCTGCCACACTGCCCAGCTGCCCCGCTGCCCCACTGCCCCGATGCCCCGCTACCCCACTGCCCCGCTGCCCCACTATCCCACTGCCCCGGTACCCTACTGCCCCGCTGGCACGCTGCCCCGCTGCCCCTCTGCCTCGCTGCCCCTCTGCCCCGCCCCGCTGCCCCACTGTCCCGCTGCCTCGCTGCCCCGCTGCCCCACAACCCCACTGCCCCACTGCCCCGCTACCCCACTGCCCCACTGGCCAACTGCCCCACTGCCCCACTGTCCCACCGTCCCACTGTCCCACTGCCACTGTCCTACTGTCCCACTTTCCCACTGTCCCACGGCCCACTGTCCCACTGTCCCACTATATCACTATCGTCCCGTCCCATTTCCCATGTCCCATCCTATGTCCCACTGTCCTGTCCCATGACCCGTCCTATTTCCCGTCCCATGTTCCGTCCCCTGTCCCGTCCACTGTCCCGTCCCCAGTCCCGTCCCCTGTCCCGTCCCCAGTTCCATCCCCAGTCCCATCCCCTGTCCACTCCACTCCACTCCACTCCATCGTACATTACTATCCGCTCGTGCAAATGCATAGAAGCTTCGATCTGTCGGGTGAGTACGCAACCCACGAATTAATTTTTTTCTTTTTTTCTTTCTTTCTTTCTTTCTCAAAACCCATACCAGTTTTTAAGTCAGATCATCAGCTTTCAAACAAAAAAAAAAACATCAAAATCGGTCCAGTAGTTTTAGCGTGATGCTGGAACAAACAAACAAACAAACAGACGTTTACAATTTTATAATAGTTAAGACTTGTATTTTATTTTTGTGTTGTATATTTGTATATAGATTGTTCATAAAATATGTAGAATTAATAATGTAATAATATGTGTAAATTGTAAATGCCTGTTAGTTACAATTAAAAATTAATTAATAAACGGATAAAATTTGGATTTCATCGCGTAGGTATATTATTATTTATTGTTAGTCCCCTACATTTGTATTCGCTTAAATCGAAAAAAGGTTGGAAACAGCTGTTTTTTTAAGTAAAGTAAAAGTTGCTCATAATGATGAGTACAATAACCCCTTAAGGGGAATTTAGCAGCCAAGTGGCGCCCCCATCAGTAAAAAGTCTTTCTCGCTGAATACATAATTTATTGAAAATATTTTTTTAACAATTGGAGTGCAGGTACTGTAATTTAATTAGAAACTATTAACTCAGTAAATTATAGTTTGCTGTAGTTGTAGATAGAAAAAGTGCGAAAAAAGTCAAGGGACACCCGGATGGAACGAAGTTCCTTTCGATTCGGTATTGCAGTTGTTACGGGCAAAGGTAGCCACTTAACATCAGGTGGGCCTTTAGCTCGTTTCGCCATCCTATACTATAAAAAAAAAACCGTCTAGCCTCCTTTCACAACGCGCGATAAGGAACTAAGTTCCAAAACGGAAACTTTTGAAAAAAAAAAGTCATTTCAATTACACGATGTGTAAATACAGCCTACAGATTTATCACTGCCATAATACACGCAGATACAGAGCCATAACATCCGCATAAAGACATAATTAATTCGATATCAGTAACATGCCGTGTCGCTAATCAATCGAATAATAGTTGTAATTAATTCGGTTTGACACTAATATACGAGATTCATCGATCGATTGATTGGAATACCTGCCAGGTAGGTATACTATCTCAAGTTTGACTAATTTCTGATGTAATGAATAGCCTGAGAAATTATCTAATTTAGTTTGATAGCTGTCTTTAAATTACATCAATAATTATTATCATGAGCTGTCCCTCTCCTGGGCAAAGGGCATCTCTCCATTTCTTCCACTTTTCCCGAACTCACGCCTTTCGTCCCTCGTGGTCCGCCGTGACCTCATGTAACTGTGAGGAACATACTTGTGGAGGATAATGAACGTAGATGAAGCAAAAGAGGTAATCAAAAAACATGGTATCTGCACCAATGAGGAACAGGCAATATAATTATGTTTTCTCCCACTTGCTCGGAAATTGGTTCATTATTCAAAAAAAGAATACAACAATCGGCTCTTTTCCGTACGCAACGAAATAACAGGCCGGTAATATCCAACAGGACGATAATAGAAATCGCTGGACACTTTTTATTTTTTAAATTATGCTACCGAGGTTTTTAAGTACACACTTACATAAATTAAGTGTTTTTAGGTACAAAATATTTATCATTATACAGGCTGAATGCGCATTTTTTTTTTCAAAACTTTGAAAATAGAACAAGAACCGCGCGCGGGCGTATTGGCGTGAATGAAAATGAGATACTCTTGAACTAATTTGTGTTGTGTTTCCTCGCAAATGAGAGAAAAGTACTATACAAGTCTCGGCAGAAATAGCAATTAACGGCCTCGTTTAGTTAAAAAGGACTCGGCTTACGCCTCGTCCTTTCAAAATCACTTGGGAAGTACTCGGCTTCGCCTCGTACTTCCAATATTACTCGGCCGTAAATTGCTTCATTTCAGGCCTCAACAGTAATGTACTATTGTTATATAAATAACTAGCCTATGCCCGCGACTTCGCCCGCGTGGATGTTACTAGCCACAAAATACTAACTGAAAATGTTACTAGCCTTATTGGTGCTATTAGCACCAATAAATTCAAAAAAGTCGGCTAAGAGCGAGTCGGGCTCGTGCTATCAGGGTTCCGCACCAGAGTTTTATCATCGCGCTTACATGATTGTAGAGACTTGAAAGAAATACAGGACGAACTCAAAGAAACTGCAGATATACCACAAATATTATGTAGGTACTAGCCTATGCCCGCGGCTTCGCCCGCGTGTATATCGTTTACCGCGCATCCCTCGGGAACTATTCCGGGATAAAAAAGTAACCTATATGTTAATCCGGGTTATGTTCTATCTGTATGCCAAATTTCATTAAAATCTATACAGTAGTTTTTGCGTGAAAGAGTAACAAACATCCATACCTCCTCACAAACTTTCACGTTTATAATATTAGTAGGATTATAGATAGTAATACCAGTCTAAGGAACTCTAGCTCTGTTCTTTGTAATACCGTCGAGACTACGAAGACGATGACAACACATTTTCGGATATTCCGACTTGCATATCATTGGCGCAAAATCGCGCCGCGTGGAAGTCAAGGAAAAGGCCTTTGCCTTTCATTCCAAAGAGAATATAATCACTATGTTTCATTCTACGCTAAGCGCGCTTTGCGATGCCTGCGCTATGCGATGTATTTATTTATTTATTTATCACCTAATATTATAGGAACCAGCTAGTACAATATAGCCTGTTCCGTGTGGTGCTGGGCACAAAGAATAGCACCACGTCCGTTCTTCTCGTGGGTTTCGTAAAATGCGAATAAGGGGTTCACCAGAGGATGTGCAGCAGCGTTCTCTGAGTATTTATTCAACCAACTGCAACCGCAAACCCGCCTGCCAATTTTCATCCATTCCAACATATGCATACTTCTATCACACACATCATCCGCTTCTAATACCAGTCAAAATCACGAGCGTGACTCGCGACAGCTCTTCATTCTGCGCGGCCGGCGCCATGCGACGTCCGGACGTGTTTATTTTTCATTTCCGCCCCGGCCGGCCTGGCCCTCGAGGCTTGAGCTAGCGTCCCGCGCAGCTCTCCTAATATGAAACAAGACATAAGCACTGAGCGGTAAATTGGAACACGGTATACGTAAACTGTCAGGATTGTGTTTTCCACTTTTTTGGACACATTTAGTCGTCTACCTAGGCGTAGTCTGTGTATAAGCATATAAAATAATTACTATTATCAATAAATAACTATGAACTAAAAAGGAACCTTAAGTATGGAAGGAAGATAAGGCAGAGCGACATCAAAGTGATCATACGCAACACGCAACACAATTCAATTCAATACACCTGGCTCAGTCCTCAGCTGTATGAGAATAAATAAATTAAGACTTATCATCATCAACATTTCAGCCAAAAGACGTCCACTGCTGGACATAGGCCTCCCAAATGGGGGGATATGCCATAATCGCCACGCTTGGCTGGCGGGTTGGCGATCGCAATGTTTGGTGCCGGACGTAAAGTATTGCACCACCCTATATTGTGTGTATTGTGGGTCAACTTTACTCAGCGGACATACAGCGACCTGCGTGTCCAATATAATAATTCACTGAGAGTACTGCTGAGGCTGCCGTGACGGTGCAGTGCATCGGGGATGTTTGCTGATAATAATATTGATGGTTTCGCCGCCATTATTAGAAAAAGGTGTGCCTCCCTGATGACACGTACCCGCGGCAGTTCCAACACTATTCTGAGTGTGTTCGCAGATCGGTGGGATTCACCAATGCTGCAGAGGTGGATGCAGCTCCACACCATTTTAAATTGTAGGTACTGTCTACTAACACTAGATAATAAGCAAATTGTTACTAACACTATGGACTTTGTCTGAGAATAAACGTATTTGAATTAATTTAATTTTATATCTTCTCATGGGTGTCGTAAAAGGCGACTAAGGGATTCACCAGAAGATGGGCAGCAGAGTTCTGAGTATTTAACCAACCAATTAGGACTCGCTGAACCGGAAATTCAAAATTATTTTGGTTAGGTACTTTTTAAAACTTGCTAGCAGACAGACTGTAGGTACGTACAGTCGCCTGGATAGAAGAAACACAGTATCAGCCGTAAAATAAATTACAGAACTAGCCTGTTAGTGGCGCCCACGTGGGCCTGCAAAAACAGGAGCACAAAACCCATTAAAAAAGTTATAATTTTGCACGTAAACTAGATAATAGGTATGTAATTACTTAATGTTCACCGCTCCTCTTACATAATTCATACCACACAGAAACAACCGTATGGGTCTGTAGAGCTGCGTAAGTACGGAATGGACTAAAATAATATTTAAATAAACCCTAAGGTAGCTTGTGGTCAGGTAAATGGTCAAGAATAACCCTATAAAATTATGTTTTGGGTTATATAAAGTTAAATGCTTTCTCGCTGCAATAACATTTCTATAGACAGAGACAAACTAATTAAACCTTTGTATAGGCGGAACTTAGAAATAGATTTCTATTTTCTTGAGGGTGAATTTAGACATAGGTAGACGATAGAAATACATATACACCGAGAGTATAACTGAAAATTTCCCTCGTAAGTTGACCTAAGACAAAAGATAAATTATATGAGTAGATCCGACTGGTTAAAAGGTTTCCAATGTTAACAAACAGAAAAATTCTCCTTCTCTAATTAATTAATCAGCTAACGCTACATTTTGTTATTTTATCATGGGTAATTAATAGTAATCTCTGACAATCATAGAAATTTAAATAATAAATATTTAGATTTCTATGCTGATCAATCAAATAAATGCTATTCTGTAAAATTGTGTTTGGACGGATACAGCACATAAGTAGGTAAATAAAATTAATTGAATCTGATAGCTCTCCCAAATACTATTTATTCTAACACGTAAAAGGCTTCGTAGTTTATGTACTACATAAACCTTGCCCTTGATAACTGAGAAGTCACTTTGACTTTTCATACATTGTTTAAAGGTATCTATGGTTAGAAAACCCGCTCTCCCCTGAACACTTGTCTATAAAATATACCACTTGGGTAGAAGCGGGTAGGTAGGTATAATAAGAGCATGGGTGTAAAATTGCATACACCGCTATTCTCATCACTGAGCCCTTTTCACATGTTTATTTTAAACATTATGGGCATGCGTTGTTATTTTTTAAACGCTCACTTTATGTTAAGGAAGATGAAATATTTTTTAATTTATTGGTGGTAAAATAAAACAAGCTTTTGTTATTATTTTGAACAAGGTTTCATTTGAAACCGAAAACGTGTGTCTTTTAAAAAGCAAATAATTTTATTATATACACGCTGAAATTTGAGTCGCTTAATTCCCGAAGAGGGGTCATTGTACTCATCATTATGAATAACTTTTACTATGGGACCAATGCAGAAATCGCGAAAAAAAAATCAGTGGGTCCCTACATTTGTGTTCACTTAAATCAATAAAATGTAGGGACCACCTGATATTTTTGATGACCCCCTTTCGGGAAATAAGCGATTCAAATTTCAGCGTGTATATGTATATGTATATGAACTAATATGTCGAGTTTCCATGACATTTTCATGGACAGCATAGGAAGCTTTGATTATTTAAATAACCAAAAGGTTTAAAATACAAAAACTGACTGACCGACTTTCATTTCATTTCTTGTTCACGTAGTAGGTACTATGATATTAATTAATGAAGATAAAACGGTATTTAGGTTTTTGGTTGATTATAAAGAAATATGTTTCAGTGTTTCTGGAAAATCAACGAAGCCGCGGGCGAAAGCTATCACTACAGCCGCGTTGAGTTCGTGTTTGTTCGGGCTAATCTCAGAAACTACTGTACGGATTTTCATAAGGTTTTCACCAATATAAAGAGGGATTATCTAAGAAGGTTATAGGCTAACGGCCAAAATTAATCGTGGATAGATTGGATATTAATTTTGGCCGTAAGACGATCAGTGCTACACGTGCGAAGCCGGGGCAGGCCGCCAGTAAAAGATAGAAATAAAGTATGTGTTAAAAAGGATACTACACGGATACTTACTTACACAAGTAGGTACCGATAAGGAACAAGATAAAAATACATCGCGTAGTAAGATCTAGCCTGTTCCCTGTACATTTGCAGCCAATGTGCCGGTTCGTTTATCTCAATATCGCAGACGGACAAGCGAACGTGCCTGCCAGATACGTACGAGACTGAAATAAAACACTTTTGTAACGAAGCGTACCTTCGAAATTTTACTGTAGAAGTTTAACGAAATTGTTTAGTTTATTTTCTTTTTTAGAGAACGCGGGGAAATGGTATGATCACAATCACAGTCCTCTTTTCATAAATTTCATTGATGATGGCGTGGTGGACTAAGGCCTTAGCCTTCTCGTACTGAGAAGAGGCCCGTGCCCAGCAGTGGGACAGTAATGGGCTGGTAATGATGGTTATGATTGATGATCACAAAATAGATTATGTGCCTTTCGAAAGTCGACGAAAACTATGAAAATATTTGTGTCTAACTCGTACTAGGTCTTGTAAACATTCTGTATAGTCCACGTAGACTATACGTGTACTGTACTGAGAACACCGTGTGCGTGGTCAGACACGCACTTGGCCGTTCTTTTTTGATTATTTGTTGCTTACGAACTCACTCACGTACTTTGTAGTATAGAACGTGTTATTGATATAACTGAAAACCTCTTAAGGGGTCATTGTACTGATCAGTATGAACAACTTTTACTATGGGGCCAACCCTGAAATTGCGAAAAAAATATTAGCTGATCCCTACATTCTGTCGATATATGTGAACACAAATTTTAATGTAGGGACCAGCTGATTTCAGGGTTGATCTTTCAGTAAAAGTTGTTCATACTGATGAGTAAATTGACCTCTTAAGAGGTTTTCAGTTGTTTCAATAACACGTTGTATACTGGTATACCCCTATTATGAGTTTTTGAGTTAACTAGTATTCTATACTTAACTGTAATAGCTTTTCATTCGTAAATTAGTAGCGCCCCTAGCGGATGTGTGGAGAAACTACTAATTTCGAATGAAAGTCAACCATTTGAATGAAAGTCAACCAATACATTAATACCTAGTACTTATTCGTAACTAACTCCTACCTCTAAGGGTATGTTGTACTTACCTACATGGTACATAAACTGATTAGTGATTATACAATCTTAGATGATATAGATGGTTACAGTACCAACAGCAATTCAACCTACCCCACAGAGTACATTATATAGCTGAGACCTACCCCCTGTGTTCGACTTTCACCGTCAATCCGCCAGATGTCACTTTTCCAAAAGTACGAGGATACCTACAATTTATTTCAACTACATCACCAACAGATGTCACTATGCAGTGACGTCACTTTTGTGAATCACGGTGTTAAGATTCTCCGCCATTTAACGACCCTCGCGCATTACTTTAAGCAACTCATACTTACCTGGCGTAGGGGATACCGTGATCATGCAGGCGGTTCCCCCAGGGCGAGGCCTTCCCATTGCACTGCGGTTGGGTTGACCCCTGCGATTATCCCTAATGTGGATAACTCGGACGCGTTATTTTTGGTAGTGGGGACTGCGTACGCGCCGTCCCCTCAGAATTCATTAGGCTAACTGACCAGCCATTAGTGGTGTGAACCGGAGGCATTTTCAGCCTCCGGGGAGATTATGCGGAGATTTCATTGAATCACCGGAGATTATCCGGATATTCTCCGGTTATTCAAAATACTCTAAATCTATACATATGAGAAGAAAAAACACGCTAAAAAAAAAAAGGCACATTTCACAGCACATTTGGGTGCTTTCTGCAACAAATGAAATAACCGGTAGTTTAGTGCAATCACCGATTAGTCTCCGGTACTCACTCTAACCGGTGATTATCCGGTTTTTTGAGAACCGGTTCACACCACTACTTGCCATTGACCTAACGATTTAAGAAGTCTTCTTTATTCGTTCGTAGTTCGTAGCATTGACCTGTGTTTATTTATACGTCTATCTAATATTGGGTAGCACTAATGTTGAGTAGGACACGGTTTTAAAATGAGTTTGTAAGAGTAGCCTCTTTTTTGTAATGAGCCAGTACAATGTCCCACTTCAAAAGAGGCGAGGCGTTTTGAATTTAGACGGTTCGCGGTAGAAATGAGGAGAGACTACAAACCTATTCATTTCGTACATGCGAGTTGAATCTTACAATTGTATGACTTTTTTATAATGTACCTACTGAACTTGACATTGAAATTTTTGATTATAGAAAACGAATACTAATGAATGAAGATAATTATTTTGAAAAGTGTTTACAGTCCGGAATAACGTCTAAAAACTAAACTTTTTTTTAATCTTAGTCAGTCCGTTTTATTTTTTGTTTCATAGAAATGAATGAATCTGAATACGCTTTATTGCATTTAAAATAAATTACTATAACTATCCAAAAAATCTATATTGTCCGCTACATGTAAACATTATTATTTCATTCATTCATGCATGTCCATGCGCGTCGTTTATCGTCCTGTCCCAGTCATCATGTAGTATTGTGTTGCTCTGTGGTATTGTAGCGAAATGAATTCGCAACCGTCAACTGGTGGATAGAACGCGACGCTTTCCTCTTTCGCTCTCATCTACTCACTCACCTTACACACAAAATAGAAGAGCAGCGCGACAAAAATATTGAAGTGGTACATTTTATAAAGTTAAGCCGTCATTACAATTTTCTGTCATGTACGGGACAAATGTACTGCCTCTTGTAAGTCCTACTCAACACTAGGTAGCACACTGAAAAAGTGAGGATTGTGCGCAAGGCGTTCTTTTGATAGTTGTGCTAGCAAGAGTGAGGCGAGGCTGCATTTCCATGTATAAATGTACTCGTATGTACACAGCACAGCACACAGAGCACCCGGAGTCTGGATTTGTGCCCGGTCAATGGCAATAGGCTCACCCCCTATTACATGGGACTATAACATAACTGGCGAAATATGGGTGTACTATTACACCTCTGCCTACCCTTTCGGGGAAATACAGGCGTGATGTTATGTTACGTGTTAAATGTACTTTGTGGGCTGTATCATGTACTGTATGATGTTTGTGATCACATAACCAAACAACAGATAACTTAAACATTACACGCACGCGACTGGCGAGGCATCGAATCGAAATCGTGGTAGCACAATGTTATAAAATGAGCGAGTGACTTCGTGATAAAATATTGCAGCTATCACTAACTTGAACTTTGCGTCTACAACTAGGTAGGTATGTACACAATGTTTATAAACGAGAAAATAACGCACAAATTAACTTCTTTGATCACCTCACTGGGTAAACAATTTACGGCCAAAATTAATATTCAATCTATCCACGATTTGCCCTACTAGAGATAGGAATTTGACATAAGCTCCATACAAATATGTCAAATTTCTATCTGTAGTAGGGTAAATCGTGGATAGATTGAATATTAATTTTGGCCGTTCTCACCATCTTCAGATCAAAGTACTACGCGGTATAAATAGGCAATTCTAGAATAGATTTCATGGGGGGCGTAGCTCAGATGGTAGAGCGCTCGCTTAGCATGCGAGAGGTACCGGGATCGATACCCGGCGCCTCCAAAATAACTTTTTGCAATTCAAGATTTTTAATAAGGTACATTAACCTCGACATTCGCACAAATCCAAACGAGACAGACAAGAGCAAATCATCATTTTCGTTAGCTACTTTGAGACTCAAAGTTTGATTCTTATTTAAGCAGGAATTCTAATGAAAACGAATTTATAAAATAGTATATATCTTTATTAAATTAGAAACAAGCTTACATTACAATTAATTTCTACACTAATTATATTACTGACTTAATCCAACTTCGTAAAAGTAACTTCACGATTGACTCCAAAATAGGCCTGCATTTGAGAGAATGCTTAGCATAAAGGGGGGGTGAGTATTTTAGATACTTCGCGAGGGTACTTATAATATAACAGTGACTTTCCTCTATTTTAGCACTTAGATGATATATAGCGCTATCACACTCCTACATTCCGAACACAATGCTTAGTACCATCGCTAATCGGTCAGTAGGTACCTAAGAGGAAATGCGGTTGGTCTTTTCTCCATACAAACGCTCTCAACCACAGATATAGATAGATAGAATGGAAAAGAGGGCGGGGCGCGCGTGCCAACACTGTATCATAGTGCAGGGCATTTCAAAACATTTCTCAGTACGCCTTGACTTTTTTCAGTAAATACTGCAACAAAATCCCGCAAAAATGCCTCATTGCGCTGTTCCTAACTGCAGAACCAAAAGCTGTAAGGTAAATATGATTAAAGTTAATTTAAAAAAATTAATGACGTCAACATGGGAGGCGTGGTTTGTCTGAAAGTTGCCGCGCATGAATCGCAAGTAAAATTGTGATTACAACCATTCTATGTAACTATTTCTGTGCTCTCGACTATTTTCTTTCTGGTTCATAACCAATCAATCAATCATGACTTTTTACAGTAATATAAATATCAACTTTTTCTATGTCCTTGTTTTCGTTTTTGTTCAAAAATTATTTCTAGAAGCCCTCAAAACAAATTTAAAAATTACCTATTTAGACCGCTGTCTACAGAGGCCTAGTGTATAATTATGACAACTATTAATGAAAAAAGAAAAACATAGCGGCACAGTACACATTATTCTTATTCAGTTTATGAATAAGAATAATGTGTACTGTAGTCGTTAACTGTGACAATATACTATTTTTCTTTCTTTCTTTCAAATATCTTTCAAATTAGTCCAGTTTCGGAGAAGAAAATAGTCGAGAGCCAAACCTCGAATTATGCCTTTTTTACTAAGGCTATTCAGTCGAAGCTACAGTTGTCCTTATCGCACTTATTTGAAGCAGAGCGCTCGCAAAGCGACAGCGATTGTTTCATCAAATACCAAATTTGCATAAGTTTCTCAGCCCGCATTTCCTCTTAACCGCAAAATTGCTGGCCAGCGATCCTTCACCCCCACTTTTTCTATCACGTTCCTCCAATTAAAGGGTCAACTACAGCCATCCACAAGTAACAGAATAAAGACAGAGAGCGATGGCAAACTATACATACGTACATATTTATTAACCTCCGAAAAATATATTTTATATATTCTACTCTCTCTTCTATTATCACAGTCCATAGCTTCAACATTGTGATAATTGATAACACAATAACACTTCTTTTAATTTATCCTGTGGTAAAAAAAACAAGCCGTAAAATGATAGAAATCCAGATATTAACAAATATAATTTGCAAATTATTACTATATAAACCAAATGAACACCTATAGGCATACTTCTACACAACAATGTATAGGTATAATTTAAATTTAATATAGACTTACCAAAATGGCGCAATAGTATAAGCCGTTACAAAAGTTGGAAAAACCTAGTTTATAAATGAAATAGAGGATTTTATCATAGCTTCGGTGACTCAAGAATCGAGTTTCTCAATATTTGAGCAGTTTTCAAATAGTTTATTTTTTTATTTAAAATTCGATTTGATAATACTCAGCGCAATATGTATACATTTATGAATACATTATAAAATTGGAACTGAGCTAGAGTTACTTCCGATGTACTAGCAGTTTCTCTACTAAGCCTTAAATATAATCTTGCGCCGAGTAACCAATTTGCGGAACTGAATATAAAAAAAATGTATTTTTGTATACTTATACTATTGGATTTTAAAATAATAATTAACATAATGTAAGTAATCAAACAATATCAGCTCTATACATTTATCTTTTTAATACACATTAGGTATAGTTTTCTTACTGTTGTAACTAGCGGAACGAAATGTTATTAAAATGCAGTTAGCCCTGTTATCTTGTTTACAGTTTTAAATTACACGAACCGGTAATTCTATTGATATGTTAATGTGAAAATATTAATAAATCCTACAATTATATATTTAACGGTACTGCTGTTTTTAAAACGCTTTTATGTTAGATTAAATCAAATCGATTCAAGCCTGTTAATTATATGATCGATTTATATTATTCGATAAAACGAGTGTTGAATGTCTTCTCATTATATTTCTAATGAACTAAAAATAAGTATTTTTTTTTAACAGTTTCTGTACTTCCGAAGTGTAAGTTGTACCCGCAACCTACTGATTACTCCATTTCATTATAAAATCAGACAAATAACGTTATAACTCTATCGTTATTTGGATATAAGCTTATATTAAGCTTCGTTATTTTACGACAAATAAAGATTGCTTCACATTTGTCGTAAATAACGACGCTATTTACCATTCACATATAAATTTAAACACTAAAACGTAGTCATTTGAACTATACAAAACAATAACTATCGTTATTTCGCAGTCATTTAATTTTGTCTAATGTTAAATGAATGATTAGTGAATAAACCAATGGGAATATTACGATGACTTAGGCGATTTTTGCTGAACTCTTATCTATATATAACTCAGTGGTTAACAGCAAAAATCACTTAAAATAACAAAATTCTGGCAAATTAAATAGTTAGTTGACGTCAGTTTGCTAAAGAGTTAGTAGATCCATTATTCAGCAAATTTCTCAACATCAAGAAATACAGAATGTTGTACTACTTCCAAATATTTACATTGCTACATGTAAAACAAAATAAAACATTTCTTCCTAAAAAAATAATCAGTAGCAATACTTCTTCAAAATATAAGTAGGTACCTACTATTTTTAACTTGATAGTAAAGAAAAATCTATAAAGACGGCACTTACTTAAAATACAATCAAAATAACTTTTTTTTATATAAAAAGTAACTTTCAATGTGTAGCGATTTATTATTCCCAAAGTTAAATAAAACACGTTATTTATAGGCAGTATGAAAATCTTATTACTCCCAGCCAGTACATACAACAGAATTCTAAAATAAAAACCTAAAATGACCCACTTATAATTTTCATATCATGAGAATCGAGATAAAGAATAGTCGACTAAAAACCAAAAAAAAAAAAGCAAACAACAAATATACTCGAGATTTAAAATCACTTTTAACATATTTTTTTGGAAAAACTATAAATTAAACACATAAGTACATATAATATAACATTTAAATATGTATTCGAACGGGAAATGGAGGAAAAGTACATTAAATATTGAAGATAGCTAATTTTACTCACAGGAAACATTATTTTATTTTTTAAAATAACAACTGCAGTCACTTTCTGAAAACTTCCTTACTTGAATCGAGAATCGAACTAAATCCAATACAAAAAGTACCACCTATATTTTATGGCTCATGTTGATAGGGCAAATAATAAGGATCAAATCTGCCCAATAAACATACTTACTGTCTTAAATTGAAAAGAAGTCCACGAAATGTAAATAAACAAAGAATAAAATAAGGTGAGTTTAAGCAAAATTTTTGCTTCCTTGGTATAATTTTATTGAAGTGTAACTAAACTATGTCAGATTTCAAGGTCTTTCTTCAATCTAGGACACCATGTTTGTTGGAGTGATTTGATATTTATTGATGACTCTATCGATTAGTGGCTTTAAAAATAAATACAGGCTGAAGTTTTTTTGCATCATTGAAGGTTCGATTGCCGGCTGAGACAAGCGAGTTCAAAAAATCTTTAAGTGTAGTTATACTTATTTTTAAATATAAAGGAATATTTTCTTTGAAAAAAAAATTGCTATCTACTTTTCCTCCACGTCCCTTTCGTTTTTTCCATCCTGTATAGGTATAACTTAAACCAGACATCAAGCCTGTGAAGTACTATTCTTTAAATAAGTTGCTATGTTCTGAAGCAAACTTAAGTATTAAATGCCTTATGGTGCAATTACACTTGGTTGTTAATCCGAATTCTAATGCCAATATATACAACGTGTATCAGAAATGCGTGGTCATATTTGAAGAGCTTATTCAGGGGATGCTGTCGAACAACTTTTACTATGGGACCAAACATGAAATCGTGAAAAAAATAATCAGCTGATCCTTACTTTTTGTCGAGCGACATCGATGATTTAGTAGGGCACAGCTGATATTTTTTTCGCGATTTCAGGGTTAGTCCCATAGTAAAAGTTGTTCTATGCTATGCCCTGAATGAGCTCTTAAAATATGACCACGCATTTCTGATACACGTTGTATAATTCGGGCTAAGGACCAAGTATAAATGAAAGAAGTCGAGTACTTCGGACAAGTTCTACTGGCTTGGTCGTTTTGGATAGGTACTGGAATGGTTTGTAACAGACGCCTTAATTCAGTTTAACAGCCAAAGTGTAAAGAACCAGTAGGGTGCCCGAATTCGGGTAAAGTAATTCGGATACCCGAATACGTGCTAACGACTCAGTGTATTATTTAAAGCAGATATCAAAAAAGGCTCTGACGATTACACTTTAAGCATAATTTTATATCTAAAACTTCACATTTCTTAAATAAATTCGTATCATTAGAAAAACGTGAAATTAGTAGAAGGAAGACTAAGATAATAATGATACCGTAAAATGCCCTAACTTTGCCCACAAGCCCTACTTTGCCTAAGTCAATAACTTAATTTTTACACGCACTAACACTTTATAACTGTACCAAATGTTAGCGTTGTTATAGTTTTTAAAGTACGGAAATCATAGCTATTATAGTTTATTCAAAAAATAACCAAGCAAAGTAGGGCTTGTGGGCCAAGTTAGGGCAGTTTACGGTACCAGCTTTGTTAAGGGGGAAGCAACACTATTTGATATTTTATCGGAATTATTAGACTTTCAATTTTTTTACGTAAAGTACAACCATCATTAAGATGTAATTATTTTTTATCACTCGCGGTTGCCACATATTGAATGTATGTATTAATTTTGTAATATTATCCTACTAATATTAATATTGTGAAAGTTTATGAAGATGTTTGGATGTTTTTACTCAACCACGCGTAAACCGTTGAACGGATTTGGGTGAAACTTTGCAAAGAGGTAGCCTGGGACCTGGAAAATGCTATAGGCTACTTTTTATCCTAACAGTTACCGAGTGATGCATAATAAACACTCACGCGGGCGAAGTGACTTTGTTAGGATGTTTGGATGTTTTTTGTTTACTCAATTACGCTGTAAGGGCTGAACGGATTTGGCATACAAATAGAATATAACCCAGATTAACATATAAGCTTCTTTTTATGTCGGGAAGATGAACAGTTCCTGAGGGATGCACGATAAACAACATCCACGTGAGCGAAGCCGCGGGCATAAGCTAGTGTAATATATTTTAGTAGTCGCGAATAACAATATAACTACTTTCTTTAGTGAGTCTCTTTCTATAGAGGATGTTCGTATTTTAAGAAAAAAAAAAAACTACAACATTCCGTAAAAAAACAAATAGTTTCATCTTGAAGCACATTCGTTTACTATACTTTTACGGCCTCACTAATAAACGTTGTATAGCAGTTGAATAGTTACATAATGATTTCTCACTTTCTGTCATCAATAATTTGACATTCGAAAGAAGAAGACAAAGCATTGTGTTACTAAACAACCGCTATACAACATTTATTAGTAAGGGGGTTAATGTCCTAATATAACATTGAAAATGTTAGGTCAACGGATTAGAATCAATTTATAGGAAATGCATAGAAACTACAAAATGCTTTCGACATCTCTTACACCAGAACTTTAAAGAAACATCTGAACATTTCAACACAGCCTCACAGCTCGGTCATCAATCCATTCAAGGCTACAAATACGCAATAATCTATCTCTAATTTAGAAGCAAGCAATTCACCACCTTTATTTAATGAACATAAAACTCTTTTTTGCATTTTCGTTTTCATAAGAACAAGCTAAATCAATGAATGCAGGAAAACAAAAATATAAATCGTACCTATTCGTTTGAACTCTGAGATCGTTTTCTCACTGTTTGTTCAAAACACATGTTACTGATAACATTAATTCTCTTGAAGGTCGTATGACTGAATTACGCAACTATTTATATGGTAAAAATGCGATTCTACATATCACAGACCAGTAAGCTTCAAGACTCCGCATAAACAAAGTTTTGTATTCAAACGCAGTCGTAAAACGTTGGTGGGGTCAGGGGGGCAGACGACGCGTTATGATTGGCCGGCTCAAAAGTTCAGTGGTATGATTCCTTATGATTGGTGCCGCTCGCTGATTGAGTGACGTTCCGATTGGCGGAGGGACGTATGATATGCAGTGGTAGAGCATATGCGTTGTGACCGGGGGTGTCCAGCTAACCGGCGTCTAGAGGCTTACTGGTCTATGCTACATATACATGACGTGTTTGAAAGGCCTTGTGAATTATTAGTGGTGCAGTAATTTGGCGAAAATTTCACTTAACAGCATATCATGAACATCTAATTTGTTCAACGTGTTAATATTCATATCTACGTTAATTTTGCACTGGTCTGCTTCATTTATGAATACGTAAACTAAGGCTTACTAAAATAAGTACATTTTAGTAATACCGAACAGTCAAAACTGCTATATAAATAAAACCTACAAAATTACATCATAATGCTACTGTTAGGTTATCAAAATACATGATATCTCTTACATAAAATATAGCAATATCAAACTAAAATAATACTAAAGTACTAAGAAACTATGTTTTCCGTTATTCAACAACCTAACAGCAATTTTATGAGTTAACAATTATTATAAAAAATACCGGTAAACAAACTTAATCAGATATTTCCTTCAATTCAGATTATGGCGGATAAAATGCGATTCGCACACTAAATTTTGTACAGTTGTTTTATCTCACGAAAGCGGGTGAGTCATACTTGTAGTTGTAATGCGTATAGACACGCGCTCTTGTGTGCGTAACTACAAAACTGGGCCAAAACTGAGCGCTCCCGAGCTTACGCACGCAAAGACAATGTGCATGTACACACACACAAGTATGGCTCACCTGCTTTTGTGAGATATAATATCTGTATCATACACTGAGGTAATATGTACTACGTACTAGAGAAGACACCTCGAACAAAATGTTTGTAGCACGTTTTAGAGCTCCTGCACTCTCACTCACTTAGCCACGCTCGCCGCGCGCGTGCCCCGCGGCCAGTAAGTTGAGCGATATTTTTTGTTCGTAATGTCTACTCTAGTACGTAGTACATATTACCCCAGCGGTATCATACAATCGTTAAGACGTATACTAACCAGGAATTATAATATTGACTTACTCCCGTTACTGCTCCAATTGATTAAAGTGTCTGAGGTTCCATCTTCAATATCTAAAAGTAAATTATCTCTGTCATTGTCTGTGCTATCTTTTGGAGAAAATACTACATCTTCATCATTAGTTTGTAAGTTGACGTAGGACAGTGACTTCTTTCTCTGTTCCAAGTCGAAGATCTCCAGGTCTTCGTCTTCGTCGTCATCCGACTCCATAGTAAGAGGTATCCGGGACAGCTCCATGTTGTCTCTCCTGTCTTCTGATTGGAGGACCCCGTATCGGAACTGGTTTGCATCAATTGTGCTGTGTGTGTTACCAGGGTCGTTCTTCTTGCTTTTCTTTCTGAAAATGTTGGAATTATGGATTTACTTCAGTGCTAAGTAGAGAATGCAATCCCGCAAGATAATTTAAATCCCAGTATTTACGGGACTGAACGTTCTTAATCCCGCGGGATCCAGGTACTTGCGGGATCCCGCAGGGTAGACGTAGAATTCTCAAATAAATCATAATGAAGTAATAATTTTAGTATTTTAACTGAAATTAAACCGTTTGGTATATTTTAAATTCTTTATTACGTTACACTTTTAGACATTAAGACAAAAATTTAATATTATTTTGAAAATAACTGCGCAAATAAAGTGTTAATTGTTTCACCGGCTAAATGGCTCCTAACCTTACAGACTATACACCTGTATAGTCTGTAAGGTTAGGAGCCATTTAGCTACCTAGCCAGAAGCGGAACAAATTAGTTAAGGCCAATTGAAGGTATGTGCCTTTTAATAAGGACGCCAATGCTTTTAATACGGACGCCAATGCAGTTGTAGAAGCGGAGCTCGTTCCATCAGTTCGCGCGCAGCCGCGCAGAGTTACAAGTATAAACTTCATTTCTCCGTAATCCCGCCAATCCCGCGGGATCCCGCTCAATTTACGTGCGGGATTAGTCCCGCAAAAATCAAGCGGGATCCCTGTTTTTCGGGATCCTGGTATCCCAGTATTGCATTCCCTAGTGCTAGGTAAAAGAATTTAACAACCATGATTAGTGTCATAATACTTTATAGTGAGTCAAGGGCATGCCAAGCCTTATTGCTTGCTCCGGTTTTAACAGATAGATTGACAACCTGAAGAAAGAATTAAACGTGAATTTAATGCAGAGTTCGTTGGCAACGATGCGCTGGTCGATAAACTACAAAGTCCCGAGCATCAGCGCAGAATTGCTAGCCTATAGTTTTTTTATCGCATGCATTCGGGCGAGTGTGCGTTGGAATTGCACAATCTAATTCTCCCAACCACTTTCCATCATCGAACGACCAGACGCACGGTGATGCGCCACCGTTATATGGTAGACAATCCACACTAACGCACGAACCGATTTCCTAATAGCTTTATCATGCGTACCGCTAAAGAGTGGAATTCCTTGTCCATGTTTCTAAGAAGTATAATCAGAAGCAGTGGCGGCTGTCCCTTAAGTGCACTCGTGCGCTGCACTACCTATTCATAAATTCATAATACCTTTAAAAATAATAACAAAATATCTAAAACATCAATATTACGCACCTACTTTATACTTACGAATAGTTATGAAGTAACGACAATTCAATTTAATCTCTAAACTGAAAAAGATAAAACTTATTTTCGCTCGAACAAAACAGTCCCGTGCGCTTCACGGAGCGCACGCAGAGCGCTCATACAACTTCTATGAAATACGAGTTACATCACCTGGCGCGTGAGACGGAAGATAATTAGTACATTTACTATGAAGTAACTAGCCTAGATTCGTGCACCGCACGGCACCGACTATTTCCGAGATTGACCGATCGTTGACGAACGAGGCGGTGGGGGCGTTGCCCTCTCATTGTCATAGTTCACGCGCTCGTTTAAATTTCTTCTTGTTTATTATTTAGTGTTTTTACGTTACTGTAACTGTGAATTGTGTAAAAATGAGCATTATCTTTAATATTGATTACTATAGTCGTAGTATTTATTAAAAGCAATAAACTTTTCAAAACAAAGTGCAAATAAAATAAAATTAGCTGAACCGCCTAGGTTAAACAATAAAAAAAGCAATGCTTGTGTGGATTTCTTTTGTTTTCTTTGCAAAATTTTGGTGGACAGTCGATTTGGACGGAAACTGGTATCAAATATTTTATTGTATTTTAAATCATAACACTAAATAAAACAGTACAGTGCACCACCGATTCTCTCAGGCAGCAGCCGCCACTGGTCAGAAGGCCAATTCTCGTAATTTAAAACGTTTAAAATATAGTTCCAAACTAATCTCAATGCTCTAAATCTCAATCTCCTGACAGTAGATGTTCCTGTTTACCGTTTATTTGTGAGACTTAGGTCATTAAAGTCATCAATAAACGGCAATCAGAAACATCTACTGTGAAACCAATGGTGTCTACCAATGGTGTCTAACCAATGGTGTCTACCAATGGTGTCTAACCAATGGTGTCTAACCAATGGTGTCTATCCAATGGTGTCTAACCAATGGTGATTTCGTTGCCTTTAAGTATGACACGTCTTTACGGAGTTACTGACGAATACTTATCAATTAAAAGTAAACTAATTCACTATATTAAATAGAGAAGTCATTACTCTGAGTAATCAGGGAATGATTGAGCATCTTTCTGTCCATAAAATCTGTCATACAATTTATATGCTATTAACCAGACTGATAGCACTGCAGTGTTTGAATCAACGCTTTGTTTCAAAGTTAGTTCATCTATAAAGTATTTTACCATGATGAAGATATTTTGGTATTTTTGTATATCCACTAAATAAAGTCCTAAAACTGACTGGCAAACAACGCACAGTCTAAACCGGTGGCCCTAGGAGGATGAAATTGTGCACAGGAGTTTCTGGGATAACATAGGTGAGAAGGGATTTCCCGCGGGTACGAGACAAAACGGTAAATCACGCAAACATCATCTAAATGTTTTTACATCTTTGTAAAAACCATGTTTCTTGCAAATAAAAATCTTTATCTTTATCTTTAAACGAAGATGCGGGCGGAAAGCTTGTTACCCAATAAATCGGTTTAAATTCCATTTTTGGTTTGATGATCTCAAAAGCATAGCAGCAGAGTAAAATTCTGGAATACATTCCGGGGTTGGAAGGTGTAAATAGGTTTTTCGAATAGGCATTATTCTAAGCCCGGACTCTGGTTAAGAATTCTGTAAATGGCAATAGACTCGCCAGCTATGACATAGGACGTGATGCAGTCACTCAGTATGGATTTTCAGTACATCTCTGCCTTAACCTTCTGATAACAGAGGTGAGATGTAATATAGAGATTAGTAGGAATAAATCTCATTCCCATTAAGTAAACAGTCATAAAATACTATGTATCCATTTGCAAATACTGAAGAAAATGACATCATTATGATTAATTACACATATATCGTAAATGTATGCAAGTACTTATTAGTGGTCATGTTTTGCAGTTAAAGATATTATATTGCCTTTATTAATATCAGTAAGGACAGTGATATGAACTTTATCAATAAATGCTATTAAAGAATCTTGTTCTTCTTTATAAGATAACTATCATTTCTAATAACATTGACTGATAAAATAGTATTTGATAAGAAATACTACAAAATTATGTTTGCAAAAATCACAATAAAGGTGCAGGCACACAGCGGGCGGGACGGAACTGAAGCGGAGCGTCGACCGAACGTGGACGGGGCGTGCGTGTCATACTGCGGGCGGAACGCGCGCGGGACTGAAGGGCGGCGGAATGACAGCACCAGAAGAAAACATTCCGCTGTATGTGTTTTTTTATATTTTATAGTATAGGATGGCGAAACGAGCTAAAGGCCCACCTGATGTTAAGCGGTTACCTTTGCCCATGACAACTTCAATACCACCTAGGCTGTTGCCTAAATAGTACCGCAAGTCGGTTCGCCAAACTGAGACATGAAGATGGAAAGTCTCATGTGATTGTAATTTCACCGGCACCCGCACCCTTCAGACCGAAACACAGCAATGCAAGCATCACTATTTGGCGGAGAAGTAGGCACGGTGGTAGTACTTCCCCGGACGAGCTCTTTCACAAAGGAGCTCTACTACTACTAAACACTGTGTGACTACTGCTATGCATTCCCATTTATTACAACGCCAGCGTATAAAATCACTATCGGTCGCGCACTGCACGGCGTTGGCTTTCCGCCCGGCAGAGCGGCAGCGGATCGGACACACCGTCAAAACGCCCGGCACGACGGCGCTGTGTACACTGTCTAATACAGTTCAGTACATAACAACACGACGAGATCCGCCGTCGATACGCTTCAGTTCCGCTCGCTGTGGGTTTGCAGCTTTATGTAAGGCAGCAAAAAAAGTTAAATAAATATAAATGACAGTTTCATCAATTTTCTTTAGCCTCAAATGCGAATTTATATGAAAACATGAAGTTTTTGATGCTTACGTACACCGCGCTGCTGTTTATAACCACGCGGTTTATAGTCCCGAGGTTTTTAATCCGTGTACTGTACTACGATTTTAAACCACCAGTTCGGGCAACCTGCATGATGATCCCGTGTTACAGATTTGCGGTTAAAAACGTCGCGGCTAGAAAGTGCAGTGTAGGTCTAACTGAATCAGAACTTGATGAAACTGTAATTTATATTTATTTTACTTTTGCTATTTTTAATTAATAACTTAAAAGAAGAAAGAAAGAACAATATTTCTTTGACACAACTGACCCCACACTAGGATTTCTTCAGTAGTGTGGGTGCGTTTACAAACAGTAAACACTACCAGGCCCCTCAGAAAGTATTGCGAAAAAAAGTTTTTATATATGGGAGACTGGCCAGTTATAATGTTTTTCGAAAATATGATTATTTATAAGTAAAAATAAGTAAGTTCCAATTTCAAAATTTCCCTCCACATTTTTTGCGAGTTAATTCAAAGTATTGTGTCTCACTGAAATATGGATCTGCGCCGGGAACATTTTAGAGCTATGATTTTATACGATTTCAAGTGTCGCCTGAAACCGGATGAATCGTACGATACACTTCAAATGGCATTTATGGATGAAGGCCCTTCCAAGGCAACCGTGTATCGTTGGTATAACGAATTCAAGCGCGGTCGACCAACTTTGGGGGATGACGAAAGAAGCGGTCGCCCTTTGACGGCTGTTACCGAAGAAAACGTGCTAGCAGTGAAAAATTTAATCCAAGACAATAGGCGAATTACATATCAGGAGATTCAACACATATTGAAGATTGGATCGGGAAGCGTTCACGAGATTCTACACAGCCATCTTCGCGTGAGGAGGATAGTATCACGCTGGGTGCCGCACAACCTCACCGATGCTCAGAAGCAGGCCCGGGTGGAATGGTGCCGTGATATGCTTAACAAATTTGAAGCAGGCTCGTCTCGGCGTGTTTACGACATCGTTACAGGTGATGAGTCTTGGATTTATCAATACGACCCAGAAACCAAGCGCCAGTCGACTGTTTGGGTGTTTCAAAATGAGCCAACGCCTACCAAAGTGAAGCGATCTAGAAGCGGGGGTAAGATTTTGATCGCTAGCTTTTTTAATTTGACTGGCCACTTGGTATCAATTCCCTTACGGGATCAAAGAAGCATTAATGCCGAATGGTATACTACCAAATGTTTGCCAGAAGTTTTCTCTGTTATAAGCAACAAGCGACCAAACACAGGGCTCCGCGGGCTACTGCTCCACCACGACAATGCACCTGCGCACACCGCACTCAAAACGAGGGACTTCCTGGACAGCACGCCAGTCAAACTCCTGGGTCACCCTCCTTACAGCCCTGATCTAGCACCGTGTGACTTCTTTTTATTCCCAAAAATAAAAAATCAGCTCAAAGGAATACAATTTTCGTCGCCGGAAGATGCGCTGGCTGCGTTCGAGCAGGCTGTAAACGAGGTGTCTGCGGCGGACTGGAAAAAGTGTTTTGAAAACTGGTTTAGGCGCATGAATCTTTGTATAGAGGCTGGTGGAAAGTACTTTGAAAAGATTTGATAAAAATATATGTACGTATAGAACATTTTTTTTTAGTTTCGCAAAACTTTCTGAGTGTCCCACGTATATAATAATAACTTCTTAGGTTTTCGCGATCACTACACATTATAATAAAACAAAGTTTAACCGGATTAAATCGCGTATATTATTTAAATTGGTTTCCCTGACGTTTCGAAAGCTTTGCAGCATTTCGTGGTCGCAGGTAGACTAAGATGACAAGCGTCTTTACAAATATTTCTAAAAAATAATTTTAATCTACCGTACAATATTATTAGTTAAAATCTTTCGATGCACGCAGTAATCACTCACAATATCATTATCTTTTACAGTGTTGCGTGCTGTTTGGGACTTGATTAGTTTTAGGACTGGGTTCCAAACAGGTGGTAGCTGCCAACCATCTTCTCTATTAAAATTAGGATGTTTTTTAACATCCAGCTATTTATTATATAGTAATAAAACAAAGTTTAACCGGATTAAATCGCGAATATTATTTAAATTGGTTTCCCTGACGTTTCGAAAGCTTTGTTTTATGTGTAGTGTAATGTAGTGTAATGTGTAGTGATCGCGAGAACCTAAGAAGTTATTAAGTAAACACTATAATTTATATTTACTTTAATTTTTTTTTATTCCTATCCAAGCTAATTCAATTATTAATATTTTTCCCAAACCCTTTTAAGGTGATTGCGACGCAGTAGCCGGCAAAATCGATGTGATAGAAAATTAATACAATCGAGCAAATATAGCTTATTTATGTATAGATAGGTTAATGTTTTCTATTATTATTATTCAGTAGACATATGTATGTATTATTATTGTCGCGAAACATATTCCGATCAATGTACAACTTGAACCAAAGCTACAATTTGCAAAAAAACGCAAGCAATTTTGAATTTCGCGATTTACTGCGTCACAATCACCTTAATGAAAGAATACTTGCAAACATGCATGTGTGTCGATAGCAGTTTTATTTAATTCCTGTTAGCAACAACATAGTAGCAATCTATTTTTCCCTATTTATCAATTGTCAAATAACTATAAAGGAAAACAGACTGGGTTAAATACATACAATGTGTATCAAAAATGCATGGTCATATTTTAATAGGTCATTCAGAAGGGCAATTCTTATAATTAAAACATTCAAAATATAGTTCCAAACCAATCTCAACGTTTTAAATCTCAATCTCCTGAGAGTAGATGTTTCTGATTGCCATTTATTGGTGATATTAATGACCTAAGTTAAGTGTCACAAATAAGTGGCAAATAGGAACATCTAATGTTAGGAGATAGAGATTTAAAACATTCAGATTAATTTGCAACTAACTTATATTTTGAACGTTTTTAATGACGAGATATAGCACCCATTCCCGTAAACATCGGAGAATCTACACAGTTGTTGACGATTATGTATACCTAGGACAAACTGTCCAGCTAGGTAAGTCCAACTTCGAGAAAGAGGTCAATCGTCAAATCCGACTCGGTTGGGCAGCGTTCGGGAAGCTACGCAATATCTTCTCGTCCAAAATACCGCAGTATCTCAAGACGAAAGTCTTTGACCAGTGTGTGTTGCCAGTAATTACTTACGGTACTGAAATGTGGTCGCTCACAATGGGCCTGATAAGAAGGCTCAAAGTCACTCAAAGAGCAATGGAGAGGGCTATGCTCGGAAAGTCCCTGCGTGATCGAATCAGAAATGAGGAGATTCGCAGGAGAACGAAAGTAACCGACATAGCCCGAAGAATTGCCAAACTTAAGTGGCAGTGGGCGGGGCACATTGCTCGCAGAACGGATGGCCGATGGGGCAGTAAAGTTCTGGAGTGGCGACCGCGTACTGGAAGGCGCTGCGTGGGTACGCCCGACGACCTGGTGAAGGTCGCGGGAATCCGCTAAATGCGGAAGGCGCAGGACCGGTCGTTGTGGCGATGCTTGGGGGAGGCCTATGTCCAGCAGTGGACGTCTTTCGGCTGAAATGATGATGGTGAATGACGAGAATTGGCCTTCAAGGCATAGCATAGAACAACTTTTACTATAGGACCAACCCTGAAATCGCAAATAAAACTGCTGTTCCCTAGAAAAACACCAGTCGCTCGACAAAATGTTTGTTGTTTATTTAGCTATTTCCTCCTAGCAAAAGTTGTTTGATAGCATTCCCTGAATGAGCTATTAAAATATGACCATGCATTTCTGATACAAGTTGTTTAATGAAAAATTAGACCTCTATTTTAAAACTAACAAGCAAATGCTGGATTTAATCGGAATTAAAATTTTACCTGTAAAATATGAAATATGCAATGGCCAGCAGTGCAAATCCTCCAAAGACGATAAACCCTCTCTTCAGTACACCAGGGTTGTTCAGATCAATCGGCTTCACAGGTTTCTCTGTACTTGTTGCATTGGACTTCGTTTCGTTGACTAGAGGAGCTACAGTACTGCTGACAACTGTCAATGTAACTACATTACCTGTAACTGTTGATTTGAATAAATTAATAAAAATAATAATAATTAAAAAAATAATAATAATAATTAAATTTATTAATTAATTAATTAATAAATTAATATTAGTAACCTACACTTAACATAAGACAGAGCGGGCCCCAGAGCCTCAACATCTCAGCCTATCGCAGTCCACTACTGGATATAGGCCTCTCCCAAGTGCATCACAACACTCGGACCTCTGCCTTCTGCATCCTGTCCCTCCCAGCCACCTTCTTCAGGTTGTCGGTCTACCTGGCGCCCTACGGTGCGTTTGCCGATTCGATTGTAGGATCAGTAAGCTGAAGTGGCAGTGAGCTGGTCATGTCTGTCGAAGGACTGATGGCCGCTGGAGCAGACGAGTCCTCGAGTGGTACCCCAAGTACCCTAGTTCGGTCTCTAGCTGCAGCTCTTATTCCACACTGTGGGGGAGGATGGGCAAGCGGTGAGATCAACACTCAACCCTGGCACTAGTTACAAGAACCCACTCCTAATAATGAAAAGCATTATAAATGTTAGAATGGCTGACAGGATTGTTTGATCAGTAATGTACCTACATTTTACCTCTAGTCTAAAGCCTCTTTGATCTAGTCTCAAGCCAGTTCCATGTATGACTGCTCAGTCATTCTCACTATGTAATGTAATCTTGATTCCGATGCTTGATTCCGAATGAACTTTTAAAGCTAACCTTTCGGGATAGCTTAAAAAGTATATACTATACCCATAGACCAGTAAGCCTCTAGACGCCAGTTAGCTGGACACCCCCGGTCACAACGCATATGCTCTACCACTGCATATCATACGTCCCTCCGCCAATCGGAACGTCACTCAGTCAGCGAGCGGCACCAATCATAAGGAATCATACCACCGAACTTTTGAGCCGGCCAATCATAACGCGCCATCCGCCCCCCTGACCCCACCAACGTTTTACGACTGCGTTCGAATACAAAACTTTGTTTATGCGGAGTCTTGTAGCTTACTGGTCTGTGACTATACCATATCATGTATAGTCATAATAATTCACGTTCAAATTTTCATTACTATTTTACAAAGCCATTTAAACAACCAAGCTCCTTATCACAATGCATGCATTATTAAAATAATAACAGATGTTACTCAATTGTGTCAAACTATTATAATTTTTTTGTAGTAATGACACTTTTTTTGTGTATCTTTGAGCTTAATGATGTTATAATTTGATGTCTTTTTCCATATTTCCTTACAAAGCAAAATGATAAAAAAAGGTGTGCATGAAATTATTTTATTACTAAATAACTAACTATTGATAAATGTTAATGCCTAACCCGGGAATCAAACCTAGGGCCTCACAATCTGCAGTTGAAAATGTTACCGCTAGACCACTGACTTGAGGCAGTACTGCTTAGTTACAGCATACCAAGTTCATGCATTTTTTTAAATTGTTATTTGTGCACTCTTGATTTGATTAGTTTATAGAATAATACTTTAATAACTCTTACAACAATTCAAGAGAATAGCTGTTCATTTTAACTGTGTATAATGTTGATTTGTTTACTTTCTGCATTAATGCAATAATTTCTTACATATGTAAGTAGTTGTAACATAAAGTACATGAAAAAATTATGACACATAAGTTGTTAGTTTGCTATAAAATCATATATTGTATTGTATAAAGGTATGAATTTATATTAATACTGATAAAAGTAAATTGACCACAACCTGTTTTTAATTATTGTAAATTGATATATTAACCCCCAGTTTCCGAAAGGCAGATCAACACAAAAATTAACTAATCAGCTGTCAAATTTCAGGTCAAGCGATGTGATTGGTTGTTAATATTTTTGCCCGCCAATCACAGGAGCTGACATAAAATTTGACCACATATCAAATTGATCATCCTTCCAGAAACAGGGGGTAAGAGAAGAGATTAATAAGCTAGTTAAGTCAAGTAGATAATTGAGAAATTATAACATTTACATAGTCGAATTTTATTGGCCTTTTTGTTTTCAATAGCAGTAATTTTATTATTTTTATTCTTATAAATAAACTAGTAGCAAGTGTGTTAGTTGACAAGTCACATGGCAAATATTACACAATGTAGTCATCAAAACACATCTGTTACAATTATGTTGTAACAATCATCAACAGCATTTGGGCTTCTTTAAAGTCTACCAGTACATGGCAAATAATTACTGAAGGATTCTATTATGCAGAAAGACTGTATATAGGTTATAAATAATAATCTACAGGGTACATATATCACTGGCAACGATAAAAACATACACAGGAAAATGAGTGCAAAATTAAGTAATAACAAGAATTATTCGTGTAATCTTACCATTTGAATGTGGTGGTGCTACAGGCTCAACCTTAACCTCCTTCGTGTCACTCTTGCTTTCAGGAGAGGGATCAGGCTTCGCAGCTCCTGCTGGCGGTTTCTCATTGACTGACGGGACCTCGACCGCACCGCCTTCGCTTTGGCCAACAGAACCAACCTTCTCGGCCTCCCTCCTCTCTCTCAACAACCTCGCTGCATTATGCACTGATGGCCAAAACGAAAACCTTCTGTTGAACTCAGCAACTCGACCACCAGTTACCCCATCGTTACCAAAATACGCCGTTGTCCTCACACAGTTCAAAAACAACAATAACAGACCGCAACGTATAAGCATATTTATTATTTTCCGTATTCACGATGAACTAATACCACTGTTTTACTAATCACGATGAATCACTCTCTCATAACATAATTGTTATTTAAACTTGGGGATACTTTCCGATTTATTCGCATTCACAACGCATCAGGTTGATTGATGTAACAAACTGTCAGCAGTCAATGTCAATTGTCAATGTAAATAATGTCAAATTGACAGTCAAGCTAAGAAAGTTGCAACATGAAAATTTGCTAGTGATGTTGTTTTAGTCGATTTTTTAACAATGACTTAGTATTGCCATAGAATAAAATAAATATTTATTTATTTATCTTTTCTCTTTACACCAAGCAAAAACTATAATAAAAGTAAGAAAAGTACTTAATCTCTGGTCGTTTTATTGCAATTCATCAACAATAATTATCAAAAGACATTATGTTAAAAATTTCACACACTAAATAACATTTATTAACCTAATTGACATGTGCATAGTTATTTGATTAAAGAGTCGAGCCAAAATTGTTTCGATACCTCCCTAAGTATACTGACTCATCTAACAAATTATGGTATTTTATTATTTTTATATATATTGTATGTAACTAGGTAGGTACATAATAAATCATGATCTTCATGTTAGTATTAAAATAGTACTTAGTTTATGAAACTGTTGCATAATAGGAGTTATTAAAACACGAGTGTGAGTTTAAAAACCAAGCCCTAGGCGAGGTTTTTAATATTATCACACGAGTGTTTTAATACCTTGTTATGTCAGTTTCATACACTACTTTATCTAAACTCATACAATTTTAAATAAAATACCAAAGTCAAAATCTTGGTAACATTGTCGTTAGTTCTTCTTGATTTTTCTGGTAAAAGATTGTTCGTCATTTACGTTGCTGTATCCAGAAATTCAGGCGGGGTCATATTCTCCTCACTTCAGTATCACTGCTGTTGTCAGATATTTTGCCCAGAATAAAACTTTAGGCTAACAAAAAAATGCCGTCAAACTGCGGACGCAGGCGAGTGGCCGTTCTGTACCTACATTAGTACTAACTATTAGATATTCTGTGGTAAAACCTCGAGCCTGAAAGATATTATGTCTTCAATCCACAGACCTACCTTCAATCAGTGCATACGGAATCTAGATGTGGACACTCACGGCACGGCTGGTCCACAGATTAATAAAATTGATAGTAGCTCAGCGGTATACTAGAGAAAAGGCTATGCTCGGAGTCTCTCTGAAGGATCGAATCCAGAACGACATGATCCGATAAAGAGTCAAAGTTGTCGACATAGCCCACAGGATCATCAAGCTGAAGTGGCAGTGGGCTATATAAGCCGAAGAACCGATAACCGGTGAGGTAGACCAGGTAGACATGTTCTTGAGTTGAGACCGCGAATCGGCAAACATAGGGTAGAATGCCTTTAGGCAAGGTGGAGCGATGAAATTAGCAAGGTTGCTGGATGCGAGTAGCTGAGGATCGGTGTCATAACCAACCCATTACTGTCCCACTGCTGGGCACGGGCCTCTTCTCAGTATGAGAAGGCTAAGGCCTTAGTCCACCACGCTGGCCTAGTGCGGGTTGGCGAACTACACACACCATTGAGAACTGTATGTAGCACTCTCTGGTGTGCAGGTTTCCTCACGATTTTTTCCTTCACCGTTAAAGCAAGTGATAATCGAATATAAATCCGCACATGAATTCGAAAAGTCAGAGGTGCGTGCCGGGATCGAACTCACACCCTCCTGCATGGAAGATCGATGGAGGATCGATGTCAATGGCGAGTTATTGGAGAGGCCTATATCAAGCAGTGGACTTATATTAATAGGCTGATGATGCTGAAAGATATGAACCTAGTTTAAGACATAGTTTTTACTAATCTTAGAAAACGAAACCCTTAGGTAACCTATGCAGTTATGCCTAATCTGGAAAGATAGCTAGCAATGAACACACAGCCCATAGACGCCTCATAACAGACGATGTCTGCAACACATCTATGAAATTTCACTAATGTAGGTCGCCACTATTCGTCAATTGAAATCGTCATATCAGTTTCGACCACTTACATGAACCGTCAAAACTGCCGCGTTAGTGAATAGCCCATAGCCGTCTTGGTAGGGCCAATCGGATTGCAGTACCCCGCCTCAGCTAGTGGCAGAAGTTATTGTACGCATTATATTCAACATTAGGCGTCTATTAGGCTGTATCGTCGTTGCTAGCTAGATAGCTGATCCTAAACATGAATATATATACCTACTCTTTTTTAATTAAACACGATAATTTGACTATTTTATGTGATGGCTCACTGAGTAGTATTAGTACACCCACATTTCGCCAGTTACCTATGCTATAAGTCCCATGTAATAGGGGCCGGTTTCCTCTGTAACCCATTCGGAGAAATACTGGCGTGATGTCATGTTATCTGCCTTACAATTTTTGAATAAAAATAAAACAAACAATCACGTATAAGTATTATTTAATTTATTCAAATAGACATTTACATATATTAATTATATATTTTATAGTAGAATTTCCAAATTTTAATTTTTGGTATCATCTATATAACACTGATTGAGTATCTATATAGGTATGATAATAATGTTAAAACCTAGAGTTACAAATATCGGTACATTTTGTTCCAAACATCAAGGTACACATTAAATATCACCTACAAAATTGAACAAGTTAGAAATAGTATAGGTTTATCAAAGGACTTACTAACAATTATCTATTGTTAAAAATATCGGCAGTGATAAAACAAGCCAAAAATGCTGGTTGGTGTTATTAACAATAAACATGTCGATACCAGTTAGTTACTTACTGAAAAGCCATTAAATTTCTCAAAAATCAATACGATTGAGCTCTTAATTCTTATTTTTTTACATTTACGGCTTTAAGAATAAATTAGATACTAATCGTAAACATTAAAACATTTTTAAATCATTCGAAAACTAACTAACTACATTCACTCGAAATCTCAAGTTGTAAGCACACGGTACTCTCAGACTTTAGAGCAATAAGTTACAATTTTACCTTACAAGTTAATTTACAAAATTAATAAATATAAATAATTGAGTATGAACTATTTTATACAAAATCCATAATATAGAAATGATATCTCGTGAAAATCACAGATGATCATTCATTACACGAATAGAAAGGTATGTAAATTAGTCAGCCTATAAAAATAGATTGCACAAAAATCATTATGAAAATATTTGCTGAGAATAATTCTAACGTACTTTTGCGTTTAACTACACACCTGACGCTGTGAACTTAGTCCCGTGTTAAAAATTCGCAAATTTTAATCGAATTATTATAATCACTAATAGGTAGAAGTTACGCCCTAACAACATCTAATAATGTTGCCAGTAATTAATTCTTAAATACTAGATCTAGTGTTACCACATCTCTGAACATACTAACGTCAGCGCTATAAAAATGTGCTTGTTACATAGTGATAAAAAATTTACATTTCTATGGCCCCTTTGCAATAAAAATGTCTCCTAAACTCAAATACCCAAATGATCCGTATAAAGCGGCGCTCTGCAGCTCAAGCGGCAGGTCTCTATTCTTTCTCTAATGTTAAGTACATTTAATCAGATATAGTTTTTCGACACGTCAACTACCCGCTTATGATACCACATATTAATATTAAACTTTCATAGTAATCCTACTGTTTACCTCAAATTTATGTTGGCTAATAAATCTTCTGAAACTTTAATATAGTAATTAATTTTATATTTAATTTTATATCTTACATTAGATACGGTTTTAAATATGTACACAAAACGGCTCCCATTTTGTGTTGACATGTTAAATTCATCGATAACATGTTTCAAATTGAATTAATTACAATTTCTAAATAACAACAAAGAATGTCGGTCGCAGAGAAGACAGATTTTGTTTTAAGATTGAAATGTTTTCAGAAATGTTAACATATTGTCCAATTTTAATCAAACCTTAACCCTAAAACCATGGCACACAAATTATTATTTCTAACAAAGGAGGGAACTTTTCACAACTGGGATTTATTTTTATTATCGTGTTTCGATCGAATTAAGTTAAAAGTCTCTCTCATCCAAAATTTAAAAAATTCGCAAGTATAGAATTCCGAAATATGAGCAATTCTGTTTACGTATCTATTAAAGGAAATGAGCTGAAAATATGTATGCTTGGTCGCTTTAAAGTCTCCACAGTCAGTCTTTCAAGAAACCTAATATTTATTGAATCTGTAAAAATAGAATGGAATGTGAAAGATAAACGAAGTATGAAAGAATCGTACTAAATAATAACCAACATAACGATGATTCGTAGGGCAGGTAGATCCAGGTGCGAAATTTTGTGTCAACTACAATATTATACTTTCCGGGAGAGCAATTACCTAGTCATTCCTACATTGTAAAATGTAATGTTACCATCCTAAATTCGTCACACCTATACTTAACACTTGTAATAGCGAGATGATTTCGAAACTAGCAGTAATTTAATCATTCTACCTACAAAATTGCTGTCCCGGATGAGGACGAAATCTGTAGCTGTCATCCTAGTTGTATTAGGATGTTGTTTATTGGACTTAGGTCTCCAATTAATTAGCACTAAGCGCTCACTCCAGGCGTGCTTTGTAGCTGGTCTTCCATATTTCAGCTAGAGTGACAGCTGAGTGGAAACGGTGGAAGATACAAAGGGGCAGAGTGAAACGCTGGACGAGAGACCAAGCCACGAATCCGTAGAAGTCAAGTTGCACCTGAAATGAGAGTGGGTAATCGTAAGTGTTAAAGAACGAGCTTTGAAGAATGTTTGTACGATTTATTGGCTGTTGTCAAAACTTACAGGGTTAGCCAGGACTTTTTGTGCCTCGAAGGTGTAGATGAGCCACATGGTGACGTTGCAGATGAGAAGGAAAGTGACGGCTTGGCGAGCGGGCTTGCTACGCTCTTGTTCAGGCAGGTGTACGCGACGACGGGAAACATCCGCAATAAACAGTAGTTGGAGAACAACCTGGATTTACCAAAATAAAATTAGTATGTGTAGCAATGATTTCAATGGACGTAGAAAAAATCATTGTAATTAAACAGTAATTTACCTGGAGCACGCTCAAGCATCCAGTAATCATGACGAGAAGATTCGGCTCGTGAGTGAAGGCTCCCATCCCACCAGCAATGACGCTGAACACGGCATACACGAAGAGGCCAAACGCAGACACACGGAGCAGGATGTCGTTCAGGTCAGATTGTTCCTCGGAGCGGAACTTCAAAGATTGCACCCTGCGGAGAGGCTCGGTACAGGAGGGAGGAGTATTGCTCCATTTCATTACACGACCACTAATATTACACAGTGAACAAAACCAAAAAAATGGTAAACAAAAAGACAACACAAAAAGAAAACAGGTTTGAGATAAGTACAGAAAATGCAATGGAAAATGTCGGATTTTGATTGGTGATAAAGTGGGTTAGCACGGTCGATGTGCAAACATAAAAATAAATTGGAGCCATTGACAGAATAATGGATACATAAAAAGGAAAAGGATATAGGGAATGAATGGGGTTGGAGAAAACAACAACAAAATAAATTAACACACAAACTAAAATCAACAACATGAAAACAAACAATTATTTGCTTAATTATTTTTAGTAAATTTACAAAAATCTTACCGTATAAATCCAATTAGAATCGCCAGTATTGAGAGAACCATCAAAGCACAGTGAGACACATCAGCCAAATAGATCGACAAGCGCTTCAACTCTTGGTGTCTTATCAGGACGAAGAAGAGTATCAAGCAGATGAGAGAGGCGACGAGTAGAAGTAGTCCACAGAACAGGCCCTTGGAGGCTCCAGCACAATCAACTCGGTTTCCACGCTGAGCTGCTGCAAGCGCCGCCGCCCTGCGGGAGAGAACAGCCTCCAGACGTCTTTCCAGATCTTCGTCGTTGGCCACGCTGCAACCAAACGCGTGCAAAGTCACGGTCGCGTTGCTACTCTTTTATTCTCTAATGTCTCGGTAGAATCTATGCGTGCTCTATTGTTAGGAAGCTATCGTGAGACTAATGGTAGGGAACCTATTTACTATGAAATGGTCATAAAAGTCCAAGGTTATGTTTGGTTATCGCAACTTTAGTATTAATGGAGGTAGATACAGAATAGGATCTAAACTGTGGTTAATGTTACTCAAATTTTACGGATGTTGGGCTATGGAATTAGTATAATAAAAAACGGTTATATTTACCTGGGGTAGCGGCCAATGTGCTTCCACATAACGTAAATGACGGCGGCGCCGATGAGGGAGTATTCAATGATGAAGGGATACAGATAAGGCGCCGAGTCAGTAACGATAGTGCCCATAATTGGGTTTCGGCCGCACACCGTAGTGTTATCGATATTGGCGATCAGCGCAGCTGGATTGAGGCCGTCGAACGACTCGAAGATCTCCGATGAGTTGATTACTGAAAAAAATTGCATTTAAATAATTTTTGGACGGATGTTAATTAATATTTGTAGAAAAAAACTAATCTACACATTAAAACTACCGTCATCTCTCACTATTTTAGATTTATGGAACTAACGATATTTGAAACTCATTTATTTTGTAAAAATATCATGATAGTTTTAAGAACTATAAATCTGAAAATAGCAAATGATAACTGCATAAAAACTAGAAGTATTTACATGCAAAAGACGCAACGAAATCTTATCCTTAAAGTAAAATATGAGGAAACTGATGTGCAACGGACGCGAATGTGGGATACGTAATAAACTCAAACAACATTTGACAAAACCGCAAATAAAAAGTGCAACGGCGTTTACTTTTGAAATAATTCAAAACGACACTCCAACGACCAACCTGGCGAATGTGGCGGTTCATCTACACGATAAGTTTCAACACTATTGCCCCATTCATCTCTATCAGTTACTATCTGTCTGGTAGAAGTACTTGGCATCATAGTCGATATAGCGTTAACAATCGGTTTCAGAGTCGAAGTACGAAGCCACTGGAAGACTTCTAACATGGCCGTCTGTGTTTGAGTCACTTTATCGGACTCCGTTGTTAGTGGTGCAAAAGAGGTAGTAGTGAAAGGATTGTCATTGGGCCATTCTCTGGACTCGCGACCATATCCCATCCCGTTGTCATAACCTAACGTACTCTTTATAGTGTCGATCAGTTTTGACTTAGGGAGTAACCCACCACCTATGTTATGATATGATGAGATAGTAGTTGCTGAAAAATTAGTCCAAATCACATTTTAATTGACATACATGCACATGTTAGCAAAACAGGGATACAGAACATTTAGGGATGTGAATACTAACTTGTGGTGGGAGTGGTGGTAGGAACAGCTGTGGTGGAGGTGACAACGTTCAAGAGTTGCTCTCCGGTGGTCTTAGCGGTGGTTATTACAGTAGATGCGATAGAGGTAGCAGCTGTGGAAGCAGCACCGAACACTTTGCCGGAATGTCTCAGAGTGTGCTTACGGATGACTTCTGGAGATGGAGGATTTAATTATTTTATATAAAAAAGTAAATAAAATTTAACAATGCAAATACAAAAAATAAAAAATGCAGGTTAGTTGCAGCGAATTGTTTATGCATATGCTCTTATATTCTAATTTTATGGAGCTGTATCTCAAGTTGTATAGGATACAATGTATAACTCACTTCCTAACACGCCTTCACCAGCATAACCCTGAGGGTTCTTGACGTGGTAATCGGTAATTTCCTTCAGTGATTCCAGTACCAACGTACGAACCCAAACGCAAATGTTTGTAGCAACAACGTGCATCAGACCGAATCGGGCAATGACTTTGAAACGATGAATGTTTAGCTGAAATAAATAAGTTTCTGTAAAACTTCTAATTTAACAAAATAGTTCAAATATTATTGATTTTGATATTTACCCGGGAATTCATGAAAATAAAGTACATTTGCATAAAAGTAAACACCATTTGCAGAACAGGATTAACTCCTTTCAAGATCAAATAGCAAGGCGACTCCAGAGGCAACTCGAAGAATGTACCAAACTCCAAACCGTTGTAAATCATAGTCCCGAGACCAAATGCTGAAAAAAAAAGAGGAAAAAAACTTTAAAAATTGTTAGTAACCTTATTTAAATATGAACAGGACGTTAAGAACCAAAACAGTATAGGCCTTATCGTCTGTCAATGTTCTTACCAATTGCGCCAATTCTGAGGAAGAAGCTGCCATGGCTGTGGTCGTTCTGAGAAGTCTTGCGCCTACGATTCGGTCTTGCAACAGGCCCCGCTTCCAATTCCACAATATCCTGCTGTTGCTGCTGCTGTAAAAATTAGAAATAATGTTAATAAACGGCTGAAAAAAAAACACTACAAACTCAAAGACCAATCAGACGCCTTCAAATGCAAATAAAATTGTTCGTTTACTTGGAGTATGCCATTTTTCTGAAAACAAGGTGGCAACCGCAACTAGCGTACTTAGATACAATTAGTAAAACTAAAATGAAGGAGGAATCGTTTGTTATTTTCAACTCAGGAAATGTCAATGCATATCTACTGACTCAAGTCAAGTGTCACTTCTTCTAAGTGTGATTATACGAAGCCTACTTGAAAGCAAGGTGATCCAATAGCGAAAACAGAAGCAGTATGAACAACGGACTATAACAGCACATCCAAAGCACTCCTCAATGATATGATACACTTCAAGCAGGATGCGTCAAGATACCTCACCTGGTCAGACGCATACAATTGCGCCATTTGCAATTGCAATTGCTGTTGACGGACTTTATCACGCATCTTACGGGGATACACCTCCTGCCCAAATGATATGGAAAAAACAAAAAAGTAGGCAGCGTAAACAAAAAGGGGTTCATGCGGCCTGATGTGTATGAATGAAGCGTTGACCATGATAATAGTGAACGATCAAACAATAAAAATTGCGAACAAGTGCGTGTAACAAAAAGTTAAATTAAACAAATCATATATGTAATTGAAATTAATTAAATAAATGTGTGGTTAACTAACACAGGACGACACGCGAAAGCGACCAGAGAACGTGGAATAATGTTAAGTACAAAAATGATGGATGTGCTGTCTATTACTGTGTTATGTGCACCACTCACCTGGAATTGACTTTGTTTCTTAGCCTCTTTGGTTGCCTTTTCTTTTTCTTCCTTGTCCTTTCCCTTGTCCTTAGACTTTCCTTCCTTCTTTCCATCTTTCTTATCTTTGCCTTCTTTTCCGTCTTTTCCTTCCTTTGCTTCCTTATCTTTGGTTTTCTTTTCTTTTTCTTTCTTCGGCTTCTTTTCTTTTGGCGGGGGCTTCGGTTTTGGTGGACTACCGCTGCAGCACGCGCTCTCTAAACAAAGACGTTCATTTATACAAAACTTTCATAAACAAGGAAAGAGGTTATTGTCAATATATTTTTGTAAATAATCATAATAAGAAAAAATTGCAAACCTTGGAGCAAGAAACAGAAGACGTACAACAAAAAGAGAATGCTCATCCCATACAGGTAGGTGAAGAACCCCTCGTAGTAATAGAGGGGGAGGTTGTGTGTGATGACATCACTGATGACGTAGGCTATGCACACAACAACCAGGAGCTTGGCGTATATGAAACTCGAGATGATGAAGAGCGATGTTCTGTAAGAGACAAAAGAAGCAAGTCATGTCACGTCGAAATTTTAGAACGCTAATATTAGGTGTTTATAGCTGTGAGCTTATAGGGATTATGTAAACCAGGAATTATAATATAGCCTCCAATCAACATATTGTTCATCGAAGGATATAACTCATCGACGCGACGCACAGATTAAGATAAAACTAAGTTTATTTAAAACTATTTATAATTTTTTTTTATAATAAATATTTTTTTTGTTAGCCTTTACTGACCCACTGCTGGGCAAAGGCGTCCCTCAATTCCTTCCATCCATCGCGGTTCTGTGCCGCCTCCTGCCAGCTGTCATCGAGAAAGACATGGAGCTCGTTTCTCCATCTCCTGCGTTGTCTGCCGCGACCCCGTTTCGCTGTCTCAGGGCTCCAGTCCTGTGCTATACGAGCTCATTTGGCATGCAGCAGACGTGTCCTGCCCAGTCCCACTTCAGTTGGGCGACCTTCTGACCCACGTCAACAATTTGGGTTTTGGAGCGCAGTATTGAATAATATTTTTATATAATTATTGTTGATTTAAAAAATAAAACTGTCTCGTTGGTCTGAGTCGCAAGCGTTACTGCTGAACGTGGGGACTTGCGTTCGATTCCCGGGTCAGGCAAAGTGTTATTAGATTTTTTCATTAGGAAATTCTCAGTAGCAGCCCGGATTCTGGATTTGTGACCGGTTAATGGCAAAAGGCTCGCCTCCTATTACATGGGACTTATTTAAACATAACTAGCCAAATGTGGGTATATTCTACACCTCTGACTACCCCTTCGGGGAATACTGGCGTGATGTTATGTGTGTGTGTAAAAATAAAATATGTTGAAATAAACACCTTGAAATTTTTATTCCATTTTTCACACAAAAAGCTACCAGAATTATAATTTATTACTTTTACCCAAACATTTTAATATGGAGAACACACATCGGAGTTTATTTTTTATTATTTATAAAAAAAAACTGTCACATCAGAAACTACTTATCCATGATAACAAAACGACGCGAGGTCTTTAGATAGATAGAATAGATAGAATATTCTTTATTGTACACCAATAACATTATTAAACTTAGGACTAACATGTAAAATAAGGGTACATTGGCGGTCTTATCGCTAATAGCGATATCTTCCAGACAACCTTTGGATGGACAAGGAAGACGTGAAAAATAGATGGGGGCAGTATGTGGTGCACTTTCACAAAAATTTACTAATATTTAATATAATAAATAAATAAATATTTACCTACCATAGAAAATATTACATGTATAAATATATAAAATAAATTCTGATATATATCCATAAATATATACCAAAATATCTTACATCTTTACGTAGGTAAATGCATTTATATCTTTACGTAGCATATACATTTACATTTTTTTAGCGTATGCATTTATATTTGTATGTACCTATTTAGTACAGCTTTAAATATTGAAAAGTAATCAAAAATTTATCGCTGATTTGATGTAGGTTCATAAATCACTATCAGTAGAAACACAATCTAACATACTTTTTAGAGGGCTTGGGCTGGACGCATTTCAACTCCATTTCTTTGTTCGCATTATTATGCTTTTCCGCGATCGCGATGTCACTGCCCTGCTGCCGATGCTGCCCCACCGGTAACGTAGCCATATTATCAACGGACTCCAATTCCACTGTAGCTACCTTCACTTCAGCCTCCATGGGCTGATGCTTGTCTTTCCCCATCACTTATTCCAACACTTAGGGCGGTAAAAGGAGTTACAGAGTGCCCATAATGGAGTGCTCAGGGTTAAGGACAGGTAGAGGACCGAGGAACGCGATAAAAGACCTCCGGAAGTATCGAGGTGCGGCGCCGAACCGTGCCTCTGGCTCAAGTGATCCGAGAGTTGCGCAGTACTGGATGCTGCGCGCCACTCGTCCTCCCAAAACAGGGGCGTCACCGACCCTCCAAAGGCACCCCATTTTTGTTTAAATTGCACTCTTAAATAGCGAGAGGGTCGAGCTTATGGAAGGAGTGTCGAAATGTAATACTATGCAGAATGATGTTTTAATTTTGGCAAAGTCAAGTCGATTTCTTTTACGTCTTTAAAAAAAGATAACGTATTTTGAATATATATGTAAAAAGCGACGTGGTACAGACACAGAATCCAGAATAAATGTAATTCTCTCAAGAAATTCTTGCTTTCCGTTAGATTAATTATAAAATCTATTTTACAGTTTCGTCCTCTTCCTCTATACTTATTTTTGGCCATTTTCACTGACCATAATAAACTAAGTACATATCTACCTAATTAAGAACTTTATCCGTGATTTTGGGCAGCCCTAAATTTGGCGTCACGCGGTCGATAGACGCGCGTCTCACCCGGAAAGCTTTGGGAGGCTGCGCGAGCGACCCACTGACCCGGCCGTAGCCCTCCCGAACACACCCCATACTATTGGCAACCCTAATACTGCACATGCACGTGTAGTACCTTATAAACATACCCATAGTACCACAAACAAAGGAATGATAAACGGAACAAAGATAAAAAAACCGGCCAAATGCGAGTCCGACTCGCGCAGTAAGGGATCCGTACCTCTCAACGACCTGATACCCCATAAAAACTGGTTTAATTTACGAGAGTTTATCAAAAGACATCAACGCACAGTCCGAGACATATGCATTTTTGCATGTCTTTCTTACGCAGGTACCACCACATATGTCTATGTTCGTCCTATTTTTAGTATTTGTTGCTTAACTACATAATATGCACTATATTCTGACCAAGTTTGACGCTGGTATATATAACCGTTTTGAAGATAGAACAGGAACAAGAACGTTATAAAAAATGCATGTTTTTTGAGGTTTCTTGTATGGGGGACCCCCTTTGGTTTTAGACTTTTTTTTGTTTTCAGTATTAGTCGTGATACACCTCATAGCAACACATATTCTGAGTAAATTTCAACCGGTTTCCTATTACCGTTCAAAAGATACAGCCCTGTGACAGACAGACGAACGGACGGACGGACGGACAGCGTAGCGAGAGTAATAGGGTCCCGTTTGGCACCCTTCGAGTACGGAACCCTAAAAAGGAATGTTTATAGGGTTATAGACATAGGTTTATAGAAATAATCATGTATGTTTGTTTACAAACGCTAACCTTGAGAACTACTAAACCGACTTTGATTAAACTTTCGTAATAATCTGAATGAACTTTTCCGGAAGTTTCTGTTTCTATTATATTCGATTATTTTATTAAGGACCTTGGAAGGTAAACGTTTTTATGGAATAATATTAATCGGCTAATATAAAGAGGATATATATTTAAAACGGTTGTTTAAAAAGTCTGGTTGAAAGAAAGTACCTAAGGCGCATGCGCGATCCGATGCTCCGAAGCTTACGAGTTCATTGAACCAATTCAAGTCGTGCCAAGTTTACTATTTGTTATTTTTACGGTATTGTAAATGAGTAGACAGTAGTAGCTGAGTACGAGTATTATGGTAATATAACTTGTGATATAATTTTCCCATGTTTGTTTAAGAAAACATATGACAACATGTTTGCTACCACCTACCACGAGTAAATAATTTTAGATTTTTACAAAGAAAATTACTGGGTTCGATTTCCTCGCTGTATATCAGATTTTTGAAAATCCTTGAATGCAGTTTGTCATTATTCTAAAATCGACATCGTAGTGCCTTAGAACAAAATTTTCCATCTCTCGTAGTATAAGATTTTTCCCATCCGATCCATTGAAATGAATCAACCTTTAAACAACGTGTTATTGAAATAACTGAAAACCTCTTAAGTGGTCATTGTACTCATCAGTATGATCAACTTTTACTGTAGGACCAACCCTGAAATCGCGACAAAAATATCAGCAGCTGTTCCCTACATTTGTGTTCAAGTCCGACAAAATGTAGGGAACACCTGTAATTTTTTTCGCGATTTCAGGGTTTGTAATAGTAATAGTTGTTCATACTGATGAGTACAATGACGTCTTAGAAGGTTTTCAATTATTTAAATAATACGTTGTATAGGTAGATATAGATTAGGCAGTGGGATGGCCATGTCTGTCGAAGGAGCGATGGCCGTGGAGCAGACAAGTCCTTGAGTGATGATCTTGAATCGGCAAACGCAGCGTAGGGCACTCCCAGCCTGTTACACCGACGACCTAAAGAATGTAGCTGGGGTGGGACTGGATGCGGAGGGCAAAAGAACAGCAGTGGACTGCGATAGGCTGACTTGTGGACGTATTAACAGCTGGCTGGTTTTCTAACTACGCTGTCTAGCTGGGGTGGTATGGATATAAGAGACGGAAGCCTGGTTGTGGCGTAGCTTGGGATAAGTTTGACAGTATAACTTAATTAACTTATTCAATTCTTATTCAAGGTCCGGTTTTAAGGACCGATCTGGTCGTCAAACTCCAAAAAAGTACATTGTTTCTTCCCTTTTTTCGTCATCATTTCTTGAAGTAGGGAGAATGGAAAAAATATATGGTGGAGTTGAGTAGTTTATGTATCCATTTTGAAAGATCGATACACGATTTAAATAACTTCGCTTGATAGAAAAAAAAACCAATAGCCAATTTTTGACACTTTGAATTCACTTTGTGACGATAATTTATGTAGAACATGATTTTGAAACTTACACGATATATTTTATCGCAAGCCAAGTAATCCATTTCAGTTTTTTTTTTTTATAAAATTACATTAATTTAATGTTTTACATAACTAATTGTTATCACCGGCCGGCGCGCCTCAGTGCTCCAGCTCCCCACTGCGCCCCGCAGTCCACCCCGAGACGTTTCGTGCTGGGTCAGGGCCTTAAGTAGGTGTAGGTACCTACTGAGAGTCACAATTTTCTTCCACAGGATAATCAAGGAATATACGACACGTAACAGAATAAAGGCAACTCCTAAAAGTAGTTTCTTCAAAATCATTAGGTACTATCAGCAAACTTTCCGGTGAACCACTAAGGCTAAATCGCTTGCGCTCAGTGTTCGACGGCAGCCGTAGGTACGTGTAATGTAGCAGGATTCGTTCAAGGGACTTTGTCGACGAAATGTATCACCGGGAAGGATCGTGACTGTACCTATATACTGATAGCACAAACTGCACAATGCTATGAGTAGCTGATATTTTGTCAGGCCACAATACAAGTTCAAATTTCAACGATAAAATATAGCATCTTCTTATATATGTATATCTGTACTAGTCACAGAAATCTATATAATAAGGCAAGTACTAATCCAACGCCTCCATTAAAATTAATTAGCCAATTAAAAGTAAAAACTAATTCAGACGTTCTCCAACCGTAACCGCACGTAATTGCAAAACCACGACTGCCTTATACCGCGTTTAGAATTTAGTTAAGACACTATAATTAGTGGCGACTGGTGACCCAGAGACACATGCTAAAAACGCCACATGCATTGCTAACTTAAATGTATGACGTGTGACGCAATAGTCCAGTCTTAGCGCAATTTTAACCTCCTTTTGAAAGGATTTAACGGTAACATCTAAGTATCAGGTATCATTTACTATTTCTCATCATCATCAACTCAGCCTCTCGCAGTCCACTGCTGGACATACGACGCCACAACACTCGGTCCACTGCCTTCCGCATCCAGTCCCCCCTGCCACGTTCTTCAGGTCGTCGGTACGCCTGGTGGGGTGCGCCCAACGCTGCGTTTGCCGATTTACTATTTTTCGTACAGGCATAATCGCTTGATTGCCTGATAATTGTTTCTATAAAGGAGGGTACTCACCGCGAGCTTTCACGTGTAATGTAACACTGCAAAATTCGGTATTGAGCATTACGTTACAATAGTGCGCCAGCTCAACATACTGACCGTGGAGCATTAGCTTTTGTACATACATACATACATATTATCACGCCTGTTTCCCATTGGGGTAGGCAGAGACTATGGATTTCCACCTGCTACGATCCTGACACACCTCTTTCGCTTCATCTACGTCCATTAACCTCGTCATGCATGCTCGTCGGTTTAGAGAACTCTTAACCTGGCATTTTTTGAGAACATCCGCGATTTGATCGCGATACGTTCGCCGAGGTCGTCCCCTTCCAACTCTTCCATCCACACTCGCTTCATATACTTGTTTCGTCAATCTCCTCTCGTCCATCCTCTCTATATGTCCAAACCATCTTAACATACCTTTCTCAATCTTTGTCACTACATCTTCTTTCACTCCACAACGCTCCCTTATCATGTTATTCCTTACTTTATCTCTCAAAGTTACACCACACATACTTCTCAAAGCTCTCATTTCTACTGCATTTATTCTGCTTTCATGTTTCTTCTGCCATACCCAACTTTCACTACCATACATAAGTGTAGGCACTAACACTCCCCCATGAACAGCCAGACGTGCCTTTTCCGACACTTTGCGGCTGTTCATGAAGGTGTGTAGTGCCCCATTCACCTGATTACCAGCACTCACTCTCCTTTCAATATCCTTCACATGCTTGCCATCTCTCGTAAACATGGAACCTAGCTTTTGTAACCGCTCGTCATTGCAGGACATCGCTTGTTTATTACAAACTATCACAATAGTGGAGCGTAGTGTTACAACAAGGGGTGCGCGCTGTATTGCTCGGCTAAACGTACTCACTACAGCAACATTCGAAGTTGTAATATCCCAAGTCTACACACTGTTATGCTCGCCTCGACGTAGTCACTGATGTAATGATCCAACTCGAGCTATTACATTACATGCGAATATTTAGCTCCTGGTGAGTACCCTCTTTAAGAGAAATACGGAAAAGTGATCAAGGGACCCAATACTTCAATTGTAGAAAAACATGAAACTGCATTTACTCTGCAATTTTTTGCAGATACCTTTTTTTTGGTACAAGGGGGAAACCTTCAAAAGGCTGCCGGCCTCATGGGGGACGGAGGCCAGGTTGTGTGGGATTCTAACCCAATAAAACCCCCCCAGTAGCCGTCTACAGCATAATAAGGGAGGACTCCGGGAATGTAATATGCCCCCGGAGCCCCCCCTACGCTACGCCTGTAAGGCACGTCTTCTACAGTATGTCCAAAGGAATATGCAAAGATGTTCTTCAACCTGAACTTGCCGATCATGGTATTGAGATCCATGCTGATACATTATCACACACACACAGCTCAAATTCGGACTGGTATTGAAGAACTTTCAAGAAAAAAAACCATATAATTGCCTGAACTAAGTATCGAATCACTCGGAAGTTTTGTGGCCACAAACTTGACAGAACCATCCATAATTTTCTTTCTTCTCTCAATGACGCAGTTTAAATGATAATACCGCGCTTTATCGCTGTAAAAGCTTTGTAGAAACTCTAAAAGTATTTTTATTCAGCGATGTGACCCATTTCTGAGCCGGTTGTATGTATGAAATGTTATTTTATTGGGGTTCAGCGTGAATAATATGATTGGGCGTCTGTTTAGAGTGTGAGCATTTTGTCGCCTTTATCTTTGTCGTTGTTTCCGCACGAGGAGATGTGAAATACATTGCGTGCGGAATATCATACACGGTTTGGGGATCATGGGATTCATGGGTATATCTCTAAGATTTGTTTTTGTTTTAAGGAAGGAATAAGTAGATAGGTACTCACTTCCACCATAATTTTTTTTGTCACCATTTGTTATCCTCTTTTCATCTTCATGTCTCAGATTGGTGAACCAAGTTGCGGTACCATATAGGCAAAAGCCTAGGTGGTATTGTAGTTGTTATGGGCAAAGGTAACCGCTTAACACCAAGTGGGTCTTTAGCTCATTTTGCCATCTTTTACTATAAAAAATAAAATCGTCCTGCAACCTGCCTTTATCCCAATTTATTTGGGGTAGGCGCAGCATGTATTTTTTTCATACATCAGCCGTCATCTCAGTGTTCACTTTCTTTCTATCCATATCATCTTTCACACAATCCATCCATTTTTTCTTCGGTCTGCCTCTTTTCTTATAGCTATCCACATTCATACTTAAAACTTCTCTCGTAACATGCTCCTCATTCCTCTGCATCATTATAATCAATGTCGCCATTGTGAACCCAAACAGGTTATATTATAATTAAGTAATAATTGTTACAAAGTATTAACGTTGTGGCGATGCTTGGGGGAGGCCTATGTCTAGCAGTGGACGTTTTTCGGCTGAAATGACGATGATGATGATGATTAAATGAAACTTTTGGTTTATTACGGTGGATTAAAAGTTTAAAAATTTTACAGTGTAATAGGCATTCAATAACATGATTCAGTGGTGAGTTTCCGTCAGTGAGTACCTTATACCTGGAATTTACCATAGCAAACCTTTATCTATCGACTTTCCTCAACTTGTGTGGAATTACAAGCAGCTGCTTCATATTGTAATTCTTTGGAATTCTTGTATTTGCAACCTCAACATGAGTTTTTTTTGAACGAATATTGTTCATTAGTTTTTCGTATTACTAGCAGGTATGTCTCTAAGCTAAATATAACAGGATAAAAAAATCAATAAGTTTATGTTTTACTTATAACTTTAGTAATTTTATTAATGTTATTGTTGTGCTGTCCTGTCACTGTTCTGTACCAAATAAAAGTTTTTCTTTCTTTCTTTTAGTTAACCTTAATAGTAACCCTATAATATCAAAGCATTCACCATCCTATATAATACATTTTTAATCTGGATTCCATCAAGTTGATAAGTTAGTAAACCGTGCTATATCTTGATATCTTTTTTATTATCTTTTATAAGACACCTTAGTCTTCTCCTTTAAAATATAAAAGAAAATAGACTGCCAACAAATAGCCTGCACGAGCCAACAAATCGCCTCATTCCCTGCACTCGACTTTTATAACTGTATAGTAAACCATTAATATGATTCTATATTCCGCACATAGTTAATGTTCAACACTCGAGCTTTTATTGAAGCGTTCAATTGCGTAGCATTAAGATTCAATGCAATTTCTGGAAAAAATATCTCAATTGTTTGGTTGAAATTGGTCTCGATAAATGGCAATAAACTCGCCCCTACATTTACCATTTATTGCAATTGACGGCGAACTTTTGGAGTCTAAATACTATTTTCCACCATGTGTGACATAAATTATTACAACTCTCATCTCAGTAAACAGCAGTCCAAGACTGAACCGTGAGTTCCCCACAGCTCAACTAAAATGCTCAACTCGAAATAGTTGAGCCGTGGGGAATCCCCACGGTTCAACTAAAATGGGCAACTACAAATAATTGAGCCGTGGGGAATCCCCATGGTTAAACTAAAATGCTCAACTACAAATAGTTGAGCCGCGAGGATTCCCCACGGCTCAATTAAAATGCACGTTCAACTTTGAATAGAGTCTGACCACGCTAACTCTGCAATGGAATTATGGAGAGTTATTTTCTTCCATTAGGTACGTAAAATATTTTTTAGGTTATTGATAGATTGTAATCAAATTGAAATTTACAAACGAAAATACCAAGGAAATAATCATGACAAATAACTATGATAATCGGTGACACTCATAATGTCATTTATTTAAAATAGATCTTATTAATAAATTATAAATGGTCAAGAATTAGTTGAGCAGTTCAGTTGAGCCGTGGGGAACAAAAACCTTCTTACATATTTAATATATGATGTCCCACTGCTCAACTGCTCAACTTAGTAGAGCAGTTCAGTAGTTGAGCCGTGGGTAACAAAAAACTTCTTACTTAAATATGACCCACTGCTCAACTGCCAACTTTTAAAATGGGGCCAATCCTGAAATCGCGAAAAAACATCAGCTGATCCCAAATTTTGTATTCACATCGGCAAAATATAGGAACCAACTGATATGTTTTTCGCGATTATAGGGTTGGTCCAACGACCATACAGTCCCATAGACGCCTAATGTTGAAGGTAAAGCGTACAATAAATTCTGCCACTAGCTGAGGTGGGTACTGCCATCCGATTGGCCCTACCAAGGCGGCTATTGGCTAATCACTAACGCGGCTGTTTTTACGGCTCATGTAAGTGGTCGAAGCTGATTTGAAGATTTCAAGTGGCGAATAGTGGCGACCTACATTAGTGAAATTTCATAGATATGTTGCAGACATCGGTCGGCTGTTATGAGGCGTCTATGGGCTGTATGGTCGTTGGGCTGGTCCCATATTAAAAGTTGTTCATAATAATGAGTACAATGACCCCTTATGAGGTTTAGTATAAACAAAGAATAAGGTTCTAGGAACACTAACAAAAAAAACAATGCGTAAATAGGAACATTAATTACTGTGCAAACAAATTGTTACCTAATTAATTATGATGAGCAGCACCCCATCAATAAACACTTCGTATATTGTCTGACGCGACATAGCAATTACTTGCATTTAAAACTATCTATGACATAATCTTTATTGCTATTACTATATCAACCTTGTGGCAACAATGAGTGTTTGCATTATTATATGGCTGAATAACTTTAGTGCTATAAATATGTCTGCCAAATGATTACCGATTATATCGTGCAGACTGTTTGATGAAGATGTATGTTTATTTGAATCGGGATAGTGAGTTTGTTAGAATCAGGATAATGATTTCATGAATTCCATCTTCACGTCTTATCTTGTATTTCTTACTTGAGAATCGTTTTCTTAAGAGTTTTTGTATCTATCTTTTATTTTTCGTTTGCTTGGACACTTCCAATCATATTTATTAACAGTCTTGTCTGTCTGTTTGGTACAAATTTCGCAATCGATTTTAAACTAACTTCCCGATGAGCTGAGACTTGAAACTTTAAACATAGCTCAGAACTGCATCATCATTTCAGCCCAAAAACATCCACTGCTGGACAAAGGCCTCCCCCAAAGGGTATATGCCATAATCGCCACGCTTGGCAGGCGGGTTGGCGATCGCAGTTGGTTGTTTAAATACTCAGAGAACGCTGCTGCCCACCCTATGGTGAATCCATTAGTCGCCATTTCAGTAGTTATTTCAGAACTGCATGACAATGCGATATTAACTTGCTTTCGTTTTAAAAACGTGGTGTAAAAAAACTTTTTCATGAAATTATTTCTTTAATAAAGACATCAACCACTTAAGCTAAGCGGAACTGGCTTAGTATGTAAGTTCCGTACAAAGGAGGCTCTACTTATACTGGTTTTATCACCATTGATATTAGCTTGACTGTACTAAAGCCTTGAACTATAATTAAACTTTAATCAGTAGCCCAATTCTCGTAATTAAAAACGGTCAAAATATAGTTCCAAACTAATCAGTGGTTTAAATCTCAATCTTCTGACAGTAGATATTTCTGATTGCGGTTTATTGGTGACATTAATGAAGTGTCACAAATAAACGGCAAACAGTGGGGCAATTGTGTAATGCATTCACTTTGACATTAGCTTTCATTTTGAAACTAAAGCAATATTCATTGCGTGGTACGCAGTTGCCAATAACATGGACTATCAAAACGCACGGAGCAATGAACATTGAAATCCAGATGATTGCGATCGCAAGTGAGTTACGCAATAAATAATAAATAAACATTTTTGAGATATTTTTACACAGCACCATCTAGTCCCAAACTAAGCAGAGCTTGTGCTATGGGTACTAGGTATAGTACTAGATAATGGATATAATAGGTACTTATATACTTATTTTTTGTAAATATAAGAAACACCCAGACCAACACAAACACTTATGTTCATCAAATCATCACACAAATATTTGTGTCCTGTGAGAATCGAGCCCACGACCTTGTGATCAGCAGTCCGACCCCCGAACTACTAGACCACAGACGTCGTCAAAGATTGAGATTTAAATCATTAAGATTAGGTTGTAACTATATTTGAACATTTTTAATTACGATAATTGGCCTTAAGGACGATATAAGGTCGGTAATACAATGTTTGTTTATAGACCATGTGTACTTATTTAGCCGCATGTGTGTAGGTACGGAACCATTAAATCGATTGTCCATCCAAGCGGCGTGGAAGTGCTTTGATTACAGCTTCCTCCCCTTTATTTATTTTTAAATTGTTCATTGAGGTTTTTGTCCTGGACATTCTGTACTTTACTGGTTAAATAGACCGTAATTTACGTTACTGAGAACAGTCTATTTGGTATAACAAATAGGTTGTTTGGCTGTTTCCGCAAATGCTGGTTGCTATGAAACGGATATTTTAATTAAAACTGTACAGGGAAGGGAGTTCCTTCTACTTTGATGTTTCTTAATTGATGGTCTAGCACAAGGTCTACATCAACGTGCCAAGTTTTTTAACAAAATGGTTAATGTAGACTTAACATATATAACACAAATAACAATCATAACATACTTAACTTAGTGGTAGGTTTTTAATACCTACCCACTGTTATATATTCATGGATCTGACTTGCATCCGTCTCAGTCACTACTCATATAGGTTCAGTTGAAAACCAGCGTCAGGTACTAGTGTCCTGACATATGCTGAACTGGCCCTATTTGGAACAGCCGTGGGGCACACAATTTGTGGCAAATAAATTATTCCTTTCTTTTCTTTCTTTCTGGTAGTTGTGACGACCTCTGTGGTCTAGTGGTTTGAGTGTCGGACTGCTGATCACGAGGTCGTGAGTTCGATTCCCACAGGACACAAATATTTGTGTGATGAACATGAGGGGGTGGGTTGGTCTGAGTGTTTATTATAAGTATGTATTTACAAAAAAAAAGTATCTAAGTAGTACATCCATTGTCTAGTACTAGTACCCATAGCACAAGCTCTGCTTAGTTTGGGACTAGATAGTGCTGTGTCAAAATGTCCCAAAAATATTTATTTATTTATTTACTTTCCAACTTCATGTATTATCTCAGCTTGGCGAACCGACTCACAAAAATATTAAGGCAACAGCCTAGGTGGTATTGCAGTTGTTATGGGCAAATGTAACCGCTCTGTCCGTCTGTCTGTCACAGGGCTGTATCTTTTGAACGGTAATAGGAAGTCGGTTTACATTTTCTCAAAATATGTGTTCATATGACCCCTATCATGACAAATAATAAAAATAAAAAACGTCTAAAACCAAAGGGGAAATACAAGAAACCTCGAAAAATATGCATATTTTCAACGTTTTTGTTCCTGCTCTATCTTCAAAACGGTAATACATACCAGCGTCAAACTTGTTCTGATTATAGTGCATACTATGTAGTTTAGCAAGAAATACTAATACTATACGGCAAACATAGACATATGTGGTCGTACCTGCGTAAGAAAGAGATGCAAAAAATCATATTTCACGCACGGTACGTTGATGTATTTTGATGAACTCTCGTAAATTAAATAACAGTTCAATCAATCAATCAATCAGTTAATCAGTTTCTATATGGGATATCAGGTCGATGGGTGGTACGGAACCCGTAATGTGAGTCCAACTCGTACTTGGCCAGTTTTTAAAATTTAAATCGATCCTATTGGTTTCTTAAAGACGACCCATTGAAAGTGACTCTTCACTTCCCGGAAGTTACCGCGAGTAAGCACCCATATTAATTTGTAACCATGGCCCTGTAGCTTAGATCTAATACTTAACAACTTACTCCTAAATCCGGATATTGAATCCTCAAAAAAGAATTACCAATACCGCCACTAAAGTAGTCAGATGTAGGAAGATATATAAAATTCCATTGTTTTCACGTTCCGCCGAGATTTATTACAGGAACAAAATATACATAATTCATTGACGGATCGCAGACATAGATTAAGTAGGCTTCCTGCGTATTACATGTTTCATGGGATTGGCGCGTATAAATACCTAGTAAAGGTAGCCTCATAGCCGGCTAGACAGTTAGCTATGTGCATGAGTATGTTTTAAAATAAAAACAGCTGGCTGCTTTGTAGGTTATTTTTATGGCCGGACAGGTTGAATGGGACTTTTATGCTGTAAAGGCTCTAGCAAATTGATGATAAAAATTGTTGTGGATTCCCCATAAAGTCCGCTTAGAGTTTTATTATAAACTAGCAATGTTCATGCCGCTTCGCTTGCAAAAACCGTTTTAATATTAACATCACATTTCACCCCCTAAAGGGTTGAATTTCGAGAAACCATTATAATAAAAATGCGAAAGAAAAGTATATAGATCTGTTTTTTTGCTTATAATATGTTATTTGGTCGTTTAAACACGCTGAAATGGCTGAGCAGATTTGGATGTTTGACCTGATGACCTGGATTAACAAATATACCTTTTATTTAGTTTTCGGGTGGAAATGTTCATGGATACCCTCCGTCTGGGGATGGCGGAAGGGTATGTCAGACTCTTACCAACTAAAACCACGCGGTGGTCATCCTCAGCACAAAATATAGGAGCTTCGAGAACTCCAGTGGACCGCGTCGCGCCGGTGCCCTCTATACCTAACACATTCTACACGGGAGCGAAGCCGCTAATAAAAAAGTATTGAATGTACTCACTTGGCATTTTTAGGTGCAACTTCAGGCTGGCAGCAAGCCCTGTACCGGAGCACTACCTCAGTAGGCGTCAGGGCTTCGGTCTCGTCCGGCGGCGCATCACACTCGTCTATGACGAGCGGCGCTCGCGCCGGCGATGTGTGAGACCCGTACCCGTCGGAATTCAGCTGAAATGGTCATATACTCTAATATTACGTTGTATTGTATATAGATGGTGTTAACGTGTCTTTTTCACCATTTCGAAAGTAAAATTTTGCCGTTTAAGGCGCTACTAAGAGCTAAGTAGCGCCCCCATCAGTTAAAAAATAATTACTCGCTGAGTACATCATTTATCGAAAATTCCTTTTTAGCAATTGAAATAAAGGAACTGTAGTTTAATCAGAAACTATCAACTCTGTAAATTATAGTTCCCTGAAGGTATACATGCTGAAATTTGATGTTTCAGCATGTAGATAGAAAAAGTGTCAAAAGTAGCCCACATTTCATGACAAAACCTGAAAACTGTGGTATCACTAAGGCCCATCCTGTGCCCAGTGAGGGTTCTTATGTGGACACTGTTCAAAGAAAGCGCTTCTTTCGTAAACCTTTTCTTAAAGCCTACTAGAAGTGCTTTCGAGTTTTCTTGTCCTGGGGATTTTTCCCAAAGGCTACCACTTTGGTCACTTTTTAAGGTGGGCTGTAGTGGTTCATTTAGGAATGCCACAGATTGGCTCCGGGCCCATAGTGGGGCTTTCAGCAGCAGCTCTAGCCAGTTCATCAGCGGCTTCATTGCCCCTAATAAGTACCTTTGATAACTCAGCCTATCGCAGTCCACTGCTGGACATAGGCTTCTGCCAAGTTGCGCCACAACACTCGGTCCTCTGCCTTCCGTATCAAGTCCCCCCCAGGCACCTTCTTCAGGTCGTCGGTACGACCGCTACCGTAGCCGGTAATAGAGGGACCACCGGGAACTGGGGTCATTGTTTAGGTTGTGTTGCCATAGGATGTATGTCCATAGTCACCACGCTGGGCAGGCGGGTTGGTGACTGCAGTGGGTGATATTGCACGATAGTGCATAGGAGGACGCTGCTGCCCATCCTTCTTATTTGAACTCCTAGTAACCTTTTACGACACCCATGGGTAGAGGGGGTGGTCTATTCTTTTTATTTGCTGGACACCACATGGCAGCACTTTTACTTGTTACTTAAACAAATCAAACAAATTATTTTCTAGCATTAATAAATGGATCACGTAATGGATGTAATAGCCATTAACAATACAACCCATAAACCTAACATAGACACATACATAATGGCCACAGTCTATTATTACTACTTCATATACTGCATAAGTGATGTCACGGACAAATAAAACCATACATAGTAGCAAACATGCACAAACTGCAGAATATCTCACCTGGTTTTTATGCTACAAAGAACGCGGTCAATGCCTAGTGCATTGCTAATTTTCTTAATGCTCCAAGCTTGTTACCGTTTTCAGAGCTGAATATAACCTTATTTGCATCTGTTTGTGTTTCCATGCATGTTTTTGTTTTACGACGTAAATTTTCTAAATCTATGTTGGATGTTTCGCAACACTAGCGTCCAAATTAAGACTATCATCGATTGAGCGATAAAATTCATAGCTTATTAAAATTTTAATTTGTGGTAACAAAACAGATCCCATAATGAACACATAAATGATGTCTGTTTATTATTTATTCGTTATTTATTACTAAAATCTAATTTGGTGAATGATGACAGGAAGATTTTAAAAATAATAAAATGTATCTACTCATGATTCATGAAAGATTGAAAGAAAAGAAATCACTAAGAAACTTAATATAATTTTTACTTTTTTACGATAGATAAGTTGTGACTTCAGATTTAATTACAGTTTTGATTTCAATTAAACATTGAGTGACGCATGACCAATTTAATTATCGAGTGTAAATGATTTTTCATGATGATAAAACCCGTTCAAAATGTTGATAATTATCTCATAATAATAGCTGTAATATTTTGAGACGAAGAAAATAAATCATACTGCTTTGATTGTTAATAGCACAGCAGAAAATAAGACATATTGTAAAAAAAGGCAAGTCAAGAATAATAAATCATATTTTAACGTGAAAACTGCAATGAATATTCTTTTGATTCCATAAAATCGTAATCATAAATGTAATATCTTCATAAAATAAATTCATTAAAAATGATTTTTATTATATCTCATAATTCACTCGGGAGCAATGAATCCGGGTCACCAACATAAACCTTAATATCTCGGAAATTGAGAATGATAGCTTATTCAAAGAAACAGCATTAAAAAGACTATTTAATTTAAAAAACAAAGCAAAAACAATAATTATTATTGTTATTTTTTTCAATACCTTGAATGTAAAGCTATTATTTTTAGTTTCCGACATAAGTTAGTTTCCAGAAAACATCGAAAATTATTACTAAACTATTCCAGCTGGTATTAATCCGAATAATGTTGCCAATCCAACCAAATTTGAAGTTCACTCGAACGTACTGATTACTAGATTAAACTCCTACAAGTTGTTCAATGGCCCAGAAACGAAAGCTTTACTTAGGTTGGGACACAAATACTTCAAAGATTCGATATGTTGCGAACATACGAACTATTATAGCCTTAGCCAGACAATGATGTTGGTTCTCTTATTCACAAACTAAAGTTATTTTAAACTATTGCTCTCTTTTACCCATAGTTAGGGTTGCCAACCGTACTATATGTATAATATAGTATTTTACTATATTTTGGCCCGGCGACACACATATATGTATAAATATATATTATACAGTATGTAGCAATACTGTTAAAGAATTATATAGTACGGTCGACTGCACGTCAGTGGTAACACTTTGACATTAGCAGCATCTTTATTTCGTAAGCAGTAAGGGCGGTTTTCGAATTGATGTGAGTGAATTGAAGTGTTTTTTTTTTTTTACCACTGTCATGCAGTCGACTGTACGTGAAAATACTATATTTCACTGGAAGGTATAATTTGCTTCTGATTTCCTACAGGTAGATAGTTTTTAGGTTTTATGTAGGTAATAAATAAGGATTAGATTTCATTTTCATTAGATTTTTCACTCATTCCCCTCGAAATGTTTTTATTATGCGGATAATAATAAGATTGTCGACGGAATATTCATTGCAGTTATATGAAGATGAAAATGACATGAGCTCACTTTGACGATGGTGCCGACCTGGTTGTCTTGAGGGTCGAGCGCGCGGTCGAGCTGCGCGCGCGCCGGTTCCTTGGTGTCCGCGTCTACGGGGGCGCCCAGCAGCCGCTCCTTCATCTCGTGGATGTAGGGGCAACGCTGCATCGCGATGTAGAACTCGCGAACGCGCACCTGTAAACAAACTTAAATGTAGATCTAATTTTGTAAAACAAAACCAGCTTTATACGTCGTACATACAAGTATTTAACCGATTTTTTCATTCATTTATTCATTTATTTATAACTACGAAAACCAACAGCTCTGCTATATAAAAATGAATATACAGTTAGAACATGAAGCCAATTACATTATTATTATTATTAGTTACATTAAACCAATTACAGGTGTCCACGGCTAGTGATAGGATAAATTAACACAGATTTTTATGATTTCTGGCAAGCACAAAAATTACAATTGATTGAAGTATAAAAATGTTACATATTACTTATTAAGTCATTCTACAGAAGTCAAGGCTTAGCAAATTGCGGAGCTTTTTGAATTAAATGGGTCAAAAGCGAACTCTTTACTTAGTTTATTTAAAGTCTTTACTCGCTCGCATTTTCATGCGTGATCTTAGACGCCAATTATAGAAAAGTTTCATTTAAATAGATTCTTATTTTCCAGAGTTCTCTAGAGCAAAATTTATAATAATATTCCCGTGCACTTGAAAACAAGTGAACGCTTAAAAAAATAGTTTGTGCAGTCAAGTTCGTGCTCAAAATTCTATGGTAACAAACTGCCGAATTGCGTAACTCGCTCGCCATCGCAATCAATAGGATTTCAATGTTCATTGCTCCGTGTGTTTTGATAATTCGTCTTATCGGCAACTATGTACCACGCAATGAATATTGTTATCATTTCAAAATAAAAGCTAATGTCAATTTCAATGCATTACACAATTACCCCACTGGATAAGCTGCGCCCGTCTTTCATGAAATCATACTAAGCCAGTCCCGCTTATAATTGTTTTGTTACTATTGGTGTGTGGTCAGCTGCACAAAGGTATATACAATGTTATTTACGAAATTAAAACGAAAATTTAAGAAAAACTTGTTGATTAAATACTGAACTTTATATTTCACAAACAGGTATTTGTATATGTTTTGTTACTATTGGTGTGTGGTCAGCTGCACAAAGGTGAATACAATGTTATTTACGAAATTAAAACGAAAATTTAAGAAAAACTTGTTGATTAAATACTGAACTTTATATTTCACAAACAGGTATTTATATATGTTTTGTTACTATTGGTGTGTGGTCAGCTGCACAAAGGTGTATACAATGTTATTTACGAAATTAAAACGAAAATTTAAGAAAAACTTGTTGATTAAATACTGAACTTTATATTTCACAAACAGGTATTTGCATATACATATAAGCCCACTAAACAGTATTAGCAGGTGCCAAGTGTCAAATATTGAAAGATTTCAATCCCTACTTTTCCCTAAATCATCATATTAATTTCGCAATTTAAAAAAAAAAACTAATTTATCATTTTAATTTCGCAATTTTTTTTTTAAATCTTTGTGCAGCTGACGGTTCTATCTGCCTCAAGAATTGTGCATTAGTCTTTGCTCTCTTTTCCATTACGTTTTAGCGTTTGTAAGTGTACGAGCAAACCCATACATATCAGTAGTTTTAATTTTATGTTGACATCGACGCGCAGCGAAATAACATAAAATCAACACATTTACGGTAACCATTGGTAGTTGCAATCTATCAACGAATTGGAGATAACAAAATACTCTTTCGCCACGTCTCGATCAATATCAATTTAATCATTTTATATATAATATTCTTCGTAATTTTCTGTAGTCAATCAATACATAATTTTTATCTCTTCTTCCGTCTATCAAATCGTATCATTTAAACGTAGGTACCTTACCCGTACAGTAAGGTAGTTCAGATTTTCAGATGTAATAAGGCCCGTATACATAACGAAACTCAAGCTTTGATCACAGTTTAAAACTAATCTTGAGTTGAGCTTTGATTTTAGTATATTCCTCAAGCATCGTCGGTTACTCGTGGCCTCACTATCGGGACCCATCCGAAAACCAGCACTACAACATTTCGGTGTTGTAGCATATGCTGATATGGGGGCCTTTTTTAGTCTTATACCGACATGTTATTTTTAATTTTATTGTTAATGTGTTTTTTTTGTGTGTGTGCGAGTTTGAATTTTTTTTTTCTTTCTTTCTTTCTTCTATTTTTTAGTAGTAGTAGTATTAGAAGAGCAGAGCTCCTTGTGAAAAAGCTCGTCTGGTGAAGTACTATCACCGTACCTACTTCTGCCACCAAACGGTGAGTTTCGGTATGAAGGGTACGGGTGCCGGTGAAATTACAATCACATGAGACTTTTCATCTTCATGTCTCATTTTGACGTACCGTTTGCGGTACTATTTAGGCAACAACCACTGGTATTGCAGTTGTTATGGGCAAAGGTAATCGCTTAACACCAGGTGGGTCTTTAGCTCGTTTCGCCATTTTATACCATAAAAAAATGAAACAAGACCGATGCTCAAGTAACGATTCCATGCTTAAGTAGTGATCAGTAGATTAAAGATCAAACTGTATTAGAGAAACGTTCTGTAATATGGACTTTAGTGCCTTAATCCTACATCCCATTGGGCAGACCCGCCAGTCTTACTCCAATTAGCTCACAGTTTACTTGGTTTAATGCAATTTGTGGCTCAGAGTAAGTTCGTTCGGAACAGACACAACCATGTTTAAGTCTGGAATAATTATGCCAGAATAAATGAAGAGATTTTGGTTGTAAGCTTTATTGTTGTTTTACTTGGTAATTATAACTACTAACACTTATTTATAAGTGCTGAGAAGAACTCTTGTTACCAATTACTTTGTGGGTACCTACCCGTTATTAGGTGTTTGGTTTCATATAGGAAAAAAGTTTTTTGTAGTCAATGATATTTAAAAGTATAGATATGTCATACCATAACAAAACAAACAAAAAAATGTTCCGTACGCAGCGGCAGCACAGTACACATAAACCAGTACAAAGTAAGTTGGTTACTTGAAGTTACTTTCGCGTCATAATTGCAACACTTTCTGTACACTCACGATGGCATTTTAGTTTTTTTGTTGTCACCGGTCACGCTCGGCGCCTTACTTGACGCGGATTAATGGAAAAGCTTTGTTTGTAGTACAGCACAAACATTATTCTGAATTTTTTATTTTTTAATAATAGTGTGTCTTTTTGCTACATTACAACAGGCTAAGCTTGCCAAAATATTCCTTTAAATAAAACATTGTTTCAACTAACCCTAAACTGCACGTGTCCAAGGTCAATCTGATAAATAATTCATACGGAAACAAAGTTCATAGCCTCACCGCCATGGGAATGAATAGGCCTACCCATATCGTGGTGCTAATGCCTACGCTTCATAAATTGCACCCTGTATATGGAGTGAAGATGTGTGCTGAATACAAAATAAGTTCTTGTGTAATACGATAACATTCTCTTTGGTGAATGACGTAAGAAATTGATGAATCGTGACGTGTGACACGCATTTGGGAAACGATCAGGCCTAAACAAAGCGTGTGCCCTTTTAGAGATAATTCGTAGGTTGCTGTCTGAAAACAAAGGGGAAAGGGGCCCTGATAATAAATGTACTACCCAGTATTTTTATTATAGGACTTCAATCAACACATACTGTACGGTGCACGTAGTACATAGGTTTTAAAATATTTTTCTAGAAATAATTTAGCTGGTAGGCTCGCGTATCTGCACTTTGATCGCGACCTACATTTGGAAGTGCATTGACGCATGGCGAAGCATAGATGATGCATTTATGTAAAATATTTAATTTAGTGTTCAATTAGACGTGGTTTGGATTGGACAACTTGCATTTTTATTTAGCCGTTGAGCATTCACTGACAATTTTGACATTTTGACAAATCTTTTACTTTTGATTTGCATTGACAATCTTTTAATGTTTGGTTAACACACCCAACACGGACTATTGTTGTTCAAAGTGATAGGACATAATAACTTCTTAGGTTTTCGCGATCACTACACATTATAATAAAACAAAGTTTAACCGGATTAAATCGCGTATATTATTTAAATTGGTTTCCCTGACGTTTCGAAAGCTTTGCAGCATCACATCCTAATTTTAATAGAGAAGATGGTTGGCAGCTACCACCTGTTTGGAACCCAGTCCTAAAAATAATCAAGTCCCAAACAGCACGCAACACTGTAAAAGATAATGATATTGTGAGTGATTACTGCGTGCATCGAAACGATTTTAATTAATAATATTGTACGGTAGATTAAAATTTTTTTTTTTTTTTTGAAATATTTGTAAAGACGCTTGTCATCTTAGTCTACCTGCGACCACGAAATGCTGCAAAGCTTTCGAAACGTCAGGGAAACCAATGTAAATATACGCGATTTAATCCGGTTAAACTTTGTTTTATTATAATGATAGGACATAAACATAATTATTTTCTATACCTAGTAAAGTTATGAAGAAGACAGATGTATATTAATCAACTATAATTAACTCCACAAATGTATATGCTTAAACCAGCTTAAACATAGATAATACATAACTTGAAATAGTCTTGATGTATAAATATTATTTATTTAATGAAAATTATTGAAAAAAACACTGTCCAAGCAGTTATTTTTTTGTACGCGTATATTCAAATAATAAGGAATTAAAACAAAAAAGTCAGTTGTGTACGTGAAAAGAAGTCAAGTCAGTAATCTATTTATTTCTAACAGGTGTGGTGACCCACATGATGAAGACTTCAAGTTGTGATTGATGGTGTCTTGTTTACATAAAGGTTCTGCCAAATTACAGCACAATGAAATATTTACGGCTTTATTTGACTTTCATGTTTTCAAAACTCGCCAGAACTTTTCAACGGTCATGGCCGCAGGGGTCGTGAACGTAATGGTGATACGGATACGCTTTGCGATTCTTTACAGACTTAAGATTTCCTTGAAGTAGCAAATTTTTTAATTTAATTCAATTGACTAATTAAAAACAGAATGTAATTTTTTTATTCATTAAATCACCGGCAATAATTGCAATATTCAATGGTAACGCAGTATTTCGTTGATAAAAACGAATGAAACTATTTTAAAACTAGAATCAATTAAAACAATGTTGATAAATCCTTGTCCGAAAGAGTTACAGCTTATAATTCACATAATTTCATGACGCGCCGATCAAGTAACAGTGACGCTGCATTTTTAAGTAATTTTTTTAGTGCTTAATTATATTTCTGTAATCTTCGAACTACGCGAAAGCTGAACTGCACAACAACCAAACATCTATGATGTGACCTACCTATGATATGGCCATATGCGAAAATATAAATTAGGTACTCACTTAGTAATTGAATAGAATCGATAACTTTTCAATGAACATATAACGTTCTATAGAATAATAAAATAATGTTCCAATACTAATTTTAGTGCTTTTTACCGATCAAATTGCGGTCGAAATCACGCACTAATGAATACAGCAGTAGAATGACGTTATTGCACTTTCGTGACGCGAACTTGACGCGCGCCTTTCTGACAGCGATCACCTAAGATAAGAGAACACGAAAAGCGTTGTTTTGATTGAAACTTAACTGCAACCATAGATAATATACATATACTGGACTGCAACTGCACTGCAACCGAACTTCTTATGTTACGTGAATTAGTCTACTGTAGCCACAGACATAGTAAAAAATATAGCCGAAGTGCTGCGAACAATCATAGTGAAGCCAATATAACCGTGCTCCTCCGTGTACAAACCAACGCTCACGCACACACATGCACCTTAATCCGTGCTCACCCCTCTCAGTTCACATGTCGCGGCATCTTCCAGTAAGCATCCCGAAAACAAATATCCTTCAGGTGCATGGTGTGTACGTGAGCACTGGTTGTACATGAAGGAGCATGGTTTTTGTTGGCTTCACTATGGTTGTTCGCAGCACTTAGTCTATATTTTTTACTATGTCTGTGACTGTAGCGCACATGCACATTTAAGCACTAACATTCGCAAAAAAATTGTTTCAATATTTCCTCAATATTTAAATTGTGGAAAGAAAAATCTCTCACGAGCAGGATTTTTTCTTTCCACAATTTAAATCTTTAGATTTCGCTTCGCATGCGTAACTGCGTTAAAAATAATAAAATAATTTCCTCTATATTTTGGTATATGTTTGCAGTAAAATGTAAATGTATTTAGGGAAAAATTAAGTTATTATTTTGTCATATTGACCCGGGTAGTAAGTCATTGACTGATTCACCTCCTTAACATTGCAGGTGATTAAATCAAAAGCCTGTGTATGAATATAACTACTTCCACTTCTTTTAAAACAACATTTTCTTACAGGTGAAACCAGTAATTTAGTATGATAATTCGCTTCGATGGCCAACGACAATGACATGACAATCGATTATCAACTGATTGCATATCATAATGGTAATTAAAGTTATCGTACTAAAGCATCAACACATGCCATACCAACGTACCTATATAATATATATGTAAGTACCTATGCACTTTGTCGGCATTGCATCGCAGGTGCTTATTTACCGGGGGCGACGCGACGGCGACGTGCGAAAATCACACCTGCTTGGGCACAGCAATCGACCCATGAACTGCATGGAGGAATATTGCCAGTAAGATGCCTCCTGGCTTGGATTTATATTATAATAACAGTGTTCCAAGTTCCAATCCCTTTGTGTGGAAGTGGGTTAGTCTATCTTGTGGGTGTAGCGTAGGAACATGGTTCTATTGTTCATAGATTGATCCGGTGTACATTATAAATATCGAAATTTGACATGTTTACCACTGGATAAGTCTTCAATCAGTGTCGATTTATATCTAATGAAGCGAAATGTTAATAATGTTTAAGAGCCTTCGAAATTATTATTTCATATTTACTAACAATACTTTTAATGACTTTAAATAGTTCATAGTTTAATTGTTAAAGTTATAGTATGTAAGCGTCTGCTCACATAACATTACGCCTGTATTTCCCCGAAGGGGTAGGCAGTGGTGTAATAGTACACCCACATTTCGCCAGTTATGTTATAGTCCTAAGCTTTATTTGAGCGTCTGCTCGCAATTTGAAAATATGTCTTAACTAGACTTTCACCTGCGTATACTTAATTCGACTTAGGTATCACAGAAATAATTATCGCGCATCCCTCGGGAAATGTTAATTTTCCCGGGATAAAAAGTTGCCTATATTTAATTAGTAGCTTGATTTAAACTGGGTTATGGTCTATCTGTGTGACAAATTTCATCCAAATCCATTTACCCGTTTCAGCGTGACTAAGTAACAAACATCCAAACATCTTCACAAATTTTCACATTTATAATATTAGTAGGATAATATGTGCCTTAATTTTTTGGTGGAACATCCAGTACCTACATAGTATGTTCAAACCACAAGACGTATGTAAATGAATGACTGCTCTTATCGGGAACAATACGATGTGTCTGACAAGAGGACGCTTTGTCAACCTCAACAGCCTTGTTGCGAAACGTTTTCATGTGTCAACGTATCGCGGGAGGGTTTGACAGAATAAGAGGGATTGACAGACGTCACGAAAGAGCCTTCATAAATCTACTTTTTCTTGAAACAAGTATAAATAAACAATAAATCAACTTCTCATCAATAAATTTCCAATGCATATGCAATTGTAATGTGAGACCGAAATGCTTCATTGTGATAATTTATGAGAAGTACATAAAATATAAATTAGCAATAAATAACCGTTATTTGCATAAATGAATACTAGATAAATAAATAACAAATATTTAATATTTACATAGGTAATTGAATGAAACGAACATATATATATATATTGTCACGCTTGTTTCCCATTGGGGTCACACATTAATGATATATGTATAACCTGTGTTATAACCCCAATGATAATATGTGATAAATGTGTGACCTTTATATAGATTGGGGTAGGCAGAGATTATGGATTTCCACCCGCTACGATCCTGACTCTTTCGTTTGATCACTTTTGCATTGTTTAAAATACAATGTGCAGTTCCTTACAATGCCTTGCATTTAAAAGTCAAAGTCTTGCTTCAAAACCACAGCCTAACCACAAAGAAAGTGCCCAATTAACATTCACATTTCTGCTTCTAAGGAAGTCAATTAAAAATCCACAGAGTAGCGAATTAAAAAGTAACAAACGGCGCATTTCTAACTATGCCACATTACGGAAATTAATTCTGGCTCGTGGCTCGGAAAGCTGGCTGAATACAGAACGTTTTTTGTCGAGTGAAACCTCCATTATAAGGAGAAAATAGGTACTGGAGTCTGGCAACTATGTGTGTGGCGTAGACCCGTCTGACCATGTGTGGCTGAATTGTGTCTGTGTGACAAAAGTTGGGAGGAAAAAGTAATGGATACGGCCTGATGTAGGTAATAGATTCGTTTCAAGTTGTTTTGTTGGTGAAGTTGTAAAATGTTTGAAGTTGTTGTTTTGTGGCAAGGAAAGTGAAGTTGAGTCCGTGTTCAGAAGTGGACACATTTAACCACGGAAGAAACTTTTCCTCTATGCAATTAACAATCTATTTTGAAAAACGAGCGCTAATCCCGCCAACAAACTGTTACACAGAGTAAAGAAAGTGTACAAATGTTTTGGTCTTAAACAAATTATTTATTTATTATTATTATTTATTATTGGTCGACACCCGCGACCCGCGAACTTCGGGTGATTGTAATGAATTCACACAATCATGTTTTTATCCACATTTCAGATTATGAAAATTCCATTCACACAGAAGCAGGTAATAACACAAATAAGTAACAAACAAATTAGTACAGAAACGCAACTATGACCGAGTCCGAGCATTACCAGTTATGCACTCTACAAAACAAAGCATAATCGATTGAATAATAAAAACAGGCCACTAGGTCAATGGACTAAGCGAACTATTCACATAACGTACAATAAAGTTTATGTCTATTTGTTGTCAAACAAGCAAACAGCATCTGCCTTCGGTGAGAGTATATCCATGGAGTTTCTTACCGGCTCTTCTCCATAGGACCAACTTTTTGGAACCGTGCAACTAGGTTCATAATTAACGTTTTTAAAGTGAATGTAAATGCTTCATCATCATCATCATCATTTCAGCCGAAAGACGTTTACTGCTGCACATAGATATTCCCTAAAAGGGGTGATATGACATAATCGCCACACCTGGCAGGCGAGTTCGCAGTTATTTGAATAAATATTCAGAGAACGCTTCTGCCCATCGTCTGGTGATCCCCGTAGTTGACTTTTACGACACCCACGAGAAGAGATGGGGTGGTGCTATTCTTTGTGTCTGGCACCACACGGAACTGTAAATGCTTATTCGAAATAAAAACTTTTGACTATTCACTTAATATAGGCTGAAAATAAATAATAATAATTCACTTTTTGACTTTAGGTGCAGTGTGGTGCAGTGATTTCTGCTTCAGAACAAATATACCTGTGTGGCTTACAGTATTTTTTTCTGTGTCAGCTGTCAGCGAATTAAATTTTGTCTGTAAACGCACCTACTGAATAACGATACAGGAATAATAATATATACATGTTTATGTAGCCCATTATACACTACTGCAGACGACCTTCGAATGAGAAGGTTACGGCCTTAGTCCACCACGCTGCCCTAGTGCCGGTTAGCAGGTAGACTAGCTCACACCATGAAGAATTTTTTGGAGCACTCTCAGGTATGCAGGTTTCCTTATGATGTTTTCCTTCACCATTAAAGCAAGTGATAATCAAATTCTGACCAGCACATTAATTCAAAAAGTCAGAGGTGTAGTACAGGCTGGGTTCGTCCTCAGGAAAAATAATATTTGAAACAAAACACCTGCGTTCGTAGGTAGTATTCGTGGCAAAGTAAAGTCATGTCATCCATTACAGTTTCACCTCTCGGGTGTCGTAAAAAGCGGATAAGGCATTCCATCAGGTGGGTAGTTAATATAGCAATGGGCAGTCACATAAAACCTGTCTACTGATTACTGATTAACTGCGACCGTTCTTCTATCTAGCCAGATGTTTGATTGTAGAGTTTTTGATAAGAACGTAATATTTTAACAATTTATATGGCTCTGCACTTCCACGTGTGTCTTAACATACGTATTACCATGGATGAATATATTACGTAATCTATTTAAAGAAAACAGTTCTATGAATGCTGCCCTCTAAGTAGTGAATTTTTCCGAATCGGTTACTGCCCTCTTGTTTAAGAGAGCAGAATGACAGTGGCAGACAACATGACAACGCACAGCTTAAAAGCCACCGGAGATAGAACAAGTAATTTAGAAGATATCATTCTATGTAGTGGTCGAGGTCCACTTAAGAATGTTATTTTTAACCGACGAAAAAAAGGAGGAGGTTCTCAATTCAACGCGTAAATTCTTTTTTTTTTTTTTTTTTTTTTTTTATGTATGACCACGCATAACTTTTTACAGAGTGGCCCGATTTTGATGATTCTTTTTTTAATGGATAGGGATTAGGGTATATCTCGAAGTTGGTCCCATTTAAATTTCAAAATCAAAATCCACCCCTAAGGGTGGGAAAACAGGGGATGAGTGCTTGTTCACCCACTGAATTCTTACCTGTTAACCGATTCTGTTGAAACTTGGCACACATAAATATAGTTCTAGACACTACGACATAATGGAGACCTGGAGTTAGATTTTGACCAGAAAAAAAGTTAAAATAAAACTTTTTACCAAAAAATTGAACCGACGAAAACAGAAACTGAAAAGCGAAAAATAACAAATTATGAGTCGGCGCCAAACAAAAAATCAACGAAGATCATTAAATTACTTTAAATAAATAATAAAAACAACGTAACATCAAATACAACGTGAAATTTTCAACGATAAACAATAACTTTCCAAAAATTCGTTCGTCGCTCGGCCACTTGCAACTTGCACGCACTTTGCTTGTTAAAAGTTTGTTTGGCGCCGACTCATAATTTGTTATTTTTCGCTTTTCAGTTTCTGTATTCGTCGGTTCAATTTTTTGTTAAAAAGTTTTATCGAAATTCAACTCTGTTAAAAGAGGTTCTTGGGTGAGAGCTTATTATTATTGTCAATTTTTTACTTGTATACTTGAATGATTATGCAGTACATTTAACCGAAAACGTATAACCGAATTCTTGATCTCATTAAAGGAGGAACCGGGGCAAGCCTCTACGCCTCTAGTGTTACAGCATGAAACATAATACCTACATAATAGGTACTCGCGTTGGTAGTCACACTGACACTTTATGATCCAAATCGAACTGGCATCCGTCAAGGCTGTGGAATTTGATCTAACCATATTACTCTGAAGACTTGGCCTAATTTGTCTCAGTGAAATATAGATTAAAAACATTCATTAACACGTTGTTGTTTAATTATTGTAATTTGACACTGGATTCGTTGTGACTTGTGAGTCATATTTCAATCAATTATTATAGTTGATTGGTACCTAACCTATCTTATATATGAAATATTTCGAAATATTTTTAAGCCGGCTTGAAATTTTTAACCCAAACTGAAAAATAATTCGAAAAATTTTGACGATGGAAAAGTATCATGAAATTTGCCCATCTCTAGTACGAGTAGCTTTAGGTTAAATCAAAACAGTCGCTAAAACTATAAACTGCACAAATGAGGTAACAAAGAATGAAAAAATGTACCTCTTCCCTGAAAATGCTAATTTAATAATAATCTTAGTATCTTTAGTAGAGCTTCGCGAGTTACAAATAATACTCTAGTAGGTATACCAAAGTTCAGGCCCGACATACTAGTTACATAGTAATTGTCTATTTATGCAAATGAAGACACTTAATTGTGCCAATTTACATTTTAAGGAAAACTTTTTTGCTATCTCCGTTATACAGTAAAACTCGTTCACTAAAGGTCTTTGGCAAGACTCGTGAACTAAAACACTAAAGTATTACTCTTAAGTATGAATAAGAAAAGCTTTTGTGGAATAGGAAGTATGAACTGACAGCGTTTTTAACAAATGTACTTGGGAATCGGTAACTCGTAAATTAACTAAATTGCTATGAGTTGTCACGGGTAACCAAAACAAAAAAAAATGTGCCGGTGAATTTGAAAGAAAGAAAGAAAATTCATTCATGTCTCAGTTTGGCGAACCTACTTGCGGTACCATTTAGGTAACAGCCTAGGTGGTATTGAAGTTGTAAGTGTTGTCATGGGCAAAGGTAACCACTTAACATCAGGTGGGCCTTTAGCTCGTTTCGCCAACCTATATTATAAAAATAAAAAAAATTGCCACAACAAGCTGACATGCGGTACGTGCACATAAAAATTACTACATTAGGTACATTTTAGGAATTACAGTGATACCTACATAGTTGTAATATCATAACAAAACTTATTTTGTATGTCGTAGCTGCGGCAAAGAGGTTGACACTCATCATGATGCTGCGTTGTAACGTAAGTCATAAGTCACAACACAGCGCTGATTTTCAGTGCCAACTCCAAGTGACGAGCGGACTAGTAAAAGCAACCAATGATTACATATATAAAAAAAAATGTTGCTACAGCTGTATAAGATGAGTGCACTAAGGAAGCGCGACAGTACAAAGTGCGAATATCGCTGGTGCGACAAAACTGTAGCGCGAACCGCGGAAGATCGAATGCACGCAGGTTCGAAGAACTGTAACTTGACTCCACTCAAGTGCGAATCACGCAAGTGCGACACAAGATCGACAGCACTGTAGTTCATTTATTTAATATTAATATTATTATATTAGTAGTGTATTTATTTAATATTTTGCTTTTTAGGTAGATACAGTACTTGAACGAACTATGTGTGGGTATATCTACAACATTACTTAAACTGACTGAAGTATATCAGAATCTGTGCATTTGTATTTTTTTACATTACACACGAATGCTCGCGGTGAGGGAACTCCCTAAATATTGTGTTGCTTCTGTTTCGCATGAGGCACCAACCACTATTATCACTCTTTAGTTTATTCATACTCTCAAGTCACACATGCATCTGAGTGCTTAAGATGAAACCTCTTTGTTAGAGTTCTTTTCTTCAGTTTTAAGTGTGCGAACGTCGGAGTCGTCGTCTTAACTGCTTGCGGCACATTACGTTTGTATTTCTACAGTTGTTAGAAAATGCTCTGCATAGTCACTAATTGTATGCTGGCTTTCTAAATGGCGGTGGTTATTTTGTTACTAATTGATCTTCTTTATCTTAACGTTTACCGGTCTTTTGCCGCTTTGCATAATGAGTTAATGTGGTTCGTTATTGAATAGTCGATGCATGCTTTCATTCTATTAGATAGGTATATATATGCAGACTCATTTAGATGCCAACAAACCTTATTTTGTGATAAATTTCTTTGACTACATATACTGATCATTTATTCCTACTGGAACTTAAATATCCAAATTCCAACACGACTGATTCATACACCTTAATTCAGTTTTATGTTGCACCGTAACCATGAACGTGTAGTAAAACAATTTTAAATTTTACGACGACGCCCATACCCTCTCTAAAATAGGCGATAATAAATATACGTTGGTTAAAAACTGGGTCATACGTGAAGGAACAATGTTTAACCACAGTATAAACATTGGGATAGAACAGCCTGTTGTCTGGCTATCAACAGTGTTGCCAAGGAAAATACATTTTAATAGATACGAGCCTACTCATGTAGTACCTAACGCAAAATGATCAATAGTAAAATCAAATTTATTTGCGTTGGCAAATAAATTCAAAACTGTTTTTTTTTCACGTCATTGTAACTTACCTATGTTTATACAAATAAATGAATCTAAATCTAAATCCGAAAATATTGGTACCAGGTTTTGATAATAAATAGGATCATTATTTCTAATATCGTCGTTCTAAGAATAAAATTGGCCCTTAACTTACCAAAGTATTGTTTATTATATAAATATGTATAGATAATGATACACGTGTAGCCCACGCATAGAAAACTAACAGATATTAGTCAGTTACCGATGGCGCTTAAAAGCAATGTGTATGGGATGACAGGGTGAGATAAGGATAACGATATATGACAGCCTAACAGCTTAAGAGAATAAGAGCAAAAGTCACGCGACCCAGTCATTACAAAACATACATGTACCAGCACCGAAGAAAATGAGCATGAGCTGTTATCATTATGTAGCTCATGTCAACACGATAGAAGAAGAACAACCGAAGAAAAAATTAGAAAGCTTTTCAATAAACGGTATTGTGGTAAAAAGCATGGACGCGGTTGTTCCTCGTCATACACATAAATCACTTGGTACTTGACTAGAGGCACTCCCCACAAACGGGACAAATATTTGCATGGCCTTCTAAATTGTTTCTAGGATAGATGTTGATGTTTACAGGAATGTGGGTAGGGTATGTAAAAGCTTAGCTTAGCTTTATACTTGTATCTTCTACATGAGTCACATACCTGGGTACCTTTATCGGCTATTGTTTCTTTAGAGTTGAGAGTTGAGTTCAGAATAAGGTTAGAGTTAGAAAAAAAAATAAGATTTTGAGTTACAGTGAAATATATCATAACGTCATCAAACGATACGGTTGAATGCTTACTTTCCATGCACCTTTGGCTTTTCAAATTCATGTGTGATTCAAAATTGAATTATCACTTGCTTGTACACGGTGAAGGAAACTATCGTGAATCGTGAGGAATCCTGCACACCTGAGAGTGCTCCATACAGGTATTGATGTTGTGTGTTGTAGTACGCTAACCGCACTAGGCCAGCATGGTGGACTGAGGCCTGACACCTTTTCATTCTGAGAAGACTCCCGTGTCATTCAGTGTGACAATAATGGGCTGGTTATATTATGTCTGTCGTCAAAAGAAATAGAATCTGTCTATTCCAACAAATTCAAGTAAAACACCAACAGTTCCTCATAAAACAAATAGTTCTTATCCTATATCTGTACACAAATAGGATACTAGCAAACCGGAAACAAAACTAGGTTGGTTTCCACTGCATGACACGTCTCGCTTCCTAGCTGAAGCAAGGAAATTAATGTTCTATACACTGTACTCGATGCTCCAGAAACGGTGGAACTGCTCCCAATTCTGTTAATCACGTTGCTTTAATTAGAGAAGTGTTCGGATTACACGCGAAGTTGGAAACAGACATCTGAGAGACGGGATCCAGTATCATTAGTTGTAACAAAAGAATTGTTTTTAGATAATAGGTGTTGTGGTGTCGTAAGCTGCGTTGATTAGGTTAAATATAGAAAAGAAAGAAAGAAAGAAAAATATTTTATTCTTGCGCTCCATTTGACGCACACAATAACCAATAACTTTAACCTTTACCTTTAACCAATAACCAATAATACCAATAATATCTTTGAGAATTTGCTCGTAGTGCCTAGAAATTAGAATCTATTTGATACTCGCAAGCTTATAACTTTACTGTATTATGAACGCATGTTGTTGTTATGGGCAAAGGTAACCGCTTAACATCAGGTGGGCCTTTAGCTCGTTTCGCCATCATATACTATAAAAAAAAAAAAAAAAAGCATGGCTTTGTTCATAATTAAGTTCTGTCAAATTCTTAATTCTCTTCTTACTTCAAAAATACTTTCCGCCACTTTCATAAAATATTAATAATTATCCAATCAAATTATCAAATATGCTGCCATGACAATCTAAACATCATGATTTTCTTTTCTTTATAAAATACCACGTTTCCTGGTATTAGGATAACTCGTAATATAATGGGTGCGTTTACAGATATAAATCTTCACATGCACAAAGACCCAGCTACAAATATGCAACGAGATGAAAATCGTTGGCAAAATTGCCGTACTGCTCCAACAAAATTAAAAGATACAGCAAAATTTTACTCAGTTGAAGTCAGGTGGGTCGTAGTATCACAGAACGCTCGGTTTTTCGGCTCACTATCAACAAAGGACGGCTAAATGGCTGCGCAAACAGCTGCCACTGATAACGATCGCGGTAGCCAGCAAAAAGCCTGGACACTGATGTGTGATAACATCAAAGGGTGTCCTTTCTCACGGTTTTTATTCAGACAGAAAAAAAGAGTTAATTTCTTTAGATTTTTATCTGGTAGTTAAAATGACAGATGGTAAGGAAATAATAAAAAGTATCTGCTAAAAATTATATTGTAGAAAAATGCTGACTATTTGCATTTATTTTTACGCATAAATGATGGCAAAACGAGCTAAAGCCGCACCTGCTGCCGAATTGCATAACTCACTCGCGATCGCAATCATCTGGATTTCAATGTTCATTACTCCGTGTGTTTTGACAATGAAACAATCCGTCTTATCGGCAACTACGTACCACGCAATGAATGTTGCTTTAATTTCAAAATGAAAGCTAATGTCAAAGTGAATGCATTACACAATTGCCCCACTGGGCCCTAATTCACGTAATTTCATAACGCGCCAATCAAGTTTCAGTGACGCTGCAGTTCGTTTCTGACAGCGATCGCCGTAAATAAGAGAATACGAAAAGCATTGTTTTGATCGAAACTTAACTGCTACTGCTCTGCAACTGCATTCCTTTTTAGGGTTCCGAAGTCCTACAAGGAACCCTTATAGTTTCGTCAAGTCCGTCCGTCTGTCCGTCTGTCCGTCTGTCCTAATCCTTTACAGCTTAATAACTTCTACAGTTATAAACATAAGTAAATGAAATTTTGTTAAAAAATAGTCTGCATATAGATCTCAATTTTAAAAGAATAAAAAAATAGGTTTTACGTTCTTTAGGGGTGGCGCCCATACATGTGAAATGGGAAAAAAAATTTTTTTTCGCTGCACCCCCTCGTGTGGGGTATCTTTGAATAGGTCTACTAAAATGAAGGTAATGTTTCATACTTCACTTTTTTATCAGGTGTACCATCTGTGAAATATAGCCCGTAAAAGTGGCTTGCAATGTGTCCCCCCCCCTGCCATTTCTAAACTATGCAACGTAGAAACTTATAATCTTCCACATTGACCTTTGTGAAAACTCTCTTTTAAAATTATTTAGAGTATAATGTGATTATAATTTTTTGAGTTATAGACAGAAAACTGAAAAATACTTAAAACGTCCTAGTTCAAAGGTCATTGACCTTAGAGAAAAATGATTATAGCAAATAATGCTCCTTTAGCTGCTTTCTATTTGTTAAAATCACAAAAATTAACTTTGACACTTCTTAAATTTGGCTTCTTGAATTTATCGCTAGATGGCGCTACTAACAACACGCGCTGAGTCACGAATGCTGCCGATTATTGCAAAAACTAAAATAGCCATGATTAATATTCGATTTGATTCGTTTGTACACCTACTTAAGGAACCCTATAATACTGAGCATGGCCCGAAATGCTCTTGGCCGGTTTTTTAGTTATGTGAATTGGCCCACTAATGTTAAGTGGTTTCCTTTGTCCATAACAACTGCAATACCACCTAGGTTGTGACCTAAATGGTACTGCAAGCTGGTTCGTCAAACTGAGACATGAAGATGGAAAGTCTCATGTGACTGTAATTTCACCGGCACCCGCACCCGCACCCTTTGCACCGAAACACACCTACACCCTTACCTACCTACCTTACCTTATTTACCTTACATTTCAAATAAGAATAATGACAAAATAAAACAAAAGGATATCTACATAAAGTACAAAACACGTAAAATATTTAACAAAGCGTGAAAATACAAACTCCAAATGAAATTCACCTTATAAATTATAAATTCATCACATGCACAATCTTAAACCATACAATATACTCGAACAACACATAGGCTTGTAAACAATTCAAGACACAACTGCTAACCATACTCCTTGGCAACAACCAGTCTGTGTTGGCACCGCCACCAGTCACCGATAATGTAATTTACCGTACTGGCTGTATAGCTTCGGGCATTTGCATAAGAACTAGATCGAATATGCCATAATTTGTGCACGCCATCACGAGTGCCATATCGAATTGTACTTAATTCGTATGGTTTTATTCGTTTGGATGAAAAAATTGGAATGTATTGTTGAGTTATTATTAAGAGTTATTTGGTTAGACATGCCTATGGAAATTTTTAAAAGGTTTAATCCTAAAATAAATCATGGAATATTGGGAATCATGTCCCATACAAATTCTGCCTTTTCTGTTTCAGTACATTGATAATTTTAACAATGCCTTTACAGTTCACATATAATAAACATGTTCATATATATTTAATTTTATATTCTGAGTATCGAATATTCAAATATTTGAACAAAATAAAGCCTTCAAAGCTTACATCAAAATAAACAAACAGATTGCTTGTGAAAATCGATATACGGAAGCTACCAAAGGGAAACATGTACAAACTAAAAATCGAACAAAAAGCATTGGCGTAGACTATGCAAAATACCCTTTCCGAGTTCGCATACCAAATATTGAAATGCGATGTTAAAATGAGTTAGAAATAAAATACATCAAGTAAATAAACCAGAAAGCAATGCAGTTTCGTGCTTATGGCGCAGTGGAAAACCAGAGAAAACACGTAATTAAATGATCTAATAACTTGTTGATGTAGATTTAGTTAGAAGAAGTAGAGGAAAATGATATTATTAAGTATAATAATATACCTAATGATACAGTTGGGACCAGAATCCTATTTGTGTTAATTATTTTAAACATTCTTAAGTTAAATGTAAATGTAACAAACGAACCAAATCTCATTAAAAGCAATCATCAATTAAATACAAAAAAGCTTTTCATGAAATGCCTTATTCCATTAATGTTCGCAACAGTTAGCATTCAATAACAGTCGGACGGAACCGTTTCTGCTATAACTCATCCCATTTAATGACTTACACAGGATACGATCCTATTTATTTTTCATTCATTCCATAAAATCAGAATAAATATTGACATAATAACTAAGCAAGTCGTTGAAAAATAGGTCGCATGACGGACTGTATCATCTGTTACGCTAAATCTGTGTCATTTTACGAGATTTCTTACAATATTATAATGGTTTGCCCAACTGTGCCAGATTCTGCTGCCAGATCAGTATTAAATGATGTTGTCCTTTTCTTGCCGTCATGTTTCACGTTTTATTTCTAGCTTACATCTAAATTTGGATTTATTGACCTTTTGTTTTTAATATAAAAACAAATCTAGCTAATCACTTCATGTTTTCAAAACGCTAACATGTTTAAAATTATTCTGACCTCCATATTTATGGAGTATTTGTTCACATACGGCTTAAGTGATCAGTTGCCTACAATCATGTTAGGCTTCAATATCGCAATAGTATAGAGGCAGGTTCACCCATCGCCTACACTTCATAGCAAACTCTTCATATTAACTTAAAACAACTTGCGTAGGAAAAAACCAACACAATATATGTTTCTTCCATTTTGTCTACAAATGGAAGTTTAATAACCTAAATATGCCAAAATGTCGAAAGTCTAAAGCATTTTGGTAGGTCGCTTTACTATTATTGATCGAAGGTCGCTCTAATTATTGTTGAAGAAATTTCTAAGAAACTCAAATGTGGCACAGCCCTGTGTTCCCCGTCCATCAGATAGTGTTTGTTTATGATTAGAACCATTCTGAACTTCCTGCATATTAATAGTATTAACAACTAATGGTATACGTTGTATTATAAATAATTTATTGAAATTCATGCTTTACAAAGTACTTTTTGCAGCGTATGTTCGGATTTTGATCAAGATTTATTTAAGAAGTGGGTAGGCCTTGAATTTTTATGACATTAAAAAAAGGATTATCAGGGTTTTCAGCAGCATAACATTAAAGGAATTCCTTTTATCCTGTGTATGTTTTCTGATGCTGCTTCAAAAGGTATTATTTTCATTTTTTCCTGCATGTTTATATAAGCTTCTTTTTTATGTCGGACATACTTAATTTTAAGTTACAGGAGAGCTCATCTCTCAGATAATCTTAATGATGAGGACTTTTTCTTTTAAATCTAAAATTTTCCCTCTATAGATGCTCAGGTCGTTAGCTTTTACAACATGATTAAGCAGTTTTACACTAACTAGATACTGTCGGGTTAAGGGATTCATTTGTCCGCGAAGGCTTACTCCGTCAGATTACATGCTCATCCGACTTTGATATAGGTAGCGTTGCGTCTCCGATGCAATTCCCAGAGGGAACGTTCAAAGCTATTTTTTGTCTTTAGTTATTAAAACATAAAAATATCTCGTACTGGATCATATCAATTTATGTATGTTATAACCATAACAATTCGTAATTCGTGTCACTATAATCATCAAAGCTCTTCAGAAATAGAACTATAATTTTCTATAATTATCTCAACCACTGCATTTAATTATAATGTAGGTAATCTTATGAACAAACAAGTCAATTTCCTTAACGAACATGACATATCAGCAAAAATATCTTCATTAACACAACATAAACTTCTGTTAACCTTCCTTTAATCTTTATAGAGAATCAGTATCAAAGGCTAATTTTACAGCTCCAAAAAATATAAAAATAAAAGGATGAAAAGTGATATACGCTATCTATACGGAGCTGTCTGGGTACTACGGTACTTCAAAGGGCTGTGTTGTGCGACATAAATAAGTCTGGGAGCCTTTAGCTACCCGCGTATGTAAAGGACGCCCGGACGATAACGCCAAGGTAGAGTAGACTTGACAGGAATAAAACGAAGGTGTGATGCTTTTTTAAGCTTGATTATCTATAATGGGTTCAGAAAGGTATTGATGCTGAACTTCGTTACTTAGAAAAGGAAAATCTTAAGGTGTCTTCGATATTTATTGTATGTACAGAAAGCCTGCATACTAAAAAATTTGAAAGTATGAATATTTTTACGATTTAAAAAAATAAAGATAAAAAAGAGAGACAATAAATAATTGACAGCTTCATAAGTAACATCATACAAGAGAAGCTAGAAACAAAAAATAGAAAAAACAGATATAACAAGAATAAAGTAGGTACCTTTTTTTTTTTTTTTTTTTTTATATTCGAGGAGGAAACCTTCAAAAGGCTGCCGGCCTCATGGAGGACAGAGGCCGGGGTGTGTAGGATTTTTACCCACTAAAACCCCCCCGGTAGCCATCTTCAGCACAATAAGTGGGACTCCGGGAAATAATAAGCCTCCGGAGCCCTTCCTGTGCTATGCCTATTAGACACTTTCCCGATTGGATTGGTACACGGCGGCCCGAGACTACTTCGTGCCATCGGCATCCCTGAGGTCATTTTACTGGACACACAGAGCCTCCACTCTGTACGTCGTGACCTCAAAGGCTCCCCATTCTCCAGTCGCGTATCGATAGGGCGGGGAGTGCACCTTATAGCCCTATTAGGTTAGGTGCCGGAGAGGTTGCCTCTCCGGCGTCGCCTTCTCCGAGCAGGATCGGCCCTCTCTCGATCCCGCTCCGCAGTCTCCTTCTGGACCATAATGGTCTCGCAAAAGGAGGCTACTTCCCTCCAATTTGTCGTCTCTGCCAGCATAGCTGATACTACCGCTGACAGAGAGAGATCTTGCCCAATTTGATCGACCAGGACCCGCCGCTCAGAGTTCCATGCAGGGCACTCTGCGAGTGTGTGTTGGGCGGTATCTTGGTCGCCTCCACAATGGTGGCAATTCGCCGTGGCCTCGCGTCCGATCCTATTCAGGTATTCACCGAAACAACCATGCCCGGTGAACACCTGAGTAAGACGATAGGTGACACGCTCACTTCTACTCAGCCAGGCTTCGAAGCACGGCAGGATGGCCTCAACCACACGCTTGTGCGCAAACTGCGGTCCTGAAAGCCGCTCGCACCACAGCTCGAGCGCGTGTTGTCGCTCCTGCCGTCTCAGCCTCTCGAACGCCCTTGTGGGCGCGCCTTCGCCACTCTGGCGAATGGTGCGTATCCGGTCATACACCCTCGCATCCATATCTGCCAGTATATCCAGGGGTGGAAAGCGCGCCAAAAGAGTTGCCGCCTCGAAGGATATCGTCCTATACCCTCGCACAATTCGGATGGCCACTTTACGCTGCAGACTATTAAACTTAGCTCTGCTGCGCCGGGCGCCTGACAGTTTATTCGACCACACCGGCGCCCCGTAAAGGGCCATCGACCGCACAACACCCGCATAGAGGCGGCGAACTTCTTCTCGTGGTCCCCCGAGGTTGGGCAGCAGTCCGTGCAGGGCACCCATTGCCCTCTCGACCCGGGGAACAAGGCGTCCGAAGTGCTCTCCAAAGCTCCAGCGGCTGTCCAAGGTTAGGCCAAGGTATACATACCACATATTGTACGAAGAAAAAATAAAGATTACTACACCAACAAGTGGCCAGAGCCCCAAGTAACCCTAAACAATTTTGTATGGGATTGTTTAGTTCCAAATTCGCACACGTTGGCGCTCGTATAATTCCCAATTGTCAATAACTACACTATAACGTTAACTACACAATATCGCAAAAACTCATGATAGGGCTCAGCACTCATGCTTCCAACTGTCAAATAGCACTGCATTTTGATATTTCGAAGCATGAGTTCACGCTTAGATTCATCTCTGAATATAAGCCTTAAAACTATAGACGGCCTAAATTCACTAAACAATGCGCATAGGCATAGAATTAAAATCGCATAGGTAAGTTTCAGCAAGAGTGAACCTTTTTTTGTTTTTTTTGTTTTTGTTTTCGGGTGGAAATCCTCATGGATATCCTCCGTCTGGGGAAGGCGGAGGGATATGTCGGACTCTTACCGACTAAAACCACACGGTGGCCATCCTCAGCACAAAATAGAGGAGCTCCGGGAACTCCAATGGACCGCGCCGGTGCCCTCTAGTGCTACGCCTTTGGCACGTCCCGGGAAACAATACTGTTTCCCTCACAGCAGCACGCGACCACCACGTACTGCTATCCTCCCCAGAATCGCTTAATAGACGCCTCGAGTCCCCAACTCTTAACGTCCGCGATCCCGGAGGTCCCCTGCCAGATGTGGCGGCGGGGGATGCTGCGTTTCGCCCTATCTGGGCCTTGCGCCAGGGCGGTTGCCTTCCCGGCGCCTTCGTCTCCGAGCGGGGTCAGCCCTCTCCCGATCCCGCTCTGAGCAAGAGTGAACCTAGCAAACCATAAGTGGATACCTAATCTTTACAAGTGATTTATTGTACAAATAAACATATTTTCCTGCCAATAAAATACCATCTACAAATCGTAACAAAGTTGTTATAATACTGAATTAACATGGAATGGCAAACTTCGCCGAGTCTTCTCGTCGCCTATACCGCAAAGTTTGAAGACAAAGGTCTTCAACCAGTGCGTCCTGCCAGTCATGACTTACGGTGCCAAGACGTGGACACTGACAGTTGGGCTAGTCCACAAATTCAAAGTCGCTCAGCGAGCTATGGAGCGAGCTATGCTTGGAGTTTCTTTGAAGGATAAAATCCGTAACGAGATTATCCGGAGAAGAACCGGAGTGACCGACATAGCTTGTAGGATCAGTAAGCTGAAGTGGCAATGGGCTGGCCATGTCTGTCGAAGGACCGATGGCCGTTGGAGCAGACGAGTCCTTGAGTGGAGACCGCGAATCGGCAAACGCAACGTGGGGCGCCCCCCTGCCAGGTGGACCGACGACCTAAAGAACGTGGCTGGGGGGGACTAGATGCGGAAGGCAGAGGACCTAGCGTTGTGGCGCAACTTGGGAGAGGCCTATGTCCAGCAGTGGACTGCGATAGGCTGAGTTGATTGATTGATTGAACATGGAATGAATCTTTTAATTCAACCACAAGCCACTAACTAGCAGAAAACTGTCTTTGAAAATAAATTTCAAAGCTCGAACCGAGCAAAATTGCGTTCAAAAGATAAAATGAAATTCCCAGCTTAAACTCCCAAGCGAGAATTCATAGTAAATAAGTTAGTGCAATAACAGAAACGGACTATGCCTATATTTTTTTAATCCAGGCCTTTATAAAACTGTTGTTGAAAAGCGTATAGACTGACGTCACGGATGTCAACCAGCCATAAGCTCTCTGTGTACTTCACGAGTATAAATAAAAATACATCAGTTACATTCGCTTAATTTTATTATTAAAATACATTTATAAGTGCAACTTACAAGTAACATTATTTTTCTGTGTTTATGTGCTGTGTTAAATACTAAAAACTCTAAAAACGTAAATCGTTGTTTTCCAAAAAGTATTAAAGTACCCGATACCAAAGGAGAAAAAATCTGATTTCATTATTGAACTGAATATATACAGTGACCTAACTTCAGTGTATGTGCACCTTTACGCTGAGTTGATGTGTCAACCTATGGTGTTAATCCGTACCATACACACCCTGAAACTGCCATAAACACGTTTCTAAAAATAGCGCCATCTGTTCTCTGATTGCTGTACCGCTTGGATATTGATCGATTGCACTAAAGCAAGCAAGTAAACTAGATTTTACCATGGCTAAGTGCGGTGGTTGTGGCAAATTTCTCTCGGCAACGTCGTCAGAGGCCGCTAGTTGCGGCAAATGTGGGTCCTGTTATCACCGAGCGTGCGTGGGAATACAAATAACTGGCCCATTAACGACCCCCTGGCACTGTCCTGAGTGCAAAAAAAACCTAAGAAGGGACAATCAGGCTGAGACACCGGTAAGGGGGCGTGCACCAGGTGAAGTAGAGGAAAGCCTCATTGACCTAAAAGCCTCCAGCCCTATAAATAGCACAGCCGAGCTGAACCTAGACGTCCTTAGGGCAGAATTAAGAATATTTAAAGAGGACTTGATGACAACAGTGCGTAATGAATTCCAGCTGCTCCGGGATGATCTGTCCGAGCTGAGGTCCTCTCTAGGCGTTACAAATGATCGGATGAATAATTTGGAGGAGAGAGTGGAAAGGTTGGAGAACAAACTGGTTCAGCCCCAAGTGTCATCAGAGGTGGACGAGTTAATTGCGCAATTGCGGAGCGACATTAATGATCGAGATCAGGACCTGCTCGCCAATGATGTCCAGATCTCGAACATACCTGAGACTAGCGGTGAAAACCCTATCCACACAGCTATGTTGGTTGCGTCAAAGATAGGCGTTAAAATTAAAGCGCGCGATATAGTGAGCGCCGAACGTGTCGGAGGTAGACGCATTAACGTAACGCAGGCGACGGCGCCGGTGGAGACCCGCCCGCGCTTCCTTGTCGTGCGCCTCGCGCGACGCGACCTGCGAGATGAGATGCTGGACGCTGCAAGAGTGCGCCGCGGCATGACTACCGCTGACCTCGACATGCCCGGCCCTGTGACACGTTTCTATTTGAACGAGCGCCTTACGAAGCAAAATCGGGAGTTATTTCGGATTGCCCGTGAGACCGGCAGTAACCTCGGTTGGCAATTTATATGGTCAAAACGAGGCCGTATTCTCGCACGAAACAAACCTGGGGACTCCGCATGTCTTATCCGCTCTGAAGATGACATACAGCGCATTTTCGGTCCGGTACCAGGTATCGGTGGCAACAGTAGTAGTACTTAGACTGTTTTTCTGTTTAGTTTTGTTTCTACTTTATTACTGTTTTTTAGTTAAGGCCGTACTTATATGTATAATCAGTTTAGCTAGTATATTTGGTATTATAAAGGATGTAATAATATGTTTGTTTAGCGATTTTCTACGCATTTTTCTGTTGGTAGGCGTTTGTCTCGCGGCGCACAGTGATTTTTTCGTAAACCAGTTTTATAACAATATATATATTTATCTACATCTATTTAATACAAAACTATTATCTATAAACCACACATTAAAACCTTTTTACACTTTAAATAACTATATTAATCATTTCCATTTTATTCTACACGCTACTGACTTAATTACATTTGAACCAATACTAATAATAGAACTTACAATGAATGCATGTGCACTGATCATACTGTTTTTTCTAAATGACGGAATAATTTTAGAACATTATAATGACTAAAGGCGGAAAATTTCTTAAAGTTGGTCTCTTTAATCCAGGATCATTGGGTACAGGTCATGATAACTTAATTGGTGCACTCGACAGGCATTGTTTTGATGTTTTGGCTATCAACGAAACATGGTTGCGACCGGGGGAGGAGGGGCGCGCTCCGGTGGTGCCGGGCTATCGTCTCCGCCACACACCGCGGTCAGCGCGTGTGCGCAGGGGTCGTGGTGGGGGCGTTGGCTTTTATCTACGGCGGGGACTGAGCGTGCGTACTTGGACGTGTGCTGTTGATCCCAGGTTCGAATCGGTCGACCAAATGTGGTTAACGTTGTCAATGAATGGCAAAAAAATTGCTATAGGCACAGCGTATCGGCCTCAATGGCTTAACCTTGACCTTCTCCTGGATGCCTTAACGGAAACTCTTACTTCATTGGGAAATTGTGATCATTATATATTGCTTGGCGATTTTAACGTGAACATGACTGACACAAACGACGCGAAAACTAAAAAATTCAACGAGTTTTTAAAATGCCTAAGTCTCACACAATTAGTCACGTCACCCACTCACTTTACAGACACCAGTGAAACTCTTATCGATCTCCTGTGTACTGACCTGAGAGCAAGATATGCAACGGTAGAATCTTCTGGTTCAATTAATGGTCATTCTATTATATCTGCAGAATTCCACGTAAAACATGACAAGTTTAAGCCATACGTTGTAGAATTTAGGCAACTTAAAAGTGTATGCATGGATAGCTTTAATATGGACTTATTGCTTCTATGCCCTGAAAACATTTCAAAGCTAGACAGTGTAACTGACATGGTGCATGTTTTTAACTCCCGCATTCTTGCCCTGTTTGATTTTCACGCACCGATCAAGACATGTACTATAAAGGAAAAGTCGTATCCTTGGATTACAGACACGATCAAGCTCATGATGCGGTTACGAGACGATGCATTAAGTAGTTTTAGGAAAACTAAATTGGACTCTAAAAAGGAATACTACAAAGAGTTAAAATCCCTGGTAGTAAGATCATTGTACAACGAAAAAGTTGCGTACTTCAAGCATAATATAAATAATCAAATTAAAAACCCAAAATTACTATGGAAAAATCTCAAATCCACCTTATCACCCTTTAAACCTAGACAAGACCTTCCGTCGCACTTTTCTGATCCAGATCTAATTAATAACACTTTTTTGATAGTCCCTGGTAACCCTGTGGCAAGCTTGTCAAATATGACTTACTATGAATATCACAGACATAGTGAAGCAACTTTCACTATCACTCCAGTAGAACATACCGATATCTCGCGCATTATTTCCAACCTTAAAAGTAATGCTGAAGGCTACGACAACATTACTCTGGATATGCTTAATATGACTCTGCCGTACACACTAAGTTCTATAACGGATATAATAAACCGCTCTATAGTGACGTCAACGTTCCCCGAACAATGGAAAATTGCCTCCGTTAGGCCGTTACCTAAAAATTCAAATCCAACAGAAGTAAAAGACCTACGCCCTATAAGTATCTTGCCATGTCTGTCAAAAGTATTGGAGAAAGTCATCAGTAACCAACTAACGTTTTTTTTGGAACAAAATAACGTATTACCTGATTTACAATCTGGTTTCAGAAAACAGCGTAGTACCTCTACTGCTTTGCTGGATGTTACTGATAATATGTTAACAGCCCAAGATAAAGGAATGTGCTCATTACTGGTTTTATTGGATTTTTCCCGTGCATTTGATGCAATAAATATCCCGCTATTACTATCGAAGCTTAATTATTATGGTTTTGACCACGGCGCAACGCAATGGTTTCGTAGCTATCTCAGTAATAGGAAACAACTAGTGGATTTACGTTTAGGTGACGGCACGGCTCTTAGATCGGCTCTTACTTCTATAGAGAGAGGCGTCCCACAAGGCTCTATTTTAGGTCCAATTCTGTTTATTTTGTACTGTGCGGATATAGTCAAATGCCTCCAGAGATGCAAATACCACATATACGCTGACGATGTCCAACTATATATCTCTTTTAAACCAGATGAATACGATAGTGCCATTAAAGATCTAAACGCTGACCTTCATAGAATCACCATCTGGTCCGAGGAGAACTGTCTGTCACTAAACCCGATAAAAACCAAATATATGGTATTTGGCACGAGGCAGCAGCTAGCTAAACTACCCGCAACTTTTGATTTGGAGTTGATGGGTGAGCCAATTGAGCGAGTCTGTGAAGCGCGGAATCTCGGTCTTATTATGGACAACGATCTCCGTTTCGAGAAACATGTTGCCGACTCGGTAAGAAACTGTTTTTACCGCCTAAAGGTTTTGTATAAGATGAGGCCTTACTTATCAGAAACATTAAGGGAGCAACTAGTCGAAACCCTTGTTTTGTCTAGGTTGAACTACGCAGACACGGTGTGCGGCCCACGCCTTTTGGCTCGTACGGATCGGCTCATTCAAAGGGTTCAGAACGCTTGTGCTCGATTTTGTTACAGAATTCCTTCCAGAAGCCACGTAACACCTTTTCTTAACAAGCACTATACACTAAAAATGAAATCGAGACGCAAACTACACTTGGCTTGCCTCCTGTTTGGTGTGGTTAAATACCAAAAGCCGGATTACCTATACAACAAGCTGAGTTGGGTGGGTAGTAGACGAGAATGCGAGAGAAGACAGTGTTCACAGCCACTCTCAATTCAGCTCCACCGTACAGCAGCTTTTAGAGGCACCTTTCGGTATGCGGCATCCAAAGTGTGGAATAACCTGCCACCACCTATTAGAGCAATCAAGACGATCGAAACTTTTAGAAGACGCTTACGGCAGTATCTGATAGATGCGCAACGGAAACTAGACATGATTAATGTTAATGTTTCTATTATATGATAATTATTATAAATGGATAGGTACATAACTATATGCAGGTTGTAGGTATTGCACATGCTCGGTGGTTTCCTTTTGCTGCTTATCGTGTCCGTAACTCTGGGGGTGCTGTTGCATCATCCGCGACAAGTGCGTGCCACCGCAGTTCGGAGACCTAGAAACAAAACAAACACAATATATTATTTTTCCAACTTGTCGTGCTCTGCTCATTCTCGTTGTGTTTCTACTTACCCAATGTGGCTGGCCTGCTTGCGACTGCGGCGCACGGTGTCGGGATCGTAGCATTTTTTTTCTCTCCCTCCAGTAAAAAGCCTGGCAGACAAACGTCTGTGTTTGTAGTTTGGCATCTCGATGTTGAAGCACAACTAAAAAAACAGGTTATTGATGCTTGATCAGGAATCCCCAACAATGCTCTGCAAATGTTAATATTTTTACTACAAAATAAAAATTACCTTTTATCAACTTCGGAAATCTCCATCTATTATTTTTCGTACTTCACTTTTTTCTAGTAAGGTTTGGTTGATTATTAGTTTCAATATAACAACTGCCGGTAAAATGTCCGTCGCGCTCGGCTGCCCGCAGCGCATTGTTAGATTTGTGGGTAAATGCGTGCAAACGAACCTGTGACATGTATATGTATTTATTAATTGATGACGTCCGTTCCACTTATTTCCCATTTATTTAATATTACTATTTTAACACGTATATATATATATCACGATATTTATATTTTATATTATATTATTATTGCGAAAAACTTTCTAATTATTTTTATCTATGTTTAGTTTACTCACTGTAAAACTGATTTTCGTCCGTGACGCTTTCAAACAAGGTCCAGTTGAAAACCAGCGCCAGACACTAGTTGTCTGGCTTTTTTGCTGAACTGAGCCTATTTGGTGCAGCCGCGAGGCACACAATTATACTTTTAGGAGACTATATTGATTAAAGCTGTATATTATTGTTATTGTGTGTGTTGTGTGGCTGTAGTAAATAAATCATTTTTCTTTCTTTCTTTCTTTCTTAGTCTGGAATTTCAAAGCATTTATTCACCTGCCTGTTGCTCAATGCTCATTCCTTTAGTTTAACCCTTCGAGGAAAAACCAACTATATTTTCAAGCTTCAAGGTCCTCAATTGTATGGCAGAACTGTTATAATCACTGGGCAGCCAACGCGAAAGCTTTAATAATGAAACTTGAATAGACCTTATTTACAAAAATTCGTCGGAACGCGTTGTGCGATTTCTACGCGAGCCTGTTTTATGTACTTATTTTTGATACGTTTTCATATTAAAGTGGCTCTTTGGCTGGGTTGAGAATATGGGAAAGAAAGATTTTTTGTAGCATTATAAATACTTAGGTAGACCTACTATTACCTCCTTAGATCCTGCGTATTATTTTTTTCTACAAAATGTAATTCGTTAGTCAGGCCCAATATTGAAATAGATTTGATAGTAGTACGTGTCCGCCATATTTTTTTTGTATATATTTTAATTGGAAGATTAAAACTAACAAAACCATTTAAATTAGTGTAGTGAATAGTGTACCTACCGTACCATATGACAGTCAAAGTCAAACCAAGTGACTAGTGCTGCCTATAAAGGACACATGAACAATGTTTGTGTCTTCCCCTCAATAGAAACTAAAAAAGTTATTAGACGCATTTTAACATAACAATTTAAGTTAAAATTAAATGACTCAAGGGTAGATAGGTCATTCAAATAAAGTATCTTAGAAGTAATGGAAGAAATTTCTTATAGAAATAAGCAGTGCCTTTGTACTATTCATTTCTATGTACTTTATTATTATTTCTCTGTGTGTGCATAAATTTAATAAATAAATAAAAAAATAAAAATAAAAAATTTACAGAAAAAATATTAAACACAAAATACAAACCCAAGAATATACCTAACTTAATTGAAGGCTGGGTCCTTAGGAGGTAAAAAAGATAGTACCTACCTAACTTCTATCTATTGTATTGGTATGTAGGTAGAGTATTTAGGTTGAGACAAACCCATGCTATGTAGATTGGAAGTGGAAGATAAAGTTGCTAGTTCATTAATTTTGATCACTTCAATAACTCTTGAATGTCAACTGAAACAATTACGTTGCAGGTAGTTTCAAGCGTAGGTATACTTATTATTTTTTCTTCGACCATCACACATGACAGAAAAAAAGTACCTAAATACCTACTGATGCGCTAATTAGTTTGCACTATTAAATTCTTCAACTTTTTATTTTCAGTAACATAACATAACATAACATCACGCCTGTATTTCCCCGAAGGGGTAGGCAGACGTGCATAGTACACCCACATTTCGCCAGTTATGTTATAGTCCCATGTAACAGGGGGCGAGCCTATTGCCATTGACCGGGCACAAATCCAGATTCCAGGCTGCTACTGAGAATTTCCTAATGAAAAAACCCAATAACACTTTGCCCGACCCGGGAATCGAACCCAGGACCTCACGCTCAGCAGTCGCGCTTGCAACCACTAGACCAACGAGGCAGTATTTTCAGTAGCAGTTTATTAATACTGTAGACCAGGTACAGTCGACCTTGAAATTGCTTTACCACCAAGGTCTATTTTTATCTATTTTTGGTTATAAAACCAATGTGACAGTTACTGTTGTCGTCCCTAATGATTTATTTACTAGGATTTGTTGTGAAAAATGGTAAAACAATTGTGTGTGGCGTTAACTTCATCATTTTCTTGTTTGAAACCGTTTTAAAACTAATTACTTGGCATCTCAAGGCAATTAACAAATTGAAAAAGAAATTACGCAAAAGCTCCCAAGTCGTATATATACGCAATCCGTAAACACTGACCCTTAATTACAATAGGTAGGTACTTGGAAAAGGGTTAACAAAAGCACCATTTACTGCCAAGTAGAGTCCGACCGAAATTAGTTTTGGTTTTCGGCAGTTTACGGGAATTTTCGTTATCGGGCGAAAAAAAATGTTTTCGGCCTGTACCGTATACGATCTACGCGGTCGTGAAATCTACTATTTAGGTAGTTCAACGGGTCAACTTTGTGCAGACAGAAGCAGTAATGTGTAGGAAGAAAATTGCCTTTCCTTGTTTAAAAATCTGTTTTTGAGAAATTTATAACGTTAATTTTCATGTTTCAAGTTTTAATATATGTACAGTCTAACAAAGCAATTAGTATCCAGGGTCGCCAGATATAAATTAAGTTTTCTTAGAAGATTATGGATGTTTTATAGTGAAATATAATTTTAATAACGGACAAAGTTAAACTGTATTTATACAATACCCTAATCAAACTTTTCTATAATAATCCTGAGAAATCTTCATCTGTATCTGGCGACCCTGGATACTAATTGCTAGACTGTACGACCATTTTGGTAATTAAATTATGTGCTTTAATTATTAAAAGATTGATATTTCAGAAGATTTAATAATTTGTTGTTATAGTACTTTTACCAAACAAAAATCTATCGATATAAAAGAAGTAGTAGGTATATGTTTTTATTTTTTTTGGACTTTTTTGGTTTCGGTTTTCGACTGAAAATGTAGTTTTAGACGAATTTCGGTTTCGTTTTCGGTCGAAAATAAAAATCCATTTTCGGTCGGTCTCTACTGCCAAGTCCTTTGACCTACCAATTCCTCTTTGACGCCTTTTTAACGAAGGGTTGGAATGAATTATTTCTCAATACCTTTTCCCAGCTATTTTGGGGTCAGCTTCCAGTCTAACCACAAACGACTAATTCATAGATTTCATAAATAAGGGAGATATGCCTCAATGCATAAATGTTCGTGTTTCAGGCGTTTTCCCTAAGGCGATGTCCTAATACAACGCGACTATGCAACAATTGCAAGTTCCTGCGAATTTCGTTCGCGCATTTTGTTCACGATAAACACGCGTGTCACAAACAAAGAACGCGAACGGGATTCGTGCGAATTTGCGAATGTCGCGTAGACGCGTCGTATTAGGACAGCGCCTAAGTGTCGCCCCTTTTTTCCCACTTAATTTACAAACACAAACAAACCCAATAAATACACACTCACTCACACACTCATATTTTCTCACGCATACCAAGAAGCACGCAGCAACATTAGTAAACTTACTAATAAAATTGTAGACACGCGAAAAGTGGGCAAGCAGTGCACTACAGATTGAAGCACTGCGGTAAACATAACTCCCTTTCATTTATAAAACCTTATTCTTAGTTTATACTAAACCTCTTAAGGGGTCATTGTACATCAGTATGAACAACATTTACTTCGGGACAAACGATGAAATCGCCAAAAAAAATATCAGCTGATCTCTAAATATTTTAGATTTATGTGAACTCTCAAATGTTTTTCGCGATTTCAGGGTTTCTAAAAGTTGTTCATACTGATGAGTACAATGACACCTTAAGGGGAATGTAGCAGACAAGTGGCGCCCCATCAGTAAAAAAAATATTACATCATTTATCGCAAATTCGTTTTTGATTAATGAAGTACAGGTTTAATCAGAAACTATTAACTCTGTAAATTATACTTCGCTGTAGTTGTAGATAGAAAAAGTCCGAAAAACTGCCACTTTTGGCATTTTTATTATCTACAACTACAGCGAACAGTTTCTGATTAAACTACAGTAACTGTACTTCAATTGTTAAAAACGAATATTCGATAAATAATGTATTCAGCGACCAATATTTTTTTACTGATGGGGGCGCCACTTGGCTGCTCCATTCCCCTTAAGAGGTTTTCAGTTATTTCAATTACACGTTGTATAGGCTGACTAGTATTTTACACGGAGCGACTTCCACCACACCCCCGCAACCTAACCGACATTATAGGGTGTCGGATTTTTAGGCTTCGGTCTGACTGCCCGTTACGACTGCATTGACATTACGATTTACATCAATAAATTATTCAAATAATCTTGACAAAGCTTTACCTACATTACCTTTTCTTCCTTGCGTATCTTTTTTATCTATTTATCTAATAAATAAATATTATTTAAAAAAAACTTATTTCAGGCAAGACATAAGTTTGACATCATACACATTATACCCATATCATATTAACATAATTATTACCTAGAATTACAAATAAATAAATGAATTGTTACTTCACTAATCAATCATTGATTTTTTATTATATTATTAATTTTTATGTCTTTATTTAATCACGGCTCATTCTCCGTCAGGAAGAAGTCCGGACCTTTGGAAGGCTTGCCAGAGGACACAGGTCCAGCTAGCAGTCGCCCCTTTGACAAATTTACTCTATGATGGGATGGATTATTATTTAATTTTGCTACTCAAAAGTACCAGAAACAGGAAATTATTTCTTTACTGTGTTATATAGTACGGTGTTAACACATCGCGTGTATACCACCATCAATTATAGTAATGAGTATTTAGGTGTTTACATTACGTAATTGGAATACGACTTTTTTATTTGTTCATTTGACCCATATCAACAAAACCGGTGTCATTTTATTCCTTTTTGTCACGCGATTTAGTAAATACATAAATTGTGCTGTAATTCCTTTCAAATAATCGCAAGATTTTTATAAACTTACAAATGTGTTTTTGAGGGTTCCGTACCCAAAGGGTGCCAAACGGGACCCGATTACTCTCGCTACGCTGTCCGTCCGTCCGTCAGTCCGTCTGTCTGTCACAGGGCTGTATCTTATTAACGGTAATAGGTAGCCGGTTTACATTTTCTCAAAATATGTGTTCATATGACCCCTATCATGACAAATAATAAAAATAAAAAACGTCTAAAACCAAAGGGGAAATACAAGACACCTCGAAAAATATGCATATTTTCAACGTTTTTGTTCCTGCTCTATCTTCCAAACGGTAATACATACCAGCGTCAAACTTGTTCTGATTATAGGGCATTCTCAGTAATTTAACAACAAATAATACGGCAAACATAAGACATATGTGGTGGTACCTGCGTAAGAAAGAGATACAAAAATTCATATTTCGCGCACGGTGCGTTGATATCTTTTGATGAACTCTCGTAAATTAAATCAGTTTCTATGGGTCATCAGGTCGATAGGTGGTACTGAACCCTTAAGTACTGCGTGAGTCTGACTCGCACTTGGCTGGTTATTATTAGCTCACTTTTACTATAAAACAATATATTATGCATTCATTATAAAATCTATTAAAAGTACATGTTTTGTGTTAAGATACTTATGATAATTAAACTCAGAAGCGTTAAATTTTATTAATAAAGTTAAGAGTTCGTAAATTATCGAACTGCTTAGAGTCGTTAATCTTAGAAATTGTGCTTTATTTCGGTTCCTAATTAGTAAAATTGTTTTAAAAACATCAGAGAAAGTCAATCTTTTGGTTTAAATTCGTCATTACGTACGGCTTTACTGACGTGGTTCTATATGGCGTTCTATAATTTGTCATTGTGAATAAAATAATATAGATGTATAGATAGCCTATAAAGATGCCATACGATTAAATAAATAATGGCGTGCCCGACTAGTGTTGGACTCACATGAGTAAAACTGTACATAGGTAATGACTAATTATGAATTTAACTCAAGAAAGTTATTATTATCGTTTGGTTATTTAGTGTTCTATTAAAACAAAAAAAAATTGAGTGAGTGAGTGTAAGAGTGTGATAAAAGTTTTTGTGTGACGATTCAGTGCGTTCTATATTTTATCAACATAAATTATGGTGTGATCATTACTATACAGATAATATGTTGTCAACATAATTGGCAGCACCAAAGCGGTATAATTAGACTAATTATTAAAGCCTACTAATTATGTTGGAATAGACAATAATTATCACGCAAATTACGTGTAGCGTCCTTGCGTCTTATTCCACAACTGTGTGCATTTAAATATGATGTCTTATGTCATTTGCATGCGATGATCTCATCGATCGAAGTTTCGTACGTGGCTTAGCTCGCACTATTATTTCTGGGGCATGACATATCCCTTGGCGTGTTTTGGTACGCAGTTTATATTCCAACTGAACGCATTAACGCAATCTAATTTCAGTTTAAGACTCGATATTTAGGGCACAGCACTCAATTTCTTTTTACGAGCTTGAGAAACACTGGAGTAGTTTAATAGTACGTGCACCATCGATTCTAATGTTCTCGGAAGCGTTCGATGTTTATCGATGCTGTTAAATTGGATCTCAGTAAGCCCTTTTATACACCGTTAAGAATCTGGTAAAAGTTTTCGAGGCGTCATGATCTTTCGTTAAGTAGGGTGAGAGCATGCTTGAATAAACTGATGCGTCACGGGTGTCATCGAAATTTCACAGATTCGCTGTTAGTGAGGTCGTTGATTTTGTTTATTTTATGCGTAATACCAAAGGTAGAACCCGTTTTCAACATTTATTGGGGAGCAACGAAACTCCTTTGTGTTCTGCAATATTCCCTAAGTATGTCAAGGACACCAGGATTTATCCTTGGTCCTGGTTTCATAATAAATACCTGCAATATTTTGGGAAATCAAAGTTATTAAAATTCCAATGATTCTGTTAAAAATTGTAGACACGATTAGCAACACAATTTAATAAAAAAAAAAAACAGGTATACAGTAACTCTACCTTCGATAATGCAGCGCAGTTGTCAAATCAATCAATCCCGAAATAGGCAATCGGTAGTTTTGAAACCTCAGTAATAGGGAAATAAATCTCTCCTTCATAACAGCATTTCCTACTCAATCGAGAGCGTTTGACATTTGCGGCGCACGAGGAAATTACTACTGCACATAGTAGCAGATGTCAGGCGGGCGGGAGGAAGGAAACCAAGCTGTGCACCCTTGGGTTTGGGTGGTATTTTGGTTGCACTATAGTGGGGTCACCAACCTTTTGACACTGAAATTCTGTCACGGTGGCAGTGTTGTCGTCTGCGGTCGATTCGGAAAACGTAACGCCGCGGCGAGCGCGGCGCGTGGCGTCGAGCGCCAGGGCGCTTGCGTCGTGCGTGCTGCGGCGCGCGGCCGGTCGCACTTGCGGGCCGAGACTGGCGACTTCGCGCGTTTTCCCTCCGCGCTTTCCCGGTAGCGGCGTGCGCACATCAAGCCTGCATTGTTCTGCAAATAGCGAGCTGAGGGCTGGGCCGCTATTCAACCAAGATGGGCGCCTTTCAACCGCGCCGCGCGGACTGTACGCGGTCCGAGCGTGGACAACTTCGCTACACTTGTGCCCACAAAAAAGCTGTTTAGCCTCGCTCGTTTCACAATCGAATTTTAACTATGACGTGAGAAAATTGCGCTGCATATTGCAATGTACTGAGTTTATTTCTTGCGATTTATGTTTTGTTAGCAGTCTACTTCAGTCAAAGGTGGCTTATATTAAACTGTCTAATTTTACGTATGAGAATTTATCAAGTTTTATTACACATCACTGCTACGTATTCATGACATGATTATTTTATCCCAGCATTACAGGTCGACATTTTTATTTTCATTTATATTACGTGGGAATAAGGTTTCTTGTTTATTGTCGTCAGGGCCTTGACATGTATCGCAGAAGCCTGGCAACAGAGCCCCGAATGACGGTACTTAACAGAAACGCGGAGGTAGCAGTTATTTCAAGAATGCAAAGGGTACAAGTGACAATCGTTTGCGGGTAAACAATCAACACGTAAGCAACAGCGAGTCGTCATGAATGTCGATCGGCACAAACAATCACGTTCCCAGTAATGGTCGATGCATGGCCCCGTTGCACGCTAATGGGTTTACTTACATGACATACATACATACAACTGTGTTGACACACTGTCATAATTGCTGCCTGGTATATGGCTAGACCGAAAAATCTACGCGATAGTTATTTCCACCCAATTTCTTCCATTTCAGATGTCACCATCATCATCAGCCCATTACTGTCCCACTGCTGGGCACGGTACTCTTCTTAGTATGAGAAGGGTAAGGCCTTAGTCCACCACGCTGGCCTAGTGCGAGTTAGCGGACTACACACACCATCGAGAACTGTGTGGAGCACTCTCAGGTGTGCAGGTTTCCTCACGATGTTTTTCTTCACCGTTCAAGCAAGTGGTAATCGAATTCGCTCAACTGCTAGGCTATCACAGATTACCTAAAATAAAACCATGTAATTAGTTGTAAAAACACGTAAACATTTTTTTTTAACCTTCATTATTCGAGCAGTACTGTCGTGTACATCATAGAATTATGATATGCGCTAATTACATTCAATTCTACAGATCTTTAAATGATAAGTAAATTACAAATCAATTCCAAGTAGAGCATATAGTAAAATATGAAAAACATGAAAGTTTTAAAAGAACATAGTACCTACCTAGTCCCGCTCTATTTCCACAAATTCCCTACCATCAGTTTAATACAAATAAAATTTCTTCCTGGTAAGAAACATAACGTAGCCCATATGTATGTAAAATTAATGTTATGTAAAACAGTACCATAAGTTTACAATAATTAGATCTGGTGTGTCGCCAAACTGTGTCGAACTTATGGCCAATGTACACGATTGGCTGTCAACCAAATTGTTACTGGGAGTGAAATGATTGCCATTTGTTCTGGACGTTTCATTTGGAGCATAATCCGGGGTGTGAATGCGATTGTTATGAATATGTGGCATGCATGTGGCATGGTTAATACACTAAAAATTTGTATTTGTGTAGGTATTAATCGAATGTAAAGTGAAGAATTAACAATTATTATTATTAATTAACTGTTTAATCTACCGTTACGTCGTATTAACTATGGTCAACATGCGCCATTATATCGTATGTGCTCTACTACTAACGATGTCTGTCAAGATTTAGATCCATTCAGTGCATCGGTCAAAATAATAAAAAAATATTTCAACACCAAATTGTAATAATTTGCTTGTTCGTTTTGTGCAGTGTTTGTTGCTTTGTTGTAATCCTGTGTTTTATTGTAACGTCTGTGTTTTATTGTAATTATTTTGAGTGTGATATTCGTATGCATGTCGTGTTCGCACCTAGAAGGCCGTTCGACTACCATGATTTTCCGCACATGTTATTTATTAAATATAATGTCGTAACGTCCAGTTTGCGAAACTAATAAAAAAAGAAAAAAAAAAGAATTATGAGCACCTCCCTAGTAAAAGTCGTTTTTTTTTTTTTTGGACCATTTACAGGCTTCTTTAAATTTTCGAGAAAATGCTATGCTTCAGTTATGCAAGTTACAATGGGGAATAACCCATATAATTAAATAAACCCCCACAATGATAGCCTGACCTACATTTGAAAAAAAAAATACGGAAGCAGATATGTAACAGAGTTTGGATTTTTTCTACATTTTTGCGACTACATAATTATATTATTAAAAATAAATATTTTTGTCAGTAGGTAATCCATCAATATCTATCGAGTTTAGATACCTACAGGTAGCAGGAGACGTTAAACATATATACCCATTTCAGGTGACAGGGCATTGAAAGGCTTGGATTACTGCCTGCAGTAATCTAACCTTAGGCTTCGAAAAAATAAAAATAAACCTTAAAAAAAGCCCAAGGTTTCTGAATTAACATGGATTCTCGTCTCTCTAAGAACATGAAGCGATTGTGAATAATAATTTGATGAAAAGGGTTTTTTTTTTAAATATGCTACCACGTTTTTAAAACGAAAGCGAGTTAATATTGCATTGTCATCCAGTTCTGAGCTGTTTAAAGTTTCAAGTCTCTAGCTCATCGGGAAGTTAGTTTAAATAAATGTTGAAAAATTTGTACCTAACAGACGGACAGTAATGTTTTTATTTTATTATTTTAACGCATTTTACGCATGCGAAACGAATTCTAAAGATATAAATTGTGGAAAGAAAAAATCGCTCACGAGCAGGATTCGAACCTGCCTACCCTGCATATCTATACGACTTTGATTTAACTGTAAAGTTACAATGTTTCTTAATAAGATATCGCTGACGTCACCCAAAAACGTATAGTGGAGGATAATTTCGATACCACGAGCAGTGTTCACGGTAGCTTAGTGGCTAAAGCACTGGCGTACTGAGCCAGGAGTCGCAGGTTCGAATCCTGCTCGTGAGCGATTTTTTCTTTCCACAATTTATATCTTTAGTAATGTTTTTATTTGTAACTGAAAGCGAATTAATAAATACGTGGTATTACAAAAGGAGTAACTTTTTTTCTGCGAGTAGGAAACCTTCAAAAGGGCAGCCTTTTAGGACCGGCCTCTTATGCAGGAAGCCGGGTTGTGTGGGATTCTTACCCACTAACCCCCCCCAGTGGCCGTCTTCAGCACAATAAGGGGAACTCCGGGTATGTATTATGCCTCCGGAGCTCTTCCTATGTTACGCTTTTAAAGCACTTCTCGACAAAAAGCCAGATGCAAAAGTGTAAAGAGAGACAAAAAGACCCCTATACACCTTCATGGTGCACAAGGCCGCTTGTGACCACTGCGTACCGCCACCATCTCAGAGGTCACATAATGGACACTCAGAGCCCCCACTCTGAACGCCCGTGACCTCGAAGTTCTTCATATAAGTATCGATAGGGCAGGGGGTGCGACGATAGCTTTAATGAGCTGGATAGAACAGTTTCATGTCCAGCTAAAAAAGACTACCTACTTTAAGCCATGGACTGATAGATAGAAGGTAGAATAAAAAGGTCAAAATATAATCCTAATCAATAAGCTTTGCAAAAGGAAACATAAGATATCAATTAACCTTGCCACCTTGCGTAGATCGTCACACCACCTAACCCAAGGGCGTCCCACGCTACGTTTTCCGATTTGCGGTCTCCAGTCTCCGCTCTAAAACGTCTACCCCAGTCGTTGGAGTAGATGTTTTAGAGCGTTTTTTGTATTGTAAATAAAACAATACAGTGCACCACCGGTTCTCTGACCCAGCATCCGCCACTGCCCCAGCGGTCATTGTTTCTTCGGCTATGTGGCCAGCCCATTCGCACTTTAGCTTGCTTATCCTGTGGGCTATGTCGACAACTTTAGTTCTCTGTCGGATCACCTCGTTTTGGATCCGCTCTTTCAGAGAAACTCCGAGCTAGCCCTTTCCATAGCCCGCTTCGCTCCGCTTTCGTTAAATGAGGTCATAGCATTCTAAACAGCAGCAGATGTATTTGTAACAAAACCAGTTATGCTAAATACCATGTGTTGAAAACTTGAAACTCATATCCGACACATTAACATTGCACATCCGTTTTTTGATCGATTGTTTCAGAGGCACCTACTAATACACGGTTTTCAATGAGCTAGCTGTCTGTCTATCAAGCATCAGTTTGCCCTACTATAATATTTTTCACATTGCATGGGTACACAGTGACAGCAGGGTAGAACGATGCCTTATGAGTAAAAGAGACTTCAGAAAACATGTATTTAACACCTTTCACCATGCACCCATGCTATGTGAAAAAAATTAAGTAAAGTGTGCACCACCAATTTTATTTATCTGGTAAATAACCATTTCCTGCCTCGTTGGTCTAGTGGTCGCAAGTGTGACTGCTGAGCGTGGGGTCCTGGGTTCGATTCCCGGGTCGGATAGTGTTATTGGGTTTTTACCCGACTGAGCTAGAAGGAGGGTTGTTTTTAATTAATAAACTGGTCGAGCACACCTGATAGAATAACGTGAGTGAAACCGTTTATATTAATAATTAATAAATTATGTGTAGAACCCCGGAGTCTGGATTTGTGTCCGATTAAAATGGCAATAGTCGTGCCCTCTAATACATGGGACTGATGACATAACTGGCGAAATGTGGATGTACTATATACCTCAGCCTACCCCTTCGAGGAATACAGGCCTGAGGTTATTTAAAAAAATTATATAAAATATTCAAAAAATGTACTAGAATTTTAGGTAAGCTATTGTTTATTCTGGGAATTAATGTCCGTATACACTAGCCTTGACATACTTAATGGGACTATAACATAACTGGCGAAATGTGGGTGTACTATTATACCTCTGCCAACCCCTTCGGGGAAATACAGGCGTGATGTTATGTTGTTGTTGTTGTTGTTATACACCAGCCTTAGGATTCGGAGGAAAGGAAATCGACTTGAAGTCAATATTTTTTAAACGTTTTTCCGTACATAATGCCGCTTGCTCCTACATCTTGTTAAGTCACTAAAACATGTCATGAGAGACAAACATGTGAGATTTGTGGTCGTAAACGCACCTACTATACTGAAGAAGTTCTAGTGTGGGACAATGCTTTTTTTTTAAATCTTTGATGCAATAAACAACCTGAAACACATGCTCAAATACAACAAACAAAAGTTCCGTACGGGTATCGCACTGCAATCGACGGCGTAATGCGTATGCATAAAGGTTATATAAATCGGCCATAACTGCCAGAATAGTACTGCACTGAGGCGTTCCGTGTGCATGCCTTTCACACACTTACATAACCCATTGGGCCACCATTGACATATAGAGCATGGCACATAAAAGTTTAATGGTCTTAGAGCGCTCTGAACATGTTCTTTGAGAGATGGTGGAGAAAATACAACAAAGCAAGAAGCTTTAGCACGCTATAAAACTAGTACTATAAGTATTTAATAATGATGCGTGTAATGTAGCTTGAATTCTGGGAGCCTAGTAGTTTGACACTTCTTCTTCTGTCGTGTCGACATGAGTTACATAATAATAATAGCTCAAGGCGTGGGAAGAGATAAGTCAGTCAGCAGTTTGGTAGCAGGCTGACTGCCTAGGGTGCGCCGAACGAGCAATTAAATATCGTCACTCGTGGAAGCTCTTTTAATGCACTCATTAGTTTAGTTTGACACTTATCAACTTTCATCGACTTATTTATGTATATATTATTATTCGATGACTTTCATTCATCAAACAGTAGATCGTCTACTTATCCGCCAGGGGCGCTACTGATTTATGAATGAAAATCATCGAATTCGATTAAAGTATTTTTAAACGCCAAACTCATGGGTCTTCTTCTCATGGGTGTCGTAAAAGGTGACTAAGTGATTCACCAGAGGATGGGCAGTAGCGTTCTCCGATCGCCAACTCGCCTGCCAAGCGTGGCGATTGTGGCATATCCCCCCAAACATGATTTTTGGGGGAGGCCTATGTCCAGCAGTGGACGTCTTTCGGCTGAAATGATGATGATGATGATGAAGGGACTAACTCCTACTAAACCTTCTGGTCCTGATTGCGGAGTCGGCGCATCACTAGTAGGTTCATCATCAACTCAGCCTATCGCAGTCCACTAGTAGGTTATTTTCCCATAATTCGCATGTTTTTTTCTTAATTTTATAAAATATATGGATAAGTTGTTAACATAGGAAATTAAAGTAAGAAGCTTGTCTGGAAGACTAGATTTGGTAACTATTGATTGGATAATTTTTTATAGTTGAAAATGTACTTGATCCCTAGACACTTCTGATGTGTGTAGAAGTAGTTTTTAAGGATTGTGATGCTACTTTTCTGCTGGTGGATGGCGCATGCTGCTACTATCAATCATGAAAGGATCATTGAGATGGGATCATTTAACATTTATTTCTTTATTTGAGTAGAAGTTTCTGTCTAGACTCTTTCAAAGTATTTCAGGAAGCAGTAGGATTTAAAATAGAGTCTACTTTTCCCACATAATTGAGAAAGCCCTACTACTTGTATTGGATAACTTGGCAAATATGACGTTTGATGAGAGTTTTCTCTGCAAAATATCAACACAGGTAGGTAGGTCTAGGTAATAGATCTGTGCAGTAAGCTCAGCAAAGGATATAATTAAAGACAGTAAGTACGTAGTGATTATATTCTCTTTGACAGTAAGTATCAATACTGCTATAGCATCGACGATGTAAATAAGTTACATGTAGTAATTGTAACAACATTGGCTGGATACGAAAAAATATTGTGTATTCTATTCACAGATCTCACACCTAATTCTATTGAAGAGCGAGCTGAATTGATTTAATTTTATTTCTGCACCGCTACGCCAGAAATTAGATTCAATGTTGTTAGGTACCTCAGTTTTTTTTTTTTTTTTGGTTTCAACGTATAAACTTTGTACACATATAAGTATAAGCTGACCTCTTATTGTACAGAAAGCATCAACATTGCGAGGTCAGCATAAACTGGCTAGCTGTGTGTACACACGGCTACACATCAAGCTGTATATTTCCAGTATAAGCTGACCTCGCATTGCAAAGGCTTTCAGTACAATGCGAGGTCAGCTTATACTGGAAATTTACAGCTTGATGTGTAGCCGTGTGTACAAGCACAGCAATAAATCTTTTCCAGATTCGTATGACCACGAGGAAACAGCGGACTCGTTTTTGTTGGTCCATTTTATTTTTTTATTATGATTATCAAAACATTATGATTTATGTGTGTCAGTAAATTGTTTTATAAATGCAAAGATTATAAGCTATCTGTCTTCAAGTCATAAATTTATGAGACCATAATAATAATCGCATATCATAAAAATAATATTCACTAATAGTCTATGAAATCGCTATTAGTGTCAAAAACATAATTTATTATTTTACCGTTTCATGAGTAGCATATTATATTAACTTCAAGTGAGTATAGTAAACTCCAGCTGGACCGGTTTTTAACGATGAAGAATGCCGCGTGCAGTCTACATCAATCATAAAATAACTTTCTTAGTTAGAAAACTATTAGCCGGTTTCTTAGGCTTCTGTTGATGGAGAAAATCGTATAATACCATGAAGCTTGCTAATAATGGATGCCCATGCTTCATGGTATACTATTTTCTCCATCAACAGATAAATCAATTTTAATAAAATAATAATAGGCCAAAGGGTCAAGCGTAGATTTAAAGCGACACGCCCTTAGATTAATAAGACATACCCCCAGTTTCTGGAAGGCTGATCAATTTGATCTATTGTCAAATCTAATGTCAGCTCCTGTGATTGGTCCGCAAAAATATTAACTACCAATCACAACGCTTGACCTGAGATTTGACAGCTGATTAGTTAATTTTTCCGTTAATCAGCCTTTCGGAATCAACTCAGCCTATCGCAGTCCACTGCTGGACATATGCCTCTCCCAAGTTGCGCCACAACGCTCGGTCCTCTGCCTTCCGCATCCAGTCCCCCCCAGCCACGTTCTTTAGGTCGTCGGTCCACCTGGCTGGGGGGCGCCCTACGCTGCGTTTGCCGATTCGCGGTCTCCACTCAAGGACTCGTCTGCTCCAACGGCCATCGGTCCTTCGACAGACATGGCCAGCCCACTGCCACTACAGCATACTGATCCTACAAGCTATGTCGGTCACTCCGGTTATTTTCCGGATAATCTCGTTACGGATTTTATCCTTCAAAGAAACTCCAAGCACAGCTCGCTCCATAGCTCGCTGAGCGACTTTAAATTTGTGGACTAGCCCAACTGTCAGTGTCCACGTCTCGGCACCGTAAGTCATGACTGGCAGGACGCACTGGTTGAAGACCTTTGTCTTCAAACTTTGCGGTATAGGCGACGAGAGGACTCGGCGAAGTTTGCCAAATGCTGCCCAGCCCAGACGGATCCTTCTGTTGGCTTCTTTCTCGAAGTTGTGTCTACCAAACTGAATTGCCTGCCCTAGGTAGACGTATTCCGCTACAACTTCGAGTGCCGACCCTTCGACGAATATTGGCCTCGGCATGACATGCATATTGAACATGACTTTAGTCTTGTCCAGATTCATGCCGAGACCGACACGTCGAGAGGCTCCGTTTAAGCTGTACAGCATTTCGCCCAGTTGTTCCAGCGACACAGCCATTACAACGATGTCATCGGCAAAACGGAGATGTGAGATGTTCTCGCCGTTAACGTTGATACCCTGTCCAGTCCAGTCCAGCGTCTTGAAGACGTCCTCCAACGCGTTAGTGAACAATTTCGGGGATATTACATCCCCTTGTCTCACCCCCCTGCGCAGTTGGATTGGCTTCGTCTTTTGGTCCTGGAGCTGAACAGTCATGGTAGCAGCGTTGTATAGGCATCTCAGCATCTCTATATACTGATCATCAATGTGACATCGCTGAAGAGCATCCAGAACTGCCCAAGTTTCGATAGAGTCGAAGGCCTTCTCGTAGTCCACGAATGCCATACACAGAGGCTGATTGTACTCTTCAGTCTTCTGTATGATCTGCCGAACAGTATGGATGTGGTCTACGGTGCTGTAGCCTTTTCGAAACCCAGCTTGCTCTGGTGGCTGGAATTCGTCGTCTTCCGGCGAGACGATTCGTGATGACCCTCGAGAACAGCTTGTACACATAACTAAGGAGTGAGATGGGTCTGTAGTTCTTAAGAAGGGTTTTATCCCCTTTTTTGAAGAATAGTACCACCACACTCCCGCTCCATGCCTCCGGTGTAAAGCCTTGTTGGATGACGGAATTAAACAGACTCTATAGCTCCTTCAGGACCGGAGCCCCGCCTGCTTTTAGGAGTTCAGTAGTAATGCCGTCATCGCCCGGAGCTTTGTTGTTCTTAAGCTGCTCGAGGGCCGCCCTAATCTCGCCCTGGTCAACGTCCGGAAGATCCTCGGTGTAATGGCGCGTGAGCTGGGCTCTTTTGTCGTCATTGCTAGGAACCGCTGGTCTCGCCGTTTTCGTGGAATACAAATGCCCATAGAAGTTTTCGACCTCATCAAGCATCTCGATCTTAGAGGTGACAATTTTGCCATCCGCGGCATTCAGTTTCATCAGATGGGTCCTCCCTAGCTGCTGAGCGAAAACTTTCGACCCCCTATTTTGCTCAATCGCAGCCTCAACGGCACGGGTGTTGGAGCGGCGGAGGTCACGTCGCATCAGCTTCCTAATCTGTAGGTTTAATAATAATAAATAATTATTTTTATTTATTTCAAACAAAAAACAAACTTAGAATCTAATTATATTTACATTATATAATATAAGCTTAGTCTAATATAAGTCGACAAAGACATCTGTGTCTGAACTAGATAACTTAATATCTGTATTTCAGATATCAGCGCTCTTCCCTAAAATGATAAAATACATTCAATCAAAAGCTTTGCATGCTATGAAGATACTGACATTAATGACAAAGTTACATCAAAATAAATAAGATAAGGAATGAGTGAAAGGAAGGTTTAAGGACCTATTATCTGATGAAAACGAATACGCGGCTGACATTTCCCGTCTTTTCCTCATCATATCGAGAGTCTCAGTCGAAAGCTTGGGCATCTTGCTTCCACGCTGCGGCGGAAAGAATTTTCGAGACAGTTCCTGCAATGTTTTGACTATGGTGTTGGTTTTCTCCTCAATATTGCCAGTGGTTTCCAGCGAGTCGAATCGATTTTGAAGTTCCCCTTGGAACCTTTCGGAGCCCAAACTGGTTTGGGGCGGCGAAGGTCGGAGAGTAGACTTAATCATGCGCGTTCTTTCAGCTCTAAAATTGATATGTAGAGTGCCTCGGATAAGTCGGTGATCGCTTCCGGTGTTGAACCTATTGATCACAGAGACATCTCTAAATATGTGCTTCTTATCCGTCATGATAAAGTCTATCTCGTTCCTTGTCACCTTATCGGGGCTTTTCCAGGTCCATCTTCTTTGGGGCTTCTTCTTAAAGAAGGAGTTCATTAAGAAGAGCTCCTGGGACTCCAAGAAGTTGACCAACATTTGGCCCCTGTGGTTTCTGCGCCCCAAACCGTAAGGTCCAATTTTCGATTCGCCGCGTTCTTGTACTCCCACTTTAACGTTGAAGTCCCCCATAACAACGTTGTAGTGAGCCTTAGCGGTACTATTCATAGCCTTAGCTATGTCTTCGTACATCGCTTCGGCTATATTGTCAGAGTGTGTCGAGGTCGGCGCATATACCTGCACTATTTTCAGCTTGTACCTATCATTTAGCTTTACTACAAGGTACGCTACCCGTGTCGACACACTACCGATTTCCACAACGTTGTTCACGAGGGCCTTATTGACAAGAAAACCAACACCACCTTGGGAGAACTGATCACCTTCGCGGAAGTAGAGTAAGTGTAATATAAACGTTGTTCCTGTTTACTACTATTTTCATGGTGTACAATAAAGTATATTCTATCTATCTATCTATCTAAGTGTCCTGACTCAAGGGTTATCGTGTCCTCCCCCTCTCTACGGACTTCGGATAACCCCAGTATATGCCATTTTATATGACTTAACTCTACTTCAAGCTCGGCGAGGTGATGGTCCAGTCTCAACGTTTGTCCATTATACGCTGCCAGATAGAGTCGTCGGTTTTGGTAGCCTGCCGTAACCCGGGGATTCTTCGCACCCCCCGTCCCCCCGTTACCACGACCGCTACCGTAGTCGGGAATAGAGGGACCAGCGGGAACTGGGGGCCGTTTTTTTTGTTGTGCGTGCATTGGGATGTATGCCCATAGTCACCACGCTGGGCAGGCGGGTTGGTAACCGCAGTGGATGATGTTGCACGATGTTAGTGCACAGAAGGACGCTGCTGCCCATCCTTCTGATTTCAACCATTAGTCGCCTTTTACGACACCCATGGGTAGAGGGGGGTGGTCTATTCTTTTTATTTGCCTGATACCACACGGCCTTTCGGAAACTGGGGGATAAAGTGATAATTTCATTCAAAGTTCCGCTCAAAGTTGAAACACAAAAACAATCGATGTGTGCGCCGACAAACACACAAGCGTGTTTAAGCTGTACTGAACTGTAGCCTTTTGAGGCCAACTTGAAGTTGCTTTACTCCACGTGCGACTACTGCGGTTCTAAGCTTATTATTATTGTATTATAATTATTTATAATTATTTGATAACAAAGACAGAGAGGAAGCGCAGGGCGTTGGGTCCGCTGCAAAATACTAGCCCGCAGGTTTGCACGCTGCAGTAGGGCTGTAAAAGTTACCCTCTACAAGGCATATTGCCATACTTTCTACACCTGCATGAAAATACATTAAGTCCGCCTATGTACAAATATTTATGTGATGAACATAAGTGTTTGTGTTGGTCTGGATGTTTCTTATATATGTATTATACTTATGTATGTATTTATAGCAGTGATAACCTAGCGGTTGAACGCTTGCCTTCCATGCACGAGGGTGTGACTTCGATCCCGGCCCACACCTCTGACTTTTCCAATTCATGTGCGGATTTATATTCAATTATCACTTGCTTTAACGGTGAAGGAAAACATCGTGAGGAAACCTGCACACCTGAGAGTGCTCCATACAGTTCTCAATGGTGTGTGTAGTCCGCCAACCCGCACTAGGCCAGCGTGGTGGACTAAGGCCTTACCCTTCTCATACTGAGAAGAGGCCCGTGCCCAGCAGTGGGACAGTAATGGGCTGGTTATGTATGTATTTACAAAAATAAGTACATACGTATTATATCTATTGACTAGTACCCATAGTACAAGCTCTGCTTAGTTTGGGACTAGATGGTGCTGTGTGAAAATGTCCCAAAAATATTTATTTATGTACCAACACATGTTGCAAGAAGTTTATATAAATTTATAAATACGAAAAAAATGCCCTCTTTGCATGTATGGGCGCCCCCCTCAAATTTAATTGTAAAAAAAATTTATATATCATTTTCGGCTTTGGCCTAAACTTTTGCGTATTATGTGAGATTTCGAAGTCATTGTTTGGATTGGAAGTTATAAGTTTCTGACAGACAGACAGACGGACAAAGTGCTGAGCGCTCAGAGACCTCGCTTTGCTCGGTCAATAAGGCTTATTGATTGACCCACATGATAGTTTTATCTTTCATTTAAAAGGAATGCAAGTCAATTTTTGATCCTAGAAATGTGAAATATTTCACTAGTCTTTTATGAGATAACGTTTGTCAACCATTACGATAAGGCTTCTGAGAATTGTGGTGGCAGTGCCATCGTCACTTTTGATCTGAAACGATGTCACGAGTTCACGAGATTCACGACACGTTTTTAGTGTTGTGATTCAGTTCACATACTTTCGGTCCATAGAAATCAAAATAATAAGATGATAGAAATGGTAAAGGCGCATGAACTTCTTGCCGCGTGTAGGTGTCTCGTAGGACACCAATGCGGGGACCGTTTGCTTTGATCATCAGTGCTACTTTCGACGCAGAGTCACTAAAGTTGTATTTTCAGCATATCTAACAGCGAAATTGTTTCTAGGCTTAATTTATTTTGCATTGAATGCTAGAAATATGGTGGGCGTAATTGCGTTGAAAACCATGCTCCTTTACCACTTCTATTACCTTATATTATTTTGATTTCTATGGCTAAACCCCTTAGTTGCCTTTTACGACAGGTGTCGTAAAAGAGAAGAGATGGAGCGGTCCTATTCTTCATGTCCGTCACTACACGGAACACAATCACTCAATCTTATAATCTCTACTAGAATGTTTCACAAAAAAACGAGAAAAATGTCAATGTCAATGTCTTCTTGTTGATGAAAGAAATATAAAAAATGTAAGTACCAACTGTTTGTCACCCCGAGAGTCGTAAAAGTCAACTAAGACTTAATTGACTTCCATGATTGTTCGGAGTCAAAACGTGATGGTGTTCAAACTGACACTTTATACATTACAAAGAAAAATCAAACATGGAAATGCTTCCGAGTAGCTTTTATTGTTAGACCTATAACTACCTACTGTTAACAAGTTGGAGCTCTGCCAAACCTTTTAGGTAAATAAAAGGCAATATTGGAAGCCTACCGATATCACGACACTGCAATCACAAGCTTGTCTGCCAAACTTGGTTATTTTTTTGTGACAACAATGATGATCGTTATTGTAGCGTACACAGACATAGTAAAAAATATAGACGAAGTGCTGCGAACAATCTAGTGAAACCAAAAAAAACTATGCTCCTTCGTGTACAACCAGCGCTCTCGCAAACACATGCTCCTCAAACCGTGCTGACCTCTCTCAGTGCACATGTCACGGCATCGTCCAGTAAGCATCGCGAAAGCAAATACATATCATAATAAATGTGTGTGCGTGAGCGCTGGTTGTACACAAAGGAGCATAGTTTTTTTTGGCTTCACTATGATTATTCGCAGCAATCCGGCTCAAAGGACCATAAAGATGTACAGTCTAGGACCACACAACTTAAGATGATAGTAAATTGATTGATACGCGAGATATTGATAAAAAGGTTTATTGATAAATTGATTGATATTGTATGATATGAGTCCACGCGATTTGAATGATATTCGTGCTGAAATGAAGGCCGCGCTTCGCAGGTAAAGTGCTGATACAGTGAAACGAAATTGTACATTGCTAGCACTGTACAACATTAATGTTATTTATTTCAATAGATAAATAATGTATCAACTATTTTGTCATCCTCATGAAGAGCTATATTAGCCTTTCTATTGCTGCATAGCATGGCAACACAACACAGTTGTTATAATTACGGTCAATTCGTATTCCAAGACCGTCAGAGGTCGCCACGCTTTTTAATCAATTGGTTCCGCACTAATTGAATACATCTACTATTACAATACGACTCAACTCAGATTTGACTAAATCTTAGATATTGGTTTCACTTTCATATTTAACATAAATTGGATTAATGTTTTACTTAGTATCAAGTTTAATTGAAAAATCTTCAATTAAGTTTTGTGATGAGTGTTAAGTTTCGCAATTTAAATCCGCATTAGTTGATTGAATCAGTCTATTAAGTTTAAATTCCAATTCTGAAATCAATATTTCCAATTAAATATTATAAACAACCCTGAGCTTTGTAAATAGCTAAACTAAACAGACGACTTGTGTTTAAAATTAAAATACGTAGGTACCGGTAAAGTAGGTAGGTAGGTTAAAACAGTTTTACTATCTGTTAAACTGTTGTTAAAATCAAACTGGTTTGTTAAAAATGCTATTGAAATAACCAATAATTTCTTAAAATTCTGGCACCAAAACATCAAAATAGTTTCACGATACAATTAAATAATGAAAGCAATGAAAGATTCTCATTATTCTTTTAAACGGCACAGGAAGCTATTCCAAACAAACAACATCTGTGCTGAATACATAAATAAATCATAGGTACATCGTACACGGTACAATCTAAGAATCTAATAGAAACTAACGTGGCACCATAATCCGACCAGCACAATATTCTTCTACTAAAAACACCATTAAATTACAACCATGATTTATCATACTCACATTTTAACAACCTCCCGTTACTGGTTATTTTCACACAATTATTAATAAGCACAGAACACTGGAAAACAAAATAATTTACTTTATAAACACTGGTTCGTAACACAAATATATCGCAACAGTGTTGTTAAGTTTCAATAACATTTTAAAATATAAACAGATATCGGGAACGCGTTCGTTGTACGCAGTGAACTCGTATTCTCGTAAGCGAGCTTTGAGCTTTGAACTACGAAGTTGTTTTTGTTATAGTGAAAGAGCGAGACAGCCAAAAAAGCACCATAAACATTCGGGTAGTGTCGGCTAGTTCCGTAACGTGCGCTTGTTGACTTCGAGCGACAGGATAGTATGGATATGCACGCTGGCACACACCTTATTATACTTTATGGTGTTTTTATGTACTTGTTATTTGTATATGTAATACAGGATCTACTTTCATGGTTATGCAGAGGCACGTGCAGAATCAACTCGACAGATTGATGATCCCGTCTGGCACTACCATTTTGAATTAATGAAGAGCTTGATAACCATGTGGGTAGTTGTTATAATACTTTGAAACATCATGCACAGACTTATCAAAACTATTCAGCTAACTAAACTGTGAATATGCAGGTGAAAAAGTGATATTTTATAAGCGTTTATTTTATCCAGACTATATTTGAGTACAATAAACAAAAACCATTATCGACGAACCAAGTCAACATACACACCATAAATAGATCACATTATTCACATTACAATAAATATCACAAAATATCATAAAGGTATATTTTCCAAATTGGGGGACTTATTAATCCCTATTACGTCGTATTTCTCCCCCACCCCCACTAGGCTTTACCCATACCTTTACAAACAGCTACCCTAGTAACATTTACTGGGGATGCGCTTTCGTGACTAACAGCTATTATTTATAAAGGCCAACCTGTCAAAACTTTTGAAACAGCTACCCGACTTATTTTAATACATAATAGTTTGTTTACATGCTTTTATCAACTTCATTCCTACAAATTTTATAGAAAATATATAATATTTCACGTTTCGATATCGACACGATTGAATTCAACAATTATTTTAAAAATAGAACTGTAGGTCAATTCACGTAACTAAAGAAATGCATTGCAGTGCAGTTGCAGTAAAGTCTTGATGAAAACAACGCTCTCTCAACGTACAAGTCTCTTATCTTCGGCGACCGCTGTCAGATACGCTGGCGTCAAATTCGCGCCTCGCGAATGCAATATAGTGTCATTCTACTGCTGCGCGTCATCTCAATTGATTTTATTCAATTATCTAGTGAGTAATTTTTATTATTTCATATATGGCCACAACGTAAGTAAGTTTGGTTGCCGTGAAGTTGACGCGCAGTTCAAAGAGAACAAGATATTGAACTTAACTGCAACGTCACTGCAACTTGATCGGCGCGTCATAAAATTACGTGAATTAAGACCCTGAAAATAGAACTGCGCATAGAATCGAACTAACTACACTGTCAGTCAATCAACAAAGGACAGCCACATAATTTATATTAAGAACAAACTTTTGCATGACCAATAATAGCCACTTTTTCAGAAAAGAAACGGATGACATCATTTCTAGAATTGCAGTTGGTCATCGATTTTAAACTCCATTGTATTGTATGCAATCCCATTGATCGGTCCACACAATTCTTACTGCTATAAGACGTTGAATGGCTGCACACTATAGTGAACAGATGGGGGTGGGTGATGCGGGGATCGTATTGTCCCACACCATGGCATTCCACACCATTAGTTATAAATATATTCATTCATGATGTAATAGGTAGAACGGGATGAGAAAAATAGAAAAGTGAGTCATTGTCATTGTCATTAGTTTAGGCACCAGTCTCCCACAATATATGACCTAAATATGTACTTATATATGAAATGTTATTTTAAATGTAATATTGTGGCGAGAAAATAAATATTTATCTTATCTTATCTTATCTTATTGAATACATCTTAAATTATCCTGATGAGATGTTCCCGTAACAAAATGTGGTTTTTTTTCTCATCAAATATCTTAATCAAAGCAATGTAGGTAAATTAAGCTTTTCCAGGAAAAATACTGTTATGCTTTTTTTAAAATAACAATTGATCATAATTTTTAGTGTTCTGTACCCAAAGGCTGCCAAACTGTCCGTCTGTCTGTCACAGGGCTGTATTTTTGAACAGTAGTGGGTTGAAATTTTCTCAGAATATGTGTTGCTATGACCCCAATCACGACAAATACTAAAAATAAAAAAAAGTCTAAAACCAAAGGGACTCCCTTGGGTTTTACACCCATACAAGAAACCTTGAGAAACAAGCATTTATATACCAACGTCAAATTTGGTCTGATTATAGTGCATACTATGTAGTTTAGCAACAAATACTAAAAACAGGACAAACATTAACATATGTACCTACGTAAGAAAGAGATGCAAAATTCATATTTAGCCCACAGTGCGTTGATGTTTTTTGACGAACGCGTTAATTAAATCAGTTTTTATGGAGGTGGGTATCAAAGTGTGGTACGGAACCCTTACTGCGTGAGTCCAACTCGCACTTAGACGGTTTTATTCTTTCATGCAGATTAGGGCTTTCAATACCGGGATCGCGGTATTGGACGCTACCCCGATGCCGGTATTGGAAGCCCTAATGCGGATGGACTGCCTATGTAGCATTAAATTTGTCACGTTCTACAACAAGTCCGGTAAAAAAACAAAGACCCTTATCCGGTGGAAAAAATGGACGTTCACAAGCACCCTAACAAATTCCCATTGATAACTATAACATCACATCAATCATTGTACCAACCCTTTCTACCTCATTCTGTTATTAAGTGGGGTCGCACATGTCCGGAATCTAGTCAGGAATTCCGGATCTAAATTATTAGAATCAAGCAAATATCTCTGATTTATATGAATCGTGAACTCAATACAATTTTACAGAAATAATTTCTGATTAAAAATGTCGGAATAGCTTTGATCTCATACACTAATGGGTTGTGTCCGTTTGTTTATGGGTTTATGTTTGTTTCCATCATGATCTGTCCCGGAAATAAAACCCTTTTTCTTAATTGTGTTTCTGGATCAATTTCACTCCTATCGTAACTGTAATGAAAACAATACTCGTTCCAGTTCCCCATTCCTCACCGTCGAAATTTTATTTATTTTCGTTCCACATTTTTAACGGATTTAATCATCTAATAATCCGCTTTATTTTTATAGTTGTGAACATGGAAGTTAAGGTTAAATGTTCCAATAACCCAACAGTAATTTATTGATTATTTTATTATTTTAACGCATTTACGCACGCGAAGCGAAATCTAACGATTTAAATTGTGGAAAGAATAAAACTTTTTAATAAATAATTGAACCGACGAAAAGTGAAACTGAAAAGCGAAAAATAACTAATTATGAGTCGGCGCCTAACGAACTATTAACAAGCAAAGTGCGTGTAAGTTGCAAGTGGCCGAGCGGAGAACGCATTCTTGGAAAGTTATTGTTTATCGTTGAAAATTTCACGTTGTATTTGATGTGACATTGTTTTTATTATTTATTTAAAGTAATTTAATGATCTTCGTTGATTGGTTGTTTGGCGCCGACTCATAATTAGTTATTTATTCGGTTTTCAGTTTCACTTTTCGCCGGTTCAATTTTTTGTTAAAAAGTTTTATTTTTCATTTTTTTGTGGTTAAAATCTTACTCCAGGTCTCCATTATGTCGTAGTGTCTAGAACTATATTTATGTGTGTCAAGTTTCAACAGAATCGGTTAACAGGTAAGAATTCAGTGGGTGAACAAAAACTCATCCCCTGTTTTACTTTAGGGGTGGATTTTGATTTTGAAATTTAAATAGGACCAACTTCGAGATATATCCTATCCATTAAAAAAAGAATCATTAAAATCGGACCACTCTGTAAAAAGTTATGCGTGGTCATAAATAAATAAAAATAAAAAAATATATATACGCGTGGAATTGAGAACCTCCTCCTTTTTTTCGTCTGTTAAAAAATCGCTCACGAGCAGGATTCAAACCTGCGACTCCTGGCTCAGCATGCCAGTGCTTTAGCCACTAAGCTACCGTGAACGATTATATACCGTGAATTGATGAACGGTATATAGAGATGCTGAGATGCCTATACAACGCTACTACCATGACTGTTCAGCTCCAGGACCAAAAGACGAAGCCTATCCAACTGCGCAGAGGGGTGAGACAAGGGGATGTCATATCCCCAAAATTTTTCACTAACGCGTTGGAAGACGTCTTCAAGACGCTGGACTGGACAGGGTATCAACGTTAACGGCGAGAACATCTCACATCTCCGCTTTGCCGATGACATCGTTGTAATGGCTGAGTCGCTGGAACAACTGGGCGAAATGCTGCACATGTCTTGGCATGAATCTGGACAAGACTAAAGTCATGTTCAATAGGCATGTCATGCCGAGGCCGATATTCGTCGAAGGCTCGGCATAAATCTGGACAAGACTAAAGTCATGTTCAATAGGCATGTCATGCCGAGGCCGATATTCGTCGAAGGGTCGGCACTCGGAGTTGTAACGGAGTACGTCTACCTAGGGCAGATAATTCAGCTTGGTAGGCACAACTTCAAGAAAGAAGCCGACAGAAGGATCTGTTTGGGATGGGCAGCATTTGGCAAACTTCGCCGAGTCTTCTCGTCGCCTATACCGCAAAGTTTGAAGACAAAGGACTTCAACCAGTGCGTCCTGCCTGTCATGACTTACGGCGCCGAGACGTGGACACTGACAGTTGGGCTAGTCCACAAGTTTAAAGTCGCTCAGCGAGCTATGGAGCGAGCTATGCTTGGAGTCTCTTTGAAGGATAAAATCCGAAACGAGATTATTCGGAGAAGAACCGGAGTGACCGACATAGCTTATAGGATCAGTAAGCTGAAGTGGCAGTGGGCTGGCCATGTCTGTCGAAGGACCGATGGCCGCTGGAGTAGACGAGTCCTTGAGTGGAGACCACGAATCGGCAAATGCAGCGTAGGGCGCCCCCCGCCAGGTGGACCGACGACCTGAAAAACATGGCTGGGGGGGACTGGATGTGGAAGGCAGAGGACCGAGTGTTGTGGCGCAACTTGGGAGAGGCCTATGTCCAGCAGTGGACTACGATAGGCTGAGTTGATGATACCGTGAACACTGCTCGTGGTATCGAAATTCTCATCCAATTGGTATTAATAAATAATTGTAATTGGTACGTCTTTGAGTGAGTCGGTTAAGAAACAGTTTCTTAATAAGATATCGCTGACGTCACCCAAAGACGTATCAAGTGGATGAAGATTTTTCTTTCCACAATTTAAATCGTTAGTATTTTATTGATTAAGAAATTAGTTAATACTTTTATATACTATATATAATGTGGTATTTTATTCACTGTCCAGACAGCAGACACAATTATCTGTGACTCCAAATTGAGTATCTGAACAGTTAGCGCTAAAGCGTAGCTGAAGGAAGTAGGAATTCTTAACCATTGTTTGGTGTCCGTTAATTTACCGCTTAACCCTTCGTCACTCGCAAAGCCGCCGGAATCCATAGATTTTATCTACTACCATTAGCGGACCTTTAATTTACGAACTGTCATAATTAGGTTACAAATTAAAGGAAGTTTTGTATTATTTTAAAGAATGTATAAAACTTTCCTCTGTGTAAATAAAATAAATAAATAATAAAATAAATATCTTTGGGACATTTTTACACAGCACCATCTAGTCCCAAACTAAGCAGAGCTTGTGCTATGGGTACTAGACAATGGATATAATACTTACATACTTTTTTTTCGTAAATACATACTTATAATACATAAGAAACACCCAGACCAACACAAACACTTATGTTCATCACACAAATATTTGTGTCCTGTGGGAATCGAACCCACGACCTCGTGATCAGCAGTCCGACTCTCGAACCACTAGACCACAGAGGTCGTCAAATAACAGTGGTATCATACGAGCAGGAATGTGGTTTTACAAACAACTGCACTCAGCAAATTGTTCTTGCTCGCCGAAGCAAGAATCTCAGATCGAGATTTAAGATAGACCTATCTATCTAGCTAGACCCATCTAAGAAAGCAGACTGTATTACGAAGGAACTCTTATAGGAACGAAGTATGTAGAACAATGGTGGAAAATCTTGGAAATCTGTCTCTTGGGGATTTTTAACATGAGCAAAGGGGTCATGGTTTAAATTAATTACAAAATAAATTTTGATTAGGAATGGCCAGTTTCGACGTTAATTTACCGTCTTAAATGATCCTCTTTTTCCTTTAATATCCTCGTTAGTCCATAATAACTTAGCTTTTTGATTTCAGACTGACATCGAGGACAAAAAAATATTAAAATATACATATTTTAAAGCCAGACATTGCCAGAAACACTCTAACTAAAGCCGTTAAGAGACGCCATTGGGACAAATAGGGATTTTAGATTCAAAATATTTTCATTTGTGGAAACGATGTGTATCTAAAATTTATTTATATAATTTTTCATCACTTTTACTAGATTCTGGTCCAGGAAAAACACGATTCAATAAAATTTGCTTGATAAATTTCAAAGTAAGGTCTGTTTTTGCACTATTTCGCTTGGAATTTGAGAATCCCAATAGTTTTTCCTATTATTTTTTACGAATAAGATACATATTGATATTATAATAGATTCTGGTATAACAGATTTTTATTTACATGTTTATTCGCTGATAAATATCAAACCAGCGCGGTTCCCCTTTGTTCTCACACTAGTAATTTGCCGTTTGTTAGAAAGGGACAGTTCCAAAACCATTGCAGCCTCTTAACCGAAAGCTTACCACACCTGCAAGCTAATTCATACTCCGATCATAATCGCAAAGCCCATTGACCGGCGCGGGGCGGTAAGCACAAACAGACGCAGACGTTATCTTCGGCGCGTGCGCACGCCTCTGTTTACGTGACTGCCAGCTGTCATAACATGATACGGTAGCCGTGTTACACGCTCGCTGAGATTTCACCTCTTGAAAAAATATTTTAATATCTGTCTAAAAGTATGGTCCTGTTTTTCGGAGAAGCCTACTTATGGCTTGGTATCTGAGTATCTATTATATTTATTTAAAGAACTTTCTCTTCATGTGCCATTGCGATGAGACACCCCGTAAAATCAACCTAGTAAGTGTAAGACTACTAAAGGTACTACAAAAAATCTACGGATTTTTAATAAAACCTAGTATTAAACCGTCCGTGTGATGCCGGACGCAAAGAATTTCACCACCCTATATCTTCTCATGGGTGTCGTAAAAGGCGACTAAGGGATTCACCAGAGGATGGGCAGCAGCGTCCTCTGAGTATTTAACCAACCAACTGCGATCGCCAACCCGCCTGCCAAGCGTGGCAATTATGGCATATCCCCCCCTTTTGGGGGAGGCCCATGTCCAGTAGTGGACGTTTTTCGGCTGAAATTATGAAGTATTAAACTACAAAAAATCTACGAATTTTGAATAATTATGCATATTCCTGTTTCTAAAAAATAAAAATATACGTTGGTTGGATACCACGGCATCCATTACTTGGAATACGACATCTCAATAGCGTCACGATCCTAACATTATCAAGAAATATCAAGTTCAATGCATCAGCTTTGTGGAAATTTTAAGAATAAACATCAACCTTCCTGCGTGGGTTTGAAAGCAATCGAGAGCTATAAATATAATACGTAGGACGCTTTTAACAAACGTAGTGTAGGTACACAAGATCTAATAGTATGACATAAGTTTAAAATTTTATGATAGTTTTACAGTCAACTACAAAAGTTGATAAATAAAATGCTAAGTTTCAAAATCAAAGTAAGATGACCAGAGTATGAAACCCGTCCCTCTCATCCTACAGTTTTTTTTTTCAGAAGCTTCTTTAGTATCTATAAAAAGACTAGCAACCAGTTTTAGCTTCAAACTCATCGGGGTATGGAAATCAAATAAAGCTATAATTTCGGCGGAGGTGTATATTACACCCACATATCGCAAGTTATGTTATACATGTAATAGGGGGCGAGCCTATTGCCAATAACCGGGCAAGAATCCAGACTCAGGGCTACTACTGAGTATTTCCTATTGAAAACTCAACAACACTATGTCCGACCCGGGAATAGAACCCATGCAGGACCCCACGCTCAGCAGTCATCACGCTTGCGACCACTAGATCAACGAGGCGGTAAAATAGTTACATTTGTATTAAAATTTAGTTTGAAAAAGTATTTATATAGATTTTTCCTTTTGTCAGTATACGTGTTATTGAAATAACTGAAAACCTCTTAAGGGGTCATTGTACTCATCAGTATGAATAACTTTTGTTATAGCACCAAACCTGAAATCGCGAAAAAAATATCCAGCTGATCATCCATTTTGTTGATTTATGTGTACACAAATGTAAGGATCAGCTGATTTTTTTTCGCGATTTCAGGATTGCTCCCATAGTAAAAGTTGTTCATACTGATGAGTACAATGACCATTTAAAAGGTTTTCAGTTATTTTAATAACACGTTGTATATTGTACAATATATCCCGGTTTGTAGTAATAAAACTTTAAGGGGCGTAAATACATTTAATTTTATCGATAAAAACTTCCGACTTCTGGGATTTTATAGTTTTTTTTTATAAAGATATGTCTTTTATGTATTTTTAACAAGGACGTGCGCGGGTTCTCTTTTACGACGATAACCTCTAAGATATAATTGACGTAGATTCTGTGATTCTTTTAATAATGTGTAGAATAACTCAAAAACCGGCCAAGTCGGACTCACGCCGTAAGGATTCCGTACCACCCATCGACCTCATATCCCATAGAAACTGATTTAATTTACGAGAGTTAATCAAAAGACATCAACGCACCATGCGCGACATATGTATATTTGCATCTCTTTCTTACGCAGGTACCACCACTTATGTCTATGTTATTTTAGTATTTGTTTCTAAACCACATAGCATTCACTATAATCAAACCAAGTTCTACGCTGGTATGTATTTCCGTTTTGAAGATAGAGCATGAAGAAAAAACGTTGAAAAATTCTATTTTTTGAGGTTTCTTGTATGAGGAACCCTTTGATTTTAGCATTTTCATAGTTTTTAGTATTTTTCGTGATAGGCACTATAGTAACACATATTCTGTGAAAATTTCAACTGGTTATCTATTACCGTTACAAAGATACAGCCCTCTGACAGACAGACGGATGGACGGACGAACGGACAGCGTAGCGAGAGTTATAGGGTCCCGTTGGCACCCTTTGGGTACGGAACCCTAAAAATGTACGACAGTCACATTCGTACGTTGTTAAAACATGTTTTCATTACTTACTATTCATCGTATTTAATGCGGACAGTACAGTAAACATTTTTTATTTTAAAGAGTTAATCAACACAATAATAATAATAATGTCCTCCCGGCCGAATTTCGGTCACGGCGGCCAAACTCAATGGAGACTAGCCATCTGCGCAGAACATATTATAGTGCACAAGTGTGTGCGCAAACACAGGTGCACTCTCTGTTCCCTCGCTCTCATAATCCGATGGGAAGGCAATTCGACACGACCAGAGAGAGATCAGGCTAAGGGGCTCGTGGCTAAGTAGCAAGCGTGTGGATTGTACGATCTGCAAGGTTAAGCTGCACTAGCCGCGGTCAGTCTGTGGATGGGTGACCGTTTCGTTACACATCGAGACCCCTTCGTGCCTCGGAGAGCACGTAATCAACACAATAATGACGTGAGCGACTATGATACTCCATTTGACTCATATTGAGACTCATCACTGGAAACAACAATTGGAGGCCATATAATACAAATGTGAGTTACATTCGGGGATCGAACCTGCAATCCGCACATAAAACCGTGCCCCACCTAGAGGTGATTAGCCTCTAGGCTAATCATGGTCATTAAAGACTAACAACCTAAAGTTTAGGGACTCCCTCCAACACATTATTCCAATACAATCGAACAAGAAATAAGCATACAAGCTGACCGTGTAGATGTAGCTTTATCTGGAAATTACGATGGGTACCTATGTTCAAATAGAGTTCATCTTTATCCGTGAATCAAATAAGGTTCCATCCGAATGCATTCATAGTTGCCTGAGAAAATATAATCAATATCTGGCGACCCTGGACAGAAAATCAAAGAGATTACTTACTCCTAAGCAGTACTTACCAGGCCCCTCAGAAAGTATTGCGAAAAAAAGTTTTTATATATGGGAGACTGGCCAGTTATAATGTTTTTCGAAAATATGATTATTTATAAGTAAAAATAAGTAAGTTCCAATTTCAAAATTTCCCTCCACATTTTTTGCGAGTTAATTCAAAGTATTGTGTCTCACTGAAATATGGATCTGCGCCGGGAACATTTTAGAGCTATGATTTTATACGATTTCAAGTGTCGCCTGAAACCGGATGAATCGTACGATAGACTTCAAATGGCATTCATGGATGAAGGCCCTTCCAAGGCAACCGTGTATCGTTGGTATAACGAATTCAAGCGCGGTCGACCAACTTTGGGGGATGACGAAAGAAGCGGTCGCCCTTTGACGGCTGTTACCGAAGAAAACGTGCTAGCAGTGAAAAATTTAATCCAAGACAATAGGCGAATTACATATCAGGAGATTCAACACATATTGAAGATTGGATCGGGAAGCGTTCACGAGATTCTACACAGCCATCTTCGCGTGAGGAGGATAGTATCACGCTGGGTGCCGCACAACCTCACCGATGCTCAGAAGCAGGCCCGGGTGGAATGGTGCCGTGATATGCTTAACAAATTTGAAGCAGGCTCGTCTCGGCGTGTTTACGACATCGTTACAGGTGATGAGTCCTGGATTTATCAATACGACCCAGAAACCAAGCGCCAGTCGACTGTTTGGGTGTTTCAAAATGAGCCAACGCCTACCAAAGTGAAGCGATCTAGAAGCGGGGGTAAGATTTTGATCGCTAGCTTTTTTAATTTGACTGGCCACTTGGTATCAATTCCCTTACGGGATCAAAGAAGCTTTAATGCCGAATGGTATACTACCAAATGTTTGCCAGAAGTTTTCTCTGTTATAAGCAACAAGCGACCAAACACAGGGCTCCGCGGGCTACTGCTCCACCACGACAATGCACCTGCGCACACCGCACTCAAAACGAGGGACTTCCTAGACAGCACGCCAGTCAAACTCCTGGGTCACCCTCCTTACAGCCCTGATCTAGCACCGCTTGACTTCTTTTTATTCCCAAAAATAAAAAATCAGCTCAAAGGGATACAATTTTCGTCGCCGGAAGATGCGCTGGCTGCGTTCGAGCAGGCTGTAAACGAGGTGTCTGCGGCGGACTGGAAAAAGTGTTTTGAAAACTGGTTTAGGCGCATGAATCTTTGTATAGAGGCTGGTGGAAAGTACTTTGAAAAGATTTGATAAAAATATATGTACGTATAGAATAATTTTTTTTAGTTTCGCAAAACTTTCTGAGTGTCCCACGTATGTAAGTAACAAAAGCCCTGTTGTTCCTGTGAACTACGTTATCAGAATCGGTATTCATACGTAAGGGTAAGCACACAACTCATTTGGAAAAACTCCAATAAAAATAATAAAATAAAATATTAAATCATTATTAATTGTAAATTAATCACTTTTAGTAATGATTTAATTTTTAATAAGATTTTTTCCAAATGAGTTGTCCTTACGTATGAATATCGATTCTGATAACGTAGCTCACAGGAACAACAGGGTTTTTGTTACATACTGTATTGTCTGCATAAATCATGTTAGTTAAATATGCTTTCGTAGTTTAAAAATGTCGTCTACTTAACACAGGTTGTAATTAAATGTTTATTTATCATTTTTAATGTTAGTAGATAAATGTTATAGATAGTCCAATTATACACAGGTATTATATAATCTGTGACACAGGTTTCCATCATTAACTGCTTTAATTAACAGTCCCTTGGGATAGCTATAATGACTGATGAACCCAGCGGGCACATTATTGGTCGCAGTATTAGTCGACTGGGAGATTATGGAGTAGTTAACTAAGAAAAAAAGCAAGCTACATTCCTGCATTTCATAGAAGATTGTACTGTACTGACACTGAGTGTAACTTGTATTCTATGAAAACGCCTAGCAAAAACTAAAATCTTTCAATTTCACAAACCAAATACCTGAAAAACCTAATCTTATATTATTGTTTTCCTCGTGAGTAGGAGAAACGATTGCCCTTACATAAACATAGAAACTGATTAAAGGTATGACACGCTTAATTATGCTATCTTTATCTATACTAATATTATAAAGAGGAAAAATTTGTTTGTTTGTAATCGATAAACTCTGAAACTCCTAAACTGATTTTAATAATTCTTTCACCATTAGAAAGCGACATTATCCAGAAGTAGCATAGGGTAAAACTTTAATAACTTTTCAAGCAGGACCGCGTAAAATCCTACTAGGTAACATAAAAAAATGCGAAATTATGGATGTTTGTTTGTCCTTCAATCACGCTGAAATGGCTAGTTGATTTGGATGATATTTAGCACGAAGATAGACCATAACCCGGATCAACATATATGTAGAAAATTGTTTATCCCGGGAAGAAAAATTCCCGAGGTATGTAACGATGACGTCTTTCTGTGATAAACCGAATTATAAGCAAGTATATAAAGCCCCAGGCAGAAACTAGTAAACCATAATTAAAGATAGCAAATAAGATCGTTTTTTAACCGACTTCAAAAAAAGGAGCAGGTTCTCAATTCGATTGTATTTTTTTTTAATATTCGTTACCTCAGAACTCCGTCATTCATAAACCGATTTGGATTTTTTATTTTTTATTTGGAAGGATATACCTACTTCAAGATTGGTTCCATTTTTATCAAAATCCAGTTTTGATAATGGGTTCCATGTGGAATTGAGGGAACTCCTCAAATATTATGGGCATACATACAGCTATTTTGGTATTTTCATAAACAAAACAAGCATTTGGAGATAAAGAAGGGAACTCTTCAATGGATGACAGCAAATCATCGGGGATTGCAGCAATCTCTTGTCTTTCTATTGTTTATGCACTTAATGCCACTAAAAACATAAAAATAAAATAAACTAAAAAGTAAAAACCGTTTACTTTTTTAATTTTTTATCGTAGTAGTAGGTTAATTAATAATAATAATAAAAGGGTAATTTTGAAAGTTTATCATAAGTATTAAAAGTATTAGTCACTATAGCATACATTACGACAAAACAGCCTGAAAACAATTCAGACGCACTCAGGGCTGGCTCATTATGCAACATTAATGCAGTCCACAGCCCTGTAGCCCGAGGTCCCGGATATTGCCTTGTAGTGCACCCACGTCTGGGCACTCTCGTCATTGACTAATCGATTAGGTATGGTGGGAGATTTTATTATTCGATTGTAGTTTGACGCTTGTGTGTTTTTAAGTTGATTTTATTGCCAGCTGATATTTAATTAGTTTAATTAATTTATGTAGTAATGTCCTAGCAGTTAAACGCTGGTCTTCCATGCCGGATGGTCCTGAGTGCGAATCCCGCCCACACTTCTGTTTTAATTCATATGTGGATCAGAATCTGATAAGCACTTGTTTTAACGGTGAAGAAAAACATCATGTGGAAACCTGCACACCTGAGAGTGCTCCATACCATAAATCTCCATGGTTTGTGTAGTCCGCCAATCCGCACCTGGCCAGAGCCTTAACCTTCTCATTCTGAGAAGATGCCCGTGTCCAGCAGTGGGACAGTAATGGGCTGATGATGATGTAGAAATTATACCTATTTTTTACCTTCAACGTGCAGATATAAGCAGTATTTTACGTACAGTAAAATATTGTGTAAATTAATACATTTACAAATAGATGTAGGCAAGTTTTTATTAAAAAAAACTGTGCAATAAAGATTACTGAGACCATTAAAAACAAACAACTATGTACTTTTGTTTCTGTTATTGGTACTCGAACCAAGGTTACCCATACAGTTGTATGTTTATGTTTCAATTGGTCAATTGATGTTGTATAAATCGAAGAGGCCATCAAATTCAACGTCAATATACCATATGCATTTTGTGATATGTAGACATGTTCAAACCAAAGCCTTTAAGATAGTCTCATTGGGTAGATTCCTTACTAATGTACAACCTTATTCATAGTTTATACTAAACCTCCTAAAGGGTTATTGTACTCATCATTATGAACAACTTTTACCATAGTTTAACCATCCTTTTACAATAGTAAAACAAATAGGACCAATAGGACCGACACTGAAATCGCGAAAACAAATAGCTGCTCCCTACATTTTGCCCATTTATGTGAACACTAATTTAGGGATCGGCTGATTTTATATTCGTGATTTCAGTGATGGTCCCATAGTAAAAGTTGTTCATAATGATGAGTACAATGACCCCTTAGAGGTTTAGTATAAACTAAGAATAAGGTTGTATTGTGTCTAAAGACCAAACATTATTTGTTAAGAATATTTCAAAATTTTCTAAAAAAACTCATTTGAACCATTATGCAAAGAAACCACCTGAAACCTTCAAATTTAAAAAAGAAAAAAATGACGTCGCCGTAACACATTCAAACTTCCATTACCCAAACACAGCGACCACCCTATTTAATATGCGTGCACATCGATGCGCATGCTCGCATGCACCGAGGGTGGGCAGACTGCTTGCCGCCCTCCGGGGTCAACGGCCGCACCAAAACAAAGAGCACCACCTGTAGCCACCACACTGGTTTATAACAATCGATATCTTTATTATTACCTACTACTTCTATTATGTAAGAATGTTGAGTCATTGGTATTTCGTCATAGACCACCATAAAATGCTGTTGGCGGTAACATAAAGGGTTAAATAATCCTACTTCTTCTAAAATTAAACTCTTTCGATGGGCAATGACCTACTATCACATTGAGACCAATAACCGTAATCAGCTAACTGTTGCCATATACTTAACCAAATACAAACCTTAAGATTTCAATTCACAACCTTAACCTTGACATTTCAAACTTCAGTTTAGTTAATTTTTCTACATAGTTAACGCTGACAACAGTCAAATAACACAAATAGGTTTCTTTGTTTGTGGCAGTGAAATCTTGATCTTATTTTCGAAAACTCTATTGTTCCCAAAACACGTTTTCTTGAAGTTTTCTCGATAGAAAAGAATTGTAAACTAACCTCTTAAAACATGCTTTAAAGCAAACAATCTCTATTATTTACCAAATATTATAAATGAAATTAAGAAAACATTTAAGAAAGACAATAATCTAAAACATAGTTGTTTCTGTTTTTCAAGTAAGCTTTTAGTTTTTTACTTAAATAAAAATTGATAATTTTCTTTCAAGTTGAGCGGCGTACTCTACGTCCCTCCTCTCGTTGCCCCTCTTTTATTTCTGTACAAAAGGAAAGTGACCGCAGAGGTCTGATTTTTTAGGTGTTGCACAGACGGAACATAAACAAAGAATTGCATTTTCACTTTTCAACTCACTTAGGTACCTATATAGATACTTATTCCAAATTTTAGTTCAACCGGATGCCAGCAAGTACGGTCGACCGCACGTCAGTGGTAACTGTTTGACATTGACAGCGTCTTTATTTCGTAAGCAGTAACGACGATTTTCTTATTCAAGTGTTACCACTGTCATGCAGTCGACTGTACCTGGTCGAAAAATGGATCACAAATTTTGAACCGGAAATACTTTCATATAAATAAAGCAAGTTAAATAAAAGCTTGAAATAAAATGACTTCGGACCACAGAAATAGTTATATAGAATGGAAAAGCGGGCAGGGCCAATACTGCACCATCGTGCAGTGCATTTCAAAGCCTTTCTCAGTACGCCTTATGACTTGTTTCTGTAAATACTGTAACAAAAACCCGCAAAAATGCCTTATTGTGCTGTTTCTAACTGCAGAAACAAAAGCTGTAAAGTACATTTGATTAATTTTTTTTTTAAATTATTGACGTCAATATGTGAGGCGTTGTTTGTTCGAAAGTTGCCACGCATGAATTGCAAGTAAAATTGTGATTACAACCATTCTATCTATTTCTGTGCTTCGGACCAACCGGGCATTCAGACAACAAACGAAGAAAGAACGCATGTTGATAACCTTGACCCGCACAAGAGATAAAACCTCTTTGGAGTCCGTGAAACTACTCGATGTTGCAAACACAAGGTTTATCGACTACACTTTTACTTTATCGCGCTATTGTTTGACTACTGCGAACTTTAATATTACTTTTATAACTCCTGTAATTTCATACAATGGTACATTACTGTCGAGGCCTGAAATGAAGCAATTTACGGCCGAGTAATATTGGAAGTACGAGGCGAAGCCGAGTACTTCCCAAGTGATTTTGAAAGGACGAGGCGCAAGCCGAGTCCTTTTTAACTAAACGAGGCCGTTAATTGCTATTTCGGCCAAGACTTGTATAGTACTTTTCTCTTATTTGCGAGGAAACACAACACAAATTTATTCAACAGTATCTCATTTTCATTCACACCAATTCGCGCGCGCGCGGTTCTTGTTCTATTTTCAAAGTTTTGAAAAAAAAAATGCGCATTCAGCCTGTATAAATATTTTGTACCTAAAAACACCTAATTTATGTAAGTGTGTACTTAAAAACCTCGGTAGCATAATTTAAAAAATAAAAAGTGTCCAGCAATTTCTATTATTGTCCTGTTGGATATTACCGGCCTGCTATTTCGTTGCGTACGGAAAAGAGCCGATTGTTGTATTCTTTTTTTTCAATAATGAACCAATTTCCGAGCAAGTGGGAGAAAAGATTATTATTTGAAGAGTAAGAAACCATAATAACACCTACTTTAATAAGAACAATAGGAACAATAATTTCAAAGTTAATTTGGGTGTTTGTTTCATTGTAATTGGTAGGCTTTATTTTTGTATTGTTTATTTATTTTGTACGACCTTTACACATAAAGGCATAATCATTCGATATTAATGCTGTCAAAAGTCAACAGGACTGTGTCGACTCCGCTTTCCTTACAATTTAAACGTCACTTTATTATCGGTCTCCGGGAACAAAATTTAATTTAAACCGGAGCCAAACTTGTAGTTTTTTCGCGTTACCGATGTGCCCCCCTAGCCACACGAAAAAGTCATTCGTTGAGATATGTCATTCCCATACATTTTGATTGTTTTCTATAGCTTTGACGATTGTAGATTGTCAACTTGGCTAGGGTGTTCTATTGTTTTAATTTTGCATTTCAAAATATTTGTAAGCACTAACTTACAGAATAGGCGACGTTGGGTATCGTTCGAAAATGGACACGAACGAACGAACGAGTTCGTTTAATGAACTTTCATGTAACATTTTACATTACAATAAGAAAAAAAACAATGACCTCCATGTCTCCAACACATGTTAAAAACAAATCTAATCATTAAAATAAGTATCATCTTCAAAAATAAACGCATGGAAATAAAATGTTAGTTCTCCAGTGAACGCACCATTGGCCCGCCATGCTTCACCCCCATGGTAACGACGAATAAGCCAGATTAATTAGAGATTGCCGATCTTCATGGTGTACGCGTGTACGCCGCACTTGTGTTCATGGTCATGGGAAGGGGACTAGCTTGATGGTTATTTATGGAGAAGTATTAATATACCTACGTCCTTCATAAGAAGGTATCTGTGGTATAATCAGCCCATTACTGTCCCACTGCTGGGCACGGGCCTCTTCTCAGTATGAGAAGGTTAAGGCCTTAGTCCACCACGCTGGCCTAGTGCGGGTTGGTGGACTACACACACCATCGAGAACTGTATGGAGCACTCTCAGATGTGCAGGTTTCCTCACGATGTTTTCCTTCACCGTTAAAGCAAGTGATAATCAAATTCTGATCCGCACATGAATCCGAAAAGTCAGAGGTGCGGGCCGGGATCGAACTCGCACCCTCTTGCATGGAAGGCAAGCGTTCAACCACTAGGCTATCACTGCTCATATTATCTGTATATAGTATCTGTGCTCATAGTATCTGTCTGCTATTATCTGTGGTATGAGTCTGTATCATCATTTCAGCCGAAAGACGTCCACTGCTGGACATAGGCCTCCCCCAAACATCGCCACAACGACCGGTCCTGTGCCTTCCGCATCCAGCGGATTGCCGCGACCTTCACCAGGTCGTCGGTCCACCTTGTGGGGGGCCTACCCACGCTGCGCCTTCCAGTACGCGGTCGCCACTCCAGAACTTTACTGCCCCATCGGCCATCCGTTCTGCGAGCAATGTGCCCCGCCCACTGCCACTTAAGTTTGGCAATTCTTCGGGCTATGTCGGTTACTTTCGTTCTCCTGCGAATCTCCTCATTTCTGATTCGATCATGCAGGGACACTCCGAGCATAGCCCTCTCCATTGCCCTTTGAGTGACTTTGAGCCTTCTTATCAGGCCCATTGTGAGCGACCACGTTTCAGTACCGTAAGTAATTACTGGAAACACACACTGGTCAAAGACTTTCGTCTTGAGACACTGCGGTATTTTGGACGAGAAGATATTGCGTAGCTTCCCGAACGCTGCCCAACCGAGTCGGATTCGACGATTGACCTCTTTCTCGAAGTTGGACTTACCTAGCTGGACAGTTTGTCCTAGGTATACATAATCGTCAACAACTTCGAGTGTAGATTCTCCGATGTTTACGGGAATGGGTGCTATATGGGAATTCAACATAACCTTTGTCTTGTCCATATTCATTTTAAGACCCACTCTATCAGAAGCTCTACTGAGGTCATCGAGCATTGTACCGAGGTCCTCCATGGTCTCAGCCATGACTACTATGTCGTCGGCAAACCGAAGGTGAGTGATGTACTCGCCGTTTATGTTAATGCCTAGCCCCTTCCAGTCCAGAACCTTGAAGACATCCTCCAATGCAGCAGTGAACAGTTTCGGAGAGATCACATCTCCCTGTCTCACACCTCGCTGCAGAAGGATAGGTTTCGAGGCTTGGTCCTGTAATCGGACTGACATAGTGGCGTTTTCATACAAAGACTTTAACACTTCGATGTACCGATAGTCAATCTGGCACCGTTGAAGAGACTGTAGTACCGCCCAAGTCTCGATCGAATCGAAGGCTTTCTCGTAGTCCACAAACGCTAAACAAAGAGGCAAGTTATACTCTTCGGTCTTCTGTATAACCTGCCGCAGCGTATGTATGTGGTCTACGGTGCTAAAGCCTTTTCGGAAACCGGCTTGTTCGGGAGGCTGGAAGTCGTCAAACCTGCGTGAAAGACGGTTCGTAATGACTCTCGAAAACAGCTTGTAGACATGGCTCAGAAGTGAGATGGGCCTATAATTCTTCAGTAGAGCATTATCGCCCTTTTTGAAGAAGAGTACCACCACACCTCTGCTCCATGCCTGTGGCGTTCTTCCCTCGAGAATGACAGAATCAAACAGCTTCTGAAGGGCCTTAAGGATCGGTTTTCCACCCGCCTTTAGGAGTTCGGCCGTAATTCCGTCATCACCCGGTGCCTTGTTGTTTTTGAGCTGCTTCAGAGCCATCCTAATCTCGTACAGGCTGACGTCCGGGATATCTTCGGTATAGTGTCGGGTCAATCTAGCTCTTGGGTCGTGAGCCCGATTTACAGCGGGTGTCCGGGTGGACGTGTATAACTGTCGATAGAACTTCTCGACCTCCTTCAATAGCTCTGGCTTGGAGGATACGACTCTGCCATCGTCGGTCCTCAGTTTTGCAAGCTGGCTTTGCCCAATAGACAGGTCTCTTGCGAAGACTTTGGAGCCCTTGTTCTTCTCTATCGCGTCTTTAATACGTTCCGTATTAAATTGGCGTAGGTCACTTTTCAAGGACTTTGAGATCTGTCTATTGAGCTGCCGGTACTTAGTCGCATCATCTGAGGACTGCAGAATCATCTCGCGTCTTTCCGCCATAAGCTCAAGGGTGTGGTCAGAGAGCTTTTTGTTTCTATTTGTACGACGGGTCCTAAAGATCCTAGACCCGACCGTATGGACAGTTTCCACAAACCCATCGCTGTAATCGTCCACTGAGCTCCCTAGGCATTCGAAACGATTCTGAAGTTCGAGCTGAAAGCTCTCGGGGTTTTGGATTTGGATCGGTGCTGGACGGAGCGTAGACTTCATCAGTCGAGATCTTTCCAGCTTGATGTTCAGATTCAATGTGCCTCTTACCAAACGGTGATCGCTTCCGGTTTTGACCGCGTTGATCACAGAGACATCATTGAATATTTGCTTCTTCGTCGACATAATGAAGTCAATCTCATTTTTTGTTACACCATCAGGGCCCAACCAGGTCCACTTCCTATGCTCACGCTTTCTGAAGAAAGAGTTCATCATATAGAGTCCCTCCTTCTCCATAAAGCCGGCCAGTAGATGACCCCGGTGGTTCCGATATCCATATCCAAATTGCCCCACTCGCAGCTCATCATCGTAGCGATTGCCCAGTTTCGCGTTGAAGTCTCCCATGACAACAGTGAAGTGAGTTTTAGAGCCATGCATGGCTCTCGAGATATCCTCATACATGGTCTCCACCTCATCGTCGGGGTGATTCGAGGTCGGGGCGTATACCTGTATAACCTTCAACGAATACCTTTCGGTTATTCTGAGTATAAGGTACGCCACCCTGGTCGAAACACTCTCGATCTTCACTATGTTGTTCACAAGAGACTTGTGGACGATAAACCCGACACCGCCCTGGGAAAGTTGATCGCCCTCCCGGAAATAGAGCAAGTTACCGGATTTGAGGATTATCGTGTCCTCCCCCTCTCTTCGGACTTCAGATAACCCTACGATATCCCATCGTAACCTGCTCAATTCTTCCTCGAGTTCGACAAGCTTCTCGTCGGTCCGCAGTGTACGTGTGTTGTATGTTGCCAGGTCCAGTCT